>CM032895.1:23288062-23888062 GCA_019176425.1 Megalops atlanticus
GCTGTGGCTAACCAACTAACTAAATCTCCCAGCACAACCTTCTTGATTCTTTTCAGTTTGGTTTCAGGGCTGGTCATTCCACAGTGACTGCCCTATTCTCCATTACTGAGGCTCTTCAAACAGCCAGAGCTTCTCTCTTCTCTGCAGCCTTTGACACAGGGGACCATGGCTCTATCTCTTGGCTCTGTCATCTCCTCCCATGGTTTTTCATATAATTTCTATGCCAACGACATGCAACTCTTCCTGTCATTTCCGCCATCTGACACACAGGTTCCTGTGTGTAAGCTTGCCTGAAAGACATTTCACAGTGGATGGTGGACCACTGCCCGAAGCTGAACCTGGCTAAAACTGAGATGCTTTTCATCTCGGGGGTTAGGACAGCGGAATCACAGGCCATCTTCCCATGAAGACTGAAGACCCACCTCTTCAGACTGCATCTCAGTTCCACTTCTATCCCCACCCCCTAACACCTGCTACTTCTTGCATTTGATGTATAGTATTACGACGTATGATAATTTGTGTTCAAGGGACTGTTGTATCGTAACATACTTGGCTTTTGTCAGAGTGCACAAGTTAACTTGTGATAGAGCTTGAATAATGTTTGCTCACACTCACTGGTCTGGGAGTGTTGTGAGCCTGGTCTGACACTTATGTTCTATTGTGATGGAAGTCGCTCTGGATAAGAGTGTCTGTTAAATGCATGTAATGTAATGTAATGTAAATATAAAATCATTTTACTGCCTATAATAGGCTGTATACAGATCCAATACTGCACGACAGGGGAGTTGGCCACTTGGGGAGTTGATGCTCCCTTGCTGACAGCAACTTAGGTACCTGACAAGTTGCTAGTAGGTGTTGATGTAAGTGTTGAAGGAAGCCTGGCTGTAAGCCCACCCAGCCCCACCTGGACAAAACCAATTACATCTTGCCTCTGCAGACCACAGTTCATAGCCAGCGTATGACTTCACTCAGCTTCAAACTTGTGATGTCTGGGCCAAGTTATCTCAACTGAGCAAGCATTTTCAGATGTCAGGGATAATTTCAGTGTGCGAATATAGCCTAGAAAATCTCCAGATGATCCTGTACACCCTGGCTCACCCATCCTTTTAGATATTTTGAAGTTTTCTAGAAAAACTTGAAAAGCACATCCAAACAACCCCTCTGAAAAGTGTTTATTCGGACATGCTGTACCAAACACCCCAAGTAAACAGGTCATTCATGGGACATCCAACCAATACTTTTGTCAGAACCTACTTGGGGGCTTTCCAGGTACAAATAATACCATATAGGTGGGTAAATAACAAGGCACTTTCAATGTTATAGCTCAGCTCCAGCAGAGAATCATTTGAAAAGGCATAAAGAAGAATGTACATCACAGCTGAGTCTCCATTTTACATCTGCTGAGTTTCACCACACAAAGGTGACTGGGCATGTTAATCTTGAAAAGAACAACCTTCTCTCATAACCTGCTTACAAATGCTTAGTCACGGTACATGGAATCACCCCATTGTCCATTTTATGATTTTTGATATACATCTTAGACTGCTCCACCTACCCTGGGCCAGACCAGATACAGCTGGACAGAAAAAGCACGACAAAGGAGGGGATAGGAGATGCAGAACACACAATAGCTGAGTTTGTTGTGTCTCCTCTTGTTTTTGTTAATTTTTTTGGTTAACATGTCCAGATACCCATGTTCCTAAACAGGGCCAGCTAGCTGTATGTTACATAGCTGCTGCTACTGGTGTTAGTAAGCTGGATCGGCCCAAGGAACTTAAATCTGAACATTGCTCTCCTTCTCCCAGAATACAAAAACCTGTCTGAACATTGTTCAATTGAGGAAAAAAAATCTCCTGCACCGACTCACCTGCACTGCCTCAATCCACAATTTAGGATATTCCTCATGGAGCACCAAGACTTAGTCTCCAAATAAAGACCAGTGGTTTACTGCACTATTATCATTTACAAATCAGAACTAAAAACCAATGTTTGAAAGTGTTTGGCTAGAAGTACAGGCTTCTGTAGGTAGATGGCCTTTGCAAGGTTGGATAATGGATACTTTATACAACTGGATAATTTCATTTGGCTGGGCTCCTTTTTTCATCAGAATAACCTCCAGCACCCTTTAAATTGATATTAAAACTCTATTGTGGCGTGGTGTACAATGCAAATTGCTGAACATCTGTTGATGCCTCTGATTGAGATGACTCATTGCGTACTCCACATTTTTGAGTGCTCACACAAAACTGAGAATCTTTACACTCAGCTGGGCATTAAAGCCGTCTGTTACTGAGCCGCAGAAAAAAGTCTGCAACAGCTGACACTGCAAGCATCGTTTCTAATGAGAGAAAAATACAGCTATGTCTGCTAGGCACACATTACTGTAATTGCTGTTCCGCATACATAATAATTGTAGCTGAGATCATTTAGTGGCATGTGGATCTGGCCAATTGTTCATGACAAATAAGATGTGGAGATGTTCTGCTTTGTAAAAAAAAAAAAAAAAAAACCACAAGATGCAAAAAATGTTCCCTTATGAAAAGAAAACATTCTCTCAATCAGTCAAACTTTCATTTCAACACATGGAAAAAAACTGCCAATGACGTTGCAGTTGGGAAGCAATGTATGTGTTGCTCTATGTATAAAGTTTTCTGCATGAAAGACGTTCAGAATGCTTATAGATCTGCATGCTTCAGTTCAATAACCTGCTGCTTTTCTATTGCTTTTCGGATCCATCGCTACTGTGGGATCGATGATTTTATTAATGCCTTTGTGTGAACTGAAAAACAAGCCTTTTCCTTTCTCCACTTACAGCTTGAGGTCTTCAATGCAATTATTTCCCGAAATGTGCTTTTACAATTAGAATGAGACATTATGTTCCGAGATAAGTTTTCAGTGTTAGTATAACGCTCTGTCATATCGCTGTCTTGGTTTGAAGTCTCCAGTTCTGCATGCTGTGGACTGCATAATTTACATTCACATAAATAGAATTAGCACAGTTTTTGGCCACTCTGTTTAGATGATGCTGAGCATATTATTTTGTGGAGCTTGGATGAATTTTTGTTAAATCCTTTGGGGTTTTGCCGGTGATCCAGTATAATTAACGAGGAGGAGCACAGTAAAGTAGCTGTTTGTTTTTTTGTCGGTAAAATTCCATGAGATGCTGTAGATCATCCTTGGTGGAAAATATCCTCTTGTCTCCCAAAGTCATTTACTGAATTCATTCTGGCATTGGTTTGTGGCAGTTAACTGAAGTATGTACCACAATCCTGACCCAAAGCCTAACTCTTCGTTCTTTGATCAACATCTGAGCTCATGAGAAGCATGAGGTATTCCGGTGTGATTCGGTATGAGAGTGATTATTCATTAGGAATTTGTGCACAGCAGATTAAAGTCTTTCCACAAGGCCCATCTAACAGAGTCTTTTTTTTAAACTTGACCTGATTTTCCTTTTCTTCTATTGGTTCTCTCAGAGATTAGGAGTTTGAATTGTGTAATCTGAAAACCATGGGTAATTATGTATTTTACAATAATTTCACTGTGGGTTATTTGCTAATTCCATTTAAGTAGTGCTGGAAATGTGTGTCTTATGAAACACATATAATATTTTGGAGAAAAAGCCCCTCTAAATCCATTTTCCAAACATAATACATGTTGAAGCATTTACATCAATGATGGGTTGCAGGTACACATATTTGACCAAAACCTCCCACAGATCTTCTCTGAAATATATAAACCGTATGATATCCGATCACATTCTCTATGACATCATTGTCAAAACAGCTTCATGATCTCCTGTGAGGTCAGTGTCCTTTGTCCTTTATAACTGAATACTGTGTGGTGTGTAAATGCATGAGGAGTGTATAGATAAAAATGCAAAAATCAACTGGTGTAATTTAAAATACATGTGGTCTCCATCCTCATAGATCCACAACACAGTATACGAAACAGTATCCAATTGAAAGCATGCCTTCTCATTGTATGCACAGTGTGCCATGATGGTTGACAAGCCTTGAAAGTTCAAGATGGTTCAAGTGTTGCATTTCTAGTCCCTGTGCCTTTGATAATTTATTTTTAACACTGCCCTCATGCCCCAATTCACCATGGTCTTTTTAATACTGGATGTTTTACAGGATGTTAGTTTGAAAGCTTTTAATTAACATCTGGGTGAAAAGTAAGCTGTCCTACCAAGTGGACCAGCTAACCCTAGACTTCTGCTCAAGAAGACTTCTGCTCAAGGATCATGCTGATAACATTTGGCCTTCTGCATGCTTATGCTCAGGTGTCCAATTGGTTATTATTCAGTCACATACACCTCTGGGTAATATATGCAACTGGTAGGGATCATCTGGAGATTTTTTAGGCCTACTTGCACACTGTAATTATCCCCAACATCTGAAAGTGCTCGCTTGGTTGAGATAACTTGGTATCTGTGTAAAACTGCATGAGAGGCACTCATGAAGAGTTAAGATGTTTTACCCATTACACTTTCAATGAACGGTGAAGTCGATAGCAATGAGGCAGCTGCAGTTTTTCCAATATTTCACACAGATAAGAGCTGGAGCGTCTACCACTGTTCCGGAGGTAGACTGAGGGCGTCTTCAGAGGATGAAGATAGCATGCTGAAAGCTGCACATTACAGATTGTTCTAGAAAACCACTGTGGCTCCTTGTATGATATAAATTCACACTTGTGTCTATCTCTTTTTACCACCAGGACATTTTTATCTGTGATGTCACAACCAGTTTTGAATGTCTATAAATCTAACAACTCTAATTACAAACAGTCTAGGGTCATTTTACTCTATTGCCACCTGAATTTGGAATCTCTTTTCTGCAAGAAGTGCAAACTGACAGTGCAAACAGACAGCAAACTGACTTGCACTGACAGTGGAATGGACCAGTGGCATTACTACACAGAGTGCTCCTTTTACTGCAGTAGAAAACATGCACTGCTGTTCATACCACATGCAGCCAACCTGACCCGAGACAAAAATATTAAACTATGAGGCTGGTTTCAATAAAACCGTGAAATGGACGGGGGGTGGTGGGGGGGGGGGCTCTGGCATGTTGTGCAATCCCTGGTAAATAAATCCCAGTCTGGCTCCGAGGCTCAAAGTAAACACGGGGGCTTTGTGGGTTTTCAGCTATGACAATAACCGGGCGCTGGGCTGCCGCACGCAGTGTTGACATTGGGAAGCAACCGCAGTCAATATGAGCCGCCCTCAGGCACCTCAGGCTGCAGAGCCCATACTCTCTGTCAGCTCCATCTGAGCCCGTCACTGCAGGTGCTTGCAGGTCACTCAAAACCTCACACTCGTAAAACTATGCTTTAAAACAAGAGGCAGAGGCGCTGGCGGGACCGAAAAACACCAAATCAAAATGGTGATTCAAACAAATTCAATGTTCAATTCAAATTCAATTCAACCCATTCCATGAAAAAGTGTATTGGCAAACAATCCAAGGGAATCTGAAATGGATTTATAAGCCTTTATAACATATATACTTGTTAAATGTCAATTTGGCTGCTGAGTGGCTGACTTGGCAAACTACTCATCTCAAATGCAAGATAAACCCTACCCTAAGCCCTGGGTATGAAACCAGCCATTGCCAACAATAACTGGGAGTTCACGAATAGTAATAATAAGAATCATAAATTGGGATCATTCCACAGGGGATGGGTTTAGGTAGGATGGTCAGTGTTCCTAAGGACACCTCTCTCAGGCACCCTGCCATTCATCAGAGTTGCTCTGGTGATGTCAACAGAGTAGCGTCTGTCTTTCAATGAGTGCCCAGGTCTCTGTGGTGCACTGTCGGACTTCTAATGCTGCATACATGTGTCCTGGAGGACACAAATGTACAAATGTACCAACTGTAGGTTGTGAGCATTATTCTGTCAACCAATTCAAACTGAGGTTATTTAACCACCTTACTTCTTGCGACACTTGACATGTTCATTATTACATATTTGCCTTTATAATCATCACCATCTTCATCAAAATGATCTGCATCTTCATGATTGCTGCCACCTTCATTGCCTCACTCATCCTAAACATGCTATCAGAATTTATCATCATCATCATTTTTGTGCATGTGCACCCTAATGGCCAGCGCAGTACTAAAAAAATGCTACCCACGTACAACCAACTAAATCGATGCCCGTGCTCCGAGATTCACCAATAAAATAAGAATCGGCAAACTTTTCAACCTCCACATTTTATTTTCCCTTTATTGTACGCTTCACTACAAGGTATCAAGGGACGGGTATGTTTTGGCCAGCATCCCCAATGTTCGTGCATAGTGCTCAACATGCATCTATTGATCATTTCTACATTATGTGAGGTGATACATGTAATTACATGATTATTTCTTCCACTAAATTCATCCAAGTAATGGAATGAAAACAAATAACACCTTAAGAATTGAGTTAGTTGCTCAGAGGTTTGCTATCAACATTAATATGTATACAGTGTCAAGAACTGTGAAAGCAAAATGTTTATAATCAATATTCTGTCTCAACACAGTATAATGAAGAACAACATATCACCCGCGTAGCCCAAGTGAATATGATATTCTTGGATATCCTAGTCGTGGATTCAAAACCTGTTCTGAGAACATTGCAGAATTCTGAGAAATTGCAGAGACTGCACACACCATTCTAAACAATTCCCTTTGCTGCATCACTTCTACTAGATATACTGGATACACACTGCTCTCAGGAGAGGTTGTTACTATAAATTTAAAGTCAGAAATAAGAATATCAAACCCAGCCAAATTTGTGTTTATAAGTGAGGGTATCCACTCAGTTTTTGGAGGTTTTGTTTGTGGAAAAAGCTTATGCACAGACTTGTAGCCTACTGTAACTTGTGCGCAAGGGACAACCAAGTAGCCTAGTCCAGTCAGTCCTAGTCCTAGTCCATGTTGTATCTGATGAAGCCCCCAAACTTCTTGCAAGAAACTGTCGCGTCGCATCTCTCTCTCTCTCTCTCTCTCTCTCTCTCTCTCTCTCTCTCTCTCTCTCTCTCTCTCTCTCTCTCTCTCTCTCTCTCTCTCTCTCTCACGCACACACCTCTGAATTTAATCAAAGTACAAATTTCGGACGCATTTCTTACAACAAAGATCTTTGGGAATGTTTGTGATAAAAACATTACTATGCGCCTGTATCAAGGGACGCTGTATAACCTACAGTGCCAAACTCGTTGGTTCTGTACTTCAGATATTAAGAGTTTGTCAGCTTGCAACAAAAAACAAACGTTGCGATTTTTGTTAAATGTCCCTAATTGACCATATTTTTACAGAATAAAAATCCACCAATATTGATCCAACAATGAATCAAAATCAGCAACTCTAACTGTGAAAACTCACAGAAATCATAATCGCGCTATTTAAATAAGGAAAATGCAAAGACTGTACAAACTAAAGAGAGCACGGTATCTCTAATGTATACAAACATTCAATAGTTATGATTAACATAAATAAAATCGCACGGCGGCATCGGTCAATCATGTATAGTCCCCTCGCATGTATACAGACGAACGTGAGATAAATGGTTAAGAATCCCGAAAGGGTGTTGAGTTGCAATGGGAATATGAAAGAACAGAACGGCTCTGCGGAAAACTATTGAATGGCAGTATGTCGTCACCAGGCTTTGAGTGTGTTCCAAGCAGGGCAAAGTCAGTCACCGCTCGGCTTCTCCCGGATAGTGTTTCGAGTCTTGCTGCAGTCGACCGCACAGTGCAGTTTTCGTTCCACCAGCTTGCTGTAGTTGGGTGAACTACATGGACATTGTCAGGGGCACGTAGCTAGGGAAACTCAGCAGAATACGACTGGATTACAAGTGCACGACACTTTAGTGGGCATTGGATGAAAACATCGTCAACACAAGTCTGGAACAAGCTGATCTGTAACGGTAACAGCATCTCCTCCCTTCACCAAGAATAAGCAAGATATCCGAAACACTCACCTGTGCGGTGCAGAGATTTCAAATCGGCGGGAATGGCTTCGTCTCCTTGCGGCAATAGTAACTTTGATTCGGGGCTGGAGATCAAAACTCGTTCGGTAGAGCAAACCCTCATCCCGTTGGTTTCTCAGGTGAGTTCACCATCGCTTTGCAGTCTAGATAACCCATCTCGCTACACTAAAACCAGTAAGACCGCGATTTTTTTAAATTTAATTTCTCAACGCACGATCGAACATTTACTATTTAGTGCCAGTCTGGCAAATACCGCCGCACACTTTTGGTTGCGGTGTAGGAACTTGGCTAGCTCGTTATCCTTTAAAAGTTGCAAGTTACGTGTTAATTGCCCATGTAAGTAACAACATCTAAATTATCAAAATATATCACACTTTTGCTTATTTGCTTGCATCAAGGCCGCAGCTAAGTGAGTGTTTTAAATCTGGTTTAGAATGGGCACTATTCGAAATGCTTAACGAAATAGGGCATATTATAAACATACACCGAGGTGTAGCTAATTGCTAACGAGCTACGGATTTAGCTAACAAAGTGTTAAACTTTCCATGCTTATGAAAGATTATAGCTAGCTAGCTGCAGTAGGTATATTCTGAGATTTTACCTAGCTCCGCTTGTTTGGCTGAGGCCCAACTTGGGTCAAACTCCATGAAACAACTTTTGTTTGAAAGAAATGTCACAAACCCTGCATTGTTATCGCAGTAAAATGGTTTTCAGATGAAAGTTCAACATTGTTTACCAAATACTCGAGCGGCTATGAATAGTTTATTTGTTAGATGCTTGCGGTTTTGTCCCGGTCGTAGTTTTGGAAAGTGACTCCATTACACGCTCGTCAAAATTGTACGAATTCCGCTGTTGTTATAGTCCACAGCCTGGAATTGATTGAATTTTACTTAAAATAGGAAAACATATTAGTTGGTTACTTACACAAGGTAACTTTGAGACTAGCTAGTTTTCTTTACCCAAATGAACGTGCGAATTAACATGATTTCACTGGTACTTTGTCTAACATTGTTAACCAGTTATTTCATTTTAAGTAAACACGTAACACGTTTGTTAAATTCTAGGGTTGCAACTACCAGTTAATGAATGGTCTGAATTATCCACGTGTTTACATTCGGTTCGGATTTGTTTTCGAATGGAACAGTTTGGTAGCTTGATGTCGCTATACAGGACCCTTACGATTTCATGATGAGAGTTTTCTCCCTGGCTAAAAACAGGGCAACAGAAATATTTGCACGTTTAAAAGAATTTAAACATTCAGCCAAGTGTAGACTGTGTTGCTTCATAATTAGAAACTGCAGTGCCGAAATCCATTAAATGAGATTAAGCAATTCAAAAGATTGCGTGATGTTCCCAGGAGTGTTTTTTTCCCCCATCATAAAAGCATAAAACCATGGAACTGAGGGTGTTTGAAGTAGAGGATGGTGTTACCACTTGTGCTGCCTGCGGTAGCACGTGCGATATTTTTATTTGTGTCTGAATAAAGCGAAATATCAATACTCATGAAGCAGAAAGTCACTAAGGTAAATGAATACGTAGCACTCAAACCTAAATGTTTATGGGTGGGTCAGAACAAGGTTGGTCTGTATCATGCCACACATTTAATGAAGTCCAGATGCCCTCAGCAGGCCATTTTTCTCTCAAATGCATTTTTGCTTGTCACACCCAGTAGCTAGTAAACCTGAACGGGAAAAGGTGTTCCAATTTATTACAAACACAAAAACAAGAATTTGCATACCTCACACACATTCTTGTCTTTAATTTAAATGTTCCTGGTAACAGTGGGGGTGTGTGAGTGCTGTGACTTGGCACTTTGTTTTCTTTTATCCTGCTTCTTCTGGCCTCTTCCTGATGTGAGGTTAAATGATTGTACTAATGCTTTATTTTTAGTGTGTTATTACAGTGTCATGACTGACAACTGTGAATTATAACTTTCACTGGCTGTGCAGTTCTGTTGGTTGTTGTTTTAAATTAGCCTCTGTAATCCAATAGAGTAGTGCAGCTTTCCCAGGGAAATCATTTTTTGTACTGCGAAGACCACACAGAAAGGCCTGCCTTACCCATCTGCTGCAAGACGTCCATCCGTTCCTATCTCCTGTGAGAGCTCAGTTAATTTGAGCCATTGACAACAGTGCCAGATTAGAATGCAGGTTATTTTCAGGGTTTCTGTGACGTTCACTGCTGGGGGGGGGGTTCACGGCTCTGGAGAGAACTGCATGCAATTTCGCTTTATCTGCAGTAGATTAAGCTTGACTAAGGCTTTGTCCTCAGGATGCTGTGAACATTCACAATTCGTGCCTTTATCTCCGACTTCAGTATCAGGGAAGATGTGGGCTTTGCCTGAACCAACCCTCCAGCGCGATTTACAAGCAAGTGGAATTCCACTTTCCCCTGAATGAGATGCCTGTGAACTTTCATTTTTTCTCTTCAGCTCAAAATCGCCTGTCAAGTGACGCAGTTCACTTATCATGGTTGAGCTCGCTTTTGTTGGTGTATCCTTTCACTTCGGTCTAAGGGCGTGCAAATAGATTGTAGCACATCCTTTTGACACTTCCCTTTCAGGAGATTACCAGCAGGCCTTTGAGGTGGCGTCACTTGTTTGTCAGTAAGTGGTGTTTTGGAAATGATAAAGCCACTTGTGGAGCCAGAGCAGAAAGGAAAAAAAGATGGGTGATTTGCTTATCGTGTGACGTCTTACTTTCAGAGCAGCTGAAAAAAGGGTCACCTATTGTATTAAGTGACAGGAGTCCCTAACAATGCAGCTGTTAAGTGGCCAGCCAGAATCATCTTTTGTGCTGTTCAAAGCAGGAGCTTCCTCCTGTTGTTGGGAGCCATTTTGAAAGGTAAGACGTTCAAGCCAATGAGGAAAGGACAGTAACCCTCAATCTGGGAAGTGGGTTTCGTGTGGCCATTTTCAACGTGGGTGAGTTGCTTGACACAATTGTTTTCAAGAGAGGTACAAGATAGGTGGCTATAGAAAACAATGGCCTAGCTGTTTGCAGTTCAGTGAAAGACCTTACCTGTAACCTTGGGGTTTTGCGTTTTAATTAACAATGTACCCAACATCCTGCTCTTCATTTAACATTGAGTTGAAGTAGAGCACCAAGGGGAGAACAGACAATGAGAGAAATCCTTGAATTGAAGCAAATTGCAGCATTTTCAGCAGTGATGGATGGGTCTGCCCTGTGATGTACTGTATCAAACATAGATGAATGGAAAGTCCAGAGTTACTTGGATTTAAGTTGTTAGTGTTCAAGTAGAAGTAATAAAAAAGCAAAGCTTTTTTTAAAAGCCATTTTTTGAATATGACTGGTTCAAAGAAGACCTGTATTTAACACTGTGTGGACTAAGGTCGCTCTGTACCCATTTCTCACACAAACATTTGTGGAATACATTGTCTTGGCTTGTGTCTTTAGGGTGGGAATTAGCATTCACACAGTCCATGCCTAGTCACTGATTTCTAGTGTTCGATGAGCAGAGGGCGTAATTTTTGTGTTTGTACACTTACACAACGACACTGAACAGCGAATAAAGTCTGTAACTTTATTGTGTCTCTGCTCATTCAAAATAAATATCGCAGCTCTATAAGGAGAGAATGCGATGGGAAATAAGACAGCGATCATAATAAGACAGATAAGCTTCTCTTTGCTTCCGGAGGGGAGTGAGACCATTTTTAAATTACGCGGCATCTATATATATTTATATTTATATATATATATATATATACACACACACACACACACTATATCAGTATCGCCATCGGCAATCGGCCAAAATGAGTTTGAAAATATCGGCACATTGGATATCGGCAAAAATCCAATATCGTGTATCCCTAGTTTTTTCCCCTTTTGTACACAGAAATGTACATGATCCAGAGATCAGATATCGCATGGGTTTTGTTTCCACCTCGCCTGGGCAGAAGATGATAGCTGGAAGAAATGAAAGGAACTGTGCCTTGGAAAAAGTAATGAGAGGGTGATTCAGTTAGTCTCATCCAGTCCCCCCAGCCGCCTCCACCCCGCCCCTGTCCAAATATGTGCTGTACTTCGCATATCTCTGCTGATCTTTCATGCCCTCTGTTATCAGTCCCTCCTACTCCTGTGTAATTAGTATGCTCTGAATCTCCAGTAAACTCCTGCGGTCTGATAGATACACACAGAGGAGATGAGTGGAACCTAAAGAAGGTTGCTGTCTGCACACAGTCTTGTTGAAGTTTTCCATGCCTCTCCTGTCACTGAAGGCACATTTGAGTCTGAGTTCTTGTGCTGCCTAAAGGTTTGCAGTAAACCTTTATGTACCTACCCCCCACACAAAAAAGGCATTGTCCCATCTTGTTATTTCATAGTGCCTTTCTACCAGATCCCTATAAGCCTGTTCTGGAGAGCCAGATGAGTGTGTGGGGTGCTTATCTCCATTTAAACACAACTCCGGGTCTTTAGGGCATTGGCAGCACAAAATATTTTTCCATCATCAGTGAAGGAGAGTGGAGAGGTCTGCTTTAGGGGCAGGCACATAAATGGCCAGCGCTATGTCACCTTTCTCTGGGAAGTCCATTTACAGAGTTCCCACACCCTTTCTTGTCTCTCTTTGGCAGATTGACCTTCATGGGCATGTGATGTAATGACTCATATGGAACATATAGCCTATAACTTATCTTTCCCCACATATTTTCAGGAGCTTATCTTGATTTCCTGTTGGAAGGGGTCAGGGAATCATTTCTGTTTTTCTCATCTACACTGATGCCTTTTTTTATTACTTTTGGAAATAGTGCACTGTATAGCTCCCCATGACAATTGGATTGTAAACACTGTAACTTTTGTAAACAACGGGTGATTGATTTACAAGTGCAGTGGAGGTTGTTTTAAGCCATGGGTTTTATAGCCCATATGGTCACACGACTCTTCCCAAAGAAAGCGCCAGGCACCAACCCAACATGATGTACTTCGGTCAGTTGGAACTGTAGGGAAAGGGTGGAGGTGGAGTGTAAGGACAAGAAGTCTGATTACATTTGAATGCATGGTGGGAAGTTCAGAAGCTTGCAAACACCAGCACGCATAGAGCAAAAGCAATGTTCCTGTCGTGCTCTGTCTGATGCGAGGTGCGAGTAGCATGACTTGGTGACAGTGACGCCCGACATGTAACTCCGTCCATGTGAAGACATGTGAAGACATTTTTCCCAGCACAGGAGTCACGAAACACCTCTTCCGCATGCAGTTTGCCTGCGAGGGGACGGCGCATTTGCCATAGAGCAGAGGGTATTATCTGTACACATTAATACCGCAGATCTCGTGATAAGGTCTGGGGGTAACGCTATTGGAATGCACACCACACTCTTTGATCTGACTGTTTAATCTTAGGGCTTCTAAACTCCTGTGGCACACCAGCCTTGTTATTACGTATTTGTGCTGGCTCTGGCCTTTTTCTGCAGGACTAAGCACGGCATAAAAAAAAGATTTGCAGCTATAATTGGACTAAAATCCCTTTTCTGTCTTGGTTTGTTAAAGCTGCTTTTCATGCTTGTATGAGTTAGGTGCCACTCGCACTTTCTTCAAATTGACCTATCAAGGGTCCAGGAGGAGATTGAAAGGTTTATTTGTTGTTTAGAAAGGTAAGTCAACAATCCGGATGAGGAACATTGGATATAATTGGATGCTGAGAAGGAGGGGCGATTTGTGCAGTGTCTTGAGCAGATTTGAGAAAATGAAGCAGATTTTTTGATGAATGCATTAAGCTACCTTTGCATAGCAGACATCATCCAGAGTGAAATGCATAGCTTGTAAATTCTACATGTTATTCATCGATGCAGCTGGATATTTATTGAGACAATTGAAGGTACCTTGTGAGACCTGTTCCTTAGTACCCTGCCATGCTGCTACCAAAGCACTGCTTTGCAGTCATTTCTTCACCATCATGTGGTGTGCATAGTGCATTTCAACTCTATATAACAGTATTTTTTGACCTTCTGATGTCTCTGCTTGGCATGTTGATGCTGAACAGCTCAATAGAACAGCTGGAATTTTTCATTAAACAAATGTACAGCTGGGCAGAGTTGTCATGGCAGATCAAATGGGTTGATGGCCTTACTTCATAGCAACTCAAAGAAATGAATGTGCTTCCGTAGTTTTTCTGTAGTTCTTCCCTCTGGAAAACACACGTGTTCAGTGCGTTATGACAATTTCCATTATAAAAATGTGCCATGATAAATAAAGCTTGTCTGGTTAGTTGATTTTGGGCCAGGCAAAACATGCACCAACCTATGCTTAATGTGTATCTCAGTTGAGAACGTGATTTACAGATGCAACACAGAAACTGTCTGTATATCCACATGACTTTTCGCTAAGAATTTCGGTCTTGTTAGGAGTTTCTGTAGTGTTGACACTGCTTTCTTATATTTATCATTTGAAATATAGTGTGCCAGAAAGAGGCAAAGTGAACTTCAGCCTTCTCATCAGATAACCGTGATTGGACACCCCATGCTGAAGGGAGGAGGTGATAGATACCAAGGTGGATAGAACTGGTGCTACTGAAGTGTGATGCTGACAAGCATTGATCGCACAGCAGATGCGTAACAGACTCGCTTCCTGCAGTAACGACAGATGAGTCCCGAACCGAGGAGGATCACAAGAATGGGCGCTTTCCGGGCAAGCGGGAATGAAACGGGGCGTGGTGCGGGCGCGTGCTCTCCCATTGTGTCCCCCTCAGGCAGCGGAGGTGCGGGAGTAGGGGGGAGGGAGGGGGGGGATACAGTAGCAGATAAGATCTTCACAGTCTACTTCAGCCCAACTATTCGGGTCTTGGCGGGCCCCATAATGGAGGCCCACATGAAGCAGAGCAAATGACGCACACGGGAGACAAAAGGGTCCCCGTTCATGGCGGAGCGCAGAGCAGGCAGGCGATCCAGGCAGGGAGAAGGGGAATGCCGTGCGGTGCGTTCACATCATGACCGTGCCCAACAATGCCTTCATTCACGCTGCAAGCCTTGTAAAAATCTAGTCTCAGGCAGAGAGTTATGGAGCCTTCCAGCTCTGATCTCAGACCCCAGACTCTGACTGGATGTACATATCCCTGTTAGCATGTGACTGGCCCTGGGGCTTGCCATTGGCTTGAATGCCAAATGATCTTTGTGAAGAATAAAAGAGCTCAAAGAACTGTTGAAAGTGTATGAATGTTGTTGGTCAAATATTTAATCGATGAAGTAGCCTGTGTGGCAGAAGTTATGTACCAGTCCTTCACAGGAGAGTACAAAAATTTAACAGAAATCAAAACTGCATGATTGTGCATAAAGACCTTTTTGTTAAGAAGTAGAGTTTGAGGTCACATCTGACAGTGCTTATTTTTCTCCAAATTTGTCTCATCGTTGAACTGTTCCCTTGTTTTTGGCTGAGCTCATGCGTCCCTCAGCGTCATGTCACTCATGAGATTTTATTCTCTGGGTCTTCCGGCTCCTCTCTGAAAAATCATCTTGAAATTTCTCACAAGAACAGTACCAGTAGTTTCCTTTGCCACCAATGTACACTAACAATTGGAAGCTGGCATAGGGTTTGTCATATTTGTATTAGAGAAAGTCAACAAATGTGATTGTTTTAACTTTGCAATTATTGTCTAATTGTTGAAATTGATTAGGACTATTCTGAAGTCAACGAGCAGGCATATTTAAAATGAGAAAGCAGGGTACATCAAGCACACTCCAAGTTAATGGCCTCAAGGCTGATTTTTCAATGCTTGCCCAACCATTCACTGTCCTGGTCTTTGCTCTCATAGAATCACCCTTTGTGCCCTTAAGATACAAAACATTTACCTCCTGACTCTGTTACCTGCGCTGCCCTCTTTGGAGGAAGGAGCACATATTGATCTGCATTTTTTAAAAGGTGATGCAAGTGCTGGTTACAGATGTCAGTGCCTTGACCTCTTCTAGATAATATACTGGGAGATCAGCCCTCAAGCACAGAGCAGTAAGAGAGACTGCCTGTGTGAGAGGTGAGCAGTGAGAATTTACTAATGTAATTGGCACAAGGAAATGCTTTCATAATTTTAACACCTGAGACAACTTCCAAATATTCACTTACAGTGAGAAGTGTCAAATGTTTTTATTATTCATGTGTGGTCATTTTTATGTGATTTTTAATGTGCTCTACACCTGACATGAGTGAGAGGTGAGGAAATTGCAGTAGCTAAGCAAGCATGGTTATGTGGTTGTGGTGAGGTGACAGTGGTAACATGAGCTCCTTGCTCAAGAGCACCATCTGCAGAATATTTGGCTAGAATCTGCATAAAATCGTTGACAAAATTAATGATTTAAATTGGTGCTTTACTCCAGCTCTTGTTGGAGGTGTGATATTTTTGGTCCCTAACTCGTGTCCACTCCAGCTCTGAAGGACCCTGTAGGAAGGTCATCTAAGTGTCTTCCCCATTCAAACGCGAAATGCATTCTGCGGTCTGTGTGAGTCTTCTATGAGCTGGTCGCAAAACCACAAAAGAATTTCAAATGGGCTGATTTCATTTGCTAACAACAAAAATACAACAAAGGCTCTCGGATGAGGATTCCCACTGTCGTAAACACGAGGAAGAACACTTACAGCACTTCATGAAATTGCAGTTTACTTATACTTTATCTTGGTTCCATCACACCTGTTTGACTGCACAGGGAGGGGCGAAGTTGAGTATGGCACTTGAAAAGACCTACAGAGGCTGAGGCGAAATAGAGTGAGAGAGACTGCTTGCTCTTCAGTTCGCCTCTCGGTGTCAAACAGTGGCTCACTCTCACCCCTGGTCACATGTATTTCACACAGATGTGGCATTTTGGCGGTCAGGAGGTGAGCTCTGTCAGCAGCGCTGGGCGTTCTCCTATCCTCTTCATTCACCGAAAACGGGAGACCCCTCCAGACTCGCGCACAGTAAGCTGCTCACCTCCAGACTCTGTTCCCTAGGGCATTGTGGGAGCGGTACAGCAGAATTGCACTGACTGAGGGCCATGTGGTGATCTCTTTTTCAGTTCTACCCCCAGCTGTGGTAGCCAGCGTTACTGATACTGTTGCGATATGATTCAAAACGCAGTATCACAAACAGGAAACATTTACATCCCCCGCTCTTGCTGGGGAATAATGGGTTTTGGCCGTTTCCTTTAGAATTACTCTCACTCCTAACAGGAGTGCGTAGATTGTCAGTCAGGACAAATGTTATTGTGATAAAGGCCTTCGCCGAGTATTGAAGGAAGTGAGCCACATTTTCCCCCCGGTGGCACGGCTTTAAGTGAAAGTGTTTCAGTGGTGTGTCTCTTCCTTTTACAGCTCTGCCCTGTTTTTTTTTTTTTTTAAAACATCTAAGGTTGTCGTGTTTGAAGGCCTCAGGATGCAGTGTTTTCCCTGTAGCTGCCTGCGGCATTCTCACGTTAATGACTCAGACAAAGCGATGGTGAATAAAATTACTCAGATAGATCATTAGCAGCTGGGTAACTGCCTCTCGCAGTGCAGTTATACCTACGCTTTCTTGTTAATGAATGTAGAAGCTGTTATATCATACGCACCAGCTCCCTTTCCACCGGTCTTCCGAGCACGGGCCGATCAGATGTTCTCTAACGACACCGTTGCCCGGTCTGAGGAATTTAAAGAGCTTGTGACGAATACCCCACTTACAGTAATTACCCACGCACCATCATTTTCCCTGCCCATAAAGGAGGAAATAAAATGGCTAATTTGTCAATTCCTTGCCTGGGACAACCACGAACAAACACGGGAGGATTGCTGGCATGTGGCAGTCTGGTGTACCCGTCCTTAATGAGCTCATTTTTCTCCTGGTGCTTTAATAAACCAAACCCCCCACACACACACACACGCACACACACACACACACACACACACACACACACACACACACACACACACACACACACACACACACACACACACACACACACAGCTGTCTGACCCATCCAGGAAAAATGGCCCAGACTCTTTTGTGTTTAATTGCTTTCTTTGGAGGGCTTTGGCCCCAGGAGCTTTTTAAAGGGCTTAATTGCATAACTGTAGCATGAGAGCTGCAGGTCACCAGCCCTCCAGCTGGGACACTGCTCACTGGGCAGCGGTTTTCCAAAAAAAAAGGGCCCAAGGACCAAAGCTTGTGGGCACGCTAAGAACCTCTGCCTTCTGGTCACCCCCTTGGACCTCCAGGCAAACCTACTGGCCTGTATGTACCCTTCAGTCTGACTGGAGTATACTCTGTTTTGCTTCTTAACTGTCACTAGTTTAACATTAAATTCATCAAAAATATTCTATGAAAAATGAAAAAACACATCATTTAGGCTACCTAAATTGCTTACACATTGCTAAGGACAAAGCGCTCAGGGCTTACATGGATGCTTAAGTGGAGCAGTTGCATGGTTTCCCCTGCTCAGCATATCCTGCTGCCGTGTGAACACCTCTCCCATAACATTAAAAAAAAAAAAAAAAAAATCTAAGTTTCTATTCTAAGTCTAAGTTGTTCTAAGATGTGGAGTCAGATGTGAGCTGTAATGGGAAACATCCTACATCAATCAGTAGTAGTGTCAGTAGTGTCAGTAGTAATCACAGCATATCACTGAATCACAGTGAGACAGAACAGAGTGCCCACACCAGGAAGGTACCAGCATCACCTGTATATCAGCAGGGACTTGACAGCAGTGCAGGATCCTGGAAATACCAGCATGGAGGCCAACAAGGACACAGGGACATGGGAGTGAAGTTTCACCACGGGCCAGTTGAGCCTGTACCTCTGAATAGTTTAGGATTGCTGCGCATGAGTAGCCAAATTCCCAGGCACCGTGAACTTACCACCAGATACCAGGGATACGCCAGCGTTCCCGTGGTTAGGCGCCTGCATTTTTTTTATATAGCTGTCCCCTAAGGTGTAGTGTTCCAGACTTGTCTGGGTAATGATATGGGTTGTTGTAACCTTAGCCGGAAGCTACAGAGAGCAGTGAAAAGGTGAAAGAAACCTGCCTGGGTAGCCTGCAGCTGGCCCCACATGTACTCTAACTCCAAACAGAATCGCAGAGCCTGCCCCTCTTTGCACTTCAAAGACTTGGTCCCAAGAAGTTCAATCCATAACCATCTTTCCCCAGTTCATAAGCCTACTTTTAGTGCGTTCAGAATTCGGTGGAGATTTTACCACTGGTTGCAGGTGCATTACGTTTTACTGTTTGTCACTTGCCAGACCCTCTTATTCAGAGAAACTTAGAAAGCAAAGGTACGGAAGTGCATCTAATAAGGTTGTTAGAATAACAGTGCATACAGACAAAGACTATACTTCATCTGTCAATCTATCATTTAGTTCTGTAATAATTAAGGCCATTGTCAGAACAGAGGTGCAATGAAAAGTTTCAACAACTAGTGTGATGACTAGTATGCAAGGGAAGGAAAGATTTAAGCTGTGATTAGGCACGTCTATCATGGCATGTTCTGGTACACAGGACTTTGTCCCACCTGGGTGGCGGAAGTTTTGTTCATCAGGGCCCTTGGCAAAGGTCTGTTTTTTCGTTTGCGATATCAGAACCCCATCTCCTCTCGGGCTGTGATGATCATCACCGTGACAACCGGGAGGAGATAAACACTGCACATTTATTGGCCATGAGTCAGGCAGTGGGAGGTGGAGGGGAAGACCAAACAGTGGAGCACAGAGTGTGGATTTAGAGGAATTGTTTATTATGTATTGTGTATTGCAACAAATGTAATAATGTGGAACTGGAAATTTTTAGCAAAAAGAGTGACATGCTTTTTTTTCCTCTTTTAGGGCAGTTGGCATGTGCATAATCACTTCTCAAACTGGTTGGGCCAGCTGGATTTGGGTCTGATTACACAATGCAAAAAAGTTTTGAGAGTATGCAAAATTAACTGGCTTGAAAGAAGACCCCCCACCACCACCACCACCACTACCCCCTTCACTAGTATGAAGTAATGAGCCAGCCAGCTAGCAAAAAAAAAAAAACAGAGACAGAACAAATTTCAGTGTGGCAGTAAGCGGGGGACACTGCGTGATTCTCTTTTGATACTTGCAGCTTGAAAGCCAGCTATGTTTCCTGCCTGATATTTTGATTTAAAGCAGAGTCCCGGAGCAATTAGTTCCATCAATCATGCAACACTCAGTTGTGGTGGATTAGCGCTCTGCCACTGATTTGCCGCTCTGGCACAGAGAACGTGTACTGGCTACAGGCAAAGGCCACTTTCGGAGCATGGCCCTGCGCTTGAGCTTGCTATTGGCGAAGCATGAGGCCAGTCTGTGAGTGTGCTCGATACGAGCTTCAGCTTATCTGCCTAGAAACCCTTCCAAGTTGCCAGGCAGCTCTGAACAATAGGCCTGTGTGGGCTGGAACAGGCCTCAGAGTGCCGAAAATCCCCCCTGCCTGGCCCGGAGGAAGAGCTTGGGCGCACACCCTGTGTGATTCTGGGCTGTGGGGACGGAAAGAGATACAGACGGCCTACCGGAGGAAATGGAGAGAGGCTCCAGGCCTTCCCTCAAATCCCCATCAGATCCCAGCATGGGGAGCTTTGGCTCAAGATCTGCTGGATTCTCCAGTTTATGGGGGTGTAGCGAAGGGAGAGGGCAGTCACCCCACCCGGCCTCGGACCCGGGTCTACGGGGTACCAAACTGCTGCTTTGACCGCAACGCCAAAGAGCCTGGGGTTGAAGGCCGTGTGGGGTGACTGCTCTCTCCCTTCGCTACATGTGGTGTCAGAAGTGAGATGGCTTGCCGTGAGGCCATCGGAGGCGTGCCCAGTGTGTGAGCCGTATGAGGGACCCCCAGGTTAGGTTGACCCCAGTGTGAGGGACCCCATAGATGGGTGAAGCACGGTGTGAGGGCACCCTGGGATGGGAGAAGTACGGTGGGGGGATGTATGAGGGATGCCTCTGTGCGTGAAGCACATGGGCGCGCTTCCCGAAGGGGAGGGCAGTGTGACGGAGTGCCGTCACTACAGATGAGTATGCCCTCTGACTGCCATACCAAGAGCCTGGCTCTTTGGCGTTGCGGTCAAGCTGCAGGTTTGGTACCCCGTAGACCTGGGTTCAAGGCCAGGTGGGGTGACTGCTCTCTCCCTTCGCTACAGGGGGTTATTCTGAAAAGGATCTTTTACCTAGTATGGCATCCAAACCCGGTTGCAGTCCGACTGCAAAGTAATATGCATATCCACACCACTTTTCACATACATTAAAGAGGCACAGTTGCTTTCTAGTGCAGTTTTTTTGCATTATGTGTGATTGTCCAGCTTGGGACAGTGTGGTGAAATGATTAAGGAACAGGGCTCGTAACACAAAGTTTGCTGGTTGAGTTTCCAGATGGGCTGCTGTGGTATCTCTGGGCAAGGCACTTAACTCAGATTGCCTCATATTAATTACATTACATTATTACATAATTGGCATTTAACAGATGCTCTTATCCAGAGTGACTTACACAGGTTACAGGGATTTTTTTCCAATGTTATCCATTTATACAGCAGTGCCCCAGCTGGGAATCAAACTGGCAACCTTTCAGTTATAAGTCCTGCTCCTTAATCACTATGCTACACTGCCACCCCAGATTTTATGAATGGATAACAAGTAGAAATGATTAGATATGAAATTCATGTCAGATATGTTGGCCTCATTTACTCAGGATAGGAGCATCTGCTAAGCAAATGCAATGTGATGCTACAATTTCTGTTTTGTTAATTGATTTCTGCCTCATACCTACCAGGGCGCTGGAATCTATGCAGTAGCCTCACAGCCAGCCCACAGCTTTCAGCTTTGGTGTTTATGAATATACATGCTGTATGTATTCATCATACTTTATTGCAGAAGCAACAGCTGATCATTGGCCCATTCAGCAGTATTTTTGTTAGATAGTGTTAGGAGAAGCATTACATGCATACATAGATGACACCATGCTGGTTGCTTTGGCCCTTGTCTGAAAAGTCTTTTGACTTTGGGCTATAAACGTCAGGGTTCATCCAGGATGTGAATTACACAGCCAGTATTTCACCTTGCATGTAGAATCACATGTGTCACATACCTTGTGCTGAACAGCATTGGCAGCATACCAGTTTAGCTGTTCTGCTATTTTTGTATTTGTGGTAGTATGAGTCACGCATGCCCAAAGCTTATACATGCAAACCCTGTGCTGTATCTGTGTGTGGCATAATGAAAGTGGACATCGCTGTCCCCGTGGTCCCCGGTGTCGTGTTCTCACAGCGGGCAGCATGTGACGAGTGACTCGCTCGGTACAGACAGCGATACAGCCCCTGAGTGCTGCAGCAGGGCGCAGGTGTCCAGCTTGGGGTCTACGTGTGCTGGCCAGAGGGGGCCATGCTGAGGGGAAGGGGGGGGGTCAGAGGTCATCGCTTCAGATGCATTGTCTGGATAGGCCTACACTTTAACATCCCCAGTGCTGAAGAAATGTTACAATTTCTGTTCCAACAAAAAACTGACTAGAAGTTTAACATGACATTGACGGCTAGATTTCTACAGGGAGTCATCCTTTGAGTGTGTTTCTCACTTTTGTTTCATGTCATGGTTCATCATTAGGCATGAGTTACAACATAAACGTGCCTTTTGAATAAATTTGTGTCAGCGCTGAGGGAATAAATTTCACAACTTGTGGTAATGGGCAGTGATTCACTTTCTGGAATCAATATATGGAGTGAATCAATTTAAAAAAGCTCTTTCCCATCCTTTCCCTTTCCCTCTTTCCTCCTTCCTGTCAAATTTCCCCTCTTGATGGGCTCCCATTTGATAAATTTATTTGCACTGGTGACACTAAATTTGGGTTGGTGCACCCCGGAGGCGACAGCATCGTCACCTTGCTTTGTGATGTCTGGCCTCAGTAGAGGACAGATGTTTGACTTCTTCAGTTAAGCATACTGGTGGTTCTGTCTGCTGCCTGCCACTGTGGGCTGTGGTGGATATGTTTGCTTTCACAGCATAAACCCCAGATAGCCAAGTCAATAACTGATGAGGAAGCCCCACCCCCTTCACAGAATGACTTGTGTCTCATCTGACCTGTGTAGGCACTTTCTACCCTTAGTAAAGAGAGCCTGGATCAGAATCAAACTTTTACACAAAATGGGTGAGTTTAGGAATGAGGATGGGCAGGCTGATTTCAGATCTGTAGTCCAGGGGGGACAGCACCCAGAGCCACCTGGGTCATGTCTATCCTTGCAAGACCTTGTTTCTGTTAGTTCCCCTGAGCCATTTGTCAGCCACTGTGAAGCAACTGTCACACTGAGAAACAAAGCTTTACGACCTTTACGAAGCATCTGGCAACAAAATCCAGGTTGTTACTGATCTGGGTGACCAGATCGACAAGTCCTCATCATTAGCACTGTCCAGGTGCCACCAGAGCCCTCATCCCATGTGACAAATTGCCAGGCTGAGAAGTCGCAGAAGGTAAATGGGCAATCACTTTCACTGAGCGAAAGTTATTAGAGTAGCCGATGCTTCTGAGTAACACCAGATGAAAAGGGGGGCAGGCACTAATTGCCATAATCCCTCCCTGCCTTAATTCATCCCTGCCTGTGAATGTGTGTTGTAATTTTAGCACAAGAAAGGCCCACATTTGCTAACAGTTGGTTCAAGGAAGGGGTGAAAGCTCACGGTCTCTGTGTCCTGGGTGAAAGCATTTGTGATTTCTCACCAAGGATGAGGTGACAATGCCCAGGCCTCATCCACGCAGACAGTTTCTTGAGGTCCGTTCAATTTATCTTTCTCTTTGAAAGTTAATCAAAAGGGGTAATCCACTTGTAATGGGAAATTGAGCTTGCTGCAGGCTGTGGTGTCTTGCAGCAAGTTTTCACAAAGATTAGATACACTATGATGCATCCAAACGTCTTTTTTTTAACACTTGCAGGCGATCAAATGCTTGTTCCCAACGAGTTTTGAGAATTATAATCTGCAGTATCATTGAGCAATGTGCAGGGCCTTCATGTCATATATATATGTAGTATCATTCAGTTTCCATGGTTAAAAACGTAGCCAGAAGTGCGCCACCATGTCCTTACATGAGGAAATTTCATCAGTAGACTAATAGTACAATACAATGTTACAACAAAAGGCTGTTATAGCACTTTCATACCTTGCAAAAGTAAGCAGTAACACACCAGCACAGTTGGATAAGATCAAGTAAATGGCTAGTTTTAAAAGCAAACAGGGCATCCCAATCCTAAAAGGAATTGCTTGCGTGCTGAAGTAGGCCTTGACTTGCATTGTTGTATGAATCTCAGTAATTTGCTCGATGCACTGCTTATCTAAAATGCAAGCCCCTGTGATTTTTTTTCCTGAATTTAAGTCACAAGGGAAGATAAAAACACCAAGGACGTGGTGGACTGAGTGATGTTAGCAAGGCATTTATTGCCATAGTCGAGTGTTAAACACTCTGCTGTTGCTGCTAAATGGTACAGGATTTTAAACTGTAGATGAATTTGCAAATCCAGTAAAGCTCTCCTCATAGAATTGTTCTCCTTCACAGAATAGCTGTTTGAGTATTTTTACAAGAATCCAGTATATTCATTTGAAATCACAATCCAAGGATTGTGTTGTGAGCCCACAACATATAATTAAGCCCCTAGGTCTAATGGGTATGTATAGCAGCATTTTGTAGTTAGAGACATTATGGTAAAGAATTTGTTTTCCGAATGTTATGGAATGGTTTGAATGAATGTTGTGACACCTTTCTGTTTGTGCGTAAAGTGAAAATGATAAACAATATGAAATCATTTCATTCAGCCTTGCCCAACACTTTGACTGCAAAATCCAGACTCAGGTCGTAATCAAATCTGCATAAATCTTTGAAGGAATGCATGAAAAATAGATGAAATGTGAGCTATATAAGAACATTTTTACTTATATATGAAAAGCATGAAAAATGTAAAAAAAAAAAAAAAAACATCAGCAGAACTTTCACATGCTTTTTCTTCAAGACAAACTCTTAGTAACCTCCAGCCACACAACTTTGTTACAGTCTTGAAGGTGAGACATTATGAACTTCAGTGTCTACCTTGACAAAAATGAAACGGGAGATTATTAATACCCCAAGGGCTCTTTGTCTGTCCCCACCCCCCAACTGGGTCTGTGTGGATGATGAAGGGTTGTCAACTGGGAACATGACAGAAAACTGGTTCTCAAGCATCTTTCATGTATTTATTATTTTTTGACAGACCACTTATAATGTTTGGGAAACTGCAATGGACCATGTAATGACACAGTGGCATCCAAACCAATTTTGAAGACTTCTAGACCTCCCGCATTAGGTGGTGTATTATCTTCATATGTGTTTATGGAGGCTCTGATATGTTTTCAGTTGTGTAGTGTACGTCTCTCTCTCTCTCTCTCTCATACACACACACACACATATATATATAAGATTGTAGCATTATTCTGAGTTTACAAAATGATTTGTGTGTGCATAACCATATCAATAGGTGGGCACTCCCCCCCCCTCATCTCATTAAAGTCTGACTGCAAACTTGCATTTGATCAAAGAAGGCATTAGTGATAGATTTCAGTCAACATTCTAATGTATTTTTGTTCTGACAATGAAAAGTTCAATATTGACTTTAATTAGACAACAAAACAACATGATCTCTGACATCTGTCACTGATCCAACCGATAATGAAAAATGTCAAAATTGATTTTTTTCCCCCCTTGTTTAATTGCTGCCGGACGAGACACTGTGGTCGATTGACCACACCTAGAGTTGGCATGTTGCTCAAAGCCTCTTTCAGTTCAGAAGCTCAAATCTTCTTCCCTTCCCTCACCTTGGGACGTGTGTTTGGATAACAGATGAGGTTTCCCTTCCTCCTGTCATGTTATGTCTCCTTTGTATTTCATTTTGGATCATTGGATTATTTGTTGAGACTAGTTTTGGGGCTGTCAGAAACGTTGTATTATTGCTTATGGCTCCTAATGTATTTTTTCCTCTCATCATTTCTCCGATCCCTCCCTCCCGTGCACAGTGATGATGCAGTCCACATTTTTATGCTCATCCCTAGAGGTGCTCAACACGGGATGGCGGAACAGGAGCACCTGGAACGATGTGCTCGATACATTTCAGGATAAATTTTTTCAAGTCAGTACCGGGAACATATTCTACTTTCGATATAAATGTCAAGGAACTTGACGTACTGTTTAAATTCCTTTAATTGATTGGTAATTAATATAATTGGTTGGCTGATTAAATTTAGTGACCATTCAGTAACAAATTCAGCACGAACTCAGGGTTAACTCAATACTCTCAAAACTCGACAGGGGCGACCACATGCACAGTGCACAGCTGGCAGCGACAGAACTGTGTGGACAGAAGCGGAGAGATTTCTGACAGCTTCTGGAGGCTGTAACTGTCATCAGCATCAACGCTGGCGATAGGAAAAGACAGGGCAGGGGGCGGAGTGTACGCCTGTGCTGTCCTCACTTCACACCTTTCGCTGAAACACCAGCAGGACGTGAACAGAGTTTCAGATGATCACTGTGAGAACAAGAAGGCACCGGCACCGACACCGACCCGAGACTGCAGTGCTGGACAGTGAGGGCAGGCTTCAGGACCGTTGTCCTCTCAGCCAGGTTCTGTGGACTGAACCCAATCCGTCCTCATCATGCAGGGGCTAGTTACTATCACTCTAATAGGCCTGTGAGGGAGCTGGAATATGCAATGCGTGCAGCTGCTGTTGTGTTCTACTGAACACGAACCATTGCAAGACGTCACCTCCCAACAGCCTTGGCTGTGTAGCCATGACGATGTAGAGCACCGATGCACCTGATATCAACTGTCATGCTGCGGGTGGTACTAACCCAGGATCAGCTGCTATTTTTTTAAGTAATGGTTTGGGTCAGGATCGGGGCCTGGGTCAGCTGATTCTGGGTCAGCTGCTGACATCAGCTGTCATGATGCGGGTGGCACTGACCCAGGATCAGCTGCTATTTTTTTAAGTAATGGTTTGGGTCGGGATCAGGGCCTGGGTAAGCTGATTCTGGGTCAGCTGCTGGGAGCAGAATGTTCCCAGAGCTGTGGAGTGAAACATATTCGATTACATCAGCTGTTATTTAGGAATTACTCCAAAGGTCCTTTTCATGGAACATTGTATTCCTCAAGTAAAGCACAACCTGCGTGCTGTGCTGAGGGCAAATGCACAACATCAGAGTGAATGTGCACAATGCTACTGCTTTGCAGTAATTATTAGTGGCACTTTATGTCTTTGTGTCATTTCAATGCAATAGCAGGATTAAAAGAACTTTTAGAGCGTGGTGTTAGTAAAGCCCTGTATACATGGCACTCCACCCGTGTCTGTTAACCAGATATTAAACTGAGTCTCACCTTTTCCAGGGAAAATACTGATGCTGAATAGGGCTGTGCGACATGACGATATACATCGTGTGACAAAAGAAAAACGTCTATCGTTTCATATTATGCTCTATCGTTTATTTCGTTGTGTCGCGAATCACACACTTTACGGCAATATTTTCAATATTTTATATTTTCAATATTTTATATTTTGTAACATGCTTAACCCATTCGCACGTACCTTATTTTTATGCTACGTAGCGCGTGTGTTACTTGGTTCGTTATGTTTTCATTAGCGTTATTAAGCTTCTCATTCAGTTAGCATTTGCTATATTTTTAAATGTGAAATCGCTGTTTCCTCAAAGTTAAAATTAGCTAGAATTTTTCCAGTCTAGTGTTTTAATCGCACCGGCTTTAGCATATATGCTAAACGGCTAATCACACCCGTGTGACCGTACGCGCGAAAGGGTTAATTGAAAATTTGCACAAAGGTTCTAAATAAAATGAGAAAAATAATCAAATATGAGTAAGTGCCTTTTATTTGTCGAGTATATAATTCAAAATGTAATAAATAGGCCTTTCCATTTGGTCATTTTATATAAACTATTTATTCATTGAATTTACAGAAAATGTGCTATATCGTGATATGTATCGTTATCGGGATATGAAATGACCTATTTCGTAATATGACATTTTGGTCATATCGCACAGCCCTAATGCTGTAGACTCTAGTAGGTAATAGAGAATGCAGCCCCTCAACATTTTTAATCATTCTTTCTCATGACAAGCATGTTAAAAATTGTATCAAGCTGCAAATTACGTGTGCATTGGGCTTAAGAGGTACTGTTTCAGGCTATAATCATGCTTGCTATTTCCCTGTATTCTCTATTTCTTTCTCTGTTCTCTGTCTCAAGCCATCATTATTATTGCCTGGAACTATCTGTATTAAATCAACAGAAGCAGCAGAAAATACTAGATGGGTCCTTGCTTCTTGAGGCAGGAACAGTCCTGATAAGGGCTACAATATTTGGTCTCCACTATCTGATCTTTAATATGTCCTTGCTGATCTTATTTATTTTCCATACTACTTGTACTATATTGTTTATAATGATACTTCGTGTGCTTTCAGAGATGGCCGCACCCACAGTCTTTCATCTTCTGAACTTTTATTATTTTCAGCCAAGAACATTATGTATTTATATATTTTTATATTCTTTTTTGTTTAACTCATGTGTACTTGCAGGTTAACAGCACAAACAGAGTGGATCATCAGCAGCATGGTACTTTGATGGAGTGTGACAAGGAAAACCTTTACCTGCCAATAACTATCACTTTCACTCCAACAACTGGTTGCATCATAGTTGGCCAATTGGAGGCAGTTTCAGAAAGAATGGAGTTGATTGTAATTGCTGTAATCACTTTGCTTTTAAATTATACTTACAGTTGCTGGGTCCTACGAACTGGGTTTGATCCCAGCCTTGTGATCAACTAACAGTATTCAGGAGGGCACAGCAGCAGAACAAACTGTGTTTGTTCTGCCATGATAAGGTAGGGCAAAGGTCGGCCAGGGTTTCCTCATCTCTCCACTCTGTGGCACTTTGTGATTTGTCAGTTGCCTGCAAGTTGCTTGAATGACATCTACAAGTGACTACATTGTAGCAGGTAAGATGTCCAGCTGGGGTCAATTGTGAACAATGTAACATTTAAATTGCTACATTGCTAATGTGCAAACAGCTAAAGGTGAAATAGAGCAGGACACTCCTGTAATGATCTGGCCATATTGATATTCAGCATCTAAAGTTTCTTCCTGCAGATTTTTTTTCCATTTTGCCTCTTTGTTGTCCCACAATTTTCAAACTGTGCTTGTAAATAATGGGAAAGATGAGTGCAAGAGAGGCACAATTTTTCCAGAATTGTGCAGTGTCAAAACCTACTTTCAGATTAGTAATGCTTTTTAACATTGATAGTGAAGATTCTGACATTATTTTCATACATATGCAATCTCTTTTGCCATTTCCATGGTTTCCTGTTGGGTCACTGTAGGGTTTTTTTTTTTTTTGAGTCAGTCAGGAATGAGGGCAGTAGAGTGTATGCTGCTTGTTTGTGGTACTTGTGTGGTGTCACATGAGGTATGGATTCACTCAATCATTTCCCTCGCCCGCTTGGGATACAGCTCAAATGTGAAGGGTACAAGCTTGTACATTTCCTTGAAGGGAGCAACTGAAGGCTAGTGAAAGTTCCTTTTGCAGATTGTGGATTAGGACACAGCCCCTCTCTGAAGACAGCTGTCTGTTTTTAACATTTGGCCTTGTGACTGACAACACGTGTCAAATTGGTCTCTGCACCGTCAGTCACACGTGCCTCTGAGCAAGGGCGGGGAAAGGCAGAAATGGGAGATATTTAGCATTTGTGATAGGACAGGAAGGTTGCCCTGTCACAGGTAAGCAGCGTCCATTGGCTGAACCATGAAAAATTCATGATGTCATAGGCCAAACTGAAATACAGCACCTTGTTCCAGATGGAGAAATAAGTGTCCCATTCTGTCTGCTGGGCTGACCACCGCCGCGGTGGAGGGCACCTCTAACTCCAGGTTTGGGGCCACTGTCATCTCCAAGATCATCTGCAGATGCACGTCACTTGTTTGTGTTAGGGCCCACACTTAAGATATCAAACAAGATGCTGTGTGATGCCTTCATGTCATATGTCTCTCACTCTCCCCACACAGGAAGCAGCATGTTACCTCTGTAACAAGGATCAGGGCAGCCCAAGAGGGTAGTGGCAGGTGATGAGGTTACTCAGAGCTGCATTTCGCACTTGCACACAGTGACGGTTTTTTAAAAGCTTTTACTACGCTCACCCGGATGGTGCTGTCATGGATTCTCCAAGCACGGTTTCGAGGCGAAGGCCAGCACGTTGCTTTCGCCCGGGATAGAGCTCGCCTCTCCTGGGGCGCGGGTGGGGGGCGCGTAATGACATCAGGTGTGGTGATTTCTGCAGCAGAGCTTACCTGGCAAGCACAAGACAGGGATGAAAAAGCGCACTGCAAGTAGTCGCTCTTCCACACAAAGGGCAGGACACCACATTGAGAGTCCGCTTAGCCTCCAAGGCACTGTTTCATGAGGGCAAAGCTACACACTGGTATGGAGTGTTTGTTTTCTTGACTCACTTGGTGTGCATGCGTTCTACAGTGTTTTGTATACTAAACAATATTCTACATGAGGGCAGTCTTGGTGGCTCTATTGTGCATTCCCTGTGTAGGCTGCATTGTTAAAGCAAATGTCCAAAGTCAGTATTTGAAAGGCAAATGCTGAAAAAAACTACTGGGAAAAAGGAGATAAAAATTCAAATAGAAATCAGTGTGCATCTACAGCAAGAAGCGGATGCACATCACGTGTACTTGGAGCAGATAGTTTACTTTATGAGCTGAATACAGAGGATTGATGTGTCTGATATGTTGCATTAATGTGCCTGTAGAAGCATACCAAACCCATTTTGTTGCTAAGAAGACGCTTTTATCCAGAGCGATATACAAGATGACTCCAGAGCACAAAGGGCATCAAGCAAAAGGATACTGCCTGACTGGAAGATTGTTCCGGTCATTGTGGTTGGACTAGAATTTCTGCTTAAAGGTGAACAGGCTTTTCAGACCTGAATCAGTTTTGATTTGTCATACTCATGAGCCAGTGTCCTCAGCTGGTCTCCTGAAACCCAAGTTCATAAACCATCACCCTAATGATTTTTTTTTTTCCGCAGTGGGGTAGAAGTCCTCAGTATTTGACTGTATGGGACTGTATACAAATATCATAAGTTTCATAATTTGTGTAGGCCTTTTGCTTCCTTGTTCTGTGTACCGCTGTTGGAACGATACCCAGCAGAGATATTTTGAGTTCCCTTTCCCTTTTCCCTTTGAAATATCGGTGCAGAGAACATTGTTTATGTCAGTAAAACAGTGGAGTACATTTGTTGTTGGGAGAGCAATGAACTCCTGTGACGATCTTAAAACGATATAATGATGCTGTGAAATATCTCCTGCTGTTCGAATAGGCTAACTCCATTAACCGTCTACTGCGATTATTATGCAATTAAAAAACAGACCCTTTGGGGGATTAATGATGAAGCCTACTTTTTGGAGTTATTACGCATTGTATTCTGTAAATGTTATTATTATTGAATGACCCATTTTACTGCTCGCTCAACCTGTCACTATAAACTGCCTCTCAGGGACTTGTCAAGCCATGAATTTGAGGGTGTTGTGGTTTGGCAAAGCTCTAATGTGACTGTTTGGTTAAGTGATGATTGGTGGGCCAGTGGTTTGTTTGGCAACTTTTGATGGACTTCAGAATAAAATGGTTTGGCTTATATATTTTGTACATATTTCTATCTTCATGAAATCAGTAAATTTGTGAGTTTTTATGCACATTACATTGCATACTATACATTACAGTTGCTTACCAGACGCTCTCATTTGGAGAAGTTTACAGTACGAAGTTTACAATTTTTACATATTATCCGTTTACACAGTTCAGTTAAAATCCATTAAATTTGTCCATTGCCTCTTAATAAGGAGACAGTTCCATATTGTTGAGGTGTTTTTTGGCCAAAGTCCAAACATGGCTTTCCCTAAGTGGTCACCTCCTCTACATCAGCAGTTTACTGGCTATACAAACTCTTGATTCCCTCCCTACCTTGTCTTTTCAGATCATTGCTACAAAAGAGAGAGGTTCTCATTTGACTAGGCCATATGTGTAAAGGCATACAAAGCCCTGTGTGTCTACTATACAGTCCATTGTTATGAGTTACTCCTTACAGAATCCTCGGGAGACTCCTGGTCTGTAGGACTCCTGATTTCAGGTTCCCAGGTGAGCCCCTACACCCTTCTCTAGGGTGCAGTAAGGTCAGTGAAGTGGGACTCACTCTTTGCCAAGCATTGTGCCCAGGGGACAAAGTGGTGTAAGAGCCCCAGGAGCGTTCTACCCAGAGTACTCTGCCCGCTTTGACCAAGAGCAAGGGACGTGCGTGGAGCGAGAGAGTCGTTGGTCTGTGGAGCGCGGCCGACCGGGTCACCACTGTACTTTCCCCCCTCTTCCCTGTCCCTGTTCCATTTCCTCTCCTTAATCATCTGCCGCTGCGGTCACCAGCTGCGCATCAGAGCTCAGGCCTGGTTTGTCTTCAGTCAATTTGGGGGGGGGGGGATCTACTCCTCTATTAAAAGGTGCATTCGGCCACCCGTTCATCTGTTTCTCGCCCTCTTTTTTTCCCCTCCCTTTTGTCTAATCTTTTCATCAGAAACTAAATTTCTTTCAAGGGCAGCCGAGGGGAGGTTTCTGAAAATGTGAAAGCCAGGGAGCAAGCTCAGGTATATAGAGCCACCAAGGACTCCTGAGGATCACTGGCAAAGTAGGGGCCATATTTAAACCAAAGTTGAGCTTCCAAGGGCATAGTATTTAATTGTGTTCAACCTGCACAAACAACCTTGTGTCCGAAATCCGATTCACGATTGCCTTGTGCGCCTTTGACGTGCAGATGATACGTCCAGCTTACCCGGGGTTTCGCTTTCAAAAAGTCCTTATTTTCACACTCAGTGCTGAATTTGACATGAAATTCAAGGGGCAATGCAGTATTGCATGTGTAACAAATGGAAGTCAGTAGACATCTCCTGTTGCCTGTGTGGGGTGTGAGCAGTTTGCCAGTCCTTCATGGGCTATGTTGAAGAGGTCCAGTATCACAATGTTCAGTTCCTGTGATACGTTTTATATTTCTTGTTTTGCTTTGAGTGTGGCATTGAGTAGGCATCAGGTGTAGTCTCATGTTGAGGTAGTTTTTGTACTCCTTGTCTCAGCTGTCTGATTTATTTTTCCCCTCTTCCTGTTGTTTCTCTGCTTTCTTGCCCAGCTCCCTTGCTGTCAGCTTAAAAGGAGACTTCTAGAAGGAGACTTAGACACCGAGCCAAGGACAGAGAGCGGAGTGTCCAGCTTATGTATCGTGCTGTTGGGCTGTAGTGCTGTGATATCCCAGTGCGTGCATACAGCTAGTTTTCATCGCATGCCTCTACTGTGACAAGGCATGCGGCTGGGAAGCAGTCCAAGACATGGGATTCATTGTTTTCAGAAACAAAACGGTCAGAGTTTGATGAGGGATATTTCTATGGGGAATGACAGGTTTACATGGCACCAAGATGGAGCCAGCACATGGTCTCACCGCAGGTCTCATTCATAGCTGTTAAAATAGAACGTTTGAAACAGAATGTTCAATCCTTCCCTTCAGCGGATATCTTAATCCATTTTTTTTTTTTTTTTTCTACAAAAGAAGATGCAATTAAAGGTGGCAGAATTACCTTGAATGCCTTTTGTTGTATGTTCCGGGGTGGTACAGTGAAGTATTGATCATTAAATGCTGTACGTGTCCTTTTTACAGCAGGTGTACATTCTGGAAGACTTTAAGTCAAGACTCTAATGTTTGATTGTTTCTTTCTCATCCTCTCTCTGGCACACCAGAGACTGAAAGTCCCTTAATGATGTCCCATTAATCTTAGTGAGACAGGTGTCCTCAAGGGTAAGGCGACGCCTGGATGACTTGCATTGTTACACTGATTACATTACCTGTTGCACTCTGAGTTGAAGCTCGTGCATCTGTGCCGCTAAGCTTTTGTTTCACAGAGCCCCATGTCGCTTCACTGTAATCCTCTCCTTTAGCTCTGTACCCAATTTCATACTTGCTTCTTATTGTTTTTGGTGGGATCTCCTTATTGCTGGTTGGAGTTGTACTTTTACTGTTTTAAAACCTCTATATATCAGGCTTGTTACTCCCTACTAATGGCATTGTGATGGTCAGACCACTCCTCAGGACAGGTCTGCATTTCAGTATCATTCAGTGTAAGCCACCTGCACTCTCAAAGGGTTCTGCTACTGAACCTGAAAGGAGCACTCCAGAGCGGTTGGATTGATTTAAAAAGTAGTTGATGGTTGCTTCCTTTCTTTTTTGAATAGTAGTCAAAGAGAGATGTAATTAAAACTATTTCTTTCCTCATTCATATTGCTTTTTGCGTTATGTTGAACAACACTGCGGTTTTGTGTGGAAATTTCCGTCAGGTCCACTGCGGACTTTGCAATTCAGGTTGAATGGGCAAACTTTTTTTCCACATCTTTTTATGTAACGCTACGTTTTCATGCAGGGTGTCAGATTTATCATGGATTTGTTATGCTACCTGAATATTTTGTAGCGGCAAGTTTTATAAAACAGGAGTTGCATTTGAGGGTTTCAGCCAAGTCCTGCAGCTCCTTTTCCCTTTGTCCAAATCTTTGTCGGTTTTTGGAAAAGTCAAGCTAAGGACTTACTCCAGCAAATACCCCTCCACAGTGCTGTGGGGTGTTCTGTGTGTGCTCTTTTTCCCTGTGTGACTGGCTCAGGAACACCCAGTTTGTCTTCAGGAGCCTATCTGTAGAATGTGGGCGGGGCATGTCCTGTTTTTCCCCATTCACTCCCAGCTACCTTTGGACAACGACTGGCCAGTGAGAGTCCTGTGAGTAGGTGCAAGCATGATATGCAAAGCGCATTACTTTTCTCCCAAGATGCAATCCACTGTTATTAGATCATTGCTGATAAGTAACTAGAAGCAGTTTAGTGCAGTAGTATTTTGAAAGTATAATTCTACTTAATCCTTTATTTGAAGCATAGCCTGGTAAATGAGCATATTCAGAGATAAGAGGTGCTTGCTTTAAATAGAGTCTGTTGTGTTATATAATGGGGCGATGTGGACCTTCTGCAAAAGAAGATGAGGCAAAAATGAAACATCTCAAAGGTAATCTGTGCTGAAACATGATTACCTGTGATGGATGAGTTAAGGCTACATTCAGAAGTGCCCTGTGCCTCTGAGATTAAAGTTGTGTATGTTTTTTGCCGAAGGATGTGGAAGCAGATATGGAAGGATATTGAAACTGTTTATAATTTTGAGTTCCCTGTGAAAAGGCCAGTTGGAAACAGGACCTGGACATACATGGAATCTTTGCTACACGAAAAGATAACTGTTAGGGAATGGGATTATAAGGAATTAATGGCACTGAAGGCAGTTTTTTGTGATGTTTCTAAACATGATCCATCAGAATCTATAGGAAATACAGGATGTGCTGATTGACAGGGTTGGCCATGCCTCCTTCAGGGATTTGTTTCCCATAATTGTGCACGAATTGTGGCATGCCACTCTCATATTCTCATTGCATGTTGTGACCGTGCATTTGATTACACAAGACAGACAGGTCTGCAAAAGAAGAAACGGCACAGAACAGGTGTGCTAACGCAGAGCAGGACCAACAAATGGCACAGGTAATTTAGCAGGCCCGCTTCAAGACTCCACTGTCTCCATGTGACACACATGTGACTCTACGTGACGTGATTTGGAACGGCCGAGCCCCGGCTTGCATTTTTCACAGAGGTAAAACAAAGTTCACAGCAAATCGAGAGCCCAGGATTGTTTTTCTGGCGTGTCTCTAGTTGTTTTGCTCTGTCCAAAGGAGCGGGAGGTGGGGGGGATCTTAATCCCCCTGAAAGGCTCCATCTTCAACCATTTCAGAAGCTTTGAAATGGATTGCTTGCTGTGGCCTGAGGTGTTTATGAGGTACTGGCACTCTGGGGGGCATAACTTGCCTCAGTTACCGAGAGCTCTTTTTTTGGAGGGGATTGTAGGCTTTCTCACACATTTCCCCTCTTTCCATATTCAAAACTCTCCCGTTTCTAAAAGTGAGCTCATATCCAAAGCACCATGGGATCCCTCCTCAGTGCTGGCTAGTGCCATTCTGCAGTTTTAATTTACGGACTTATTTATGTGCCAAAATATCCAACACTTAAATCTTCTCTGTAGTGCTGTTGACTGAGGATGAAGACTTCTGCCAGATATATTTCTTAATAATATTATTGCTCCATTTGCTTTGTTTGGTCAAAACAAATGTGAGGGAAATTTCAGCATGGAACAGTGTTGTTTTAGCTTTAGTAAAGGTACCTGAATCAAATCATTAAATATCCAGCAATGTGAATGGATTATGTAGAAGCAGGCTGTGCAAGTCACACACTGTAAGAGCATCTGGTAATCCAATCTAATGTAATGTAGGCCTCACCTCTTTGTTTGAAACATATGAGTCACTGAGCCTGGTGCTGACTCGGACATCAGGCAGATGTTAGTGTCAGCCCTCTTCAGGACAGAAATGAGCTGCATACGAAGTGAGAGCTTGTTATGGGACACTGTGACTCAGAATGAAACCTAGACCCCAGGGAGGTCTGTGTGTGGGGGTGTCGGTTCACGGTAGCCACCCCGCAAAGGAAAGGGCGGTGCCCCCTGACTGTCTGAAACCCGTGGTTCCTGTAATGGCCCTCCCCCTCTGGGGTGTCCCCCTCCTGCGCCATCTCGCCCCTGTGGAGCGTCAATCATCCCACGCAAACCTCCGTCGCCACCCCTCCCCCGTCTCTCAACACGACAACTCTTGGCGCTCGGGGTAAAGTTACAGCGCTCTGAGTGGCAGAATTTCCACGGCGTTCTTGGAACTCCTGGCGTAAACAAACAGCCGAAGGGTCTGGAAGGAAACAGTTTCCTCGTTTGGCAGCCCACGATAGCATGCCGAAACAAAGGAGTCGGTTCCTGTAGAGGTGGGGACGTCCTCTGGCCGCCACCTTGGCAAAAATGCAGCGAGCTCTAACGAAAACGTGGCATGTTTGGAGGGTCAGAATCTTCTGACAGGCAACGTGAGCCTGCATTTTTAAAGGATATCCTTAAACCCCTCTGTCAGGAAGTGTTGCCCTCTCATGGTTGTAACAATATTAGGTTTCTCCTCCCTTCCTGGTGTAATATTTGTTGATACAGCACGCACTGGCCATATTCACCCAACCAAGAGGAAGTCAGAGATATGATAGCATTGCCACTGTGGACCTCTGCCACTTCCCTGTCTCTCACTGCACACACACTCACTCACTCACTCACTCTCTGTCTCACTTTCTCTCTCTCTCGTCAGAGAAGCTGTGTGTGATTAAACATGTTTATTCTGCACTAAGGTGATGCTTTTAGATTGGAACATCGAACCGCGCGCTGTTGAAGGGCAGGAACAGCCGGCAATCTCCTCACTGACTCTTTTGGGTTGCTGCCAGCCAGCCGGGCATTTCAGTCTAGCAAATACCAGCCATGATCCAGGCCACTCTGTGACGATCTGTGACACACAACAGTGACACGATTTCCATGGCTACGAGTTTCTGCGTGTACTGACCTGATGATGTTGTCCTGTGTGTCACTGTTAGGACAAGGAGTTGGTTGTCATATATGTGACATAAGAAGTCTTGCTCCAGGTAGTGTTCAGCTAACTTTCCAGTTCCCCCCCCTCCCCTGGGAGTTTATAAAGGGAAGTGTCTCGTTTGCCTCTGAGTCAGGCAGAGCGGCTTTTTTCAGAGAGGCGATTACGACCAGCTATCAGGTCCTGCCCAGGCACCTCTCACACGCTCGGCCCGTTCCCAGAGACGTGCTTATCTCCCTGCCGCCTTGGTGCTGCTCTCCTCTTTGGGAACATTCCTTGCTAAATGACAAACACTTTCCCGCAGACGTGATGCAGAGCACTCCAAAGCCTCCTTCAGCGTACAGGAGTGTTACAGGGCCTCTCGGGAGGAGGGGTGTGTGTGTGTGTGGGGGTTGGGTGGTGGAAACATGGCAAAAACGCTCAGGATCCCGGTGGATGGGTCCGTCCCCCCACTGTTGAGAATGGGTCTGTTCTGTCCCCCCCTCCGCACCCTAACCATTCTGTCAGCCACTGTCGTGACAGTACACCACAGGCCACTGCCACGCTCAACTGTAAATCGGCCACCACCGGGACCGTGGGGCCCCTCCACCGCGCACCCCGTGAGTTAAAGGTCCCTGTCACCTCCCCGCCCTCCCCTCTCTCCACAGGAAGAGCACAGGCTAATTACAACAGGCCGCGTAATTGGCTGCGGCGCTAAATTATTGATGGCTTCGATCGGGAGCAGAACAGGCCACCTGGGCCAGCCTTTGGAAGGCAGGGGAATAAATCGTTCCCCCCGCAGAGGAGCCGGCATGCCCCTGCTGACAGGCAGTGGGTAGCCTGACGCAGGGACACACGCGTGGCATAGTGGTAACGAGGGCGGCTCGTAACCCTGAGGTTGCCAGTTCAATTGCCAGATGCGGCACTGCTGCTGTACCTCTGGGCAAGGCACTTAGCCTCAATTGCCTCAGTTAATATCCAGCTGAGGAAATCAGTCACATGCAAGTCTCTGTGGATAAGAGTCTATTCTGAGGCAATAACATAATCTTCCTATGACGTAGTCCTAATGAGGTACCAGAAATAACTACTAGTGGACTGCCCTGTGAAGGGGGGTAACCCTGGCGTTGATGATGAAGATGATGATGGTCAGGAGGCGGAAAGGATTTGCCGGTGTTTGTGTTGTATTTCTTCCAATTGATTACGTTTGCTGCTCCTCAGTTCAGAGCAATCAATATCTCGTCCGATATCTCATCCCAGAGCAAAGCAAACAGATGAATTGGCTGCTGGTGCGTGAGCGCGTTTTCGTGTTTGTTTTCAGGATCGCGCTCGCCTGAGCCCTCTGACAGATGCCCTCTCGCGGTCCGGTGTGAGCTGGCTGGCTCCGTGCCCTGCTGGGTCGTCCTGCCGGGCCGCGTTGCGTAATCGCCCCGGGCGGCGGCCGGGAGCTTGCCAGTAAAGAGCACATGCTGACCTGGCACCTTTTGGCCTCCCCCACCCACCCCCTCCGCCTGGCTCAGCTCCCTGCTGCTGTTCAGCGTCTCAGAACACTGTGGAACGGGGTGTTCCTCCTTCTCTCAGGTCACAGGACTCGGCTACCACTCCCCCAAAGCAGGGACTGTCAGTTTGGAGTCTGCAGTGGCACAGAGGTGTCCGAGACTGCAGAGAACAGGACTCCAGTGCTTTACGTGTGTTGTGTGCGCGTGAGTGCATGTGTGTGTGCATGCTTTGCATATGTGCGTGTGTCTGTGTGTGCGTGTGTCTGCGTTTGTGTGTATGGGTTTTTTTCTTTTGTTTGTTTATGTGAGCGCATGTGTGCGTGTGTGTGTGTGTGTGCGTGTGTGTATGTGTTAGTTTATGTGTGCATTTGTCTGCATTTGTGTGCGTGCCTGTGTGTGTGTGTGTGTGTGTGTGTGTGTGTGTGTGTGTGCGCACGCGTGTGTGTGTGTGTGTGTGTGTGTGTGTGTGTGTGTGTGTGTGTGTGTGTGTGTGCGTGCGCGTGTGTGTGTGCGTGCATTATGAGTGGCGCAGCCAGTGCTCAGCTCCTAGGCAGTGCTTGAAAGGCACCAGCGGTGGTCCTGTGAGTTAAAGTAACCCAGGGAGAATGTTGGATGTAGTTTAAAGTACAAAGCATTTATAAATGTCTTTTAAGCCCAGTTTTCTTGGAGTGTGCCTGGTGCTTTCCTTGGCATTCATTTGCAAATGCTCACCAAGTTTTTTATTGGAAACTCAAATTTCTCGTAAACTTCATTTACAATTAGGTACACAAGTTCAGTATTATATAACTGTAAGGTAAACCTCAGATCTTTCTTTTTCCAGCCCAGGTTTAAAAGAGTAAATAACTGGTGTTTAACACCACGCACATTTTTCTGTCAGCGGAGTAGATCAGACAATGCGCTGGCATGTTTTCTGTCACGCTGTGCTTCCTGTGAGGCAGCTCAGAAAGGAATGTGTGTGGATTTAGGGAAGGATTCGTCGTAAGATAAACCTGGACCTCAACTGGCGTCATGTCCTGAAATCGCTTGGCACTGCCTGAACACGAATAAACATTAAAGCAGGTGTCACGGGCCAACATTGTGCTTTGACATACTGCAAGCATTAATCTTCTGAAGTGGACAACCCTCGTTAATTTAAATCACAGTAGACGCGCCAGTGGTAATGTAGGCTGTCTACTTTTGTTTGCCTTGTGAGTGTCCTGATGGGTTGGTGTGTGTGTGTGTGTGTTTTTGCAGATCACCACTCTGATCAACCACAAAGACAAGCCAAAGAAGTCGGAGAAGACGCTAAGGGCCATCCAGAGGGTGGGGCAAGCGGTTAACGTGGCGGTGGGGCGCTTTGTGACGGTGGGCGAGGCCATCGCAGCGGAGAACGAGGAGCTGAAGGAGGAGATGGGCCTGGCCTGCCTGGAGGCACGGCGAGCAGGTGGGCAGAGACACTAGGGCGCCCCCTGGGGGATGGACAGGGTCAGGACAGCCCCCTGCTAGGGCTAAGGCTAGGGCTAGGTATACAGGCACTCCTTCTGTGTTTATATAAGGGGCTACTTCGTTTCAGCTGTAAATGTGTAACGCACGGACACATCTATTCTGACTCACAGGCCAGCTCGTTCGTTCTGAGTTTAGAATGCAGATATAAGTGGAAGTGCTGCTGGGCCCCTCTCGCTGGAGAATAGCTGTTGTGGGAACTGGTGGAGCGGACAAGGCTGGATCCCAGTATTGTCCTCTTTGCTCATTTGTGGGGTTGCCCTATCAAGTGAAGAAGCAGGGGTCCCCTCTCACACCCTCTAGTGTCTCTGGTTGCCTTGAGTGAGCAGGGTAAAGACCCAGACCACCTATTTCGTTCTGGAAATAGCGTTACCACCCTGTGAGAAAGTGACAAACAAAAAGCGTTATTGCTGGGCAGACTGCTGGGTACTGAATTTCCTTCTCAGTGCTGTGAAGCAACTGCATTGGTGCTTTGAAGCAACTTCATTGTTCTTTTCTTCTGGACCATGGTTACTCCTCTAATCTCTCAGCTGTTTCTCAATATGAGCAAAGCATGATGGGATGAATGGGAGCTGATGGCACCAGGGCGACATTGTAGAGCAGTGGCCGGGATCTGGGCTTGTGCCCATGCTGATGCACGTTCAAATCCTAGCTGGGGCACAGCAGTTTTACCTCTGGACAAAGCATCAATCCTGAATCCCAGTGAAAACCTGGGTTTTAACCTGTAAGTTTTCCTGGGTAAGGTAGTCAGCTAAAGAGACAGCTAAATAATGTGACATTATGGTGCTGAAGGAAATAAAACTGCCTTTTTTCCCTCATAAACTGGGGAGATTCATGACCTCAGCCGCTGCACAGTAAATGTGGAATGGAGTGCAGAGCAGCTCTGGTTGGAGAAAATGCTTTGTAATCGTTCTGGGAGTGACCGACTGTATTTGAAAATTAGGCTGCAAGCATAATGTAGCAAACAGCATTGTGGGTAGCCTTTGTCTCCCCCAGCCTTTGGCCAGCTTGCATTATTCTGCAGGATTGTGCTCAGCTTAGAGAGTGAACCAGAGAAAGAGAGGGAGACAGGGGGAGAGAGAGAGAGGAAGGGAGAGAGGATGCCCTGGCACTGCTTTTTCCTTTACCCCTTTTCTGTCTCCACTCTTCTCTGTAGAACCCTTCTAAAATACAACACAAAAGGCAGCCCGTGTCTCTGTTGCTGAATAGCTGTGTTCCCTCTGAATGCAAGCCGCGAGTGCTGTCTGTTGCCATCGCTGCGTTATTGCTGTGTGGGAACAAACGGGGCTTAATGCAACTGCTCATGCAGTTATGGCAACAGTGCGATTTGTGGCCAGTGCTGCCACTTGCAGGCTTTTGTTCATTTTTAAGTGTGGTGGTTTTAAATGCTGCAAGGTTTACCAATGTGTCTGAAACAATTGGAATTCGATTACACAGTTTTTGTGGTTGGTGAATGGATTCATTATGAAATTGCGGAAAGTATTTCTTTTTTTTCCATTTATATTTTATTCGGTTTGGGGGATCTGATGTTCGGCCTCTCGAGGGCAAGTGACAGCACTGTCATGGTTAGCAAGTGAGCAGAAATGAGGCTGAACGAGCTTGCATTGACCGCAAGATTCAAAATAAACATGAAGCCATTGTGAGTAAGAGCTTCGTCTGACAGTGAAGCCGACAGTCATCTAAGTTCATTGATGTTGTGGTGATGGCAATGCTGCGGTCTTCCCAGACCCTGCTCTGGCTTGGTGCTACATCACCCAGCTGGGGCAGCATTTTGGGAAGAGAGTGCAGTGTGTATCCCAGATCACAGACATTGATTCTCATCTGCAAGTTAATGAGAGGACCCAGGGGCTCTCAAGTGGTGCAGTCAGCTAAGTCTTTTGTTTTGAGTGTTGGGTCTCAAGTGCAGGCTGAACCTTAGGTCCCGGATTTAGAACTGGCCCTGCTATCCACCGACAATGACAAAATTGGCTTCATTCTGATGGGGTAGAGGCTGGTGGGTCAGCCAGTGTCCCCCTCTGTCGCACTGATCTCGGGACCATGTGACTCTTTCCGGTTCCAGTGAGTTGCGCAGATGACATTGGGCAGATGCACATGTCCTCAGTTTGGCATCAGCTTCTTGTTGCACTCTGGGACTTGTAGTGCAGAAAATAGCTGTGCTTAGCCGTGCATATGCACCAGAAGACTTTATCTGTTGGGCACTGTGCTCCTGCATAAGTGTACAGGATGTCAGGGTGAAGCAAGCTTGATGTATAGTTGTCAGTTACAAAATTTAAAACCTGCAAAAGGGGTAGGGAAAAAAATGCAAAAAACACTGAAAAAAGTTGAGAGCACAGATAGGAGGAGTTAAGCTTTTCACAGCACTACCCACTCCAAACAGCTGCTTTGAAAAAAAAGAGTCATTGGCTTAAAGAATTCGAAGCCTCACTCTGAACAGTGATGCTCCAGATGGTAGTCATGACCACTGGAACTGCACTGTAGCCACTCAAGGCTAGGATACAATGATGCTGTTAGCCATTTCTATTCAGCTTGTACATTTTAGCCACTTTTCTGCTCTATTCTCATGGGATTCATTAAAAATTAATTTGCCTGCACTCTCAACGGTGATGGAGAAAACTCCGCCACTCCATAATGGTCTTTTGATTATTTCTGAGTAGCGTTTATGTAATATCATATTTAATGAACCGGCTCATTATTTACAAACTGTAAGGAAATGCTCTCTGAGTGCTGGGAGAGGGTCAGAGAAGATTGTAGGGTTCACCCACAACATTATACACCATTATGATTATTAATTTGCCATTACTGTACTATTATTTCCATATTATTCTATGCTAATGCAGTTAGCAACAGTAGCGTGCTGTCTGCAGGTTGATATTTTGTGGTCTCATGGTGGCAACACAGACATGTTCCTTCTGATGTCTGGCTTGGCCAGTTGTATCAATGTGTTTTCATGAAACCCGACCCAAGTGCTGTCTTCACTGTTCTTCATCCTGACACCTGTAGGTTTTGGCTCAGCTCAAGGCTGTTGACCACTCTTTGGTTGATTTTGACTTTCAACACAAATGTCGTCATCGCTGTTCCCTGGACAAGTTTTCTCTAAAGTGTTGTTTTAACATATTTGTGTAGATTGGAACAGTGATGGTTTGTAAAAATGTAAGACTGCATCAGTAATTAAGGGTGTATGATGTGAATATATACCAAAATCTCATTGTGCTTGCCTTTACAAGATAAAGGGATGGGCTATGGTTAAATCCTCCAACAGGAAATGATGTCACGTGCACTTGAAAGGTAAAAAGTTCCAATTGGCAGTTAAGTTAGGTATGACTCAAAATTCCTTTTCCTGGTGGGCGGTGCATGGTGTAGGCTATAGGTGAGCTGCATCTGCGATTATAGGAAGATCTGATGCCCTGAAGTGAAGAATAAAACAGGTGAAATGTGTAAAATGTCATGCTGTCTAAGGCACACATCATGTTCACATGGCTATTAGTGTAGCAGATTAAATTTCAATTCCCCCCTACTAAATTCAGTAGTGAAGGTGAGCCTTTGATTTCTGACCAACAGAGGAAGTAGCCAGACGTGGAGTGCCACAGACTGTGAAGGTGTTGAGAATGCTGGAGAATGAAAGGGTAGAGCTGTTATACAATCAGGACACACAGTGCTGTACCTTAAAGCAGGAAATGCCACTCACAATACAGGGGTTTAAAGCTGTGATCTGGAAAATCCCCAAATTGCTGCCTCAGTGTCTGTGCTGGAATCTCAATTAGCATAAGACTAAGGTATATTCAGACTGGTCGCCACCAGTCCTAAGGAAAAAGTGACTTAAGAAGACAGATTCAGTGCAAAGCATCATGGTTGTGACAGAAAGATGATGACATTGACCTGTAGACAAAATTAAATAAGGGATATTAGACTATTCTGTGTAAAATTTCTCTGGTAAATGTCTTCCTTGTAGTCCATTTTTTCTTGATCGGTTCCAAGGGGTTTCACTGGGGCCGGTTCCCTCTGGTTTCCAGCATGCCCAGTGTGATGAGAGCTTAGTAATATATTGTAATACTGAGAGTATCATCATTCATTGCTCCAGACTCAAAACCAGCCTCTAACATCTTATTTCCTTTTCCAGCATTCCTCTCTCCTTGCTTTTTTATATTATCCAATATTTAAACTATGACATAATTTACAATAAGGCACGAACACATGTATTCTCTTTGCTCTGGTTTATGTTGTCCTGTTTTTCATTTAAAAATTCAGGTCACATAAGGTTAAAGTTTCAGGAGTCAAACGTACATGTAACAAGTTAATATTATCATTATATGAAAGGTTATTATGGAATTGGTGACAGTCAGGAAAGTATTTTCACCATGGAAATGTATCAAGTACACCTTTTAAGGGCGTTAGAATGAGAATGAGACTCCCAGAAATATTGTGATTACCAAAGCAAGGCGGTAAAATTAGTGAGATGAGCTGATCTCTACATCAGAAAAACACTGTGCTTTTGATCTTAATAAATAAATCCGCTTGTCCCTGACTGCTCTTTTATGTATAGCCAACGGGAGAGACTCACCAGAGTTAACATTTGGTGTAATTAATTCAATAGAGGAGCCGATTACATTAGTTTAATGTGCTGATCTTCTTCGCTGTGAGACACGGAGACAAAATGAAACAGATCTGTGGAAATAATTTAATCCAGCCTGGATTAGCCCGGTTTGATGGAAGAGTTTCAGTTGTTTATCTTGCGTCAAGGCTGATTTATTTGTCAAGTAAATGGTTTTTCCTATTTTGTAAGGCACTCTGGATGAGTGTTTGCTAAATGACTAAATGAAAATGTCAATGAATAAGCAAACAGCATTTTGATAATAGTCTGTCAGAGAATAAATAGCAAGTCTCCACACACTTGATCTTAACAGTTTTACTGAAAACATGAAGATTATCTTAAAAGTACATTGAAAGTGAAGAATGGAATAATGGACATTGCATTCACATACACGCTGAGAAGTGATTTATTGAGTAGCCCAAACTGAGTCTTGAGGAGCCACTGTGTGTTATGTGGCTAAACTCGTCAGCAGTCAAGGCATATGAAAACAAGTCTTCCATGCTTCTCTAAGTTTGTCTTTGAAATGAAGAGAGTGCAGGTGTGGCTGATGGGCTCTTGACTTGGCAGCGTTTTTCCCATACACAGATGTTCAGTTTCAATAAACAGGTGCCCACATGGACTCCTGTACTATTCCCTTTGCCAATGATCAGTAAATTCAACCAGAAATATAACCTCTTTATAAAGCAACTCCCACAGACCATGTCATGTTATTTCTGAGAACAGATCCAAGTAGTTAGCAGGTCTTTGATTAAATATGCTATGCATATGTACATGCAAACATAAAGTGGCTTTAGGAGGCTCAACAGTCACTCTCCAGAGCAACTGTCATGTCTGACAGTGTCTAAGTGTTATCCATGTATACAACAGGAAGTTTTAGTTCAATATGCTGCCCGAAGATACAGCCTTTGATTTACAAGCCCCTGCTCCATTGCTGTGGTGTAGTGGTATTATTTCAGTCTACAAGCCAATTGCAGGGTCATGACTTTTGTTCATTGGCATTTTCAGCAGTAAAAACAAAAAATTTTTCTCTGCCTTGACCCTTCCATATTCTGATATGGAGCAGTGTTGTGGAACTAAACCCATAACCAGAATGTTGTAAGTTTGAATTCCATGTGGAAGACTGCTGTTATCCTTGGGCAATGCACCTAACCTGAGGTACTCAATATAGACTGTGTAAGTGCAGAAGGTATTAGACACACACAAATTATTTGTCTACTTTGATGAGAGTGTCTTCTAAACTAATAACTAATAATGTGAACTATTTAGGTCTCCTGTAATACAAGTCTCTGTTAAGCTAATAAATAATTTAATGTGAAGTAATATAAGTAGAATGCTTTTAGATTCAGGTAATCAAATTGGAGTGGATCTGTGTTCTTTGGTCTCGCTCTTCATCGTATAATTCAGGCTCCTCCTATCTGTTCCAGTATTAATCTAATTTTGGTGCAAACAAGAGCAAGCTTAGCAGAGCTACAGGGGCTGGCCTGGAACCGGCCTCTGTTAATTGTGATGGACTCACATCTCTCTGCTGTTCTTTTTTTTTTTTTACAAGATCTGGCATCAAACGAGCTGTCCGATGCAATCGGCGCATTTGTGAGATTCTCTTTGGAGCAGGGGCCCCAGCGACCGAGTCGAGCCAAGCGTGGCCATGGAGCGCAAAGCCTTCCCTCTCTGTTTTCTTTTCCCGTTGTTGTTTTTCGGTCGGGTTTCTTGGTGCCATTTTCTGTTTTCCTCTTTAGCCTCCCGCGTCCCAGTTTCCCTGGAACGGGGCCCTCCGTTTGCGTTAGCTGGTGTGGTCAGGTGGGAGAAAGGCCCGTTCAGGTCTCCCACAGCCTGTGCCAGTGTGGCCTGGCTGGACTGATCCTCAGAGCCAGGCTGGTTTTTGTCCAACGGAGGCCACCGTATCTGTGCCACTTTGTCACAAGGTGTGAGGATCTCGGAAGAGTGTCCCTCAGGGCAAAGATATTCACGGTTTTTTTGTGCCTGAACCAGGGCTTAACAGGTGTAGGACATGCACTTGATCGGTGGCAACACAGAATCATCAGTGTCCACAGAGCATCAGTAGCAAGGCTCTGCACATTTGGCCAGAGTTTTGAGGTCTTTATTAAAACTGTATAAGAGATGGGTTTTAAAGGTGGGATGGAAAACTGGACAACACATTCATTTACCTGCTGTGGTGCTCCAACTTGGTCCTGGGAACTGAGCATGTACTGTGCTAAATGCATTGTTACACTGATGAACACACAGACACACAAACACATGTACAACGTTTTCTCAGATATAAGGATTAAGTTATACAGTGTAACAGCTTAGAGCAGCTAGCCTCTTTTTTGTGTCTGAATGTGACGACTGCCTTGACAGTGTCTTCCCCCACCACCAGGCGATGCCATCGCTCAGCTCACCGACGCTCTGAGCCCGGAGCAGCCGGAGTCGGAGGGGCGCACCACCGTCTTCAGCGACAAGACGGGCATGGTGAAGGCCGCCAGGATGCTGCTCTCCTCCGTCACCAAAGTGCTGGTCCTAGCTGACCGCATCGTCATCAAACAGATCATCACCTCACGCAACAAAGTAGGCTTCGCGCACCCATGCACAAATTTATATCTTACTCTCGCTGACCTTTTTTTAGATCTTGCCTTTTAGCGTAATCATGCCTCTACCGTCATTTCTTTTTAGATAATGGATGAAAGCAGTAGATTTGCCTTGAAGTGGCTGGGGTGAGCTGCTTTCTACCCACTGTTTTTAGCAGGAGGAAATGCTCTGTGTGCTTTCAGAGCTGTGGGTAATCAAGTCTCGTTAGACTTGTTTGGACGGACGGAGAACAGAGCCGCCACGACTCTCACCTTAATCTGAGGCGCAATTCAATTCTCCGCTCTCCGTGTCTGTGAGCACCCACCACCAGCCACCTACAGACAGTCAGAACCTTTGCCTTTCTTAAAGCAACGCTTCTTTCAGTGACCGAGTGTACACAATGTTCTCTGTTGACAGCAGTCTGTATTGCTCTGCTATGGCAGAGGGAGAGAAATCTCAGAAAGGTATTTGTTAAAGGGGCGCAAATCCATCTATTCTTGCATTGTGGGCTTTGAGAAAACGCGTGCTCACCCATACGTGAGCTGTTATCAGGTGTTGCGCTCGTTTCCTCCCTGTCTGCGGCTGTGTCCTCTGCGAAAGTACGCCGTGATCTTTTGTCACGGTGTCTGTCACCAGAGCGGGACAGTGCTTAGCAGCGCTGCTGTTTCCGAGCTTGCCCCCCCCCGTGTGGACGTGCCTGTGGGAGCTCGTCTTTGAGAGGAGTGACTTCGGGGCACCCCATCCCGCATGTTTAATTTACACGCGTGTCGGTTTTAATCGGCCCCTGGGGGTACGCCAACCTCAAGGCTAGTGCAGTAATTCCGGAGGGATGTCGTTGATCGCCCTCTCAGCACCTCTTGCTCCGTATTCACCCTCCGAAAAGGCGTTTTAGCGGGATGTCACACAACACCGGTCTCCTCCACTGAGGCACACTCACAAACATTTCCTTATCGAGACTGCGCTCTTTAAGCTGATGATGTAACAAAACCACATCAAGGCAGTCACTCAGCAACCACAGTGTGAAATCAGTTAAACGCGCACAGCACAGCTCCCACTTATGTTTGTCTCAGGATCTTGTCCGCAGCCGTTTTTCTGATGTGAGGACGTCTGAAAGGCATGAAGTTCATTGAGCCAATTCATAATGCTGTTCAAGTCAAAGGGAACAGCTGGAGTGGAAAAAAAACCCCTGAATGATAAGAAATGAATCTAGCGAGAGATCTAAATGGGATACTCTCCCTCCAGCCCTCATACTCTGCATATGGAGATGCACAATAGATGACACAGTTTTACCCTCTAAAAGGGATTTATTCAAGCTATGGCTAATGTCAGCAGTTGTAATGTTCCTGGGGATAGCCAGAGCCACGCATTGCTCAGTGTTCAGATCAAATGAGTTCACTGTGGATCACATGGGTACACACCACAAATTGCGAACAGAATGATGCAACTCTCAGAGTGATGAATCAGGACTGGGGCACTAGTGCGTGTAACAATGTGCTTATTGTGTTATTGTTTCATACAGTGACAATTTAAGTTATGGATGATCTTTGTATCCATCTGGTAATATTACATTACATTACATTACTGTCATTTAGCGGATGCTCTTATCCAGAGTGACTCTCATAGGTTACAGTTTTGTCCATCAGTACAGCTGGATATTTGCTGAAGTGAATCTTGGTTAAGAACCTTAGCCAAGGGTACAACAACAGTGCCCCAGGGGGTAATCGAATCAGCAACCTTTTGATTATGAGCCCTGCTCTGGAAAAGAGTGTCTGCTAAGTGACTGAATATGAATGGAAAAGAGTGTACTTTTGGGACACAGTTGGTAGAGTGTAATTCCTTCAGATGGGACCAGGTAACTGTCAGATCCACTTATCTTTACTGTCCCAGCCGAGAGGGATTGCTGTAAATTTTTACAAATAGTGTTCTCTTTGTCCTGCCACAGCTGGTAAATAAAGACGTCAACATAGTAGTAGTAGAGTAGTGACCTCTCTAGATTTCTCTCTGCAGTCCCATTGGATGCTGTAGGTGGTGACCCCTTCCCCTTACTGCTGTTGACTCCCTGCAGGTGCTGGCCACCCTGGAACAGCTGGAGAGAGTGAGCAGCTTCCAGGAGTTTGTGCAGATCTTCAGCCAGTTCGGCAACGAGATGGTGGAGTTCGCCCACCTGACCGGAGACCGCCAGAACGTAAGCGCCGTCACCCGCACCCCCCTCTGCGTTCCGCTTTCCCCAAAATCGCTCGCCTGCAGACATCACTTTGAATAAGCGTGTTCAGGGTCGGAGAGGCACTGGGGTGAGGGCGGGCCTCTTTACCCAGGGGTCCTAGCTCGTAAAAGTGAGCCGGCTGTCCAAATGGATCAAGTGAAGGAGTACATGGGAGGGGTGGCGTAAATCACCGGCTGCAGGGGTCCGACCGGGGACGCTTCACAGCTCAATATGACCCGGTCAATCACAGAGCCAGACAGCGGCGGGCCTAATGAATGTTTCAGGGCAGAGCGGTGTGTATACACTGACCTCCCGAAACCGCTTTGACATTTTCACGGCTGATTTACGGGCCGGGGTACCGCGTGCCTGCGTGACTTAATGGAAACAAATTCCGGGCCGCCGTGTTTATTACCGGTAGATGCTGAGTACTCTGAGTGCTTGCTATTGAAACAATGCCAAGTGTTTTTCTTACATACCATATGCATGCATGCATTTGCACACAGGCGCACACACAAACACACACTCTCTGTCTCTCTCTTCTCTCCCACACACACACACATACACACACACACACACACACACACACACACATGCCTGCATGTGGTGCGGTTTTGATTCAGAGAGCGTTAGGCATTCTGCCTTTCTCTGCTAGCCTAGCACGCTCCCCCTGGCAGTACCCTTGAGATATTTGCTGTTTGCTGCTGAGCCACGGCTATCTGCAGGTTATATCTCCCAGAGCTCTCGCGGCATAACATAATAAGAGATAATCTCTGCTCCGTTGTGATCCGTGGCACTGTCCCTCCAGAGGAGCCTGTCATATTTCCAGAGATTCTATCTCCCCAAAGTACCTTCTGGAATTTTATTATGGAGAGAGGTGGTCCTCTTGGATCTTGAGAGATAACGCTGAGTACTGTCTGGATCACAGTGGTGTTTAAGTGACGTGCAAAGACTCTCCTCTGTTGTGCTGTTTAGATTGTCTTAGGAAAAGTTGCCCTTGTTGAGGGCTGACTGAAGGGGCTGTGCTAACACTTGAGATGTTTTCGGAGGGGATGCGGGGGCACCATCACTTATTTCCTGAACCCTTTCCCTAGCTAAGTAGGTGGGGTGAGAAAAGTATGCTCGCCCCTCTGTGTGAAATTGGGTTGGCGCATTCCAGCCCCTTCCGTGCACCTCTCACAAAGAGGGCTTTGAGGCCATGCCCGGGAGCATACCCTCCCCTCTTCACAGCGCAGTGTCCCACGCCTGGCCCCCTCTCACCCCCTCTCGCCCCTCATGTGATCACTGCGGCCCCCTCTCGCCTCTCACGTGGTCATTCTCGCCCCCTCTTTCCCTATCTTACCACTCACGTGGTCATTCTTGACCCCTCTTTCCCCTTCTCTTTCCCTCTCTCCCCCTCACGTGGTCACTGTCACCCCTCTCATTCTCTTTTGGCCCTCGCGTGATAACTGTCACCCCTTCTCCCCCCATCTTGCCCCTAGACACTCTTTCCCCAACTCATCCTCTCTTTCCCCCTCTTTCCCCAACTCGTCCTCTCTTTCCCCCTCTTTCCCACTCTCGCCCCTCCCGCGGTCACTCTTTCCCCTTCCTGCCCTCTCTCGTCCACTGTCTCCCCCTCTTTCCCCTCACACAGTCAGTCCCCCTCCCTCCCCTCTTGCTCACGGCGCGGTCTGTCCCCGCTCCCCAGGACCTGAAGGATGAGAAGAAGAAGGCCCGGATGGCAGCGGCGCGAGCTGTGCTTGAGAAATGCACCATGATGCTCCTCACTGCCTCTAAGGTGAGTCGACGTGACACCGCCTGTGTGTGAAGCTGTTAATGATTAATTAGGTTCTAGGTACGCATCTGCATAGGTCTTTCAGTTCAGCTCAACTCAGCTCGGCTCAGCTCCCACAGTAAAGCACCCAGATGGCGATACTGTAAAATAAGCTCTGCTTCTCTTAACGTTGGCTTTCTTAGCTTCACACCTCTCTCACTCTGCTTGTGTTGCTGCAGGATATAATGAACCTGAATCATGTTGATTCCATTTAGCAGCTCTAAATAGCAGTATGAGAACTTTACTAGAGGTGCCATTAGAACATTTGGAAGTGCATTACGCTTGCCGTGTTTAGATTAGGTGACTGCTGGAGGCTTGTGTCAGATCATTTTAAGAAGCAGGGCAGTAATAGCAATATTAAGAATGTAAATCAAGCTGTCTGTGTGTGTGTGTGTGTGTGCTTGTGTGTGGGTGCATGTGTGCATGGTGTTTTATATGGATGCAGGCGTATTTGTACAGATGCATGCATATGCATGGTTGTCTTCATATGTGTGCGGGCATGTGGTTGTGTATGTTTGTGTGTGCACATGTTCATGCACACGTGTGTATGATTGTGTGTTTGTACATGCATGTGTGTGTATGTGTGTGTTGATGCACATGTATGTATATGATTGTGCGTGTGTGTATTTGGTCCCGCTGCAGACGTGCCTCAGACACCCTGACTGCGAGTCCGCGCGACACAACAAGGATGCGGTGTTCCGGCGCATGCGTGTGGCCCTGGAGCAGGTGATCGAGATTGTGACGGACGCTCGCCCCAGCGGAGAGGCCCAGGTCCTGCCCGTCAGCATCTACACGGGAATCAAAGACTTCAAGGTAGGCCGCCTGAGGCTGCAGCGGATTGGCTGGGTGGACAGGAGGGAGGAGCCAGTTTCCCTGCACACAGATCCCTCTCTAAGCTGCAGTGTACATCTGTTTAGCAGGTGATCTTATCCAGTGACTAACATAACTTAGTATTACTAACATTTATACAGAATGATTACTGGATGTTTATTGAGGCAGTTGGGTTAAGTGCCTTGCTCGAGGGTACAGCAGTAGTGCCTCACTTGAGAATCAAACCAGTGTTCTGTCGATTTGAGCTTCCCGTCGATCGGTGCTACCTAGCGCTATTGCGCTTGGGCACGCATGCGCATGACCCACAAGCGTTTTCACAGTTTAAATGCCCATCGATTTGAGCTGCTGCAGGCAGAAGTGGTGAATGTGCCCCATATCACAAGGGTAATGCAGACTTTGTTTGCAAAAAATAAATACTGTAATCTTTGGAAATAATGTAAATACATTTAAATGTAAATAAATACATTTTGTTTGCTTTGTATGTTTGTCTCACCACAATTACCATAAACAATTTCATTATTATTAATGCATCTATGTGAATGGCTACCTGCAATAAGTGAGAAAATAGCAGCCAGGAGTGAATAGTGGTGAAATATGAAATGATTCTATAGTGGGAGCATTATTTGATAGAAGATTGTTTTGGCCTGTCGAAATGTGCTACCTCTACCCATATTCATATAATGAGTAAATAATGGTGATTCTACAGTGGCTGCATTATTTGATAGAAGATATTGGCCTGTTGAAATGTGCTACCGCTCCCCATATTCATTTGAACTGAACAGAGGTGTAATATGACATGATTTTATAGCGGAAGCGGTATTTGATAGAAGATATTGGTGTATCGAAATATGCTACCCCCGAAATCTTACATAAATAGAGTATAAAATATGCTCACCGTGTGCTTACAGCACAATTACCCCTGTTTGTAATCCAAACAATATGTACTAATACTGTGAGAGTTACCTTTATTGGATATATACAACTGGAAATGGAAAAACATTAGGTAGCATTTTTTGATGGGGTAGCGTGAATCGATAGACAACGCTGTCGATTCACGCTACCGGTAGCATTTTTCGACGGAGCAGCATTATTCGACAGAACACCGCCAACCTTTTAGTTTGGTGACCAGCTCCTTACCACTAACACTTACCACACCCCTGCCCTACCACTGCAGGGAAGGACAGTGCTGTCCAGTTGTTCCATTATAAATCCAGCTGTGCAAAGTGAGCCCCAGGTGTTCAGTCTGATTTGTAAAGGTGAAACTGTGTGTCACCATGGTTACAGGTGTCTGCCCAGCAAATGACTAACATGATGCAAAAATGAACGCTAAGACATTTACTCTGTGTATATATGTATACATATACATACATATATAATTGCATATGAATATACACTCACTGGCCACTTTATTAGGTACACCTTGCTAGTACCGGGTTGGACCCCCTTTTGCCTTCAGAACTGCCTTAATCCTTCGTGGCATAGATTCAACAAGGTACTGGAAACATTCCTCAGAGAGTTTGGTCCATATTGACATGATAGCATCATGCAGTTGCTGCAGATTTGTCGGCTGCACATCCATGATGCGAATCTCCCCTTCCACCACATCCCAAAGGTGCTCTATTGGATTGAGATCTGGTGACTGTGGAGGCCATTTGAGTACAGTGAACTCATTGTCATGTTCAAGAAACCAGTCTGAGATGATTCGAGCTTTATGACATGGCGCGTTATCCTGCTGGAAGTAGCCATCAGAAGATGGGTACACTGTGGTCATAAAGGGATGGACATGGTCAGCAACAATACTCAGGTAGGCTGTGGCGTTGCAACGATGCTCAATTGGTACTAAGGGGCCCAAAGAGTGCCAAGAAAATATCCCCCACACCATTACACCACCACCACCAGCCTGAACCGTTGATACAAGGCAGGATGGATCCATGCTTTCATGTTGTTGACGCCAAATTCTGACCCTACCATCCGAATGTCGCAGCAGAAATCGAGACTCATCAGACCAGGCAACGTTTTTCCAATCTTCTATTGTCCAATTTCGGTGAGCCTGTGCGGTGTGTAGCCTCAGTTTCCTGTTCTTAGCTGACAGGAGTGGCACCCGGTGTGGTCTTCTGCTGCTGTAGCCCATCTGCCTCAAGGTTCGACGTGTTGTGCGTTCAGAGATGCTCTTCTGCATACCTTGGTTGTAACGAGTGGTTATTTGAGTTACTGTTGCCTTTCTATCAGCTCGAACCAGTCTGGCCATTCTCCTCTGACCTCTGGCATCAACAAGGCATTTTCGCCCACAGAACTGCCGCTCACTGGATATTTTCTCTTTTTTCGGACCATTCTCTGTAAACCCTAGAGATGGTTGTGCGTGAAAATCCCAGTAGATCAGCAGTTTCTGAAATACTCAGACCAGCCCGTCTGGCACCAACAACCATGCCACGTTCAAAGTCACTTAAATCACCTTTCTTCCCCATTCTGATGCTCGGTTTGAACTGCAGCAGATCGTCTTGACCATGTCTACATGCCTAAATGCATTGAGTTGCTGCCATGTGATTGGCTGATTAGGAATTTGCGTTAACGAGCAGTTGGACAGGTGTGCCTAATAAAGTGGCCGGTGAGTGTATAATTATTATGTAACAATTGTTAGCATAGAATTCTGGTTATAGATGTGAAAAGACAAGCTGTTTAGTGTAGGTCAGTGTTTCCCAACCCTACTCCTGGCGGCACATTGTCCTGTACATCTTCTATCTATCCTTGCTTTACCTACCTGACTGAACTCATCAGTGGCACATTTGATTAGCTGAGCATACCTGATTTAATCAAGCAGCAAGGATAGATAGAAGATATGCAGGACAGTGTGCCGCCAGGAGTAGGGTTGGGAAACACCGGTGTAGGTGATGTCATCTACAATATTCATGTTCTTATCAAAACTCAGTACTAAAGGCGGTGGCAGTCCAACACTGTACTAGTATCACCATTTCCTTGATTTAGCTTATTGCAGCTGAGGATGGCAGTCTGGTCTCCCCATTCTCCTTACCTAACCTTGTACCCTCTGACTTTACAGTTGGCTTGGTTGAATTTTGTGCTGAGTAGTTTGCATTCAGTGCTGGATACAGACAGCTGTGAAAGGCCAGACTAATGCAGACAGAGCAGTGGACTTTAATCTTGTTGCAATTCTGGTCGCCATAATGCCATAAATGATGTTCTGTGGTCAAGATGACATCCAAGGTACGTTTCCTGCTTTTGTAGTTGTAAACATCAGAGGGGTGAAATTCGTTGACACGGTCGGTCCGATAGTTTGGTGGAAGTAGGCCTTGTGGGGCCTGGGGCTTTCCTGACCATGCTGTCCTCCCCTCAGGCCAAGGTGGAAGGGCTGCGGGAGTCTCTGCACTCCCTGCCGCCAGAGAGCCTGGTCGCCCAGCTGGAAGGCGTGGTGGAGCAGACGGAGGACTTCACGGACTCGGCCGACACCAGTCATGAGCACCGCGAGAGCATTCTGCAGCGGTGTCACTTGACCAGGCAGGAGCTGGAGCAGCTGATCACTGCTTGGATGCAGGCTGTAAGTGTCACCCCTCATGCCCTGCTCTCTTTCAAGGACACTGTGGTGTTGTTGACACACTCATATGTCCCCGAGAAGTAGAATAGCAAGACGGCTTCTGTCACAGACACAGGCCTGTTTAGCTGTAGCTGACTGCACCTATACATTCTTATATATAATGTTTTCATGTTGCATGTTAAGTCCTGTCTTTTGTTGTGTGCACACGATTCTGGCCACCATTTTGTCACAGGGGCCAGAGGCCCTGTGAGATCCTGTGAACAGATGCTCAAGACATTTTAAAATTTATGAACATAAACATAGAATATGAGCAGGATTATTGCTTGTTTCTTTTCAAGTGGGAGGTGAAAAAAAAGTGTTTGTATTGTCTTAATTATTCCATAAGTGTGTGTACGCTTGTGTGCAATGTGTACATTTCAGTGATATATTGTGTATTTTCTGTGCCCTGTGGGCAACTTATTACACTTATTAAGCATTTCGCGGTTAAAATCGCAGCCTTGGTCATACTGCAGTGTTATGTAATGCCATGTTACATCTTGTTTTTTTTTTTGTTTCATTTTTTTCATACGCTTTGTTGTACATTGTTGTTACATTATGTCATAGGTTACCAGTTATGTTCTGTGTGTTTGTCATGTGCTTTGTTGTGCATTGCTGGACACCTTAAGTTATGTCATGTTATTCCACATATTCAGTTGGCTGTGTGTTTGAATGGGGCATTGTTGCTGTTCTAGGCCCCCCTCTCTCTCTCTTTCTCTTTTCTCTGATGGGACCCTGTCAGGTGTACCCACTCCCCTGTTTTTTTCCCTCTGGGTGAAGCTGTAGCCCTCCTATACACGCCTGTCCTTCTCTCACGCATCCGCGTAGGCGAGATCTCCTGGCGCCGGACCCAGTGTTTGCCGTCCTGTGTGCTGAAGCAGCTCCACGCTGCGCGGCCGCCTCTCCTTCTCGGCACCTGTCCCTGATCCCTCACGGTCGTTGCTAGGCTCCCGAACAATGGCTGAGGCATGGGATGTGCGCTCCTTTTCAACGGCGGGCTCAAAAGGAAGAGAAATCCACCTCCGTATAGGCGCGCAGGCCCCATTGTCCCCCACTGTGCCCCAAGCATTATTCCAGGCCATGACTATGTCTCCCTTTCAGCCTGTGACACCCTCCCGATAGCTGCGCAAACACTTCTTGTGTATTATGCTGTGACATTTTTTCTTTTTTCTTTACCTGTCTCTCCCAATGCACATATTTGTACTGCAGCAGGCTCTCTGCTATGCATGACTACATTCAGCTCAGCATAAATGTTACTCTTACATGTTGTTCTGTTTATTATTTTTCCTTCGTTTTCCTGATTGCTTCATAATTTCATTTTTCCGTAATGAACACATGCATAGGCTATGATTGTGTTGATAAGTTGAGTCAGTTTGAGACCCGGTTTTTAGCGAGTTTTTGCGATTTTCGCGATCATAGCAAAACTGTTACATAACTAATTATGTATTCTCTGCCGACCCTAACAGATGGCTCCACTGACCGTGCAGTTTTGAATTTCTCTTGAGACAATAGCCCAAAAGAAGTGCTTTCAGTAATGTTAAAAAGCTATAATTAAAATCATGAAATTGCATTTTTAAAATGCAGGGCATTCTTGCTGAGTCGGTACTATCTTCGGGCTGCAGTCTCAGGGTCCAGTTCCCTGCCTGGGTTTTCATGTCTGGTGAAGACCGATGCACTCCAGCTTTCCCTGGAAGCTCAGACATCCCACGTTCCCTTTGTGGACTTGACCCCAGAATGCCAGGCCTCAGGTTAGCTCAGAAAGCTCAAAGCAAATCCCCAAGCGCTGGCCGGCGTGTTCTTGACCCACGAATGCCGAGCCTCGGGTCAGCCCCATGAGCCAGAAAAAGCGCCCCGCTGTTCAGAAGCTGAAAGCAAATCTCCAGTGCCGGGCGACACGGCCCTAATGTCTTCCTGTAATCCCATTTTAAATAATCTCTCCCTACCCATTCTCTCCTGCTCTCATAGTATCTCTGAAAGGCAGCGCCAACTTTGGCAAAGTTCACCCAGGACTGCAGTGCTGCCGCTTGATGCAGGTGTCCTTGCCGTGGTTCAGTCAGAGGCGAGGGGATGTGAATGAATGAATGAACGCTTTTTTCCCATTTAGGGAATTTGGCTTGCAGTGTCACGCAGTTAAGACGACAATAATACGATAAAATGCACTAAAACCAACACGCAGTGTTTGGCCATGAAGCAGCTGGTTGGCTGTTAAAAGCTTGAACAATGTCTGATTCAGTATGTTCTCATTTTATTTATGATGATTTCAAAGAGGTAATGCCTTTAGAACAGATGAAGTGCATTCTGAAGCCGTTTCTCTCACTTTTTAGTGCATGAAGATGTAGTCCTGAAGAGAGCGCCATCTAGTTGTGAAGTGTGGATGTCTGTCTGTGTATTTGGGAGGGGAGTAGGGAAGGGCATTGTCCAATGTGTGGATTTGGTGGGTGTCACTGACCCAATTGTCTCCCACCTGACAGCTGCTCTTCTCTTTTCTTTCTTTCCTTTCTGTTCTTCTTCTTGTTCCACTGTGAGCAGCAATCTTTCAAAGCCAAAGAAGCCAGCGAGGAGATGGAGGTGTGCATCTTGAAGACCTGTCAGAGTGTGAATGATCTTCGCCGAGAGGTGAGTCCCTCTGTCCTGAAAATGGCCTATGACGTGTCTCAGTTACTCATTACACACACACAGTCCACAAGTCAACAACCTCAGGGTGAGTGTTTAGTTGGATGCATTAAGCGAACACCAAGTCAAAGATCCTCATTAGGCAGATTTATGAATGCTTGGCATGTCCAGGTTTTCCTTGGTTTCATTCACTTTCATAAAACCATTGTGTATGTAATTAGGGCTCACAAAAGCCTTAATCCTTCCACATGAAATTCTGGACATATTTATGAATTTAAATTCCCAAAAAGTTTGCATTGTCACAAACTCAGTTTAGGACAAAGTGAGGCAGGTTGGATTTTTTACAGAGTTCAGGTGAAAGGTTTTTGGATCCTACCTGTGACTCCTCCACCCACCCCCAGCTCCACAGGACAGCGGTGGGGCGAGCGGCTGACCTGCTGAAGTGCCACGCCGATCACACCGTGCTCAAGGCCCTAAAAGCCTCCGGGGAGGAGGGCAACCTGGAGGCGGGGGCCGAGTACTCCCACACACTGATGGAGCAGAAGGAGCAGCTTGTGGAGGTGAGGGCAGTGACCTGGGGTGTCAGGGTTGACGGGGGGAAGGACCCAGGCGCAGACAAAACAGGCGGTTAAAGGAGATCCTTTAATGTCAGGTCCAAAAGCACAGGCAAAATTCGTAGTCAAAAAAACCAGTCCAAAATCAGAAACCAGAAAGGCCACAGGGGAAAACACAGAATCCAAAATGGCAGGCAAAAAGGGAGGACCAAAACCAAACAAATCTGAACTAAACAACTGGCAAGAACAACACAGGGAACAAAACTGAGACGATCAGGCAAAGAACAAAGGGTATATATACATGGGCTGGTGATGAGAGAACAGGGAACAGGTGCGCAGGATGGGCTTCAGGTGGTGGGCGTGGCAGCAGGGCAGATAGGCAGGACAGGAGGAGGGGCGATGGCTGAAAACAAAACAACAGCACATGCACGGGAAAAAACAAACAAAAGACACACACGCTGACAGACAGGGAGAAACCAGCAGCTCAGGCTGGAGTGCTGACATGGGGCTAGCGGTTGCTTCTTGGTCACCCAGCGGTCAATCAGCGGTCACTTCTTTAGTGGATCTCCACCTTAAAGGGATCGTAAAACTAGGAAACCACACAACACCAAAGGACGTGCATTTGCTGTTTACAGCATTTGGAAATGGAAGCAGCATTCCAGGGAAAAGATTTGGGTGCCAGTTTGAAGTTGTGGTTAGATGTCTGGGCTTGTAAGCAAAAGATTGCAGATTTGAATCTGTGGTCAGACAGTGTTTTTTTACCCTGGAGCAAGATATTTCATCTTGATTGCTTAAGTAAATATACAGCTTTATAAATGGATATTCCATAAAATGTAGGATAATGGTGTCTTTTAAACAAATAAATGTTTATAACATCCAAAACAGAATGACGACAGGTACTGTGAAGTTTTCCTCTACTGGTGCTTTTTCTTCACATATCATCTGAGCAGGAGATTTTGGGAATGGAACTTGGGTCATGGTGTCAGTGTTTATCTACTGTACAAAGAGTCTGCAACTGTTGCTTTTTGTCTCATCCAGACGTGTCGACTTCTGCGGCACGTTTCGGGCACGGAGCCACTTGAGATCACCTGTATACACGCTGAGGAGACCTTCCAGGTCATCGGCCCACAGGTAACCTGAGAGACTTAGGTAGTTACAACCCTCGCCAGACACCACACGTTGGTCATGATGCTGACAGCCAACTAAGTCTGTCCAGAGTTGGTCAGATTTTTGACTTGTTGTGAAATCATATAAACACCCTTTATGGTTCACAATAACAGCATTATGAAGGACAACAACTATTGTGAGATTTACCCAGAGTAAATGAAACTGATACAGTCTTTCAGTTAAAGCCTGTCTGGGTGAATAATTGTGTACTGGCTTAGACAAAAAGGCCTCACTTGAATCAAGGTTAGCACTGATAGTTATACACTGTCACTTCAGGGGGTGTCAAATTAAGGTTAAGGGCCAACCAATAGGGAGTTGAGGAAGAAAACCATTTCATACGATGATCTCAGAGTCTCTGTTAATGAGAAGGACCTTGGCTTCACTCGTATTTTGTCGACAAATCTCGCCAAATGCCAAATAAGAAGATTCATTTCAGTGTGAGAGCGCAGGCGGTCTCTTTATCAAGTCTGCATAACAGCCCTTGTAGGTTCTACAGTGTTCTGCCAGTGGGCCAGGGTGCTTTCCTTTGTCTCGTTATTTGTAATTATGTTCCATTTTACGGGCCGTGGCTGTAGTTAATTACCACTCGGAGTCATGGTTTTGAATGCACAGAGTATCACCCACGACATCGCCCTCCAGTAATGACTGCTTTGAAAGGTTAGGCAATCAAATAAGGTCACTCCGGGAGACAGCGGCTTCTTATGAAGATGTGGATAACTAATTTTTTTGTTAAAAAAAAAAGAGAGGGAAAAACCTTGAGTAATTGCAGATAATTACCACAGCCTTTCTCATGCAGAGGAGTTTTGAAAACATGTGGAGTGCACGCTCAGTCAGTCTATGTTAGCTCAGTTCTGGGGTTTGATCAATGCTGAGGTTGAAAATTTAAGATGTCTTGACAGCATAAATCCTTACAGTGTTGGAAATGATTAGCTTGAAACAGGACACCGACTCTTAGAATATAATATTGTAATACAATGTGACAACTCATTAACCTAAAGCTAGTAAGTAATAAGTAGAGATGTGGGGCTGTAATTTGTGCTGAGACTAATTCCAGCAGTAAAGAGTCTAGTACAGTTCTCTGTCTGTTGAAAAACATGCTGTCACTTGAATACAGTGGGTCTTCATTTTTGAATTTGCATTTTATTGTATGCAGTGCTAATGTTTCTCACACCCCTGTTAAATTGGCTCACAAGCTGTGCTTTTTGAAGTGTTTTGCAGTGTTTGCATCTGCTGCCTTCAGTGTGGTTGTCCCTGTCACAGTGTCTTCCCCCTTCTCCTACAGATCATTTCGGCCGCACAGACGCTGGCTCTCCACCCGTCCAGCAAAATTGCCAAAGAGAACCTGGATGTGTTCTGTGAAGCCTGGGAGTCCCAGCTGAGCGACATGGCCATCCTACTCCGAGAAATAAACGATGTGTTCGAGGGACGGAGAGGTAGGCCCCGTGTGTCTCCAATCCCACCTTGTCTATCCACTGCCTTTTCGTCACCTTTAGCATCTACTAACAGGATCAGACGACTCAGGACCAGGGGGAAATATATAGCCATTCCAGAATGCTGTACAAACAAAGTTATGTATGTAAACCTTATGTTGTGTTATAGGTCCATAGGTAGTGCTGACTTTCCATGATGCCTGCACAGATCACATTCTGTTATAAATGTGTATGTTTTCAGGAGGTTAATTATACTGGTGTTAGTGTATATTACTATCTCTGTCATCCTCTTTTGACCATTTCTGTCAAGTGAAAAAGGACTAAGAGAATTTCCTTTTACTGTGTTGTACATGGGGCCATAAATAGGTTATGGGCAGCATGGTGATTTAAGTTGTTTTTAAAAGGTCTTTTTCTCTACGGCAAGATTGAGATCTTTTCCAAGTCCTAAAGCATGTCACTTTCTGGTATTTATAGGGCAGAATCAGTAAGTCAGACAGCTTTTGATAAAGTAATTGAATTGAAAAGAGATAAATCTCATTGGTGAAGTTTAAGGATATAGTTTAGAGATGCCTTGGAGGTATTTCCCTTACCATGAAACCCCTCATTTGTCTGCATTTGGAGACAAGGTTCCAGGGTGTATATCCAAGCCTCTGCGTAGTCAAAAATAGCTTTCTTTTATTTCCCATATTAATTTGGCAATAGATGAAAAGATATAGAACAATGTGTTTTTTTTAGTCCATTTTGCTATGCAAAGTATGCAAAAAGGAAAAGTGGGAGTTGAAATTTAAACACTTCTAAACTGGAAACTGTAAAAACTTACCTTTTGAAGTAATGGGTTCTGAATGTCTTTATCTTCAAGATTAACATAAATTAGGAAGTAGCACTTCCTGCTCAAGACTTCTATTTTAGACCAGCCAACTGTCAAATCATATTTTTAAGCTTCGATCAATTCCTTCATTTTGTGATGAAGTGATTAGAACAATATGGATTGTATTGTTATATCTTATACTGTTATATTTAGAAATATAAACTTAAAGAAATGCTGGGTGTCTTTAAACCAAGAGCACTGGAAAGAGTCTGAGCATAAACTAATGCTCAGAGATTAGTTTTCAATTATGAGACTTCAAGCTCTAAAATGTTTGGTTGTTGAGAAATTACCATTTATCTATGATACTTCACCTCTTAATACATGACCTTGAAAAATTTATTCACTGGTTTGGCGGTAAATGTCCTGTTTATTTATTTAAGGTGATAAGAGAACCTACCTGTCATTACCCAGACCAGGGGTAAGTATCTCTCAACCTACTACAACTGAAATATGACATGGTGACTGAGACCTTTGTATAATATTTATTTTATTGTGAAATGTTGGGAAATGGATATGTACCAGGAAATGTCTTAAGATGTTCTGTTTTCCTTCAGAAACATTCAGCAAATTTGAAGACAGTAAAGGCTGTTAAGCTTGACGCTGAGGTAAATTAATATTTATTTTAAACATGTCAAGGTATTCGCATCATTGCATATAATTACATATACATATAAATTGTATATAAATATATAATTATGAATGAATATCATTATCTTTAATCAGAAAACTAATCTGGCTTGTGTGTGCTCATGAACACAGCTGTCGGGACACAAACATATTGAAATGCACAAATGGTAATAATGGGATAGATTACACAGCAGGGTCGTACTTCTGAGAGACCAGTTTAAATCTGGTTTAACATTCTGATGAGACATGACAGTACTGATGCAGACATTCTGACCTGCTTCTTCCAGGAGCAGACCACCATAGCCAAGGTAGGGCTGGAGCTACGTCTGCTGACGTCAGATGTCGACTCCGAGAGCGAGAAGTGGGAGGACCAGGAGCACGAGATCGTCCGTCTGAGCCAGAGCATGTCCAGCATGGCATACTCCATGTACCTATTCACCAGGTATGGACTGAGAAGAACTCGCCTCAGTCACATGTTACTGGTACCTCTTTACCTCATACTGACTGAGAGGAATACATTTTAGTCAAATGGTACAGGTATCTCTTTACCAGATACTGAGAGGAATATGCCTCAGTCACATGGTACTGGTGCTTGTTTAGCAGATACTACTTGAGAGGAGCACACCTCAGTAAAATGATACAGGTAATTATTTACTAGTTACTGACCGAGGGGCACACACTTTAGTCACATGGTACAGGTACGTCTTTACCAGATATTGACTGAGAGGCACACACCTTAGTCACATGGTAAAAGTATCTCTTTACCACACTCATTCAGTACTGTACCCCCTCAACAGGTACTGTCATTCAACAGGGACACATTCAAAAACGTGCACACACATACAGTCACATTCACAAAGGAATAACTTACCATCATTAATGCTCAGTAGAGGTTCTTCAAATACTTTTCAAACGTATTACTAACCCCAGTTTAGACTGAAAGGAAATGGCATAAATTAAACATAAAACTGATAAATTGAACATAGCAAGTTTGTATTTTTTACAATTCTATCTAACATTCTAGATAAAGAAATACAACTATGGAAAACTGGTTTTGAAGTTGGATTGGAAGGCAGAGAAAAAATGATTTGAATGTCCTATACTTTGAATAAGTTAGAAGCTTTATTAAACTGCAGAAGAGTGGTAGCTCTGCTATAGTGGCAGTAGAAATTCATTACATTGGGTTGAAGACTTGAGGTCGTACAAAAGGCCATCTGAGAGAACGAACGTAATTCATTTAATGTGTTCAACCACATTTCCCATTGATTAGCGCTGGCTGGCTAGACCAGTGGATATTTCATTCGTGTTTGCTTTTTTCTTTTCGGTCTAGAGGGGAGGGCCTGCTGAAGACAACCCTGGATTTATTCCACCAAGCAGAGGTACACCCCACCGCCTGGCTCACCCCGCCAGCCAACAGCCTATGAGGAGTTTTAATGCAAACTGTCAGCGACATTTTTAAAAACTGACACTTTCAGGGACAACCCCTCCAAGAGGGCCCCTAAGAAGGATCAAAGTGTCATTAAAAGCACCAGCGATTGTTTGTCTGTGGTGAATGCGTTCACAGAGAGGTCTTGACCGAACTGATAAATCCATCATCACGTCCTGGCTGGCTCAGCGCTGGTCCTGGATAAGTGATCAGGGAGCGAGTGCCTCAGCCAATACACTGATCACTGATCAGAGATCAGCAGGACAGCTTGGGTTAAGTTTGAGGTGTGCTGTGTAGCCTGAGCTGCCCTCTGCAGGGTGGGTAGCCACCTCCTCTTCGCACAGTCCTGCTAGGCCATAGTACCAAGGGCCAGGTTGTTTGCTGAAATCAGACAGGACACATCACACACGTCAGGATCTCACACAGCAATATCAGTAGTGTAATACCTGAACAGAATTCAGTAGGACATCTTTCTGCACAGCAGACGTCTCTTACATTACTATTTACATTTCAGTAAAGTTAGCCCTTAGTCTTTTTTAGTTTTTAGTCTTTTTTAGACTTAATTTTTATCAGGACTAAGCAGATGATATTAGGCATAGTGATTTACATGGCTTACAGTTTTCACATTATCCATTTGTACAGCTTGATATTTACTGAGACAGTTAAAGTACCCACTGCAGTGGAAGTGCCAGCACCAGCGCCCCACTGGGGAATTTAACCTGCAACCTTTGCATTACACCACACTGCTGCGCAGTATTTTATGATGTAAAGGGTAGCATGGGTATTGCTTTATCGGAGTGATGAATACTTTAAACTGTGTGTTTTCTTGTTCTGTAGATCTGTTAACCTTGTGCTGTCATGTGCTTAAGGAATGTTTATTCTGTTTAACTCTCAGATGAGGAGGATTATGAGCACGACATCTTAATGAATCCGTTCCAGGTCGAGATAAGAAATGTTGTCTTGTTTCCTACACTAGAAATTAGTTTTACAAGTCGTCGACTCTGCGCTTGCAATGGGGGGGAAACTTGCATAAGCAAAACTTCAGTCATTTTTCCAGTGAGTGTCAATGTTAAGCCAGGCCCATGGAAGCAGGATGTAATGAGCGGCTTGCCTTGCCCGTTCTTTGCAGGTGTTTTCCGAAGAGGGCTTTCAGTTGTGCTCCTGTCTCCAGGCTCTGTCCTCGCAGGTATGGTGATAAATCAAAGTGCCAGGATATTAAAACCATCACACGCTGTTTCTTTCTGCCTATTTAATGCCTTTTTTTCAGGCCTGACATGGTAAATAATAAGTACATTTCCAAGCCGTGGCCCCCTTCGAGCCGTTGTCCCGGGATTTAATTAAATGTCTCTCCCTGACAACCGCTAATGACCCCCATCCATCTTTGGAGGGAAAGTGGAAACGCAGGTATCAGTTAGCCCGCCCCGCTGCTGCAGGGGGCGCATGGGGGCAAAATAAAGATTACGTCAAATGAATGATAATGGCGTGGGCAGCATTTCGGCGCCACTGTCTGACGAGGAATTCCGAAATAACTTTGGCTGCTTGACGGCTCCCTGGCAGGGGGGAGTTTTGCAAGTTTACAGAACCGGGAACGGGGCCATGAATCCAGCAGTAAATGCCTTCAAAGAGGCCCAAATTTTACACCCTGTTTATATGAGGAATGAATTAAGAGCAATGTTCCCTCCTACAGGGTGACCAGGGCTGCGTGTGTGTATAAACTCACCGAGCATGCTTCTATTAATTTTTCTTCTGTCAAAAGAAAAGTCAGTCTGGAATCTGGGAAGTGTTAGTGGTTTTAAAGCTGAAGTTGACTGTGCTCCCCCCTCTGTGCCCGCGGGCTGGTCAGCATGCTCTGTCTCTTCTGCCAGCTGGGAGATGACGAGAAGGCGGTCATCACATCGGAGACGGAGAAGCTCTTGGCCTTGTGTCAGCAGCTGCAGCTGACCGGGAGGACGGTGGCACAGGGGAAGAGCGCTACTTTCCAGAAGGTGATGTCGCCCCTCTGACCACAGTCCTGTTCATGTCCTGCAGAGTGTAGGACACCACCTCCACCACAACATTAGGGAGACTACACACCGTATCACTGTCTATAGGGCCATGGATTGCATTCAGACATGTGTCCGTTTTGGGTAACTGTTTACTTATGGTGTAGGAACAGTTTTGTAGCCTACACAATGCTTCGGTAATCCCTCTGAATGCATTTCATAAATTACACATTCATGAATGTCAGTAATGCACAAACAGACAGGTAATAAAAATAACATGGGACCCATATGTCATAATGCATTTAGAGATTGTGATTGTGGTTATTACACGTTATGGAGATATGTAAGCGACAGACTCCAGGAATTACAAAACACAAGTTTTGCAATAAACTTGTGTTGCTCAGTTATTTTTTGTGAAGGACAACGGTTAGCAAAGATACACTGTAATTCAAAATGGTCTAGTCCAATACCCAATCAATACCCAAGTTCTCTTATGTCAGTCTTATCATTTGTTCATACATCACCATTGCGACCGTCAACTGCTGGTGGACAGTTTCTATGATCTTTTTGTCATTCCATGTTTAAATCTGGACTTTCCTCTTCTCCCTGGCCTCCCTGGTAACATTAACACCACTGCCAAGCATTTTATTACCTTTTATTGTCTGCTGAAGACATCTCTCTTTAAACAAGGCCATTATCTTGCTCTGTCATTTATTTGGTATTCACGGCTCGCTTACAGCTTCAATTTGCATGGCTCTGGTGTCTCTCTAATAACCCATGTGATTTTCCTCTAATATCCAATGACTATAAGCCTTTTTCATTGCTTGCGCCTGTCTTTAATCAGAAAAATGTACATTGATTGTACATTACTCACATTTATTAATATCACTATGTTCTTGAAATCGAATTCATTTTTTTCTTCTGTCCCAAATTTTGTGTGTTTTCTGGGACATTGAAAGGGGTAGCGCCACTTTTACAATTAATTATGGTCATTTTGTTTTATATTATCGAATTATTAAATAATCTTGTATTATTGGTACTACTGCTACTTATTTATGTAAATATCTCAAAATTACTTAAATGTGTGTGTGTGTGTGTATGTATATATGAAGAGATCATAAGAATATTCACGTTCTTCCTCATTTGCAAAGTACGGTAGTAATAGCGATTAAATCGGTAGAATGCCGTCTGGAATAGAGAGATACGCGGGCGCAGAATGAGGGGAGACAGAGACGCGGTGCGCGAATCCGCGGTGTTTGCGTTCATTGTCATTGACTCCGCGCTCGGCATTGTTTGTCCTGACGCGCTGGCAGGCTGTCAGAGCTCATTACCGCGCGCGGATGAAGTAAAGGTCTCAGCCAAAGGCTGTCTCGGTTGCTGCGACGGCTTTGTTTGTTGCAGTGAAGCTAATTGGCTGGTGTGAGTTTTTCAAGTGCAATTCATGTAACTTATTCAAACAGGATGTCAGCTTGTAGGGCCCCCTCTCTGTTTCCAAACATGCAACAACGCTCCCGAGGGTTCAGATCATCAGCAGTTTCACACGTTTATGCTTTTTTTTTTTTTCTTCTTACAAACAGTGAACTGCGGTTGGTAGTCGGTGGGTGGGATGTTTGGTTTGAAGTTCTTAGCCTATAAAAAGTAATGTATTTTAAGATATATGATCCAAACTGAAGAATATGTTTTACAATATAACACAAAATTATGAATCTATATAAATTTGAAATATATTAAGAAAATACATGAGTTTGAGCAACTGTCACAAATGTGATCTTCTGCCTAATATATAAATGTAAAGTACCTTATGGATTGCATATTTAAACTTATCCTGACATTTCAGTGGGAGTTCGATTTTCAGATTTCACTATATATTTATGCCTATTAATAAATTAACATGTTAAAACACCAGACTGCATTTTTGTCATAAGGACTTCTATTTTTTCAGAGGGCTTTTTTCCAAGTGTTCATCCCATTTGTCTTGTTCAGGTTGATGCCTGCATACAGAATGCCAGAAGCATCATGACTGTAGTGGTCTACCTCCTTCCAGTCTGCAACAAGCTCATCAGAAAGGTAAGGGGACTCATTAGTGATGAGCAAAGCTCCCAATGTGCTATTAGCCCTTTAAGGATTTCAACCAATCACGTACACCTGCTTTCCAGAGCAGATAGTTTTGATTTGTTCAGGTCAGTGAAATATTGGTTGCACATGATAGCTGCCTCTTGTTATTGGTCTCATCCCTTACACTTGCTGTTTCCAGCTTAGTGCTTTTTGGCTAGATTTTGTGACTTGTACCCTCGCAATCTCATTTTTCAAGATCAGTTTGGGAACTTCACAAAATTAATTTAAACTACAAATATCTCCCCCTGCACCATATGCCATATCTGTTATTCATTGTGGGGTGTGTTGCTAGCAAATCTAAGGGCCATAGCATGGTTAGCTCCCCCAACTACATTCTATAAGATTGGCAGGTTTCACAAATCAAAGTGTATACGTCATTACATTACAACGTGGTGCCATGTTACAATATCGTAAGCTGCAACATACATATACACCGTGATGCAGTGCTTTATAGCACAAAATCGTGGTCCTTCTTGATGGATTTTGTGAGGAAAAAGCTGGCAGCTGTGTTTACTCCGGGATGTGCAGGTGCAAAAGGAGCATTAGAAACTGCCTACCACTGGAGCTTAGTGCTATGCTTCTCATGGTGTAATTCAGGCCATAACAAAGCCCAAACAGCCAGGAAATGACTCGTTATTTACAAGGGCCATTTGGTAAGAGTCCTGGGGTGGAACTTTACTGCTTCCAGTGCATAAACCTGTTCATTTTTATTCAAGTTTAATAGCACAGCATACATGTTCAAAACACATCCTTTTCAGCCTTGAGAAGCCAACTCTTGTTTTTTTTTTTTTCTACTGTATACTTCTTGACTTGACATCAGAAGATTGCTAGATTGTTTTGTCTCGATATTAAGCTTGCCTTGGGTTTTTTTTAAGGTAAAGCAGATGACCTCATTAATAAAAAAACTAGAAAAGGCTTGTTTGTACGTGGTTAGTCGTGTACATGGAATAATTTGTACTCACATCTTATAAGTCTCTGGATAAGAGCATCTGCTAAATGACAAATATAAATGTAAAACCACACTTGGAATACCGGAAGAAAATTTTTACAACAGAAGATGAGGTATCCAGTCCACCTCTTCCTGGTGTTCATGAATAAGCACACATACACCATTTGTCAAACAGGAAGTTTGGAGATTTAAACTAGCATGTGCACGTAGTGAAATCTGCAATACTGTAAGAATTTGCAGTTTTGCTTTTCTTAAAAGTGAATGCATTGATCGTAAATAGGCGCCTCCTTCACACTACCTATTTCTCTGCAACTGTTTGCAGTGCAAGTCTGAGCGCAGCAGCAGGGGCTCACCACAGAGCTGGGGGGAAAACCAGTTACCCACCCCAGTGAAGGAGGACCCGCTGGACAGCAAGAACACCAACGGCTTCGGGGTCAAGTCTCTGGAGCACCACATGGCCGGCCTCACCTTCCTTGAGAGCAAGTAGCCTGGGCCCAGCAGCACTGCCATTCATCTGACTGACTCGCGGACCCGGATTGTTCACCACAGAGCACCTCCGCCGCTCCCCACCAGGGGGCGACATAGAACCTCGCAGAGCTAGTTCCACGCAGCTGGGCCTTACTGTGCACAGACACTCATTGACCTGTGGCACACCTGTAGTATTTTTAAGTCACAGCCACTGACCAATAAGCATTTCCAAACTGCAGCCGAGGAGGACGCATGCAGTCTGAAAGAGGGTGTTTGAGAATTTGTTCCCTCAAAGTGTGAGCTGGTGAGGACTCTTGCAGGCTTCATAAACATGTAATTTGTCAGTTGATGACCTCCCTTTCTCATTAATGAAAGGGTAGTCTGATTTAACTCAGACTACTGCCTGCTAATACCAGTTGTCAATTCATAATACTTCCAGATATGATTGGCTTGCACATACTTTGATACCAAAAACAAGACACTACTAGATATATATTTTTTTCATTTAGCTTGAACATAGATTGAAAAATTAGGTCCAGTGCCTGAAATTACCTCCATTGAAAGTCAATAAGTACCATTTTTATTGTGATTTTTAATGCCTGAAGTATTTTATTGGTGTTTGCTAGAAATACTCCATGTTATTTTACAGAAATATATTGTGACCTCGCTTCTTCCTGCACAGATGATTATATTTGCAAGACACACTGGTCAAGCACAGCAGTAAATGTCACTGCATCCTTTGTCAGTAAGAACCATTCCCTTGAAAGTTATATTTTGTACTATAGATCTTTGGAATAAGCTGTGGTGGGGCCTCTGCAATGTATTTTATGGTACTTGAAATGTTGAGAAGTCAGTGGAAGTAATATTTTGGTACTAACTTTCAAATGGACTGAGTGATGACTAAAACATTCAGAAATAGGAATAAACAGACTGGTGAGATGTATCGACTGAACCACAAATGTTAGCATATTAGCCTGCAGGAAATAGTTTTGGATCATTAATTGTTGACAGCTGAATGATTAATAAACCAACAAAATTCTAAATATACACTATTTTTTCTTAAAGAACATTTGGCTGAATGTGTCATTCCTTTGTATGTACACTAAATAAATGTCCTGGTTGTATACTCCATATAAATGGACTAGTGTGTTAAAAATGAAATAGTCCTCAGGATTTTCTCTCGGAATACATGAATGCCAAATTCCTTGGGAAGATAAACGTATGTACTGGGTATTTCTGTCCTGCAAAAAGACATTCTAAATGTCACTTTGTCCCCTCAGATGCAAGTGACCAAAAGCAAGCAGTGGTAATGTTGCCTTATTGACTTAGTACTGTACATCTATACAACTTCTGCCATTTTTATTTTTCCCGTCCCAGTCCATTTTTATGTTAATATCACAACAAAAAAGAACCTTTCAGATGAAAGTCATAAACCTCCACTCCTGTACCTAAATGGCTTTTCCTCTGTCTTCGGTTAAAGAGGACAATCGGTAAAACTGAACATTTTAGCTTTGCTTGTTTATCAAAGCTTCTTTGCAGCGCTATTGTCGGTACGGTCCTTCAGCATCTGTGGAAATGGTAGTTGGGTGTGCGTACGACCCATGAGGAAGCCTGCCTGACGGGGTCCAGCCGGTGTGCTAATGCTCCTCCGAGTCTCTCTGTCCCGTCAGCAGGGCTCCGGTTTCACTGCTGTCCTTTTGGAAACGACCTCCTCGTACTCCGCTCGGCTCAGGAGGCCATCTGTGACGCTCTTGCTCTCCTCAAACTTGGGCAGGATGACGGCGATGTAGCCATCCGTGGAAGGCTAGCCACACAGAAACAAGGAGACAGACAAACTTAACTCAGCCAGCATTTTCAGAGGAACCAGGAGGTAAAAGCGAGGAGGATTTTCCATTGGTCAAATATGTACACATGATGACAACAAAGCTGAGAATGAGTCGACAAAAGACAAGTAGGACTAATTCAGTAATAAATCATTCAAGTAGGTGAACAACAAATTTCCTGAAATAGAATGGTCCTCTGAAGTGCCCTTTTACATTGGTGGCTATGCCTCGTGATACAGCTTTTCTATGGCTATGTCACATGATACAAATTTCTGCTTCCATATTGAATATTATCATTATGAATAGTTCAGTGTGAATTTCAATTCTGCATCAGGTAGACTGACACACAACACAGTGTGCAGTATATACAGAGATGTATTGGAATAATATGTGTGTATTTTTCACCTTTTCAAGCAAGAGGCTTGGCCTGGTGAGGATATCCTCGTTAACTTCCAACAGACGGCCTCTGATGCAGCTGGGAAGAACGGTGGCAAAAGTTTATTTCTCAGTGCAGAAGCTTTTATTTCTCTCAACAAAGTTCTTACTGGGTATCTGCCTCCGAAACTGGATCACAGCAGACAGGATTCATTAGTTTTCCCTCTCTGTAGCCAGAGGTACTTCATTAACATATAAATTTAACAAGACTCATTTGAATTGTAGATTTAGCTGTAAACAAAAGATACTTTTGAGGGGTTTCTATATATACCCTGTTGCTCAGCTGTACTGAAGGGTCCCAGAGACCGTACGCACTTACCTGAAAATGGTATACTCCTCTCCGTCTGTGCATGTGATTCGACATAGTGGAGCAAGTTCTGTAAGGAACTGGCCACCCTGAGTGAAGATGAAAAATGCCTGAGAGCTGCTCCTGGGGAAAACTTAATCACTTTATGAGCACATCAAAATCACTAGCAACAACAGCCGCATGTTTCTGTAAGGCTTAAAAAAAGTATCATTTACAAAATAGAAACAATCTGTCGCAGTCTGCTTGAATGTTAGAAACTTGAGGGACACACCCTCCGGTTTGGGAATGGGGTGTGGGCCGCGTCTGGGCTACGTACTCGTTTTGACTTTCCGGAAACCTTGTTCTGAAGACGGCTGCACCCTGCGCTGATCTGGTAGTTGACGCTTTGAATCTTCTTCTCCTTCTGAATAATGGGGTGCGACTCTGCCAGTGTGATCACACAGATTCTACACAGAGATAAAAGGACAAAACAAATAATGCAAGCAGTGACGTTGTTAAGTTATCCATTTCTTCTGCCCTGAAGAAAGCCATTTCAAATACGGATAGAGTGGCCGCAGAAGGCCTTGCAAAGTAGAACTCAAGGACGATTTCCTGACAAATTGAATGAGCCCCGAACCCTGCCACTCTGATTTAAAACCACATTAAGTTCTCCCAGTTTAGGCGCTTTCTGTGACTTACAGAAGTTACTCTAATTCCTGAGGAAATACAAAGTGGCAGGTGCAACCCAGGCATCCTAAACTACAGAGAATATCCCAGTTTTATCTGCTTCTCTCTGACAGCCCATCAGCGGCCACTGGCCTTTCTGCTATCCGCTCAGCTGTATTACAGGGAAGCAACTAATGCATTGACTCCACTACTACCTTCATCAAGCAGCTCCAAAAAATAAAGGTTCCAGGCAAGACATTTGAGTGATATAATGAGCCAGCTATTTTCAAAATGGGAGTGATTGTTCCTACCATGAGTTTCTGTCATAGGCTGCTTTCTGATGATCTCCACAAGCTTTTCAATCTTGGGACTTAATGTTACCATGGAAACAGTCCATTTCTGGGCAGTTGGGTTGATTGGAAGACAAAAGGTATGCTGTTCACGTGTGCGTGACACTGAACTCTCAGACGTGATTTAGTGCAGCCACAGAACTCCCCCACAAAGTGCATCAAAACAATTAGCAGCCCTTTTCCTTCAAAGCATTAAGGTCAGTTTTCAGTATGCATGTTCTTCAGCAGAACGTCACCTTGACAGATTTCTGCAGGGACTTCGAAATCAGGTCCAGGTAATATGCTTCACCAACATGTTGTGTCTTGCAGCAGTAATGTTTAAAAACAAATATTAATGTATAAAAATGCACAGGAAGAACTTGCATTAAAAAAATATACTTTTCATCCCGACACACTACAACAGACCTACAGTCCACAAAAATAGGCCTACAAAAATCACCATGCACATGAACTTATTAAAAATAAGCCAACTGGTCCAGGTAAAGGACGCTGGTATTGTGCATACAACTTGAATACAACCTCGAGCAGTGTTTGCAGTTTGGCATTAATTGATACCCATCACTAAGTTAAAAACGTAAACCTATTCTGTAGCCTGCTAAACAAATGCATGCAACATCACATGAATTAAGACTTTGGAAAGCATTTGGTTAGAAGGTTATATACAGACAGGTGACAAATTAAAGGAAAAACCAATATAAAGTGTCTTAGTAAGGTGTTGGGCCACCACGAATCGCCAGAACAGCTTCAATGCACCTTGGAATAGATTCCACATGTCTCTGGAACTCTACTGGAGGGATTGAACACCATTCTTCCAAAAGACATTCCCTCATTTGGTGTTTTGATGATGGTGGTGGAGAGCGCTGTCTAACACGTCAGTCAAAAATCTCCCATAGGTGTTCAATTGGGTTGAGATCTGGTGACTGCAAAGGCCATAGCATATGATTCACATCATTTTCATACTCATCAAACCGTTCAGTGACCCCTCGTGCCCTATGGATGGGGGCATTGTCATCCTGGAAGAGACCACTCCCATCAGGATAGAAATGTTTCATCATAGGATAAAGGTGATCACTCAGAACAACTTTGTATTGATTTGCAGTGACCCTTCCCTCTAAGGGGAAAGGGGACCCAAACCAGGCCAGCAAAATTCCCCCCACAGCATAAGAGCCACCAGACCCCCTCACTGTAGGGGTCAAGCATTCAGGCCTGTACCGTTCTCTTGGTGTACGCCACACATGCACTCGCCCACTTGTCGAGAATATGGTGAAGGATGACTCATCTGACCATATCACTTTTTTTCACATCTCTGTAGACTGGTGCCTATGGTTTTTGCACCACTGAACTCTCAAATGTCCATTCATCTTTGTAATGAGGGGTTTATGCACTGCAACCCTACTATAATATCCCTCTCTGTGTAATTGTTAACGGACTGTTCTTGTTGACACAGTCTGATTACATCCTGCATTGACATTCTCAGTCACCTGAGGAAGAGTTGCTCTTCTGTTTTTCCTTACATATCGCACTAATGCACGGTCATCGAATGTGCGCTGTCGACCACAATTTCTGACCCTATTTACTGATGTCTTTCCCATAGATCTAAATGCAGATGTCACTTTAGTCACTGCTCCTATTGAAACACTAGCCAGTTGAGCAGTCTTTGTGACTGAAGCTCCTGCCATCCGTGCCCCAACAATGAACCCTCTTTCCAAGTCAGTTAGATCTTTTCCTCTTGCCATTTTGACCCAAAATCGAGATCAACTGGGCCTGCTCAGCATTTTTATACATTCCACAGAGCATGACTGGATGTTAATTGCTTAAATGTACCATGCAGTACGCCTGTGTGGAAGCATCTGCATTTGTTATGTTTCTCCACTCATTTATTCAGGGTTTTCCTTTAATTTGTCACCTGTCTGTATATATAACCTTATATATTTGGTTATTAGGCTAAAATGTGTAATATTGCTAATATCAGTAATATGGTACTATTTATTGTACCATATTGGGAGGGCAAGTACACTATCTCCTCAGTTTGAGACATACCCATGTCCATACAGAACAGTTTCATATTCCTTGCCAGGTTTCCTACATAATTACACATTTTCTTCAGATGGTAAAACAGGTAAGAAAAAAGGCAGTACCCAGTTACAAGAAGGAATTTCAGGAACACTGGGACGTTTTGCTTGGGAGTGGCTGTTTCGTTTGTGTGGCCCAAACTGGTAACTTTTGATATGAATAATGTCCAAGGGGACAAACTGTAAACAGGCCTAGCCAGAATATATTTTTGTACACATGAATTCCTTGGAAAAAGTTTTGTTGAAATGGCAGCTATAATCCACACGCGCCCCTCTTCCCACACGTGGAAGCTGATAGTTTCATTAAACTCGCATCCTGAGGTGAGCTATGTATGGTCATAAATGCAAGAAGTACGCACTCTTTGCCTATCACACCATGCTCCTACCGGTTTGAATGTTGCAGGATGCAGTGGTCCTCACATGGTTTTCCCTTGAGATCTATAGTAAATACAACAAAAAAAAACTGTATAAGTGGTTCGTTTCTTTAAATCATCTACCAAATATGCACTGTTAGCTATTTATGTGAGAATACAGTTAGGAACAGCATGTATCTCACTGGAGCAACAATTCTAAATACTTTAACGGAAATCCAGCAATTATTGAGGTTGCTGTCAAACATGCTTCTTGTTTGCACAATGTGAGCCAGCTGGGTGGCTACATAGTTTAGCTAATTCGTTCAGAAATGATGTTTGCTTCATCCTAGACTAACAATATAGCGGTTACCTAGTACGGCAGGTGCTACTCTTGTTACAACATACCTGTTTTATACCAGCGGGTAAAATATCTGTCAATTACTGAAGGGGTCCCTCTGTGTTCCGTAACGTTACCTTCCATCAGAACACAGGAAATAATATCACTGTGTTAAAATGTAAAGTTAATTAGCGGACAAGCAAGCTGTTTCACATAAACGCGACTGTTCGGACCGGAACGACGAGAGTGTGACACCGGAAAAGACCGGCTGTGATAAAGTTCCGTGTCCTCAAATACTTTCGCATTGACACAATGAAATATTAGTCCCCTAGCAGCTGCTTAGCTATTAATCTACGCTCCACCACTGATTTCCATATCAACTGACCTGTAGATAGCAGAAATGCCTCTAAATGAAGTGAGCCACTCTTGTATTCAAACCCCAATGCCTGTATGACTGTAGTGCTTTCGTATCGCTGACGTCGTAGTGTTTGGGTTACGTAGAGTTTGTCATAGACAGCTGAAGAATGGCAGGAAGGTTGAGTTTCAAACATAACAACCTTCTTTAACTATGTGAGAAAGGTACTGAGCCAGTTATCTGAATACTCTGCAGAGCACATACGAGTGTATTGATCGCACAATACAAATTTGCCTTGCTAGCTCCCAGAGATTAGCTACCAAGGTGGCTAGCCTAGTCTTGTACAAGCTAGCCAACTTGAGTTGAAGTAGCTTTGCTCATCAGCAAGGTAGTCGCTGTCAAGGTAATGTCACGCATCACGCTAACCAGGATATATATTTTCAATCTGACCATCTGTTTAAGATTAACGAGCTGTCAGTCGTCCAACGGCGATGAATTGTGTTAAATGATAGTTGCAGATAGGCAGTTAGCTTGCTAACGTACCTTAGCTTTTGTTGCTAGATGGTCCTTTTGTTTGGTGATTGTTTTACTGACTAGCTAAGTAGCTCGCTTCGCAAAAAGTCTAGTTATACGTTGCCTGCTAACTACCCGTATTTCTTGGCTAACTAATTGCAAGAATGGCTTACAGGCGTGTTATGACTTTACTAAGGCTCTACATAGGTAGGTAAACTATAAGGTCTAAAAAGTAGCTGCCCACTGGCAGTTCGTTGACCGCAGTAATGACCGAAATTTTCACTAACGTTAGCTTTTAACTTTAGCAACATTCCGTCTGTCACAAAATAGTTAAGTAATTATCACACATCGCAAAATTAAACAGTAATGCTATGTTTTAATAGCTGTTTTCTAGATAGCCTGTGAAATGACCTGGAAACGAGTTGTTTTGCGAAATCATTGTGTATGGATTTTCATAATGTATTGATTGAATGTATTCTGTGTATCAGGCTCATTCGCTTTCTTCAGTTAGAGCCGCCACGTATCTTTATAGTTTGACGGGCACGTTAACATAAGCATGAAATCTCCCAATCGACAGTTTTTAGACGCTTCCGAAATATTATAGGAAACGCCTCTGTTTGTCGAAGTCCCAGACCCTTAATGGGTCTTTGTATGTTTAAACCATCTCCTAAACTGTTGGCCTTTGATGTCTACGTAATTTCCTCAGGTACCCCTCCCAGATTGAGAAGATTGACTATGAGGAGGGGAAGTTGCTGGTTCACACTGAGCACTGGAGTCACAGGTTAGACGAGTGGATTCTCTGGGATAGTGGCTGATTTCATCCCCTGGAAAGGCCAGCACTCCTCAAAGAGGGACTAAAAGAAGAAGAGATGTCTGTAGGTGTTTTGATTTTCTTTCCACCAGTCTCTGTCAGGATTACGTGACATCAGAATATGAGGCTTGGCCATGTGTATAGTTGTTTAAATGTTTTTACCTGTGAGAGAATAATATCAGATTTTGATCACAGATTGATCCCGTGAAAATGGTTTAAAGTGAATGCTATTCTGATCCTTTATACACATATATAAATGAACTAATTGTGTGTATTTTATGAACATTCCTACCAGGAGAGACTTGGTGAGATGAGAGTATCTCTCCATCAGGAGCATTCTCCATGTACAGGGAGCACGGAGGACCAAGCAGAGTTACCAGAGGCAGCACAAGTAATATATTCCAGCTGCACTCCATAACCTCCAGAGATATTTGACCAATGTTACGGATGTCCAAATAGCTTTTCTCACTTGGGTGGCGTTGAAGCATTGTTGAGATTGTCTACCCTGTGACTCTCTACAAAATGTACATCCTGGTGAAATGACATCCAATCTCTTGGGAGGCTTTTGTGTTTGTGCTGACAAATGGAGTTGAAACTGACAATGCCCACTTACTAGTTTGATATGAGTTAGACAGGATGCCCCAGACACAGTTCAGTATTCCAGTTAAACGTATTCTGGATTGTTGCTTATCACTCAGGCACATTGTTTACTGCAACAGTGTTCATTATGGAGTATATGGTTCTGTTTAAATTTCAGATTTTCTTTTAGCATGAAATGGCATGTAGAGCTCATGCCAGTTTAGATCATTGATAGGATAGTAAGGCTTTGTGAGCCCCTTAATGGGTGGAGTTATCTGAGTCGCTATGTTTTTCTGTGGAGAGCCATGTCTTTTGATTCACTCAAAGGAGTCGGTAGTTGACATTACGTGTTAGCTTCACCCATAATGGAATCAGTGACCGCTCATTCTCCCATGACTAGAATTTATCAGTTAATAAAACAATTGCTATGACAGATGCCAAAAAAGATGAGGTATCCTTAGAACCAGGAGACTGTATTCCTGTCTTATGTGTTCTACAGGGTAGATTTTAAGTACAACAGTGTGTAACTACAGAGCAGCATATACACTGAAGGTAAACAGGTGCAGAGGCAAAAAATAATATTGATGATCCAGGGGAACATCTAGCTATGTGTCCATCTATGGAACACTGTTTGCTTTTTGGTTCTCCTGGATTCCAGATCCTCAGACATTTGTCCTCTTATCCTTCCGTCTCTTGCAGGATTTGAAGCCAGGTGAGGCAGTTTTGGCCAGATGGACCGATTGCCGATACTACCCTGCTAAAATAGAGTCTGTACACAAAGAAGGTGCGTATATGCTAGGATGGCATTGCTTGCATTGGAACTTAAGAAGCTGAGATAAGCAACAGCGAATTAGTTCTGTCAACGATTGCGATTATATATCTCAGCCTCAGTCTGTTAGCTGCTGTTATATATTTCAGTCTTTTATGATCATGTGAATGTCGGTTTTTCAGGTACATACACAGTGCAGTTTTATGATGGAGTTATTCGATGCATGAAGAGGATGCATATCAAGTCGATGCCAGAGGATGCAAAAGGGCAGGTAAGTTGACGTGAAGCAAATGTTTGAAATCTTAACAGCTAACATTTAAGAAAAAATTCTTTTTCCCCATCACGCAACTCCTGTCTTGGAATGATCAACCATATATTGTAGGAGGTTCATCTCACCATGCCAACCTTTGTACTCGTGCAGGAGTGCTGAGGCGAGATTGCGAATGCAATCCTCTGATGCCCTTGCTTGCAGCCCATGGCTATTTTTCACACTGCAAATCACAGCACACTACAGTAGAGCAGGTTCCCATTTGAGGATATGCGCTGCTCTGCGGATGCAGTGCAATGTGAATAAGGCTGACCTGTTCTCCCCTAGGAGTAGTTTTCTGGTCCGTATCAGTTGGGTTATTCACCTTGGTCTCCCTGCATCAGCAGGACTGGATGGCCCTGGTAAGAGCCACCTCGTCCGTTAAGAGGAAGCCGCGCGCTAGCTCAGACCGCAGCATGGACAGGGAGGAGAGGAGAGGGGGGAGGTCGGACGACAAGGCCGACGGGGACCCTGCGGACAAGGACTCCAGTGGCGACGAGCTGGACTCCACCGAGAAGACGGGTAACTCTCCAAAGTTGTGCCTTTTTATGAGCAGGGCCTGTCTTTTCTCCATGTATTCTCCATGTCTCCCATCCCTGCATCATCTTTCCTGTCAAGGATCTCTTCCTTATTCCTGCTAATCCTAAACTCCCTAAAGCCAACCGTTATGATGCTGATATATCACGGCAACTTGGAGTCATGTGGCTTATTTGAGTTTGTTCTCGTTCTTCCTTTTATGTGAAGCAGCACCAGGATGCATTGGTAGGGAAGAGCCCAAGCCATCCCTTGAACAGGCCACAAGGGCAGAAGCTAAAAAGGAAAGAACCAAAGCAGGCAGCATGCTCAGCACAAAGAGATCCCTCCCCAGCAAGATCACAGGTAATGTTTTTACTCGCCTTTGAACAGGCATGAGAGACACAGCCTTTGTCATGTGAAAGCCTTCATGAGATAACCAGTATAAATAAACATGCACTGTTTCCTGGGCTTTTAGTCTCAGAAACAGCGAAGGAAGAAGAGATGCAGAGGAAGGAGGAGAGGAGTGATGCTCCAGAAACTTGTGCAGAGGTACAGTACACATTTATTATTAAATATATACAGGCCTCAGTAAGATCACTAACATCAGAGATGCTGTTTGGGCTGGTGTATATTACAGGTTGAAGACTTCATAAAATTTAGTAATCACTCCTAAATGGCACTCATGGGAAAAGTGCTTTTTTCAAGTGCAGGGTGAGATCTATGTCCTAGGTTTGATCCCGCATGTCACTGGGAAAGTAGAGGCGGGCAAGTCATCCAGGGGTTTGTCTGTCTCATGGCACACCAGTGACCCCCACTGGTCATTCGGGTATTCACAGTCTGCTTGTTTAAAGCTGTGCATGAAGTGTCTCCCTCTGGCTCATGTCTGTGCAAGGTTGGCATGGGAATCGTGGTGTCAAAAGAAGTGGAGGAGAGCACGTGCTTGCTGTATTCTCTCAGATTGTTAGCAGGAGTTGTAGCGATGTGCAGCGCCTCTCTGATACAATTTTGCATTGCTTCTGGGCGGAAAAAGGGGTGAAAAATATTAGGCATTTCAAATAAAAAACACCCCAGAAAAGGAGCAATCAGAAGGCTGTAATTCTATTTATTTTTTTCCTCTGAATTTACCTCAGGGGCCTTGTGCAGACACAGGGGAACCCAACACACCTGCCTCGCCCAGCAAGCCACGGAGTTTCCGGTCAAAACAGGACCCAGGAGACACCAGCAGAAGCCGCTGTCACCCCAGGGACACAGCTGCTACAGAGGAGGCGCAAGCTTTCGCAGAGGCCATGGCTCCCCCCGGCCCAGGAGTCCCTGACATCACTTGGACTGGTGGGTGGAGGGGGGAGGAGTTCGTCATCACACACGAGTGCCTCTTTAAGACAGCCACACCTGCTCCAGAGGTGTTTCTCAAACAGCTGTCGCAGAATCATGAACGGCCTCGGCAGTCAGTCATATGTGGAGTGCCTGCGTAACTGCAAATGCTGACATTGTTTTGAATTCACTGAGCACTGCCCCCAAATCTATTTCCACAGTCTCATGTAAAAATGCTGCTTTGACAAAGCTTTGACCCAGACTGTGCTCCACTTTAGCGTGTTGCTTTGGGAAACCACTTGGTGTCATATATTTGTAAGAATTCATCAGGTAATGTAAGGCAGGTAGGGAATGCAGTCGGTTTAATTTTAGGTGGCCATATAGAGATACCCGTTTCTGTGAATTTGACCAGGACATGGGCTTAGCACCCCTACTCTTTCAATGAGTGCCATGGGATCTTTAATCACTGTGAGTCCGGACCTCGGGTCCTCAGTTAACATGACTGTGATTGTGTGTTTACATTGTTTGAAACAGATGATAGAAAAATAAAGGAAAGGAAAGCAAAGAGAAATTCAGAGCAAAAACCTGTAGTTTGAAGCTATGCGTATCTAAATAAATATACCATCTACTGCCTTGATCAGTAGACAGTGTACCCATGATTAAGCCTCTGTGATCTCTATGCTTATTCCATGCCTTGGAGAAGCTGTTTAATTGGATCAGTTATTGCAGTAATAATCAATTGCTTAAAGGGAACCTCAAGCTGGTCTCTAAAAAATGATTTTGCACTTAACAGACATCCACTTGATATCATAAGAGCTTGAAATTAATTGACTTTTCCTCTCCCGGACCACAACCTGGAAGAAGCAGAGCTGGCTTCCTGCGGTTTGTGATGACCTTTTTTATCTTTCATTTGTCTTTTCCCAGAGAAACAACTTACCTTGTGAAAGATTGTGGAGCTCAGGCGGAACCCAGGTTTTGTCTCCTGTAGCAGCTGAACAGTCTGTGTCTTAGCCAACCGCTGACGGCAACCTTCATTTTTCAGACTCCGCCCCTCTGGCTGTGGAGAAGTCCAAGCCACCAGTGTCCAAGCCCTCCCCCACAGCATCATCACGCCCACCACTTCAGCCTCCAATCACAGACAGAGGCAGGCAGCCTGAGAGTGCCTCATCCAATCAGACACTGGCTGGAGACAAAGTGTTCCTGCCCAAAACAGGTCAGGCAGTGGTGAAAAGTAGGTTTGGATGAAGTTTGTTATGATATTGTTGCCCAAGTGATAGCTTTAATAAATGCTGTCACGTACTCTTGTGATGTTGCTGTACTCCATTCATTGAAATTCTCATGTTGGGCAAATGTATGTGGCATGACTTAGAGTTGAATGGGTTTGTAGTAGCAACAGTGTTTCAATTTTTGAGGAGATGACAGAGGGAAGAAGGATGATGGCGTGTGAAACAGCATTTCATCTGATAGCTGTACTGAGATTGCTTTCCATGTCTTTTATAGGTGCCGGTATGAAGGCAGCAGCCAGAACCCCAAAGCTAAACAAGCATTCCCGGGAGCCGAGTATGTGTAACAATTCTTTTCCTTCTTCTAACGCATTTAGCTTTCCCCCTCCTCTTTCACTGTTTGAAATGTGATGTTGCTTTAGATAAAATGGGGTGTCTGAATATGTTTCTCTCTCTATGCCTGTCTGCTCTGTTTACCTGTCTGTCTGTGGTCTGTCTGTATACCTATGTTTTTCTGTCTGTCCTTCAAAGTGAGATATGAAATGTACCACCCTAATGCTCAAGAGTTTTTCCACTGTTGCTCCTCTTTATATTCAGTAATGAATACCCTAAAGTCAGAGGACCCCACGTCTCCAAGAGAGTCCCTCTTTGACCCGGACCACAACAAGTTCAAATGTCAGGTTCCTGGCTGCTCCAAAGCCTTCCGCAAAGCCAAACTGCTGGACTACCACCTCAAGTACTACCACAGCACGGAGAAGGGGGCAGAGCTGGAGGCAGGGTCCCCCAGCAGGGCAGGGCGCACCAGAACCACCTCCGCCTCTGTGCCCTGCAGCACCCACCCCGAAGCAACCAACAGCAAGAGGCGCAGAACCGTCTCCACCTCTGCCTGTATGTAACTGGAGTAGCCTTTCTTACAGTCACATGTGTTTCTTACAGTTTAGTAGAACCTTCTCTGCCTCTGCCTGAATGTGTTACTCACATGGAGTTCAGCTTTTAGTTGACCGTGTGGCTGATGAATTATGTAGGAGGCTGGATAGCACCATTTGCCACACAACTTAATAATGCTTTCAAGTGCTGTCTTAAATTGTGTGCAGTTGTTAGTTTGTATCTGATAAACCCTTGTTTGGTTTCTTATCTTACATGTTGCAGGGTCAAAAATGAACTTTTTGGCCCACCAGCCGGAATGGCTGGTAAGATAAAACAAATTCACCAGTCAGGCAGATTTTTCACCAGCCAGAGTAATTTATTAACAATTAAGCTACATTTTAACTGGGTCCTGCCAGGCACACATCTGTATGGTAGCGAGATCATTTATTATTAGGTAAAGCTGCTAGCCAGCAAGACAATGTTACAGTTAAGCTGACAGCTAAACAATTGTTTGCTACTACTACTAGCTAGCTAGTAAGACATTAGCCTGACAGACATTACCTTAACAAGTTACATAAGGAATCAGTGAAGCTGAAATCAAACTTACTTGCTCAGCCATTCAGAATCAGCGGCAAGGAGCTTCCACTTTTTCCAATGGCATGTAACATTCTGGTTTTCATTTGACTGAAGTCTGATTACTCAGACTTTAAATCAATAGTGGAGCGAGTCATCAAAATACAATGTGGCAGACACAGTAAAGGGCATAGCCACTTCTCAGACCAAAACTAGCGAGTTAGTTTTGGAATCAAGACAAATCTTCCTGTGATAGAAGAAATTGCATCTTACTGTCATGCATAGCTTGTGATTGGACAGCTAGTGACTGCGCAGTGATGGCTGCAATACATACATTGCATACATATTTTTAAATATTTATGTACTCTTATTATTTATTTATTTATTTTTTTTATGCAAGAAGCATACGCCAGAGTAGCTAGTGACCTGCAACTTTAACTTGCCAAAGAAAAAAAATCTACCTACCGGGTGTTAATTTCAGATGCTGTGTTGTCATAGATGTTGGTATATTTCAACTGGGGTAGATTGCATCAGTTTTCTAGGGGTTCCGTTTTTAATTGCATTGAACTACCTTTATGATTTGCACCATTCGATACCAGTGTGGGGTTGAATGAGCTATACAGACCATAAAGTTCAGGTGGTTGTTTCCCGTTCCGTTGTTTCATCTGAGGAGTGATTTGTTATTTTCTCTCTCTAGCCCTGTCCCCTCCTGAACATGCCTTGCACACAGACCCTTATGGGGCTGGCCTGAGACCCCCCAGACTGACTAAGAAGAAACACTCTTCCACCTTGGTCAACTCGGAGGGCACAGAGGACTTAATGCCACCACTACCACCATCCTGGAACAAGTCCTTCGAGTGTCTGCACAACAGGATCCTGACGAAGGCCATAGAGAAAGACAACCACCTGGATCTAGGTCAGTGTCAGGCACCCGGCTACAGGGTTTCAAACAGTGTAGATTAAACATCCCCCTGAATCCAGGTGAGTATTGCCCGTCCCAATTAGGGTTTTCAGACAGTGCGACTTTTTAGCAGGTGTTTCCAGAGGTGTCTTGATTTACAACATGCTTATTACAATGATGTGAATAAATATGACCCTTGTATTTTCAGGATTAAAATTCATTATTTGTGAAAAGTCTTAACTGGCTCTGTGCCATGTTTTAAGGATGTAAAATGCAGTTTTTAAAAATTTTTAAGCAGAAACAATTATCCAGTGTATATATTCTTTATTTTATTACAGCTTTTGTACCTGTTTTCTTAGGGATGTAAATAAACTTAGTGGGCACAGTAAATTGTACTCTTTAATACCCATATGTCAATATCAAGGCCCACGGGCCAGACATGGCCTCCACGCCCGCCAATAAATTCTGACAGTCAATTTAATGTGGCCCGTGCTCTGGTGTTTAAATTTACATCCATGACAATACAACATTGAAACACAGGAGGCACTGCCGCGCTCCACACGCACGCTTTTCAAAAAATTGTTCAGCATTTTGCTTTATTAATCAATGCTGGTAACAACAGTGCCACCCCCAGAAAATGTTCAGTGGGGTGGCCAGGTGAGGCCAGTGAAAATCTTGGGGTGGCACTAGCTACATACAATGCAATTGTGGGTAAAAGCTATGTAGATAATTTGATTCTCTAACCCTGAACACGATTAATGGCGATGACAAAATATATCTGGATTGGAACAACAAAAACACGGTTACGTTTTTTTAAATGGCAATGTATTACTAAATGATGTGATGTAACCAACTAGGCTATCCGCAATCAACGTAGCCAGCTAATTTATTTATAGCGACCTAGGGAGACCGGACTTAAACACATCCATCTTACAAGAGGAAAAAACAACAAACATCTGAAATCTGCAACAAAAACAATAAAATACGCACTTTCCCCGTTCGAACTTGGACAAGTCGTGTCATTACAGATATAGTGTAGTGGTCAGTGTCTGATAATTCTGCGGAGTGGAGGTTGAAATTGAGGAAATGCGAAAATACAAAGCTAAAAATAGCCTAAATAAATGGAAAAATAGTAATAAAAAAATTTGGCTGGGTGATGGCGAGGAGGAGCACCCTTGGAGGCGCCCCTGGGTAACAAAGACTTAATAACTTATTTGTTAACAAGGCTACTTTGATGCAAATGTGGTTTGTTTAATTGTGCAGTTATCATTTTATACAAAAACATTGTTCAGCATTTGATAAATACTATTTGCTTTATTAATCAGTTTTGCTGGTAAGAATTACCCGCAAACATGGAAAAACAATAATATTTGTACTGTGCATGCATGCAATATTTTTTATTTAAAACAGTTACTAGCCTACTAATATATCTTCAATAAAAAAATAACCATTGTAATAAATGTCTGGCCCCTGATTTTATTCACAACTCTCAGCATGGCCCTCAATAAGTTTGAATTTGACACCCCTGCTTTAATAGTTTATATGATCTCTTCCACAGGACCAATGAGGTTTGAGAAAAAAGCCAGACTTGAAGAGAAATGCCTCCCAATAGGTACAATCACATCTCCTTTTTCATTTGTTAAATGCTGGTGAATGTCAACCATGTCAGTAAAATAGCTAATGTGTTTTATGTCAATCTGTTTTACAGGGAAAAAGAAAGAGAAGGATAAGGACAGGAAAGACAAGAAAGAGAAGGACCTTTTTAAAATAAAACAGAAGAAAAAAAAGAAGAAGAAGAAGAAGTCCAAGCACCACAGTAAGTGAAGTGTCATTGGGTATATGGGTATATATGTATATCTCTCCATTTATGTCACTTGAAAATGAATCATTAAAATGATACTGCTCCTCTTCTCTGACAAAATGAAACCCAGGGATTTTTTTGATGAATGTGCCAAGCGTTTTTAAAATAGCCTGATATGGTCTGTTTACCTAATGTGTACTTGGTGTGTCCAACCAAAACCTTTCATTTTCAAAGAAAGACTTATAAGAATTTCACATTCTAGTTGTCTATTGGTAGTAACAGAGCTTTGAATACAGTCCTGGTAGATTAGCAGTAACATTATTGTGAATGTCATCCCGGTAGATTAGCAGTAGCAGTACTGTGAATTCACCCTGATTCAGTTCATGCAGCAGTACTGTGAACACCGTCCTTGTAGATTAGCAGTAGCATTACTGTGAATGACCTGTCTGTGCTTCATTCAGATTCAGATTACTCAGACATGCCTCTGGCCCTTCTGGAGAGATGCTCCTTTCCTGTGAGCCAAGCCTCTGGTAGTGGCTTCACCCTGCACAGCAGGGCCCCCGTTAGGCAGACCACCCTCCAGTACCCCCGTGCCATCCTCTCTGTGGACCTTACGGGAGAGAGTGAGTGACAGGGCCTTGGCCTTCAAATCCACTCCCATTTAACCCTTACAGCTATAGTGATGAGAACTTACAGCACCACTGGCTTCACATGGAGTTCCACTGACTCTGTGGTCACTGCTGTTTTTCTAAGTCAAAAAAATCTATGTATTACATAGTGGTTTGTTAGTGTTGGTCAGATTTCTTGTATTTTGGTCCTTCTGATAGTGTAGCCTGTGTGCATTTCTCCAGACCTGTCAGACATCGACTTTCTGGAGGACTCGTCCACAGAGAGCCTGTTCCTGAGCGGAGACGACTGCAGCCAGGACCTGGACTCACTCTCCATTGATGACTTCCAGGAAGAGGGTGACACAGTTGAGATCGTGCGCTGTGTCTGCCAGACTGAAGAGGAAAACGGCTTCATGATCCAGGTCTGTGTGTGTGTCTGTGTGTTTGTGTGTGTGCCTGTGTGTGTCTGTTTGTGCCCATGCTTCCCCTATGACTATGTGTGTAACCATCTCCTTTGGATTCAACATTGATTTAAAGTCAATGTTATTATGTAACATGTAGTTTGGCTTTAAACTGTAAATGTAATATCTAGGCTATGGATATTTACAAGTTCTCTCTGACCACAGTGGCTTTCATCTTCCTTATTGTGCCTTCCTGGAAGACAGTACGCTGTAGAGCCATTTTAAGATACAACCAGAATATCCTACGGGCGAGTTGCAGCAAAACATTATCGTTACTGTTTAGCTTTGCATGCCAGCATTGTAAATGTAAAAACCCCCAAGGGCTGTTGTCATATTAAGTATTGCATTAGGTTAGAAGCACTTGTCCTACACAGGGCTACTGATGAAATGCTTTACCCGAGAACAGACGTGTGGGTAAGAGCAGTTGCAGGAATATACTTGAATGGTAAAATTTCACTAAAAGTAGCACCCCACACACAATGATCACTGGTAAAAGAATGAAACTATTAAAAACATCAAACCCTTTGGACAAATCAGTACCCATGACTACACATGCTAACAGTATCTAATAGTTTAAAGTAGAAGTTATCTTAACGGGTTTGTTTAAAGGTAACTTTAAACCCACAAATTACTTGTCTACCTAGTATATATGCTAAAAGCTAAAGAGGCAAATCCTGTTAGGGTGTTTGTCCAGTTTGTCCTGTTCTCCTTGTGTGTCTCTACACAATTTAACAGCAAGCCAAACTCCATTCAAAAGAATACATTTATTTATACATGCAGGTCAGGATATAGCCTCCAACCCACAGTACTTTATTGAGCTGGACACACATACACTGAGTGAATAAGAGTGAAACTATAAGACCAAAATAGAAAAAAAATCATAAGCAACAATATTATATGGTTACAGCACAATGCTAGCTGGCTAATAGCTACAACATGGCTAATGGAAATGTATGCATAGCCTTTTAGAAAAACATAGCAAATGGCTATATTGCACTTCACACATGTAAATGCAAAATACATGAAATAACAAAGACAGTAAGAATTAATACAGAATTAACTAACATTCAGGCTATAGGCAGTAACAGTACCGGTTAGGGTAATCGGAGAGGCTAGGCCGGCAGTGCAGATTAACTATACAGCCATCAAAAATAATGGAAACATCAGAAGAAACTTAATGTTCCAAAAATACAAACTATGATCTGTGATGAACTGTCGATACTGACAGGCAATACTTAGGAAGGCTTAAACAGAATGGATGACAACAGGTTTGTATATCAAAAACTTAAAGCAACAGAACTGTGATTGATACTGGGATCAGAATGGCTGACTTCCAGTTCAGGTCAAAGGATATATAATATCGTAAATGCATTTATCTTCACTTGACAGAGAGAGGCTGATAAATTAAAAGTTATTTGTTTGTTAGGTGCTTTTATCCAGTGCAACTTATGAAGCCATCATGGCGAGAGAGAGTAAATGCATATTACTGAGACAACAAGCTCATAGGTCCAGAAAAGCCAGTAACACAGTACTTAATATGCCTGGGAAAATGCCTAGCTGCACACCTTTTCAAACAGTGTGGAGCTAAAGGCCTTTGTGGTTGTGCTGGCGTCTCAGAGCCACAGAGGACGATGTTGTTGTGCTGAGTGGTGAGTGGCCTCTTTGTGTCCCTTAGTGTGGAGAGTGCATGTGCTGGCAGCACAGTGTGTGCATGGGCCTGCCCGAGGACAGCCTGCCCAAACATTACACCTGCTACATCTGCCGGGACCCTCCAGGTGAGAGCAGTCAGTTACAGCGGAGTAATCTCGCCGTTACAGAAGGCTTTTTTCACTGAAATGAAAGCACCCAGTTCCAATTTTTATGCAGTGGTGGAATAAAGGTCGAAGGTCAAAATACTGAGAGAATGCCCACCGTCTCCGCCCACCAGCTGCTGGCTGAGGTGTACGGCATCAAGGAGGTGCTCCATGGACTGCAGCTCAAGATGGGCATATTGCAGTAAGTCTGTCTAGGACCTCACATCGGGGATACAGCCATGAATCCCATTTTCCATTTCATTTCTGTCTGGCAGACAGCCTGGGCCAGAGAATCCAACCCTTTTCCTTTGTTGCCAGTGAGCGGAACAAACAGAAGCCCCAGCCTGGGGCTGGACGCCTGGCCTGCTGCCGACCTGCTCAGCTCTTGAGCGGGGAGGACCTACACATGCGGTTTGGTTCATCCATGGGGGGACCCTCAGAAAGTGACCCCAGATTTTGCATGTGTAGCATCTGTCTGAAAGCTTGGGCCAAACTCTGCTCATATGTCTGTGCCATGACTGCAGTGTAAGGTGAGCAGGCATCTTTAATGCGAAGCCCTTAGGTCTCACGCTTTATCTAGCAGTAACATCTACTGTGAATCTGTTACTCAGTGAAGGAAAAAAATCTAAAACACGGTAGCTTCAGACCACCAGTATTTTAGAGTTTCTTCCTGACTCTTTCAGAATAGTACTGCAATATGCTCAGTACAGACAGGGTTTAAATGAGTGAGGTGGTCTGTTAATCATTTTAACCCAGTGAATTTCTACTGATCTTATATTGTCTCATAGGCTGTAAATTAGTGAAAGGCAAATTTCACTTTGACACATGGAAGCATATTGTCACTGAGTTATAAATGCATAGGATAGTGTAACCAGTGGCAGGAGGCATAGACTCTTAAATATTCCAGACAAGGTTTGTTCAGAGCCTGATACTGTGATATGGACCTCACACCACAGGCACAGTGATGGGTTTAGTTGGGCTAAATTGCCTGCTCTGCTTCATTAAAATTGTTTTCTTGTGAATCAAGTCACCTGTTATCAAGACAGGGCTACTTTGCAGGCTGTTTGGTTGAGAGCCACTTGAAATCATCCAAACAATCAGCTACTTTTCAGTGGCAGAGGAACCTATATCTGTTTTGAGGATGTTCAGAGTCCAGGTGGTTCCGGATGGACCCGATGAGCTAAATAAATGGATAATTTGGAGATACCAGGAAGTGATCTTTGTAAGAATACCTGTTATAGGAATAAAGTTACTCATAATGATCAGGATCTTTGCTAACAAACAGAACAAACCTCTTGTAAGAATCAATCATTTGTTTCTATGAAATGAATTTGTATTTGTGAGTTTGCAGGTTTTAATCCTAGGTAACAGTTAAATGTATCCTTTGTACCTCAATTAGTTTAGTAAATGTTCAGTTATATATTCTGTAATATGCTACTTGTGGTTATACATCTTTGGACAGTAAGAAAAATGTTAATCACTTTAACCTAAACAATTATGTGTGTGTGTGTGTGTGTGTGTGCAGACATGAAAAAAGCAAAATGAAACAGTTAAATGTTGGAGTGGCACTGCCTATCAGTAATACTGTGGTTGTATTCTGTAGTCTGCTTGTGGTTATCACTTCTCAAACTTTAGACATGCTGAGGAAAACATCTAAGCCCTCTACCCTGATGAACCCTTCTACATGCAGTGTCTGAGCCAGAGGCTCCACCTGCTGTGACATCACCCAGCCAGCCAGACGTGCTCCACCCACTTACACTCGGGCACATGTCCCTGAGGGTGGCCATTGGCTGTGATCAAAGTGGAAAGCAATGCAAGCTTGTAGCACATACCTCAGATTCAGATAGAGGAGGAGACACAATAAAAGACTTCACAGGGTTGGTTTATGACAGGAAGCTGAAATACAGGGATCCTATTAGGGGACCCTATAAATGAACAAAACAGGAAGTGTTTGGAAAACCAAGAGTACATATAGCATAACTTGAAAAGTCTATAGTTTGGAATTTATATAAACAGGTTAAAGGTTTGTCAAATGGTCACATACACTGAGATGTTGTGTTAAACAGACAGAGAAGCTCACATGTGTGATTGTGTATGATAAGCTTTCACAGTCACAAAGTTACACTTAGCTTATCTGTTCCTTGCTGTGCAGAGCCTAGGAGAAGGCATGTCAATGTGAAATTTCCTTTTATCGAAATGCAGAAGGAGAACATTGTGAAATAAGGCTAATCGCTAAGAATGCTAATGTGTTTTGTGAGTGTAAGTCTTAAGAATGCTTCATGCTGGGATTTTGTTGTTCATTATTAATTTCAGGGATGTTCTTCTTGAGAATGGTATTTCTTGGGACTTGTATTCATTTGTTTCTTAAATGGGCTGAAATGAGCCAAAAAAATCCATTTTCATCATTAACTGTTCTTCATGAAACGATTCAGTGATGTGCCAAGTGGAATGGATGTGCTCTATTTTAAGCAGGAACCATTGCGTGCTTAAAACAGAAGATGTGGTGACCCCCAGCCTGCATCTCTTAAAGATACGTTAGTGTGTTCAGCAAGGAGTGACATGAAGAATGCCTTTCTGCTTGGCTGATGATGATCTCCATATCCAACCCCAAGCAATTCTTATCAAATGCCACTTTTCTACTTTTAGTTTACATGTTAAATGAAAACTGAAAACATGTTAAATGAGTCATTTAACACGACAGGGCACCTATAAGCTGGGTGTAAATATTTATGAAGATGAATATGAGATATATAGTATCAACAGTTTCTGCAGGAGTGAGAAAGGAGAGGCATATTAATTTGACCACGTGTTTGAAGGAAATGCTGCTTTTCCAGCAATTCCAATATAAGATGATTATAGGAGGGGCAGCTAGTCTATGGTCTTGGTTTGAAACAGGCCATGTGATTTGTCAGCAGTGACAGGGATTTGTGGAACAAATTGGCTTCATTCTGCAGGGGATAGGGGTGAGGAGGACAGTAAGGGTTTCCTTGTCTCAGCTCTCAGGCAGCCTGTGATTAGTCAGGTGCCTGTGAGTTGCTTAGATGATGTCATTGGAGTAGGATCTGTATCTTCCAGGCAGTGCCCACTCCACTGTAGTGCAGTGTAAGAAAACCATAGACAATTTTTAATCTGACAGAAGAAATAACTAAATTAGTATCTTTTCTTTTAAATCACACTTTACTGAATCATAGAAGCTTTGTGTATGATAAGCTTTCACAGTCACAAAGTTACACTTAGGTCATCTGTTCCTTGCTTGAGTTTCCCTGAAATGACTCTTTATGCTGTGATGATTGTAGTGTCTTGTGTTTTATCTGAGTGTTTAATACACACTAAAGAACAACCTGCACTTCACTGTGAGGGAAATATTTAAATACAAGTGTTAAGCCCAGGGAAGTTATTTGGTGGGATGCAATATGTATTTATAAATAACTACCTGGTTGGTGTGTGCTTGGTATATCCAATCAAACACTTTTCCTCAGTTTTATTTTTACCAACTTATTTTTTCTACCAGCAAAATATAAAATGATAATAGGAGGGCAGCTAGTCTATGGTCTTGGTTTGAAACTGGCCATGTCATTTGTCAGCAGTGACTGGGATTGGTGGAACAAACTGGCTTCATTCTGCAGGGGATAGGGGTGAGGAGGACAGTAAGGGTTTCTTCTCACCTCTCAGCTGTGATTCATCAGGTGCCTGGGAGTTACTTGGATGATGTCACTGGAGTAGGGTCTGTATCCTCCAGGCAGTGCCCACTCCAATGTGGTGCAGTGTGAAAAAAGAGCTGATGATTTTAAATCCGAAGGAAGAAATATCTAAATGAATATCTTTTCTTTTGTATCACACTTTGCTGAATCACACCATGGAATCACATGCAGTTCAGTAACATTAGTGAGCAGGAGTGTTTGCTACAGAAGGTATGTCAGCCCCTGGAGCTACAACATGAGTATGATTAGTTCCCTTTGCTGGAGACCTTGGTCTTTGGCCCAACAACCTTAAACTGTATAATTTATACCCTGTGAGGATCAAAACCTGCACAAGCTTTGCTCTTGTTACATACAGGTATACATAAAAATACAATATCATCCTGCATACACGTACTCCATATCACTGAGTGTGACTTCACCTCAATAATTTTATTCAATTATTGAGTGCCTTAAAAGGCACTCTGCTTATTTGGCATGATGTCTAGACCCTTTACTGGTTTTAATGTGAAATAATTCTGATTGTTAATGAGTGAGTCAATGTCACAAAATGAAAAATGTTCTTTCTTGCTGTTTTTGGTAATATAATAATGTATCAACTTAAAAAAAAATGCTGTGAACTACAGCTGAAATGACAGACTGGGTGGGGTGTGAGAGACTGCATCACACAAAACTGATCACAGGAACATGAAAGCTACATCTATACCATGCTGCAGATTGAGCAGTGTGCATTCGGTCCCTTTTTAAACAGCTGAAACTAAACTGCTAAACCTCCTCCGCAATCATGCTGGCAAGCAGAGCCATCACATTAATGTGTGAGTACTGAAAAATCAGTCTTTTACAATACCACTATCTCTTTATTCATCCTGGGTCTATTTGCCTTTACATTTTATCAGGGACAATTATATTGTCTGTTTGTATTTAATTCAAATGCCATTGATATCATAGCAAAAACAGACTGTTTTGAATGAAGTACTTAATATTCAAACTGTATGAGGACAAAGGTATAAAACTATGATTCTATGTTCAATTACTGGAAGAATGTATAGAATATTGTGATACTATGTTAAAGCACAGGAGGAGATTTAAAACACTGTAATGGTATAGTTATATCTGTAACCTACTGTATGTATGCAGTATAAACAGTATGGTGCTCAAGAGTGCATTTTTGTTGTGCTAGTAAACCTATTCTCATTTGGATTCTAATCTGAGGAAGAGATTCATTCTAATATAATTTGTGAGTATTAATTTATTTTAATAATTAAATTCTCTGTCTGAGCAAAGTAAGTAAATACATATGTCTGAAATATGAATAATACTTAACAGGTGATATTCTCATGATATATGCATTTGGACATTATTTAGAAGCAACAATTGAAGGAGAACAATTGAATAATTTGAGAAAAAGAACATAAATAGTGAGTGAGTGATTACATGTGTGAGAATTATATAGCATATATCAGTCCTGTGTATTTTACTTTTAATCTCATCAGGCATCTTTTGCTTATAATCTAAGTATGGTAATATTGAAAACTTGCTGTTAAATGTATTGAGCTAGACAGCATATTACTGATTGCTCTCTGTGTTTCAGGGCTGAATTTCATGACCATATTTGAGCAGTCTGAATCAAGTGAGTATGTACAGATGTCCAGGCAAAATCCAGTTTCTCTTATTGGGTACCTACCTCATTAGAAATAACATCATAAAATCAAAATGAAACAGCATACAGTAATGTTTTAGGAAGCTGAAGCAACAGATTGTGTTCTATTTGATGTCATTTAAAACCATTCTGTTGATCCATTCCCCCACTTTAAATCCCAGTGTGAATTTTGATGTTTCCCCTCCTAAAGAGTAGGCAATTATTCACAAACATAGCATGATTTGCCACAAGTTCATGTTGTATAAAAATACTGTTTGGACTGAGGATAATGTGAATGAACATTCCTGACAGGCTGTTTCATTATTTCAATTCCAAATTTGTTATAATGCATTGATACATTTCAGGTTGTCACAAAGCACTGAACAAATAGCTATAGCACAATAGTGCCACATAATTTTCATATTGTCATAGTTTAGTTCTTGTTATTCTGTGTAATGTAGTTCTTGTCACTCACTGTTCATTGAAAAAGTCAATTTAGAATGATAGCATATTCTTTGGATGACGTTATTCGGCCAGAATTGACGCAATACCTCTGGAGTTATCTATGTGCAGATGGGCAACTGGCGGCCCGCGGGCCGTACACGGCCCGTAGTATCATTCAATACGGCCCGGGACGCTAGTTTTTTTTTGTTTCGAGGGGAAAAAACTAGCGTCAGGCAGCCGGACAATATCTGATTCGGAGGTTATTACTGCCATCCACCAGGGGGGGTCGCTCGTTCTTGTCGCTCGGCTGTTTGACATAGGTTTCGATCCTGCACCTTCCTGCAACAGTCGTTTACCTTTCACCTCAGCTAATGCTTGCTAGGTGGGCTAACTCAAACTTCTGCGAATATGAGTCAAAAAAGAGAAAAGTTGACCACGAAAACCGCGAGTTCCAATCGAAATGGGAAACAGATTATCTTTTTACCGAATTCAAGGGGCAACCCATGTGCTTGGTTTGCTTGGAGACCAAATCTGTGATGAAGGATTTCAATTTGAATCGCCACTACACCACTACTCACAAAGAGAAGTATGAGAGGTACACAGGTGCCGCCAGAGCTGCCGTCGTCTCAGATTTGAAGAGGAAAATACATCGCCAGCAAAGCCTTTTTACCAAAGCCGTAACAGTGCAAGAGTGGTCTCTTAAAGCATCTTATGCCGTTTCGCCTGAGCTTGCTAAAGCGAAAAAGCCATTATCCGAGGGCGAAACTGTGAAAAAATGCGCGATTGAGATGGCAAAAGCTTTTGGAGATGAGTGTATGGCCAAGAATTTTGAATCAGTATCTTTGTCCCGCCGAACAGTGACACGTAGGATTTTGACATTCAAAATCAAGTCCAGGAAAAGCTAAAAGACGCCATCAATAACTGCAGGTACTTTTCTCTCGCGCTGGATGAAAGTACAGACGTGACGGATACAAGTCAGCTCCTCATTTTCTCAAGAACCATTAACAGTTCGTTCGAGATTCAGGAGGAGTTGTTGAAGTTGGTCTCTTTACATGGCACCACAAATGGGAAAGATATTTTTCATGCTGTTGAAAGCGTACTAAACGAGCATGGGGGCTTTGCTAAGCTGTCTGCTGTGGTCACCGACGGAGCACCAGCAATGCAAGGAAGAAACTGGATTCGCTGGGCTTCTCCGGAAGAGTGGCGTTAACTGTCCGGTACTGCACTGCATAATACATCAGGTTGGTATTTTTTATTTGTATTGTAAATGTAATGTTAATGATCAGTGATTAAAAACATATGGGCCTACGTATATATATATTGAAATTTGTGATATGTGATGGGTAAAAGTCATTTTGTTGTACAGGAGGCCCTGTGTGCGAAGAGTGTGAACTTCAGCCATGTCATGGATTTAGTCACGAAAGTTACTGATCTCATTCGAGGTGGAAACAGGGCCCTGAATCACAGGAAATTCGTGGCCTTTTTGGAGGAGGTGAGCGCAGCTTATGGAGATTTACTGATGCACACGGAGATCAGATGGATGAGCCGTGTTGTGTATGGAAAGGTTTTTGCGCTGCGCAACGAAATCCCTGTGTTCTTGGAGGACAATATCAGGTCTGATACAAGTGCTTACTGTAGCAAACTCAGGGATACAGAATTTCTCTGTGACATGGCCTTCCTCACAGATATGACCTCGCATCTGAATCATCTAAACATGCAGTTACAAGGACGAGCCCAAACCGTGTCAGACCTCTATGCGCATACGAATGCGTTCCAGCGTAAACTTAACCTTTTTCAGGACGGGTTTTCATCTGCTCAAGTGGATTTGACACACTTCCCTGCCTGGGAGGAGATGCGCAAAGATGTTGCCGAGTGCGAGAATGTTTTTGCAAAGTACAGAAGAGATATGGGAAATTTAAAGGAGCAATTCAAAGTTCGCTTTCAAGACTTTCAGACCATGGGGCGTCGCATAAACCTCTTCACTGACCCCCTTAACGCGACTGTCAGAGAGCAGCCTGGAGAGCTGCAGCTGGAACTGTGCGAACTTCAGTCCGACCCCTTCTTTCAGGCGAAAGGCAACGAGAGGGGAATGGAATTTTGGAAACTGCTACCCGAGTCCCGTTTTCCCCTCCTCACTGATTTTGCACTGTCCATGTCCACATGTTTGGTAGCACTTACATCTTTTTTTAATATTATTCATTTACTTATTTTTTTTAAAATAAAAGACTTTTTAAACCATGTCCATGTCCAGACAGACAACATGTTTGGGTTGTGTGCTTAATGGGGAGTTTAGGTGCTGATGTAGATGAGATCAGACAGTAAGATGATGAAAAGAAGAAAATATGATTTTGATGAGGGTTTGTGATGTGTGTGTGTGTGTGTGTTGGTGTTGGTGGGGTTAGTTGAGGGGTTGACAGCATGAAACACTGTTCAAATCAAAAAAGAGAGAACAGGCTGACAGATGAAACACTGTTCCAGCTAATGCAGATTGGTTGTACAAATTTTGAGATTGACATTGAGTCTATTGTACGCCAGCAGGAGAGGCCACAGGTTTCTCATTGAGACATTTTACTGAGTCTGTGTGTGTGTTGGGGGGTGGGGTGGGGTGGGGAGGAAATGTTCTGGATGCACTTCTGCACTGAAACATTACAATGTTCTTGTTAATGTCATGCATAGTAGCATTTCTTGTTAACTATTGAATAGAAAAATGGAGGAAGGATAAAATGGAATAGTTAATTTGAATGGGAAAAATTAAGATTTGAGAGGTAATAAAAGTAAAAAAGATAAGATCTGTGTCTAAGTTTGTGTGTTGGAAATGTAATGTATTTTCTGCACTGAGACATTCAAATTTCCTTGATAATATGTAATGTGAAGTAGCACTGCTTGTTAATTGAAAACTAAATTTTCCAGTTGAATAGCAAATATTGAAGGTTTGGTAGTTAATAAAAGCTTGAAAAACACATTGCATTACTCTGACGTGAATTACCCAGAGTAATGGGGAAACTGTAGTAAGGGGGTGAACTGTGTGAAAGTGCAGATTTGTAATTTGGCCCCCTGGTAGTAAGGAGAAAAATGTGTTGGCCCCCACCACCACCAAAGTTGCCCATCCCTGTCTTAGAGGCTGTTTCATTGGTTTCAATATAAATTTGTTATACTTCATTTTTACATTTCAGATTGTCCCAAAGCACCGAACAAATAGTTACAGCGCTAATAGTGCCACATAGTCTTCATATTGTCATAGTTTAGTTCTTGTTATTTAGTGCAATGTAGTCACTGTTTATTGAAGAATTTCATTCAAAATCATAGCATATTAAGTTTGGATTACTATGGGATGACAGTATTTGGCCAAAATTGATGTCGCAGCTATTCTCCATGTAATAGTGACCTGAGGAGTTCCAGTTCAAACTCATTTTCCACCAATGCTTAATGAGACAATTATTATGGAGACATAGAAGAGACTTATTTAGCTGTTCTGTTTCTGTTCTCTTCCTCTGTCATAGAGCAACGTGATTGTGACCTGGATGTCTCTCCACATGGGCAGATATATGAAGGAGAGTCTCTGTGGCTGGTTTGTAAAAGCAGACGTCCCTCTGATGGCCAGAAATATGACTACTTCAAGAGAGTACATGTTGATGGTAACGCAAAGGATCAGCCCCTTTCCAATGGAGTCGAAGGCCCATACATCATCAGGGCTGATAATGACACAGTAGGGTACTTCTGCAGGAAAGAAAACGATCGCAGTATACATCTGCAAGTGACACAGTCTCGTGTTAATGTATTAAGTAAGTGCTGATTGACTTTGGATGAACCTTCAATACTCAATAGTGTCCTGCAATGTCCCTTAAGGCAATCAGGATGACAGTAGAGCCACAGGTTTGATTCTGTGCTGATGCTTCAGTTCTGTTGTTTTCTGTCAGCATCTGCATGTTTTCTGTCAGCATCTGCATGTATCTAGTCACTGCCAGAGGTGGACACCCCGGCTTCAGAAAGTAAAAGTCCTACCATGTATTTGTTCTAGCCATTCACTAAACAAGGTGATTTCACTAATTAGCTCCTCTACGTGACTGAAGAGTTGTGCTAATTAAATTCAGCTAGTGTAGTGCATGGGTGGAACAAATACGTGGCAGGACTTTTACTTTCTGAAGCAGGGGTGTCCATCTGTGGTCACTGCACATTGTGCTTATTATTTAATGCTTTCAAAAGAAATATTTTAGAACATACAGATTATTGTATCCATAGAATTCAGTCTTGTCTAAATGCTACTGGCAGAAAGAGCTGTGATCCAGTCTGTCTGTTTCCACAGCACTGCCCAAGGCCACTCTGACTGTAGAGCCACAATGGAGCCCCCTGTACCCTGGAGAGAACATCACCCTTAAGTGTGGGGTGGATTCCCCCAACAACTGGTTATATTTCTGGTACAAAGAAGAGCCCCAGATGGCCGTGTCCCAGAGTGCTGGTCACAGTGTAGCTGGTGACAGATACACCATCACTGCAGCTGCTGGGCAGTACTGGTGTGAAGCGCGGCTGGAGGGGAGAAATGTGACATCACAGCGCAGTGATCCTGTCACTGTGTCAGGTGAGTATAAGAGTACAGTAGTGTGAACACTGTCGGGGTGACAGTTTCAGGGGTGTTGAACTTGTATACCCGTCAAAGAGTATATAAAATTCTTGCTTTCTTTAATATTATTTCATTCATGTTAAGTACTTTTGCATCCTGGTAGCAGAAGAGATTTCCTGTCTTGGATTCATCACCTTTCCTTACTGTAAAATTCTGTTGCTGCAGCTCACAGAGGGAGCAGAATACCGCAATTAAGTCTTATCCCAGTATCCCTTTGCCTCGTCTACAAGTGACACTCCTTTTTGCAGTTAGTTGTGTGTGCAGTATTGACTCCAAAATTTTATGTAGGGGTCTCATTGTAGTCCTGCACTAAACATTTCATTTAAGGTGTTTTACATGGACTGTCCAAAGTTATCTGTGCCAGGATTTTGCCAGAAAATATGTAGGTAGGTGTCCACTATCTTTCCACACTCTCTCCAACAGCTGCTTGGCTGGTTTGGGTTAATTAATGCCACAGTATGTCATGGAATTTTCTACATGAACTGGCATTGGTGTCTTTATGAGATTCAATGCATATAAGTCTATCCATACATATATTCATTCATTTGGCAGACACTGTTATCCAGAGTGACTTTCAAAAGTTGCAATACAGAATATTGCCACAATGGGAGTAAGAGCTGTCTTCAGGCATATAATCTAAATGAATTCCACCTAGTTTTTGGTTAAATTTAAAGCACAAAATTCAAATATTATTTGAATTTATTGAGCTTGAAGATCCTGCATCTCGCTGTAGTTTTACAATACTCTTGATAGAGACAATAGATGTTAGGATTGAGATTCCAGAGGTTAAATAAAATTTGTGAATTCAGTCGTGTCTAAATTTTACCGAGAGAAGGAGCTGTGATCCAGCCTGTCTGTTTGCACAGCACTTCCCAAGCCCACTCTGACTGTAGAGCCACAATGGAGTCCCCTGTACCCTGGAGAGAACATCACCCTTAAGTGTGGGGTGAACTCCCCCAACAACTGGTTATATCTGTGGTACAAAGACGAAAACCAGGTGTCCCAGAGTGCTGGTCACAGTGTAACTGGTGACAGATACACCATCACTGCAGCTGCTGGGCAGTACTGGTGTGAAGCGCGGCTGGAGGGGAGAAATGTGACATCACAGCGCAGTGATCCTGTCACTCTGACTGTGTCAGGTGAGTGAAGAGTTCAGTAGTGTGAACACTGTCGGGGTGACAGTTTCAGGTCTGTTGAACTCGTATACTTGTCAAAAGTATATATAATTCTTGCTTTCTTTAATATTATTTCATTCATGTTAAGTAATTTTGCATCCTGGTAGCAGAAGAGATTTCTGTCTTGGATTTATCACCTTTCCTTACTGTAAAAGTCTGTTGCCACAGCTCACAGAGGGAGCAGAATACCACAATTAAGTCTAATCCCAGTATCCCTTTACCTCATCTACAAGTCTACAAGTGACACTCCTTTTTGTTAGTTGTGTGTGCAGTATTGACTCCACAATTTTATGTAGGGGTCTCATTATAGTCCTACACTAAACATTTCATTTGAGGTGTCTTACTTGGACTGCCCAAAGTTATCTGTATCAGGATATTGCAGGAAAATATGTAGGTAGGTGTCCACTATCTTTCCACACTCTCTCCGACTGCTGCTTGGCTGGTTTGTCTTAATTAATACCATAGTATGTCATAGAATTTTCTCCATGAACTGGCATTGGTGTCTTTATGAGATTCAATGCATATAAGTCTATCCATACATATATTCATTCATTTGGCAGACACTGTTATCCAGAGTGACTTTTGCAAAAGTGATTGCAATACAGAATATTGCCACAATGGGTGTAAGTACTGTCTTCAGGCATATAATCTAAATGAATTACACCTAGTTTTTGGTTAAATGTAAAACATAAAAGTTCCTGAAAAAATATTTTGACATAAATGAAAGTTAGTTGTCATTAGTTCAAATGATTTGAATTTATTGATGCTGAAGAACTTAAATCCTGCATCTCGATGTAGTTTCACAATACTCTTGATATGAACAATAAATGTTAGGATGGAGATTCCAAAGAGGAAATAAAATCTGTGAATTCAGTCATGTCTAAATGAGAGAAGGAGCTGTGATCCAGTCTGTCTGTTTCCACAGCACTTCCCAAGGCCACTCTGACTGTAGAGCCACAATGGAGCCCCCTGTACCCTGGAGAGAACATCACCCTTAAGTGTGGGGTGGACTCCCCCAACAACTGGTTATATCTGTGGTACAAAGACAAAAACCAGGTGTCCCAGAGTGCTGGTCACAGTGTGACTGGTGACAGATACACCATCACTGCAGCTGCTGAGTCTGACCAGGGGCAGTACAGGTGTGAGGCGCGGCTGGAGGGGAGAAATGTGACATCACAGCGCAGTGATCCCATCACTCTGACTGTGTCAGGTGAGTTGAAGAGTATAGTAGTGTGAACACTGTCGGGGTGACAGTGTCAGCTCTCTTGCAACCACATCTTTGTCAGAGAGCATGCAGAAATCTTGCCTGACATATTTGGTATGTCATTTGTAATTGGCTGGAGGTCATTATTATTACAGTGACCACCATGTAGAAAGTGTTACATCAAACCACCTTGCAGAGATGCAAGCATTTAGTATCACTCAGGAGGGACATATTACATCTGCCTGCACAGTCCTGATGTTTTCCCAGTATTCAAGCTGCATTCTTCGGAATAGTGGGATTGATTTTTTTAATTAATCAAAGACTGCTTACTTTTAGTTTTCGAATAGCAGGAAAAAAGAAATGATCAAAAATTTCATGATATCTCACAAGCAAGATGTGCAATTGTGTCTGAATATCTTTCTGTGTTATGTTGAATGACCAGGCGCGGATTAATGCACAGGCTGGCCTAGGCTACAGCCTAGGGGCCCCACGTGTGCAGGGGCCCCGGATTGGCCAGACTATTTTTGACTTTCGCACGTAACTTATTTTTATGCTATATACTAGCGCGGGTGTTAAGTTACATTAGCGTACCTTAGGCCTACATTATGTTTTCATTAGCGTTATTAAGCTTCTCATAGTTTTCAGGTAGCATTTGCTATATTTTTAACGTTAAATCGCTGTTTCCTCAAAGATAAAATTAGCTAGAATTTTTCCAATCTAGTGTTCTAATCGCACCGGTTTTAGCATACGCGCTAAACGGCAAATCACACCGATGTGACCGTACACGCCGAAATGGTTAATTATTTAAATTTACTTAAGAGAAAAAAAACCTTGACCCCTACTGGACCAAAAGAAACATTTAAAAAATTAAGCTGGTGTTTGAGTAGATGTGGCCAGGTTCATAAGGTCAGTTTGGTTTTCAAATAATACGTCACTGCTACTGGACAGCATAGCGGCAAAATGTCAAAGATAATATAATAGCGGAGCACAAAAACGAAAAGCACAACGGCTGAAACAACACCGTGACCAAGATCTACTAAAGGAGCTGTGATTCTGTGTCAAATTGAGTCTGTCTGTTTCTGTTTCACAGCACTGGAAATCCCTAAATATTCTGCGCAAATTGAATTTTACCAGCCTCATTAAGGACTTCTCTTTCAGAAAAACAAGGAAGAAAAACTTCTAAAGGTAGGAATATGTATTTATGATTGTGCTGCTGTTGCATTATTGCTGTTATTATGTGCTGCTGCTGTCTTTATTGTGTTTTTATGGCTTTGTTTTATTCGAGTATTGCACAGCGGTTCGATTTGTGTCTGTAAGGATGTGCTGATTTTGCCTCAGTAAAACAAGGTGTTCTGTACTGCTGCAGATGTTGTACCTGTTGGTTTAGAAAGCTAAAAGCTGTTACCAGCTTGCAGATGCACTTTGAATGCTTTTTTCTGTAGCATTGCTGTTTATAGTAATGTCTCAATGTGTGTGTAGCCTATGCCAGTGCGCCCCGCGTGTGTGCGTGTGGTCAGTATTATTCCTAGCACGCTTTTACACATGGCACTAAATTACTTTTTTTCTGGTAAGTGGTAAAGCATGATGAGTGACCCTGCGCTCACTCATGGCCAAGTCGCTGTGTCGCTGTTGCTAGCTTCAGCTAGTCGCTGTGTCGCTGTCGCTTGCTGCAGCCAGCTTGAGGGCGTTCCTAACGTAGTTTTGAGGAAGTGAGCTACAAATGTATTGACAGGAGATGCATCAATTTTCTAAAAAATGTATACACTAATAAATATTAAAAATATATATTATTTTATATATTTATGTATGTTATATTTATATGTTATATTTACATTGTCTTTGCTATATTCATCGTGGAATTGTATGTATTTTCTTAAGGGCAGGCCTATTAATATATCGCCCAATAGTATGCGTGAACCCACAAATCATGTGCATTCCCGCTGAAAAATATATTTTGGAGGGAATTTATTTTCCTATAAATAGTGTGATCTTGCTTCAAACACTACCGTTTCACCATGGACACAAAGTAGCATTCACAATCGCTGCTATGGGAACTAAAATGCTAATATAGGGACTAAAGTTTAAGAAAACGTTTCACAGCGAAAGAATATAAGAGGAACACATCTGCCCTGATTGGCCGTTGCTCGATTCTGTCACTGCTCATTTGCATAAAGTTGAACTTTGCTTAACTTTTTTAAATCGCCATAGTTTCCTTCGATGTTGTCGCCAGGCGAGATAATCTTTTTCCATGTCGCTCACCCTACCATGTCACATGGACGACACAGGAGAGAGACAAAGTCTACCAGGTGCCATTGATTTTCAATGAGAGTTGGCGACACAGCGACAGAGACAAGTGGCATTTGCAAAGATGACTGCCACCAAAATAGACTGAGGTCTGTTTTATGCAAATACTGAGCATGTATTAATTACTGCCAATGGGAGTGAAGGCAACTGCTTGACAGCACAGAAGACAAACATTGTTTTAGACAAGTTCTCTGTGTGGTCTGTGTGACCGTAGGGTAAGCCCAGCGACCATTGGAAATAAATGACTTCCAGCTGCTTTGTCGCTTGTTGTCTGCTGCTGGTGTGAGCGCAGGGTAAAGGGGGGAACACAAAGAGTAGCCTAGGGGCCCATGACCACCTTAATCCGCCACTGTGTATGACACTACATTTTCCTAAGAAATGAAGGTAATGTATGAACCAGTCAAATCGTGACATCCCAGAGTCAGGGATGTAATTAAAAATCAGTGATATCACTGTTATGTGGATGATCCTGATTGGATCAGCCTGCTTACATTGATCCATTTCTCCTCAGATCAAATTAATATTAGGGATATGATGAATGACAGAGCAGAAGATGGGGTTTCATGCCAAGTTTTCACTCTTTTTTTCCTCTTCTTTCATTCATTAGACCTCTCCTTTGCTCTGGGTATCACTCTGGGGGTTTTGGGCTTCCTGATTGTGACAGCTCTGATTCTGATTCTCTTCATGAAATACTGCAGGAAGCAAGGTGAGACTGTCATGCTTTCTTTCTCCTCTGTTCATGTTTTATGTGTGATTATACTGATTATAGTGATTATAGTTTCCTTCTTTGTAACATGTAATGTTTAGATAACCTTTTTCATATGTCCTAAATACCTGCAGCCCACAGATATCCTTATGATCAGTCTAATGGGCTTCATTCATAGAAGCAGCCATATTGGACTACAAAGGAGGATTTGGGGCATTAACAATGATGACTGCCACCAAAGTGAATGGCTGGATAATGAATCATGTATTAATTACATTTATGGAGTGCACAACTGCTTAGCAGCACAGAAGACAAACATTGTTTTAGTTGAAGTTTTACAGAACAATGCAGAAGAGAACATGTAGCAATCATACTGTGAAATTTTGGAAAATTCATAGCTGTTTCTGGTTAGGTACTGTCCTGTTTTGTTGGTCTTGCTAACAAATGTAACGTTTGCTGAATCTACTTCCTCACCCTCAAAAGAGCTCTTGGATCGCAATGACACCAACATTACTATCAGACCTAGAATAGCGATGGGGTCAAAACCACCTTGGCACTTAGCTAGCTAGCTAGATTCTAAGTAGCATTGCATTTCATCAGATGGCTTAAGTTGCTTGCTATACATGATTCAATTAATCTGACTCGCATGCTGGCAACCTGGCATGAATATAGAGCTAGCAAGGTGGCAGTGTAGCATTGTGATAAGGAACAGGACTCATAACCCAAAGGTTGCTGGTTCAGTTCCCTGCTGGGGCACTGCTATTGTGTCTAAATGGGGAAGATGTAAATATCCAGCTGTATAAATGGGTAAGATGTACCTATTTGCTGTGCCTAAGAGCATCTGCTAAATGCCAATAATGTAATTTAATCTAGCAAGGTAACCTTATCCCACATTTGAAACCATTTGTGTAGTCTTCTGTATCCATTTTTACCAAAATTCAATAGCGATGATATTTGAAGTTTGTTATAATTCTTTTTCAAATGAAGTTTTGAGAACAAAATTTTAGCTTGGTATAGCTACAGCACCATGTTGAGTCAGAGTATTGCAATACTGGCATCGTTTTCAAAACACAGGTGCACAAAATTTGAGAATGTGCACACTTGTGTCCTCTATCTCTCCCCTTCTCTTATATTCTTCCCCCACACACTTTTTTTCACTTCCTTGCTCCCTCTCTCCTGTCACTCCCAGGTTTGCACCAGGTCACAGAGCAGAGCTCGGAGCCCCTGTATTCCCAGGTTGTGACCAATCGCAGGAGTAGAAGAGGTGAGTCCCTCCTCACCTCAGAGACATCAGTCGTAGTCCCAGCACAGCAAGAGAAACAGAGCTCCAGACCCAATGCACTGGGAGAGGGGAGAATCACATTCACACTGAGACCTGTGACTTCACTCATAAAATCTCACTTTACTCTTGAGAATTGACTTAAGCCTTGATATTTCTTCTGATCTCAAAGTTGCATGTAAGAGTGTACTTCTAAAAGCACTTTAAGTCACGAAGAGGAACTCAGTAAGATGAAGGTAAAATCTGCCTCATGTTATTGCATTATTCCTGAACAATCATGTTGACAGAGTTTACTCTTATTCTCAGAATTTTGTACACTTAACTGATAATTTAAATACTACAGGAATGCCTTTGACACTGTTGTCTCTGTCTCTCTTTAGATGTCTCACAAGCTAAAAGTCAGGATAATGTGGTTTACTCCAGCTTGGCTCTGGAGAACAAGACTAAGATGGAAAAGAAGGAGAAGAACACTGAGAGTAAGAACAACCCTTAGAGTAATAGGAACAGTAAAAGGATAAACCACACCAGCATGATGGATGGACACAGTAAAGTTTCATTCCATTATGATAACATTTTAACTTGATTGCAATGTGAAAGCATTATTCTTTGCACATTTCACATTACTACTAAAATCTGATAAATGTACAATTGAGACAAATGTCATATCTCCCCTTTTTGATCAAAATGATTTAATGCAGCTGCATCTCTTTGAAATAATTTAAACTGGGTTAGCAATGGTATCATGGATTGGTAATCAGTTGTATATGGATGACAGTTGTTTGAACTGATGCACCTGTTTTTCACAGAAACCAGTTTTATAAGCCTTTTCTCACACCAAGACTTGTTCTGTTCCTCACTGTATTATATTTTAGCAGTAAGCCTCCATGTTGTATTCTTTATTTCTCTTTAGGTGTCCAGGAAGCTGGGGGTCATAATGATGTGGTTTACTCCAGTTTGGCCCTGGATGTCAAGAAGAAGAAGAAAGAGAAGAACATCCAGAAATAACAGAATGCTTTTCTCATTCCAAGGCTTGTTCGATTCCTCACTGTATTATATTTTAGCAGTAAGCCTCCATGTTGTATTCTTTATTTCTTTTTAGGTGTCCAGGAAGCTGGGGGTCATAATGATGTGGTTTACTCCAGCTTGGCCCTGGATGTCAAGAAGAAGAAGGAAAAGAATACTGACAGTAAGAACAACCCTTAGAGTTGCTAAACCAAACTAACATTATGGATGGCTGCACTAATATTTCACTCCATTATAAATACAGCTTTGTCCTGCACTGAGTGGATGATCCATCCACTCCCTTCATGTCCATGTGGTGTGGCTCAAATATGTTCCATTCCTGACCACACATGAAACAACCTTGATTTACACACCTAGCCCCACCTACCTTTAACCTCATTGGTTACATGCTGCATTTCACTTCCTCCCTTGTCTTGTGTTCTGAAATAACAGTACTGTTTAGATGGGTGGAAAGAGCTATTATTATTACAACTGGATATTTTTTCAAAACTTTCAAAAGTAATTGTTTGATACACACTATAAGCATATGCTGCCAGTAGTAAGTTATAAGTATGTATGCGATGATCCACTTTCATGTATATGTGTGTGGCTCAAATGTGTGTGTGTGACCACACATGAAACTGTGTGTGTGTGTGTGTGTGTGTGTGTGAGTGTGTGCAAGTGCCATGTGTGAAATTTTTTGTGCTCTCTGTCCCCCCCTTAAGGCAGTGATCCAGATGTGCTGTATTCCACAGTCAGAACTGGATAGAGAGGAAGAGTAAGTGTCTTGTTGAATAACCAAACCAAGCTTCTGCCAAATTGAATGTAAAATCCAGGCTTCCATGGTTGAATAAAGGATTGAAATTTTACAAGATTTTAGATTCAACATCAAAAGAAAAGAGACGTAACCAAGATTAAAGCCATGGCACCCATCAGATCCCCTGTTGCTTAATTGCTGGTAGGGAGGGGAATCTAAATCCTAACAATTAATCTCTCCCTCTCTCTTTCTATATCTGTTTGTCTGTTTCTTTCCCTCTCTCTTTCATTGTCTCTGGATCCCTGCATCATGCCTACACTTGAAGAGTACAAACTCAGCTCCACTCCATCTTTACAGATTGTAAACAAACCAAACTTTCAAAGATCCTGAATGTAAAATTCTACTTTCCATAGCTGACTGAAGGCTTTACAAGTTTGTGATTTTAGATTCAGCATCAACCTGAAATACAAATACATTCAAGATTAAAGTCATGGCACCAATCAGATTTCCCTGGTGCTGGTAGAGAGGGGGGTCTAAATCCTAACAATCAACCAATCTGTTTCCTTTTATTGGTTTTTCTATTTCTCCCTCTCAGTCATGCTAGATCCCAGAATCACTCCTGCCCTGGGAGAGGAGGCTCCCATACCGGCGTGGCCTTGAGGATCATTACAGCACACCTGCCTGCTCCGTTTCACAGTTTTACAGTGTTTTAGTTAAACAGTGTATTCTTTACAATGCTTTGTTTATTGACTGTTGAATCTGTATGGGACGTTCCCATTTGAAAATCAGATTTTTATAACTCTTATTTTCCCATAGACAAAATGCTATACATTTTTAAAAATATTTTTAAGTCATTGGTTTTTTTTATTGAACCTTAAGTTCATCAAAATTAACCATGAAACTTTTCACCAATGATTAGATAAATACAGGACTCATTCTAATTCTACTTATCTGACATTAATAATGTATAAGTGTATATTTAGATATTCTTACTGATATAGCTAAAATTCAGCATAAATTATCAGTATTGTGACTCTGCACTGTGTGATGACTTGGTTCAGAGAATAACAAGACATCCAAATCATGCTCTTCTGATAGTGTGAGTGAGACTGTGTGTGCATACAGTGTGGAAACCATTCAAACTTCTTCAACTCCCCCTCAGGGCTTCACTGAAAGAAAACTACAAGCCTTTTCTACAAGCCTTTTTTCACTGTTTTCTTTCTCCAGAGCTTATTTCTTATTATAAAGTGGGGACTACCTGTATATCTAGATAGACCGCTGCCTGCATTTGAAACTTCATCTGTTTATATGTAATACTGCAATTTATGGTCAAGAACATGTATCTATCTGTATTTGCTTCATTCATCAGTATTAATGAACTACTATCAGCTGCATTCTCCAGTATTATTTGATACTTAATTAAATATGTGATTATTCTGTGATTTCTTTTGAAAGGACCAACTTATTTTAGCTGGAATATAATAAAGAAATTGTCCTCATTTACCTAGTTTGAATTCAGTATTTGGGAGAGAAAGGGGGCAGTCTGTGTGTTTTTCTCTGTTCTTGCAGAAACGAGCGCACAATATACTTGCAAATACAATTAGACAAGAATGGCACGTAAAAGGTTCATATATGGCACACATGAAATTTTCTTGATTCTGTGCAAAAACCCATCACAAGGAGTAAATCATGTTTATGAAGCTTTAAACCTGGTATAAGACATAGTAGTAGAAGACTTCAGTCCAGTGTGCTTTTGTATGCTTTCTTGTGTAACTGATAACTATCTAATGAACTAGTTTAACCACTCTTCCCAGTGTTGAGTGCTTAAGCTTTTATTTAGCTAATAATGACAATACCTTAATGAACTAATGAAAATAATCCCTGGGTCTGTGGGTGTAATTCATTGACAGGGAGCTGGAAACCTGTTGGATTTTAGCAGTTCTGGACCAGAATTGGTTTACTGCTTCAGGAAGACTCAGAAAGAGAGGGAGTCTGATCTAAAAGAAAAAGTATAGGTGTAAAACATTTGAAAAGTTGTATGATTGGTGTAGTGTTTGTAGTCAAGGACAGGGGAGACTGTACTTCAGTGGGAGAGTAATGTCATGTTTTCTTTTTTCATGTTTTAAATTCCAATAAACATTGCTTCCATATTCTTTATGAACCATCTCTTCTGTGCTCCCAGCTCCATGTCATTCACACATTGTCAGTTGACATTCTCTTTTATTTACTCGTAGCAGACTTTCATACTCAGGGTTCCAATGGCTAAAACCATGAAAAATATCATTACTGATCCCATTGATATACACAAATATTCCACCTGAGCTCAATTCTACAAATAATTTATTAATAATGTATATCTCATGAAAAGTATGTGATGTACTAAGATTAAATGTCACTACATACAAAATGTGTATGTGGTGACATGGAGAATATGCAATCTGCATAACAGTAAGTTATTGTTTTTGTAATGGATGTGATTATCTCACATGTGGGAGCCAAGATATAACTCATCCTTGTATGTTATTGTGGGAGACTGCCAATAGAGGGCAGCAGAGCAAGGAGAGGGCTCCACTTGTGCTAGATTGATTTGCTTTAGAGTAAATTCAATAACCTGTCATGCTTTGTAAATTTTCATGTACCACATTCCTTTGCATTGCCCTGCAGGGAATGGTGGAAACACCATGGACTCTGTGCTGGGAAAGCATGACTTCTGTAGCAGCCACTTCAACTGAAGTTCCAAATGAGTATTCAGGAGAATTTTCAATCCCTATGCAATTAATGAAATAATGAGACAAACCAGGCCTATCCATGACGATAAAAATCCTATTTATCTTCTTGCGTCAGCTGTTCACAGCATACCTAGTTGTCCACTTGTCTTGTCAGCAGCTCACACTCCTTCTCTGAAGTTTGACATGCTGCTTGATGCTCCTGAATCTGGAACTCCTTAGTGATTTCCCTGCCATGGATGCTGTCCCTCTTGGCCCTTCTGCCCCTGCTGCTCGCTGCTCAATGGGTCATCCACCTGCCCGCTGACCCATTCACCACGTCTCCAGGATTACAGCTGTGCCCGACCATGTCCCTCCCTGGGGTCAGGTCAACACCCTCACAGTACCGCATCTAGGAACTTTTATATAGGATGTCTTCTATCCTGAAATAATTCAATCCTTGGTAATTAACATTACTTTGCAAAGTGAAATGAATACACTGTAATGGTGCTGACAATTGGTTGACTGATTCTAGTTTTGCATTGCTAGGTCATCACAGGTATTGGTTGTTTGATTATATGAAGTATGTCATTATCATTATCAAGTATGTCATGATATTGGCATTTCATATTTACTCTTGCTTAATGTATATAGTTGGAGAACAGATTACTGATTGCTTTCTGTGTTTCAGGGCTGAATTCCATGACCTGTCTTGAGCAGTACATCAAGTAAGTATGTAGAAATGTCATCCAAAGTCCAGTTTCTGTAATTGAGTTCCTACTTAGAAATACCATAAAATCATAATGTAACAACAGTGGTTTGTAGTGGTTTTTCTAAGACATTGAAGCATGAGATTGTGTTGTATTTAATATCATTCTGTTGGCCCATCCCCATACCTTAAATCCCCCTGTGAATTGTGGTGTTTCCCCTCAGTGCAGGAGAATCATTTAAAGGGCAGGTGATTATACACAGAAGTATTGAATACTGTAGGACTGAGAATAATGTGAATAAATATTTCTCACAGAGGCTGTTTGATTTTCTTACTGATTCAACAAAAAGAAAAATAGTCTTCACACTGCTCCACTCTTATTACTTAGTATTATGTGGCTCAATCAATTTCAAATCATTCTCACTGTCCTTCAAAAAATTCTATTTACAGTCATAGCATAGTAAGTTTGTATTGCTATGGGGTGACAATATTTGGCCAAAGTAGTTGTGATGATGTTTGGGTTAGCATCTATATGCAGAAGTGAAATGTGATTTCTTGTTTTATGAATCCATTATTGCAGAAATTTAGAAGAGAATTCTCTAACCCCATCTTCTTACTCTGTTATAGTGGCTGTCCTGACTTTCTCCCCACATATATGAAGGAGAATCAGTGAGTCTGAGTTGTAAAGCTACACCGCGTTCTGCTGACTGGAATTGTGTCTACGACAAGACAGCAAGAGATGGTGCTAAGTCACATGTTAAACAGCTCCCTGGCAGTGAAACTGAAGGTCCATACATCCTCAGCCCTGCTGCTCTTACAGACACAGGGGAGTACACCTGCAGAGCTTACGAGAAAACCTCCACTCACCCAGTCTTTACTGCCCCAATCCAACTGGATTCTGTTTAGTTTTGCAGTGACTTCATTCCTGTCAGGGAGACAGATGCTTATTTATCTGGTCATTGCAAATTGTATTAATTACTTTGTGTACAGAATTCTGTATCTCCAGAATTCAGTCTTGCTACTGTCAGAGGGAGCTGTGGTCTGCCCTGTCTTTTTCTGCTAGTGTCTTTTTTCTACAGTCTGTCTTTTTCCACTCTGACTGTAGAGCTATAATAGAGCCGCTCTACCCTGGACAGACTGTCAGCCTTAAGTGGCGGGGGCTGGACTCCCCAGCAGCTGGACATATTTCTGGTTCCAACATGTATGTGGATGTGGTGGAGTAAAGGTCAAAGATCAAGAGAGTATGAGAAAACCAACTTAAAAGAAACCCATACAGCATGCAGCATTGGAACAGCAAGGTTTAATGATTAACATCATAGGGCATTTTATTTTAATAAGCACATTGTCTCAGCATTTCTGTCACCAGGACATCTGTACAGTCTGTCCTTCCTGTCGGAGAGCTACTCCCAGCAGAATGCTCAAAAGATCGTCTCCGCCCACCAGCTGCTGGCTGAGGTGTACGGCATCAAGGAGGTGCTCCACAGACTGCAGCTCAAGATGGGCATATTGCAGTAAGTCTGTCTAGGACCTCACATCGGGGATACAGCCATGAATCCCATTTTCCATTTCATTTCTGTCTGGCAGACAGCCTGGGCCAGAGCTCCAACCCTGAGGCCTACATTGCCAGTGAGCACAGCTACCAGAAGCCCCCGGGGCCTGGGGCTGGACGCCTGGCCTGCTGCCGACCTGCTCAGCTCACAGAGCGGGGAGGGCCTACACATGCGGTGTGGTTCATCCACCGGGGGCTAGCACTCATACTCAACTCTTAAACCTGAGGTGTTCTGAAATCATTTGAGGTGGATGTCAGACAATACAGTTGCTCCAGATTTACTGACCCCTGAAAATAAACCTTCAGAAAGTGACTTTGAGATTATGCATGTGTAGTTTTCCACTGTCTGCTATAACGGGACTCTGCGGTCATTCAAACTCTGCTCATATGTCTGTGCCATGACTGCAGTGTAGGGTATTAAGGCATCTTTAATGCGACTTTCTTAGGTCTCACGGTTTATCTAGCAGTAACATCTACTGTGAATCTGTTACTCAGTGAAGAGAAAATCTAAAACTTGCAAGCTCTCAGACCACCAGTATTTTAGAGTTTCTTCCTGACTCTTTCAGAATAGTACTGCAGTATGAAGCAGTACAGACAGTGTTTAAATGAATGAGGGCACTGTTAAGCTGCAAACCCAGTGAATTCCTACTGCTCTTATATTGTCTCATAGGCTGTAAATTAGTGAAAGGCAAATTTCACTTTGACACATGGAAGCATATTTTCACTGAGTTATAAATGCATAGGATAGTGTAACAGGATTTGTAGGAGGCATAGACTCTTAAATATTCCAGACAAGGTTTGACACAGCCTGATACTGTGATACACTTCACACCACAGGCACAATGATGGGTCTAGTTGGGCTAAATTGCCTGTTCTCTTCATTAAAATTGTTTTCTTGTGCTTCATATGGTATCCTGTTATGCAAGACAGGGCTGCGATGGTTGTATCAGGCTGTCTGGTTGAGAGCCACTTGGAATCATCCAAACAGGCAAGGAACTGCCTTCAGTGGCAGAGGAACCTACTGGCCCACATTGAGGATGTTCAGAACCAGGTCGCCATCCGGATGGACCCGATCGAGAGAGAACTCGACGATAAGGAGATACCAGGAAGTGCTCTGCTTGTAAGAATACCTGTTATAGGAATAAAGTTACTTATAATGATCAAGATCTTTGCTAACTAAACAGAACAAACCTCTAGTAAGAATCAGTCATTTGTTTCTATGGAAATGAATTTGTATTTGTGAGTTTGCAGGTTTTAATCCTAGGTGGGGTACAGCTGTTGTATCCTTTGTACCTCAATTAGTTTAGTAAATGTTCAGTTATGTAAATGGATAATATGTACAGTATACTATTGATCTTTGGAGAGGAGAATCTGCTAGGTTAATAAGTATTTTCAAATGTTGTCCTTGGCCTAAACAATTATATGTGACACTGCAGACATGAAAAAAAGCAAAATGAAACAGTTAAATGTAGGTGGCACTGCCTATCAGTAATACTGTACAGTTGTATTCTGTAGTCTGCTTGTGGTTATCACTTCTCAAACTTTAGACATGCCAAGGAAAACATCTAAGCCCTCTACCCTGATGAACCCTTCTACATGCACTGTCTGAGCCAGAGGCTCCACCTGCTGTGACATCACCCAGCCAGCCAGACGTGCTCCACCCACTTACACTCGGGCACATGTCCCTGAGGGTGGCCATTGGCTGTGATCAAAGTGGAAAGCAATGCAAGCTCATAGCGCATACCTCAGATTCAGGTAGAGGAGGAGACACAATGAAAGACTTCACAGGGAGGGTTTATGACAGGAAGCTGAAATACAGGGACTCTATTAGGGGGACCCTACAAATGAACAAAACAGGAAGTGTTTGGAAAACCAAGAGTACATATAGCATAACTTGAAAAGTCTATAGTTTGGAATTTAAATAAACAGGTTAAAGGTCTGTCAAATGGTCACATACACTGAGATGTTTACATACACTGAGATGTAGTGTTCACTCTGATAAACAGAGAAGCTCACATGTGTGATTGTGTATGATAAGCTTTCACAGTCACAAAGTTACACTTAGCTTATCTGTTCCTTGCTGTGCAGAGCCTAGGAGAAGGCGTGTCAATGTGAAATTTCCTTTTATCAAAATGCAGAAGGAGAACATTGTGAAATAAGGCTAATCGCTAAGAATACTAATGTGTTTTGTGAGTGTAAGTCTTAAGAGTGCTTCATGCTGGGATTTTGTTGTTCATTATTAATTTCAGGGATGTTCTTCTTGAGAATGGTATTTCTTGGGACTTGTATTCATTTGTTTCTTAAATGGGCTGAAATGAGCCAAAAAATCCCCATTTTCATCATTAACTGTTCTTCATGAAACGATTCAGTGATGTGCCAAGTGGAATGGATGTGCTCTATTTTAAGCAGGAACCACTGCGTGCTTAAAACAGAAGATGTGGTGACCCCCAGCCTGCATCTCTTAAAGATACGTTAGTGTGTTCAGCAAGGAGTGACATGAAGAATGCCTTTCTGCTTGGCTGATGATAATCTCCATATCCAACCCCAAGCAATTCTTATCAAATGCCACTTTTCTACTTTTAGTTTACATGTTAAATGACATCTAGTCTTACCACAACAGGGCACCTATAAGCTGGGTGTAAATATTTATGAAGATGAATATGAGATATATAGTATATACAGTTTCTGCAGGAGTGAGAAAGGAGAGGCATATTAATTTGACCACGTGTTTGAAGGAAATGCTGCTTTTCCAGCAATTCCAATATAAGATGATAATAGGAGGGGCAGCTAATCTATGGTCTTGGTTTGAAACAGGCCATGTCATTTGTCAGCAGTGACAGGGATTTGTGGAACAAACTGGCTTCATTCTGCAGGGGATAGGGGTGAGGAGGACAGTAAGGGTTTCTTGTCTCAGCTCTCAGGCAGCCTGTGATTCGTCAGGTGCCTGCGAGTTGCTTGGATGATGTCATTGGAGTAGGATCTGTATCTTCCAGGCAGTGCCCACTCCACTGTAGTGCAGTGTGAGAAAACCATAGACAATTTTTAATCTGACAGAAGAAATAACTAAATTAGTATCTTTTCTTTTAAGTCACACTTTACTGAATCACACAGAGAAGCTCACATGTGTGATTGTGTATGATAAGCTTTCACAGTCACAAAGTTACACTTAGGTCATCTGTTCCTTGCTTGAGTTTCCCTGAAGTGACTCTTTATGCTGTGATGTTTGTAGTGTCTTGTGTTTTGTCTGAGTGTTTAATACACACTAAAGAAGTACCTGCACTTCACTGTGAGGGGAATATAAAAATTCTTTATTTAAATACAAGTGTTAAGCCCAGGGAAGTTATTTGGTGGGATGCAATATGTATTTATAAATAACTACCTGGTTGGTGTGTGCTTGGTATATCCAATCAAACACTTTTCCTCAGTTTTATTTTTACCTACTTATTTTTTCTACCAACAAAATATAAAATGATAATAGGAGGGCAGCTAGTCTATGGTCTTGGTTTGAAACTGGCCATGTCGTTTGTCAGCAGTGACTGGGATTGGTGGAACAAACTGGCTTCATTCTGCAGGGGATGGGGGTGAGGAGGACAGTAAGGGTTTCTTCATCTCAGCTGTGATTCATCAGGTGCCTGTGAGTTGCTTGGATGATGTCACTGGAGTAGAGTCTGTATCCTCCAGGCAGTGCCCACTCCAATGTGGTGCAGTGTGAAAAAAGAGCTGATGATTTTAAATCCAAAGGAAGAAATATCTAAATGAATATCTTTTTTTGTATCACACTTTGCTGAATCACACCATGGAATCACATGCAGTTCAGTAACATTAGTGAGCAGGAGTGATTGCTACAGAAGGTATGTCAGCCCTTGGAGCTACAACATGAGTATGATTAGTTCCCTTTGCTGGAGACCTTGGTCTTTGGCCCAACAACCTTAAACTGTATAATTTATACCCTGTGAGGATCAAAACCTGCACAAGCTTTGCTCTTGTTACATACACATATACATAAAAATACAATATCATCCTGCATACACATACTCCATATCACTGAGTGTGACTTCACCTCAATAATTTTATTCAATTATTGGGTGCCTTAAAAGGCACTCTGCTTATTTGGCATGATGTCTAGACCCTTTACTGGTTTTAATGTGAAATAATTCTGATTGTTAATGAGTGAGTCAATGTCACAAAATTAAACATGTTCTTTCTTGCTGTTTTTGGTAATATAATAATGTATCAACTTAAAAAAAATGCTGTGAACTACAGCTGAAATGACGGACTGGGTGGGGTGTGAGAGACTGCATCACACAAAACTGATCACAGGAACATGAAAGCTACATCTATACCATGCTGCAGATTGAGCAGTGTGCATTCGCTCCCTTTTTAAACAGCTGAAACTAAACCAAATTCAACACGGCCCGCGGGACGATAGTTCTTTTTTTTTGTCCTATCCGAGGGGGAAAAAAACTAGCGTCAGGCAGCCGGACAATATCTGATTCGGAGGTTATTACTGCCATCAACTCGGCTCGGCTGTTTGACATAGGCTTCGATCCTGCATCTTCCTGCAACAGTCGTTTTACCTTTCACCTCCGTTAATGCTTGCTAGGTGGGCTAACTCAAACTTCTGCTAATATGAGTCAAAAAAAGAGAAAAGTTGACCATGAAAACCGCGAGTTCCAATCGAAGTGGGAAACAGATTATCTTTTTACCGAATTCAAGGGGAAACCCATGTGCTTGGTTTGCTTGGAGATCAAATCTGTGATGAAGGATTTCAATTTGAATCGCCACTACACCACTACTCACAAAGAGAAGTATGAGAGGTACACAGGTGCCGCCAGAGCTGCCGTCGTCTCAGATTTGAAGAGGAAAATATATCGCCAGCAAAGCCTTTTTACCAAAGCCGTAACAATGCAAGAGTCGTCTCTTAAAGCATCTTTTGCCGTTTCGCTTGAGCTTGCTAAAGCGAAAAAGCCATTATCAGAGGGCGAAACTGTGAAAAAATGCGCGATTGAGATGGCAAAAGCTTTTGGAGATGAGTGTATGGCCAAGAATTTTGAATCAGTATCTTTGTCCCGCCGAACAGTGACACGTAGGATTTCTGACATTCAAAATCAAGTCCAGGAAAAGCTAAAAGACACCATCAATAACTGCAGGTACTTTTCTCTCGCGCTGGATGATAGTACAGACGTGACGGATACAAGTCAGCTGCTCATTTTCTCAAGAACCATTAACAGTTCGTTCGAGATTCAGGAGGAGTTGTTGAAGTTGGTCTCTTTACATGGCACCACAAACGGAGAAGATATTTTTAATGCTGTTGAAAGCGTACTAAACGAGCATGGGGGCTTTGCTAAGCTGTCCGCTGTGGTCACCGACGGTGCACCAGCAATGCAAGGAAGAAACTGTGGATTCGCTGGGCTTCTCCAGAAGAGTGGCGTTAACTGTCCGGTACTGCACTGCATAATACATCAGGTTGGTATTTTTTATTAGTATTGTAAATGTAATGTTAATGATCAGTGACTAAAAACATATGGGCCTACGTATATATATTGAAATTTGTGTATATGTGATGGGTAAAACTCATTTTGTTGTACAGGAGGCCCTGTGTGCGAAGAGTCTGAACTTCAGCCATGTCATGGATTTAGTCACGAAAGTTACTGATCTCATTCGAGGTGGAAACAGGGCCCTGAATCACAGGAAATTCGTGGCCTTTTTGGAGGAGGTGAGCGCGGCTTATGGAGATTTACTGATGCACACGGAGATCAGATGGATGAGCCGCGGGAAGTGTATGGAAAGGTTTTTTGCGCTGCGCAACGAAATCCCTGTGTTCTTGGAGGACAATATCAGGTCTGATACAAGTGCTTACTGTAGCAAACTCAGGGATACAGAATTTCTCTGTGACATGGCCTTCCTCACAGATATGACCTCGCATCTGAATCATCTAAACATGCAGTTACAAGGACGAGCCCAAACCGTGTCAGACCTCTTTGCGCATATAAATGCGTTCCAGTGTAAACTTAACCTTTTTCAGGACGGGTTTTCATCTGATCAAGTGGATTTGACACACTTCCCAGCTTGCGAGGAGATGCGCAAACATGTTGCCGAGTGCGAGAATGTTTTTACAAAGTACAGAAGAGATATCAGAAATTTAAAGGAGCAATTCAAGGTTCGCTTTCAAGACTTTCAGACCATGGGGCCTCGCATAAACCTCTTCACTGACCCCCTTAACGCGACTGTCAGAGAGCAGCCTCGAGAGCTGCAGCTGGAACTGTGCGAACTTCAGTGCGACCCCTTCTTTCAGGCGAAAGGCAACGAGAGGGGAATCGAGATTTTTTCTTGCGCTGCTACCCGAGTCCCGTTTTCCCCTCCTCACTGATTTTGCCCTGTTCATGTCCAGCATATTTGGTAGCACTTACATTTGCGAGAGTAGTGTGTCAACAATGAAACACATCAAATCGAAAGAGAGAAACAGGCTGACAGATGAAACACTGTTCCAGCTAATGCAGATTGGTTGTACAAATTTTGAGATTGACATTGAGTCTATTGTACGCCAGCAGGAGAGGCCACAGGTTTCTCATTGAGACATTTTACTGAGTCTGTGTGTGTGTTGGGGGGTGGGGTAGGGAGGAAATGTTCTGGATGCACTTCTGCACTGAAACATTACAATGTTCTTGTTAAAGTCCTGCATAGTAGCATTTGTTTTTAACTATTGAATAGAAAAATGGAGGAAGGATAAAATGGAATAGTTAATTTGAATGGCAAAAATTAAGAGTTGAGAGGTAATAAAAGTAAAAAAGATAAGTGTCTGAAGTGTCTGTGTCTGTAAGTTTGTGTGTTGGAAATGTAATGTATTTTCTGTACAGAGACATTCAAATTTCCTTGATAATAATGTGAAGTAGCACTGCAAATATTGAAGGTTTGATAGTTAATAAAAGCTTGAAAAACACATTGCATTACTCTTACGTGAATTACCCAGAGTAACAGGGAAACTGCAAGGGGGGTGAACTATGTGAAAGTGCGGATTTGTAATTTGGCCCCCTGGTAGTAAGGAGAAAAATGTGTTGGCCCCCACCACCACCAAGGTTGCCCATTCCTGTTATAGAGGCTGTTTCATTGGTTTCAATATAAATTTGTTATACTTCATTTTTACATTTCAGATTGTCCCAAAGCACCGAACAAATAGTTACAGCACAATAGTGCCACATAGTCTTCATATTGTCATAGTTTAGTTCTTCAATTTAGTGCAATGTAGTCACTGTTTATTGAAAATTTTCATTCAAAATCATAGCATATTAAGTGTGGATTACTATTGGCTGACAGTATTTGGCCAAAATTGATGTCGCAGCTATTCTCCATGTAATAGTGACCTGATGACTTCCAGTTCAAACTCATTTTCCACCAATGCTTAATGAGACAATTATTATGGAGACATAGAAGAGACTTCTTTAGCTGTTCTGTTACTGTTCTCTTCCTCTGTCATAGGGCAATATGACTGTGTCCTGACTGTCTCTCCACATGGGCAGATATATGAAGGAGAGTCTGTGAGGCTGCTTTGTAAAAGCAGACTTCACTCTGCTGGCCAGAAATATGACTACTTCAAGAAAGTACATCGTGGTCCTCTCGGAATTCAGCAACAGCCCCTTTCCAATGGAGTCGAAGGCCCATACATCATCAGGGCTGATAATGACACAGTAGGGTACCTCTGCAGGAAAGAAAACGATCGTCTTTATACATCTGCAAGTGACGCAGTCTTGGTTAATGTATTAAGTAAGTGCTGATTGACTTTGGATGAACCTTCAATACTCAATAGGGTCCTGCAATGTCCCTTAAGGCAATCAGGATGACAGTAGAGCCACAGGTTTGATTCTGTGCTGATGCTTCAGTTCTGTTGTTTTCTGTCAGCATCTGCATGTTTTCTGTCAGCATCTGCATGTATCTAGTCACTGCCAGAGGTGGACACCCTGGCTTCAGAAAGTGAGTCCTACCATGTATTTGTTCTAGCCATTCACTAAACAAGGTGATTTCACTAATTAGCTCCTCTAGATGACTGAAGAGTTGTGCTAATGAAATTCAGCTAGTGTAGTGCATGGGTGGAACAAATACGTGGCAGGACTTTTACTTTCTGAAGTGGGGGTGTCCATCTCTGGTCACTGCACATTGTGCTTATTATTTAATGCTTTCAAAAGAAATATTTTAGAACATACAGATTATTGTATCCATAGAATTCAGTCTTGTCTAAATGCTGCTGGCAGAAAGAGCTGTGATCCAGTCTGTCTGTTTCCACAGCACTGCCCAAGGCCACTCTAGTTGTAGAGCCACAATGGAGCCCCCTGTACCCTGGAGAGAACATCACCCTTAAGTGTGGGGTGGATTCCCCCAACAACTGGTTATATTTCTGGTACAAAGAGCCCCAGATGGCCGTGTCCCAGAGTGCTGGTCGCAGTGTAGCTGGTGACAGATACACCATCACTGCAGCTGCTGGGCAGTACTGGTGTGAAGCGTGGCTGGAGGGGAGAAATGTGACATCACTGTAGAGATGACTGTGTAAGGTCCGATCAACCACTATCTTTGTCAGAGAACATGGAATTTAATTGCCTGAAATAATGTTTAATTAATTTCTATTAATATTCCCTCTTGATAGCACTAGTGACTGAAGCTCCCTCTAGGTCATTAGTATTGCAAAACCCACCATATAAATAGTCTATAACATGAAGCCAACTTGTGGAAATGCAGGCATGTTAGTGTTATTCAGGAGGAAAATATTACACCTACCTGCACAGTCCCAACATTTTCCTGACACGCCAAATGACTACTCTGGAAGAGTCAAATGTATTTTTTAAAATAACCAGCGCCTGGTTACTTTTATTTGTTGAACCGTGGACAAAAATGTGTAATTAACAACAACCCCAACATGTTCAACCATCCTGTGCCTGGCATTGGACTTTCTCATTCTGTTTCAATATGGTTTGTGTGTTATGTTGTACAATGTCAGGTATGCCTCAGACACTAGGTACCAGGGATAACTGAACAACTGAAAAGAGGTGTGATTTTTGTGATAAAGGAGTATATTTTTCATGTTTGGAATATTTTGGGTTGAAATACAGGAAAAAGAAAAGACATCTGTGCATGCTCACTAATTACATTCTAGAATGGCAAAATGGTACTATACAAATATAACAAGGCCTACAGAGATGGACAATAGTAATGACCAGACTAAAACCAGAATTTTACCTTTCACAAAATGAGAAAAAAATTGCATGAACCATAAATGATGTACTTTGCCAGACTGATGACAATGAAAACCTGGTAACAGTTGGAGGAGGTTAGCAGAGCTTTTCTGCGTTTCCAGTTTATAAAAATATAGGGTTTGTTTTGTTTGGTTTTTTATCGCTATTCTTCTCTGAGAAATATCCTGTTTTTTTATCAAATGTTAAATAGTCAAAATCTCTCTCCCACCCTCTCCCTCTCTCTGTAAGTGGCTCTTCAGTACAGATTCAGCCCCATGCAGCAGCAGAGATGCAGTTCTCTCTGTGAGACATTTGGCTGGTCAGTTCTGCTGTCAGGGTTTCAGAGACTTCTACCTGCAACAACCAGCAGGCGTCCTCGTAACTGCCTTTCAGGTCCTGTTCAGGCTTCCCACAGAAAAATTTGAGAGCTTCTGCATAAGTGGGGTAGATGGTGTTTGTGTGTGAGTCTCAGTGACATCTGTGAGTCATGATCTGTGCTCTCTGTCTCCCCCTCTAGGCAGTGACCCAGATGTGATATATTCCACAGTCAGAGCTGGATAGAGGGGAAGAGGGGCATGGTCCAAGCTCAGCTCTACTCCATCTTGGCAGACTGTAACCAAACCAAGCTTTACTAAATCCTGAATGTAAAATCCAGCTTTCCATGGCTGAATAAAGAGTTGAAATTTTTACTAGATTTTAGATTCAACATCAAAAGAAAAGAGAAAGAAGATTAAAGCCATGGCACCCATCAGATCACCTGTTGCTTAATTGCTAGTGTAGTGGGAGTAGTTTTGACCTGTACGAATTATATGAAGTTCATCAAAATATTGGGTTCTCATTCCCCTGAGTATCCGTTCTCATGTGTTTTACTGATATTTTCTAATCTGTTTGTATTGTAATGTCCTCTCCTGGCACGAGATGGTTACCAACGAGCTGGTTGTCAAGTTCATTGGTTACGTCGCATCTCGCCCCTTTTTCTAATGTTGGCGACGAGTGTGGTAGGCCTACGGTGAAATATGAGCTCCGGTCATTGTCATATAAAAGATGTCTTAATTATCTTATAATCATTGTCTCACTGTATCAACAACTTTATGAACATGTAGGCATTACACTAAGTGGAGATCAAGCTATGTAAAGTCTTGCTTCATTTATTGAATATAGTAATGCTAGCTACTTGAAACGCTACGAGGTTTAGCCATAGAATGTTAGCCTTGATAGCTAATGAAGCATGAAGTGACCGTTGCGAGAAAGTTAGACAATACAATGATTGTGTTCTATTTTTATGCACAGGGACTGGAGACACGTTACTGACGTACAACCTACTTATGCTGTTCATTTGCCAGGTAATTTGATACTGTTACCAAAAACAAAATGGGTTCTAGCAATACATGTGGCTGTACCGTGTAACATTAAAACTATACGATCACAAGCTCAGTATGTAGTACGTAACTATTTAGTCAGATCTCGCCCTTTTTCTTATGTTGGCGACGAGTGTGAAACCGGAGACACGTTATTGACAACCTACTTATGCTGTTTATTTGCCAGTGTTAATAAAATACACGCTGTGAACCCAGCCCATCCTGTCTGCCTGTGATTCCTGCGAGAGTAGCATCGGTCGGGAACGAGGGGTTACACTGGTAGGGAGGGGAATCTAAATCCTAACAATTAATCTCTCCCTCTCTCTTTCTACATCTATGTGTCTTTTTCTTTCCCTCTCTCTTTCATTGTCTCTGGATCCCTATATCACACCTACACTTGAAGAGGAGGTACTTGTCACAACCTTTTCTTCAAGATGAGCACAGCAAACCCATTTCCTCTTCACTGCAGTGTGTACCTGGTTCTACAGTGTTTGCTTTGCTTATGGACTTGCATATACAGTTCCCCCATTACAATGCAATGACTTCATGGAAACTGTTGTGACCCTCAGTATCATAAATCTTTTTTTTTTTCATAGCCACAGCATTAAACTTACATTCCTGAGAATGAGGCAGACATCAAAATGTTCATAAAGAGGCATGATAAATATGGTATTAAATCAAATGTTAATGCAATTTCATAAATGCTTCCTCCCCTTATTTCTTTCCAATTTGGTAACAATTATGTCATGAGACTGCCGCTCATCTCTGAAACCAATATTAACAATCTGGGAGAGCACAGACAAATGCATGCTCTCCACTGTAACACATCAGCTGCTCCTTCTTTTCCTGCCACAGTCCCTATACCCAGCATACACAGACATGAGTCAGAGGCCACTTCATTCTCAGTCTTATACCAGCACTGCAGACTGTATAGGTGCCCAGTAGGCCAGTGGGTGTTGAGATGGTCAAACCCTGGCTGACCTACCCACTCCTATCCCAGCTGGAACAAATCCAGTTTCCTCCAAAACTGTGAGCTCCTGGTCTTCATCTACTGATGACATGGCTGGGATCTTAACCAGGCCTTACAGTTCAGCTTACATTCAAAGGGAATGCCTTGACCCCTGGACTGCTTGGGAGCCCAAATATTAATGAGATACATTTATTTGTTACGAATATATATCTTGTAAAAAATATCTGTTTAATCCTTTTCACACAATACCCATTCTTAACAAATGATTTGCAGGATGGTGTTCAATGGTATATGGGGATAGACAAAATAATGGGCTCATTTATAAGGAACTAAACTGAAATTAAGGAGCCCGCACATTTCGTATTTATGTCAATAATTACCAATATTCTTTTGCTGTGAACAAATGTTTTTAAATCAACAATTTAATATGTCAGTTTCTAAATCAACAGGAGAGGGCTTTGAAAAGAGGTCAGATAATAGGTGCCTAAATTACAACTGTGTCAGTCACAGAAATGTATTCTTCCTCTGATATTCATTTCCATTTTCATTTCATTAGTACATTCTTGTACTAAACAGCATGATTTGAAAAGAAACCGAACTTAAAGATTGACTTAGGTGTACATTTTTGAAAAACTGCCTGAGTGTTTCTGTTCATATTAAATAAGCCTTTTATATTAGATAAGCCTTTTCTGAACTTTAAATACTGCTGCATGTGGCTAAGTTAATAATAATTTAGTGTGTATTTACGTAAACTTTTGACATTTACATATACACAAAGCCTCATACTGCTATTAGATCCCTCAAACTAAGGCATGTAGCAAACTATACAGGTACAGCTATTGAGAAACATTCACAACCCTAATCATGATGTGGGAGAGGTATGTATGGCTTTAGCTGTATTTGATAATGTTATGGTGACACAGTGCAGTTATGGGGTAAGAAGGCCTACTGATTGTTCTAAAAAGCCTGGGATGAACCTTCAAGGGGCAACAGCTGCTGTGTCCCTGAATGCAGTAAGGTTAGCAGCAGTTAGAAGGCATTGTTCTCAACACATTTAAGGAAGTATCATTTTTAAACTCACACATCATCTGGTGTCACTGATGTTAGCTTGATAGTCACTGAAATGGAAGAAGAATTGTGTACAGGAAAAGGAAGTACCACTAACTTCAATGTGTTATTCGGAGTTAAGGTCAAAACGCTATAGTGATGAAATTGTTTTGATTCCACACTAAAAAGCACTGTGTGCATCATGTGTCTATTATTACTACTTATTCTCATTTACTTTTCCCTTCCATTTCATGTGTTTGTATTTGTGTGGTTATGTACAGGTTTGTCTGTTGAAGAGAGCTGTCATGTGAAATGTGGAACTGAGATATGCATAATCAAATGAAAGAAAACATGCTTACATGGAATAAACAAAAATGAGGTGTCAGCCATATTTTTTCATGGCAACCATTAATTGCAGTCATGGAGATACTGTACACAATATGTACTGTGCACAAAAGATAGCATTTATTAGGTTCTGTTTATTATTTAACAGGAACACTGAGTTACTGGTGCATTGTGATTTTGATCTGACGATTTTAAATTTCCATTTGATACAGTGGACTGTTTGTGGTTTCCTGTTCCGTGTTCCTGTTCCAGAAATTCTGAGATACTTTTGAAAGAGCTTCCAGCCTCACCTTAAAATAATATCCTAAAAACTATATCCTAAATGTAGTTGGGCTCACAATTCTGCAGAAAACACTTACAATTGCTAGTTCCTTGTTTGGCTATTAGTATGTGTGGGTGTCTTCACACGGCAATTATTGTGATGAAAGAAAAGGCAAAATGGTGAGCTATTTTACAAACAGGCAAGATGCTTGCTTTTGTGTTCTCGCTCACAACCTATTCCTTTATTTAAAATGGTTTCAGACACATAGAAACTCAATAGCAACTAATCCATTCTTTGAACTCCAACTCCAACTCTCTTCTGCATTATGGCTGAAGGTAAGCAGATATGGGCTTGGTAAGTACTTTGATGGGAGACCATCTGGAAAAAAACAAGTTGCTGCTAGAAGAGTTTTTGTTCCAGCAAAGGGTAGCTATGTCACGGCCAGCATGGTCTCTGGCTCAGACGAAGCAGAGAGTGCTCCTCTGCTGCACCTTGGCCAGGTCTGTCAGGAGCTGCTTGATCCGTTGCTTCAGCTGGGGCAGTCTGGCCAGGGGGTCCGGAGGCTCCAGCTCCCCACTGAAGTCCAGCCAGCTCTCCAACACTGATCACACACACAAAATCCATGTGGCTGCTAGATTTTAGTGGTGGTTGAGGTGAGTCCCCTACCTCACTGTAAAGTGATAGGCTAAAAGGTGCTATAAAAATGTAATGCATTTTTCTTATTATAACAATAATAATTAGTAGTAGTAGTAGTAGTATTAGTAGTATAATTATTATTATTGTTATTATTGCCATTATTGTCATTTAGTAGATGTGCTTATCCAGGGTGACTTAAATAGGTTACAATTTTTACATGTTATCCATTTATATAGCTGGATATTCACTGAAGGAATTGTGGGTTAAGTCCCTGCCCACAGCTACAGCAACAGTGAATCGAACTGGCAACCTTTTTTTGGTTACAAGCCCTGCTCCTTACCACTATGCTACACTGCTTATTATTATTATTATTACTACTACTACTACTACTACAGCTACTACTCTTGTGTGTTGTGTTGATTGTGTTGAAATTGCTACAGGAGGGACATCAGCTCCTTGAGTTACATGAGTATGGTTCTGGGTCCCTTAGCTGGAGGCCTTGGTCTGTGCCTCAGGAAGCTAATGCTAGTCTTCATTCCCTGTGAAGATCAAACTCTGCACCTGAATCTACTCTTGTTGCACACACATAAAACTACAATATCTACAGACAAAACAAAACAAAAAAATGTGACTATTCATAATTTGATGGTTGAAGGCCTTCATAACCGGAGCCCAACTGCAAGTACTGAAGTGGTACTTTATGAGATAAAAAATGAAGGCGTCTTTCATATATCTTTCTTAGATGCAGTGTGAAGCTGAGCTACAGTTAATATGACAGACTGTGAGAGGCAGGATTCAAAACTAATTGACCACAGGAACATGATACCAAAAATAGGATCAACTGCATTACAGATTGAGCAACATTCTATTTCCTTTTTTGCTGAAGTCAAAAAATTAATCCACATTTGGAGTCATGCAGGGAGACAGAGCGGTCACACTGATATGTGAGTACTGTAAAATCAGCCTTTACAATATCCATATCTCATAATTAATCCTGTTTTTATTTGCTTTAACATATTTACATTGCTATTGTCTGCAGGTGTTTATTTCTAATCCCATTGATTTCAAGGCAAAAGCATAATGTTTGGAATGATTCACAAAAGCAAGATTCAGACTAGATGAGGAAGAGGGTATTGAACTATAAGCCTTTGGTCAAGTACAGGGAGGAGATATAGAACAATGTAATAGAATGTTTAACCAAGGGGAGGTATAAAGCATTGTTAGTAGTAGGTCTAAGGAGGGAAAGAAAGCCATGTTGGTGGAACTGACAGTCCCATGGGAGGAGGGCTGCGAGGAAGCAGCAGAGAGAAAGAAAGCTAAGTACCAGCAGCTGGTTCAAGACTGCCAGGACAAAGGCTGGACAACATGGCTGTTCACTGTCGAAGTGGGTTGTCGAGGATTCCCTGCACAGTCAGTATGGAATCTGATGACAAAAGTTGGAATAAGAGGACTGAAGAGAAAAGCGGCTGTTCGAAGGTTGGGAGAAGCGGCAGAGAGAGCCTCCTGCTGGCTCTGGCATAAGAGGGAGGACACTAGCTGGAGGCCTGGAGGAGGGGGGCAGTGACTTGGCCACCACTGCCGGCCCACCAACTGGAGGGTGTCGTGGTTGGGCCGAAACACCCGATGATGGCTGGGAACCACCTGATGACCCCTCTCCCAGGCTAAAGGCTACATCCATTAGAAATGGATGTATTATGGCATTGTCGATGTATGTTCAAACCGTACAGTAAAATACACACAGATATAAAAGGGAAAGGAACCATATTTTCCACAATTCTGTGGAAACTTTCCACATCATCCTGGACTCAGACATTTAGCTTGTCTTCCTGGGTGTGCAAAAGGCAGTACTGACAACTCAGCACTATACTGAATGCCACAATCAGGGTGACCGGGAGTGACTAATGCACCATTTTAACACATGCTTGTTTATGTTCCCTCATCTGCAGTGCGAACTGCTGTTTGATACTTTCTCAGTGATCTTATAAATACATTGGTATCTATATTGTATATCTATATTTTAAACAGTATTGTACTCAAAAGTAGATGAGCAATCAATTCTTTGTTAAAATGATCAAGTCTGCTCCATTTTAGATTCTAACAATTAGAGTAAGTGAGTGATTGTGTGAGAATTATTCATATGTCAGTTCTGAGTATTTCACTTGAATCTCATCAGTCATCCTTTGTCTATGATACGTGCTGCTGATACACACTGTTGATACATGATGTTCATTGTATTGAGCTAGACAACATATTACTGATTGCTCTCTGTGTTTCAGTGCTGAATTTCATGACCATACTTGAGCAGTCTGAATCAAGTGAGTATGTACAAATGTCCAGCCAAAATACAGTTTCTGTAATTGGGTACCTTAGTAGAAATATCACAAAGTCATAATTAATCAACAGTGGCTTACTGTTCTGCTCTAAGATGCTGAAGCATGAGATTGTGTTGTATTTGATATCATTCTGTTGGCCCATCCCCACACTTTAAATCCCAGTATGAATTCTGATGTTTCTCCTCAGTGCAGGAGAATTGTTAAAGGGCCTCTTTAAGGGCAGGTGATTATTTACAAACATGTCGTAATATTTCACAATTTCATATTATGGAAAAATGCTGTAGGACTGAGGATGATGTGAATAAATACTCCTCATAGAGGCTGTTTAATTGATCTACTGATTCAGTAAATGTAGTCTTCATATTGTGATAGTTATATTGAACATATTGAACATGATTGCCACTGTCCATTAAAAATTATATTTACAATCATAGCATATGAGGCTTTGGGAAGACAAAATATGGCCAAAAATAGGTGCATTTTGGGTTAGTGTATTGGGTTAGTGTCAAATGTGATAGCATGAATAATTAATCTATTATTGTGAAAATGCAGAAGAGACTTTTTTAACTATTTAGTAACTCCATTCTCCTTCTCTGTTGTAGAGCCTCTCCTGACTGTCTCTCCACGCTGGCAGATATATGAAGGAGAATCAGTGAGTCTGACTTGTATGGCTACACCACCTTCTACTAACTGGAATTATGACTATTACAAGACAGCAGGTGCTGTTGCTAAGTCACATGTTAAACAGCTCCCTGGCAGTGGAACTGAAGGTCCATACATCCTCAGCCCTGCTGCTCTTACAGACACAGGGGAGTACACCTGCAGAGCTTACAAGGGAAACCCCCGTTACACAGCCTTTAGTAACCCCGTCCACATCCAGGTATTAGGTAAGTGCTGACATCATTCCTGTCAGGAAGACAAACATTTGTCTTACCTGGTCCTTACGTATCACATTTATTAGTTAATGCTTTTAAAACAGATGTTTTAGAATTGCCAGATTATCATATCCACAGCGTTCAGTCTTGTTTAAATGCTACTTATAGAATGAGCTGTGATCCAGCCTGTCTTCCCACAGCACTGCCCAAGGCCACTCTGATTGTAAAGGCACAATGGAGCTCCCTGTACTCAGGAGAGACCATCACTCTTAAGTGTGGGGTGGACTCACACAAAAACTGGACATATTTCTGGTACAAAGATGAGCTCCAGATGTCTGTGTCCCAGAGTGCTGGTCACAGTGTAGCTGGTGACAGATACACCATCACTGCAGCTGCTGGGTCTGACCAGGGGCAGTACAGGTGTGAGGCGTGGCTGGAGGGGAGAAATGTGACATCACAGCGCAGTGATCCCATCACTCTGACTGTGTCAGGTGAGTTGAAGAGTTCAATGCTGTAAACACTGTAGAAGTGACAATGTTGGGTTTGATCAACCCATTTTCTTGTCAGAGAACATGCAAAAATCTTGCCTTACTGAAGCAGCATTTCACTAATATTAATTCATCAGACTTTCAATTGCACCAATCACATCCTGACGACCACCAGTTGGACAAGTCTGCTTACCGGCCTCCCTTCCACCCTCAGTCTCTAATCAGAGCATAGATTATTCTCTGGTTGCAATAGAAAATCAGTGATGCAAAGAGACACAATGCAGAGGTGAAATCACAGATGATGCACTCACTCTTTTTTTCCCCTTCTATCATTCATTAGCCTTCTCCTTTCCTCTGGGTATCACTCTGGGGGCTTTGGGCTTCCTGATTGGGACAGCTCTGATTCTGATTCTCTTCATGAAACACTGCAGGAATCAAGGTGAGACTGTCCATTTATTTTGGTTTTATGAGTGATTATGGATAGGGTATTTGTGGAGGCTATTTATAATACCTTACGTTTGCAGTCTTTTTTGATATGTCTCTATATACCCGCATTCCACAGACACCTTTATGATCAGTTTAATAGGCTTTATTCATGCATGCAGCCATATTGGACTGAAAAGGAGGATTTGGGGAATCAACAAAAGTCAGTGGCAACCCCCAAAGTGAATGGCTGGGCAATGAATTTGAAGGTGTAGCCCACTGGTATAAAAAGGTTTCAAGTGTAAACAGTTGTAACTGGTGTCCCTGAAAGCTCTGCTGAATTTGCCAGCACAGTTCTGTTATGTTTCGTTTGCTTTTATGGAAAGCATGCTGTCAGGCACAGAGGACTGTTCATGTTATTTGCATTTTCACAAAAGGAATGCAGGACATATACTTAAGCAATAGAAATCTGAAGGTGTTCCAACTTTAAATGTCAGGATTGTATCTCCTTTCCAACAATGAGCTGGCCCTGTCAAATTTGTTGGCACAGTATTATGTTTTGCTTACATTTATGTACAGTGTGTCATTACTGGTTAGACTGATGTCTGGCACAAGAGGGACAAGATTCTGTTCTATGAATTTTCATGAAAGTAGTAATAGTATCAATTGCACTCGTGATGATTTTGTAGAATCAATTGCTATTTTTAGTTGTGGTTGTCTTCATTTGCTTTGGTAAGCAAATGAAGTCTTTCCTAACTTCCCCTCCTTGACCTCAAAAGAGCACTTGCCTTGCAATGACTACATTATGGATAAAACATAACTGACTCCTATACATCTCCTACAAAGTCATAACTAGAATACTGACAGGAATAAAACCACCTGGACACTTCCCCGGCTAACTTGATTCTAAGTAAAATTTTATTTTGTTAGCTGACTAAGCTAAGTAGCTTGCTAAGTACATGATTCAATATCAGCTAACTAATGTGCTGGCAATTTTAGCAAGTATATAGCTAGCAAGGTATCCTTATCCTTTGTTTTACTATTTGAAGGTGTTTATGTGGTGTTTTATGACCATTTTTACAAAAAAATCAGAAATGAGGACATTATAAATTTGATTATTGTCCCTCTGCAGCTAAAGTTTTAGAGAAGACGACTGTTATCTAGGTAAAGCTGCAACAACTTGCTGCTGTAGGTCAAAGTGTTACAATATTCTGTGTAGCTAAGTAACTGGCCTGGCTGTTTGAATTTTACATTTTAGCTACGTTAAGTATCAAAAAGTGCAAGAATTTGTAGTATGGAGAATTCCTGTCAGGACTGTCCTCAGAAATTTGCCATGGCCATGTCTACAAATGGGGATGCATAGCGGTCTTTGTTTGCAAGCAAAGCCAGTAGCTGCTGGCTAGTATGTCACAGTGTTACAGCCATTATCACCACCAGTTTCTATAACCACTAACGCACCAGATGTGTTCATTATTATAGCCCTACCATATCTGATTGCTAACAGCTACATTTTCAGTTCATTAGGACTGCTTAAGTGTATAAGCTCCATCATGGACAGAGTGTGAGTTGTCCTGGTATTGTCCTCCTCACTGAGCTCTGTAAACTCTGCATGTCTCTTCAGGTTTACCCTGCATACCCTGTGCACACTCAGAGTAAGTCACTGTTACATGTGATACATCCTTCCTTTAAGAGAGACTATATAAACAGTCAAGACCTATCATTGGTTAGTCTTTTTTTACATATGCCTCTCTATTTCTCTCCATCTTCCCTCCATCCTCTTCCCTATTTTTCCCCTAATCTCTTCCAATACTTTTCTCCCCCAATCAGCAACTCCTCAGTACAGACTTTGCCCCATTCAGCAGCAGAGATGAAATTCTCTCCTGAGGGACAGTTGGCTGGTCAGTTCTCCTTGCTGTCTGTGGCTCCATAAGACACACATTGATAATCGTAACTCATGTCATTGTCACTGTCCCTGGCTCCCTTTTCAAAACAGGAGAGTCAAAGAAAGTATGAGAACATTTACATTTGTAAAAGTTTGTTAGCATCCTCTAGTCCCAGGATAAAAAGAGGAAGAGAGCTGTAGTCCCACTGCACTGGGAGAGGGAGAATCACATTCATACACATTTGTACAGACCAGTGGTTGTACACATAAAAACTCTTTGGGCTGTACACATAAAACTCTTTGGGAGAATGGGCTTAAGCCTTAAGGTTTATTCTCACCTAAGTGTTGCACCTTGGAGAGTTTTTTATAAAGTAAATTAAATAACTAAACTTTTAGTTAGCTAGGCACTTTGAATAACTTACAGCAAAGAGGTGGAACACACTCTGATGAAAGACAAAACGTACATTATGGCATTGCTTCATTCCTGAACAGGCATACTGACAAGGTTTACTCTTATTCTCATAATTTTACACATTTAAGTAATACTACAGTTTTGAGAAATGCCTTTCACATTATTTACTCTCTCTCCCTTTGGATGTCCAACAAGCTAAAAGTTATAATGATGTGACTTACTCCAACTTGCCTCTGGCAAACAAGACTAAGATGGAAAAGAAGGAGAAAATGGAGGAGAAAAACACTGAAAGTAAGAAGAACACTGTGTGTAAAGGATAAACCACACCAGCATGATGGATGGACGTACTCATGTTTCATTATATTATGATTCCATTTTACTTGATTGTGGTTAAAGTGGAGGCATTATCCTGTGCATATTTCACATCACTACTAAGATCAGATAAATGTACAATTAAGACAAATGTCATGTCTCCCCCTTCTGATCAAAATGATGTAATGCAGCTCAGTCTCTTCAACATAATTTCCTCATTCCACACGCATACTGTCTGTTACTCTTATTCTGTGAATTTTGCACACTTGAATGCTACTGCAAACATTATAATTTCTAGTAAAATGCCTTCACACTGTTTTCTTTGTCTCTCTTTTGATATTGAAGAATCTGGGGGTCATTATGATGTGGTTTATTCCATTTTGGCCCTGGATGTCACGAAGAAGAAAAAGGAGAAGAATACTGAAAGTAAGAACAGCCCTTAAAGTAATAGGAACACTAAGGGATAAACCACACCAGCATGTTAGACGGAAGCACTAATATTTCATCCCATTATTAATACAGCTTTGACCTGCACTGAGCTGATGGACCACCCACTCCCTTCATTTCCATGTGGTGTGCTGACTTCACACTCATATATCTTCTGTTTTTGATCACACACAAAGCTACCTTAGCACAATTGCAATTACACTTCTAGACTCATCTACCTTTAACCTCATTGGTTACATACTGTATTACATTTCCTGACTGTTCCAGTGTAACAGTACTCTGTGTAGGGATTAAAACATCAGTTGTTATTATAACAACAGTTTTTAAGCTTGGCCCTAATAACTATATGTCTAATCACACTTTGTAATTATTTTGAGAAATTTCTGAGATCACAATAGCTCATTTCATGCAATGTAAATTCCATACAACAAAAATATAATGCTAAATTTGATGAAATTACATTCAGAAGGTAAATAAAACAAAAGAATGTTTCATTATGGGTTCATTATAATACTGGTACATGTCAATGAATGCCAAAAAAATGTTGTGCTCTCTAATACATATCTGTGATAGGATTTGCATATATGTGGGACATCCTCTAGTTGTAAAGATTTGGTTAATCTGCTTTGACCATTGTGCCTTGATAGAAAATTGCAAAAATAAGAGCCCTGAAGATGTCTGGAAGGTGGGTAAACTGGGAAAATGTCAGTGACATGTGTGAGTCACAATCTGTGCTCTTTGTCTCCCCCTGTAGGCAGTGATCACAGTGTGGTTTATTCCACAGTCAGAACTGGGTAGAGAGGAAGAGTAAGTGTCTGGTCCAAACTCAGCTCCACTCCATCTTTGCAGACTATATCCAAACCAGACTTTACCATATACTGACTATAAAAACCTTCTTTCCATGGCTGAGTAATCACTGAAGTTTTACAAGTTTATGTAATTTAGATTCAGCGTCAAACTGAAATAGAAATACAATCAAGATTAAATTGAGACCAGATTTCCCTGGTGCTTAATCATCAGTAGGGAGGGATATCTAAATCCTAAATCAGTTAATCAATTAATTAATCAATTAATCTCTTTTTCAATCTGTTTCTCTTACTGGGCCCCAGCTTCACACCGACACTGGAATTGGAGACTCCTATTACAGCAAGGCCTTGAAGATCAGTACAGCAAACCTGTCTCCTCTTCACTGCAGTGTGTTCCTGGCTTTACAGTGCTTGCTTTGCTTATGAACTATATTGTAAATCCACACAGGTTTTCTGTTTTACAGTACAGTGTGGCTTGGAAATGCAGTCAAAAAACACATTGGCATGAATCTTATTTTCCCATAAACATAACCTTATGCATTTGTAAATATTCTCATAAAATGATTTTAATACTTTGATGTTTTGATGTGTATTTTATTTAACATTGTTTTTTTTTCAGAAGAAGGCTAGGTAAAATGTGATTCAGATTTTCATATGACACTGTATATAAAATGTGTATATTTATTTGCTCATATAGCTTAACTAGACCGTAAATATTCAGTATTGTGACTGTGAACTGTCTGACAGTATGGTTCAGGAATGACAGGACAGGAAGATCAGCAAGATGCAAACCATGGTTTTCAGACCGGCATTGGATAATAGACAGAGTAGGGCAGTTGGCCAGTCTTTGTGCTTTCCCCTGTTCTTGCAAGGCTTATCCACACAAATGCAGACACAAAGAGAAAGGGGCCCACCAGCAGCTGTTGTGATGTAATCTTTGATCATAACAGAAATGCTTAAAAGTTACATTTCCAGATACAATTAGGCAACAATGGCACTCCATGAAAAGGTACATATATGACACACATACAATTAATTTTGTTATAAATATGAAATTATCCTTGACTCTATGCAAAACCTCTCACAGTTGATATAAGTTGTTCATGAAGCATTAACCCTGGTATAAGACATGTTACTATAGGACTGTGGTCTGTCATGTTTCTGTAAGATTTTATGCGGATGATAACAATTTTAATGAGTGTAACTGTTTTAAAGAGCGCTGCTAAACCTGCTGGAGCTCATCCAAGCTGACTGCTTCAACCAATCCAACTCCAACCACGTCTCTCTCCAAGGCAATGTTCCTCCACAAAAATCAATTAGTTATTATCATAACAGATTTAGTGCTGCATGATGACTCCATCTCAGAAACAGAAGGAATCTGATCTAAAAGAAACCCACGAGTTGGGGTTTATAGTGGGTCTTACACATTTATATATAGTATCCTTAGACTAACCAACTAGATTTCACATACAGCTGAAGTGGCAGCTGAACTATGATTGGGAAGTCTCTCAAAATGTAAAATCCAGTTTCTCTGGCTCAGTTGGCCTGTCACTTTGTCTAAACTCACATGTCACCACTCCAGCACCCATGGAGAATGGTTCAGCTACAGCTGCCGCAGCAAAATGCCATCTCTTTTCACTTAGTATAAAGAGTACCACAATTACTTGTGTTGTCATGCAGGGAATGCCCTGACCAAGTGCCCACGTCCCAATGGGCTCTGTGCTGGGAAAGCATGGCTGCAGCCAGGTCCTTCTGTGGAAGCTAAACAGACATGACCAGGATTCACCAACAATTATATAAACCCGCATCTTCTGCGGCCCAGAGCCCCACAATGTTTAGGGATCCCCTTAAATCAGATGAAGGCACAGCTATAAGGAAACATGCCCAAAGCTCTTAAGTAGTTCAGTTTGCAAGGAATTCATCATGACTGCAGGCTGAGCCCCATGGCCCGGGTTGAAAACTGGCTGTGTTATCAACGGGAGAACTTAAAGTGGCATAACAAATTGGCTGCTACAGACAGAGTTGGGCTGGCTGGCCAGGGTTTCCTTGTCTCACTGTTCTCAGGCACCCAGTGATTTGTCAGGTGACAACAGTATGAACTGCTCAGATTACATCAGTGGATTAGTGCATAAACGCCAATTGGCATCCACCTTACTGTGGTGTACTATGCTAGAAATAGCTGTTGGTTGTGGGCGAGTGTAACGGAAAATTGGCTTACTTTCAGCCCTTCTGTATAACTGCTGAGGTGTTTCAGTAAGATGAGGTTAATGTACAGTTGGCCAAACAAAACATGTTAGCATGAAGAGGAACAAACTTAAAAAAATTACCCAGATTAATATTCTTGCAATCCTCCGCCCCATTACATAACGATTAATGTGAAAACTTTACTAGTTGTTATACCAAGAATACACAATATTAATACCACAGTTATGATCAATTGTGTTGTTTTCCATTTCAGATGTGATTAAATCCCACAAATCATGATGTGGGAGAAGTGTGATTGGCTTTAGCTGAGGTGTATTTTTTTTTTTGTATGCAGAGAAACAGCTTTTGGTGGACTTTCAAGGGGCAATACTCACTGTGTCTCTGAAAGTACTGGGGTTAAAAGCAGCTATGTTCTTAATACAATTAAGGAAGAGTTATACATCATCTGATGTCATTCAGAATAGTCTTATGGTCAGTAAAATCAACAAAAGGTATTCATAGTAACATTTAATTAAATGTTTAACTAAATGTTATTAAAGTTAAAATTATCACAGTGATAAAATTGTTTGGAATCTGCCCTAAAAAGCCCTGTGTATATTATGTGTATATAGTGTATAGTATATATAGTGTAAATAGTGTGCATTATCATTTGTTCTTAATCACTTGTCACATCAAATGCTGTATTTGCATTTGTTTGCAGATATACAAGTCAGTCTAATGAAGTAGCTGCCACATACACTGAAGATAATAGGAAAACTGAGGTATACTTTTTCAGTCTATCAGTCTATTACAATACCAGTATCTCCTATTTATATTTTCTTTTTACATTTTTTAAAGTTAGATTGAAATCATGTCAGGGTTTTCATTCGAAATCTCACTGGCATCAGTGACACTGGATGAGAAAGGAGTATAAAACATTGAGATATTTTAGTAAATCAAAGCGCAGTATAAAATATTTATCTTATGGTAACATACACAGTGGTAGACAGCATTGTGTTGCTATAGGAAAGTACAGTGTAGTATAGGAAAGTATACCTCAACTCACTCACCTCCACTTTACTGAGTCGTTAAGTGTCAGTCTGGAGTGACTTCATGGAGTGATGAGGTCCAATGAGAAGACATTTGTGTCCTCAGGGCTGTGATTGGATGGTGGAAGCCCACAGGGCTGGATAGCAGGTCAGAGTTCAGGTCCCCTTTGCTTCTCATGATTGGCTTGGTGAGATCCTTGCACTGTGCTTGATGTTTGGGGGCCCATGGGTTACAATGCATGCAGATGGTAGAGACTTGAGAGTTTGCGATGCTCATAGTACAATTTATTTGCACCCATAACACACACATTGAGGCTATTTATTTTTCAGTTATTAATAAAAAAACAGGTGAATCTGATTCTGATTCTGTGACACTGACTAATATTTGAGGATGACATGGAGTCCAGCCTAAATGGCCAGCTGTGTCTTCATTTTAGAACAATACAATCGGCCAGGCCCTGTGGTGCGTGTTCAGACTACCAATATTATACATTCTATGATGGGCATGAAATTAATTTCTTTTTTGTGTTTTCTGTGCAAATATATATGGAAAACAGTATCTGCCCCAGCACAGAGCATTGTGAAACACTGTATTCAACATTACATAGTCATTATATAGTCATCTGGCTTGACAATTTTGTATCAGTCCAATAGATAGAATCTGAATGAGGAGAGTTCAGAACCACTAGACCACAAAGGCCATCAGAGTTTTAAAGACTATACATGAGGATTTGGTGGTCAGTCACATAAATGTGAATTAAATGCTGTTTCCCCAAAAGAACACAGGTATTTGGACAAGGAAAGGAAGTGAGCAAGGCACCATTTTAACAGTGTCTGTGAGGCTCTGGTTATGAGTGTCTGGATACTAGTGTCTTCATTAGCAATGGACACATGTTCAATACATGCCCAAATGTTGATTACGGTATTTTTAAACTTCTGCCTGCAATGTAAAATGTACTGTGTTCAAGGGCTTTAGCAATGCAGTTTTAGCTAAGCAAATAATCTTATCCTAATCTGGATCCTAATCTGAGGGAGAGTGAGTGAGTAACTACGTATGTGAGTATTATACATATAGGCCTACTCTGTACACTTTGTTCATATGTGGTTAATGGTGTCCTTTTGAATTAAACTTCTTATGCCACTTTGTTAGATGCACTGTATAAGTTGCTCTGGACGAGAGCATCTGCTAAATGACAATAATGTAATTTAATTTATTATTGTATGAATCATGTTTTTTTTTAGTTTTGTTTTTATTTCTAAATTTACTTTAATTTTATCAGTTATCTTTTGTCAATCTACTGTGTTTCAGGGCTGAATTTAATGACCATACTCAAGCAGACTAGATCATGTGAGTATATTAGAATGCCCTGCCAAAATCCAGTTTCTGTGACTTTGTAGTTTATTAGAAACATCATAAAATTTTAGTTAAGTAACCCATATTATGGTACTATTCCTAAATACTTAAGCATGAGATTGTGTTGTATTTGATATAATTCTTTTGGCCCATCTCCACACATTAAATCCCAGTGTGATTTCTGAAGTTTTCCCTTACCGCAGGAGAATTGTCAAAAGGCCTCTTAAAGGACTAATGACTATTAACAAAAGTGTCATTACACTGACACAATTTTAGACTTGGGAAAGTACTGTATGACCGGCAGTGATATGAGTAAATATTCCTCATAAAGGCTGATTAATAAAACTACTAATTCAGTAAAATGACAAGTAGTATTTACATTATTTATTTTGTCATGGCTCTAGGTAATTAGCATGATGTCACTCAGTAAATTGAAGATTATTGTAACTGTCTGTTGAAAAAAATTAAATTATTGGAATATTAAGCTTGACCAAAACAGATACTGTATCATTTTGGTTGGTATCTTTGTGCAGATTAGAAAATTGATTCAATGACTCCCAGTGTAAATCCGGTTTCCACTAAATGTTTGATGAGTCCATTATTGCTGAGATGTAGAAGAGACTTATCTAACTTTTCTCTTGTGTTCTCTTCCCCTATTAGCACAACCTCAACCTGTCTTGACTGTCTCTCCACATGGGCAGACATATGAAGGAGAGTCTGTGAGTCTGACTTGTAAGGTTGCACCTTCCTCTGCTGACTGGAAGTATTACTACTACAGGAAACGACAACAGAGTACCGAGTCATATGGTCTCCTCTCTGGCAGTGGAGTTGAGGGTCCATACATCCTTAGCCCTGCTGCTCTTACAGACACAGGGGAGTACAGATGCAGAGCCCAGGAAGGAAACTCAGCCTCCTCCCTACATTTCAGTGCCACAGTCCACATCCAGGTATCAAGTAAGTGCTGATTTGCTTTGGATGAACTTTCAAGGGTCAACACTGTCCTCTGGTGTCCCAGAATGCAACAGAGTTTACAGCAGGGAAATATTTCTAATGCTGTGACAATGCTAGGAATCTATTTTTGTGTCACTGTACACAATTTTTTGTGTAGTAGACAACCTTGTCCAGAATGACTTATATACTTAACATGTCATTCGTTTACACAGCTGGACAGTTTCTGAAGCAATTCATGTTGACTACCGTACTTAATTGTAGACCAAAAGTATCCCACTGGCAACATAACAGTTACAAATGTAGCTCCTTAAACACTACACAGGCATCCCTTAAGTACATAGGAGCTGCCCCAGCTGCAGTAACATAATTCCTGTTACAGACACTGTATGTTTCACAGGTATTTGCTGTATGTGATCATTGCACATTGTGTTTAGTTGTTCATATTTTTGAAGGAGATATTTCTGAGTTTCTACGTAAGTGTCCACAGAATTAAATCTTGTCAAAATGCCACTGAAGGAGCTGTGATTCAACCTGCCAGTTACTATAACTATTTGTTTAGTCTTGATATACAGAGCTGTAGCGTTATCAGATTAATCCCAGTTGAAAACAAGCTTCCTCTAAATGTTTGAGGACTCCATTATTTAGAAGAGACTCCTTTTCCTTCCAGTGGCGGCTCCTGCCACATCTCTCAGGGGGGGAAATTATTGTGATTATGGCTAAGGTGACCCGTTTGTTGGATTTTGGTGAAATTGGTGTACTTGCAATCTAACTAATAAACTGTTACACAAAGAACTTCAGTCTGGACCGTAGTTTGTAGAAGAGGCAAAAGATGTTTATTGATGATCTTCAGTACAGCAAGGCTTCGCAGAGTTTCAGATGTTACACGCACTAAGTCTCACACTTAGAGTCTTACGCCTTACACATCCATCAACCTCTCACGGTCCGGGCTCTCTCAGCTGCGGGGTCAACTCTGCTCTGCTCACAAAGAACATCTTATAGCATCCTAAATAGTGGGAAGCTGATGACATAAACTGTGGAATATTTAATTATAACTGACCGTCGCCTAGAGTCTGGCACCTAATTGGAAAAACATTGCTTCAAAAGGTATCCTTGGATTGATGGGGGAGTACACACTGACCCAACTCCTCTTTGTCACAAACACAGACAAGGGAGGCAGAGTGGGAGTAAGTGCAACCGGGTAGTGAACCCCTATATCACCCAGAACAACACCTTTAATATAAGAAGCTTCAAAGATCTGACGTAACTTGGCTGTGATATATGCATTGATCCATCTGATCAACCCAAATGGTTAAATATGAGGTGACTGACCGAATACTGAACTACAGCTATATGAGTGCTTGAAATCATAGGCCTCTCCGTTGGGACAGCCTTGTGCCACGTACACACTTTCAGTGTGTCTGTGTGCATGATTAGTTCAACATAGCAGCATCACTCGGAATGTAGGTCACAGGTCATAGCTCTGTGATCAACCTAAAAACTACACGGAATACAATCATCATTGTCCCGGTTTATACTAATTCTACTAAACTAATCAGTCTATTGATATAATGATCACTAAATAATCACCACTATTCTTCACGTTCAATGAGTAAATTAACAGCTAGCTAAGTAGACAATGTCACATTGCATTGTGCAAATTAGTCAGATGCTTGATGTATAAATTTGGTCTGGGTGGTCCTAATTCTTTAGTTGCCAATTTATCCTGATTACCACAACGACTGAACAGTATCTTAATGACACGATCGGGTTGATCTGAGTTGAGGTAACATTAACCATATTGACCTTAAATGTGACAAGATCGCTGGCTGCCCCGGCGATCCGTACACCAGGTTACAACAAGCACGTTAGTGCAAGCCAACCCGGAACCCATACAGATTGCATTGCAGTGCCTGCAGCTCGAAAAAAATGCCTTAACATGAGAGTCTATCAGAGCGATCTGGGATTTTCAAAATCGCCCAAAAGGGGCGGTACTCTGTGACACTGCCACATGAAATGTGTTTTTTAAATGATCGTTACAACTCCACGGAGCACGACTTGACGCTGATTGGACTATGATATTCAGAGGCAGGACAAACTGTCTAGAACAGTCACAGCTAGCGTAACACTGTGGCAGAATGAGATAAAAGAAAAATTCCCTCCCTTTCCCCTTTTGGTGGTGTGTCGCCCGATCGCCCTAAGGAACAAACCACCCCTGCTTACTTCTAACCTCTAACTCTCCCCAGGGCCACCTGATCCTGTCCTGACCATTTCTCCACATGGGCAGGTATATGAAGGAGAATCTGTGAGACTAACTTGTGAGGCTACACTGCCCTCTGCTGACTGGAAGTACTACTATTACAAGAAAGTACAGCGTTATTCTATATCGGCTTATGATGAACTCCCTGGCAGTGCAGCTGTGGGCCCATACATCCTCAGCCCTGTTGTTCTTACAGACACAGGGGAGTACAGATGCAGAGCCCAGAGGCAAATCCAAGTCACTTACAAACGCTTCAGTGCCCCAGTTCACATCCAAGTATCAAGTAAGTCCTGACTGGCTTTGGATGATCCTTCAAGGCCAAAGCTTCCTGAAGTGTCCCAGAATGCAATAGGGCTGATAGTAAAGCCACATTTAATGCTGTAATGATGCTACGATTCTGCTGTTAATGTTGCAGTGACGTCATTTCTATCACAGAAGCCAAATGCTTCACAGACATTGACTGCATCTGGTCATTGTGTCTATTAGTTCATGCTTTTGAAAAAGATATTTTACAGCTTGTAGATTATTGTATCCACAGAATTCCATCTTGCTTAAGTGCTACTGACACAAGGAATGTGATCCAGCCTGTCTGTTTCCACAGCACTGCCAAGGGACATTCTGACTGTAGAGCCACAATGGAGCCCCCTGTATTCTGGAGAGACCGTCACTCTTAAGTGTGCGGTGGACTCACACAAAAACTGGTTATATTTCTGGTACAAAGATGAGCTCCAGATGTCCGTGTCCCAGAGTGCTGGTCACAGTGTAACTGGTGACAGATACACCATCACTGCAGCTGCTGAGTCTGACCAGGGGCAGTACTGGTGTGAAGCGCAGCTGGAGGGGAGAAATGTGACATCACAACGCAGTGATCCTGTCACTCTCACTGTGTCAGGTGAGTTGATGAGTTCACTAGTGTGAACACTGTAGGGGTGACAGTCTTACATCTACAATAATCTTACCTGAGATGAACAGTATTTGATTTGATTAAAATTCCCCCTGAAGTGGGTACAGTTCCTTCTTCAGGAGGTCGTCATTATTACAGAGACCACCATATGAAGGGTCTATTGCATCCATATCATTCAGCATATTTCATCAATTTGCAGTCCTATTTTTCACAACATTCCGAATTAACACTCTGGAAACACAGGATTATTACTTTTTATCACATTTTTGATTTGCAGATAAAAATGTGTAATTACCAATAGTCCCAAAATGTATCTATGTATCTATATTCTTATATCCAGCATTGGGCTTTGTACTGTAATTTCAATATGGTTTTGTGTTATGTTTTATGATGCCTTCACTTGTAGTACTTGCACTGCTTATATTACTTGCTGCCTATCTACTTGTATTATCTACTTGTATCTGTTGCTTCTCTACTTGTATTATTGCCATGAGTTATGGATATTATGTGAGAAAGTGACATTGTGATATATAGTAGTGTATGTACTTCATGACTTCCCATAGTTTCTAGGCTGTTGTGACAGCACAAGTTAACTTGTGGTGATGCTTGAATGCTGTTGTGCATGCACTTGCTGGTCTGGGAGTGTTCCTAGCCTGGTCTGTCACTGTCACTCATATAATTTAGATGGATACACTTACGTTCTCTTGTGCTGGAAGTCACTCTGGATAAGAGCGTCTGTTAAACACATGTGATGTAATGGCAGGCTTTCTCAGCCACTATTACATGCACCAATCACGTCCTGACGACCACCGGTTGGACAAGTCTGCTTACCGGCCTCCCTTCCGCCCTCAGTCTCTAATCAGAGCATAGATTATTCTTGGGTTGCTACAGAAAATCAGTGATGCAAAGAGATACGGTGCAGAGGTGAAATCACAGATGATGCACTTACTCTTTTTCTCCTCTTCTGTCATTCATTAGCCCTCTCCATCCCTCTGGTTATCACTCTGGCCGCTGGGGGCTTCCTGATTGTGTCAGCTCTGATTCTGATTCTCTTCAGGAAATACTGCAGGAATCAAGGTGAGACTGACATGCTTTCTTTCTCCTATTTCCATTTTAACTTACTTTTGTTTCATGAGTAGGATGTTTGCTGGGGGTATGTACAATATATTTTGAAGGTGTTCCCATTCTAAACCGTGAAATTAAATGTCTTTTCTACAAATGGGTTCCCATTCCACCAACGGGAACCAGAATGCTGCAGGGGTCAAAGCCACCTGTTGCTACACCTGTTGTATCACATGCTAGAAAAAAAGAATCTAACAGGGTAATTCCTGTCAATTGGTCCTTTGGAATGGATGTTCCTTGGCTATCTTTAGACACTGGGATGAATAGCTTTTTTAGCAATTAAAGCCAGTAGGTGTAGTTACTGTAATACAGAAATAACATAATCTAATATTACCTGGCAAGTACAGAGACTCTACCAATTATAGACATTATAGCTGGTAGTTTCTGTAGACAATTGCTCACCACATAATAATGTATTCATTAGTTATACTTCTACCATATCTACCATATCAGCTAGCAGCTGCATTTTCCATCCTGTATGGCTGCCTAGTGTAAGCTCTGTAAACTGTGTCTGTCTCTTCAGGTTTATCCTGCATGCCCTGTTCACACTCAGAGTAAGTCACTGTTACATATAAAACATCCTTCCTTTAAGAGAGACTATATAAACAGTCAGGATGTATTGTTGGTTAGTCTTACTCACACACGCCTCTCTCTTTCTCCCCCCTTCCTCCTCCCTCATTTTCTCTCTTATCTCTTCTAATATCTTCTTGTGCCTCACCCCTCACTCTCTTGCTCTCTTTCTCTGTCAGTAGCTCCTCAGTGCAGACTCAGCCACCAGTAGAGATGCAATTCTCCCCTGTGGGACAGTCAACTGGTCAGTTCTGCTCTGTCTCTCTGTGGCTCCATAAGGGACACATGGCTGATGGTAACTCTGTCTCTCCTTCATTTTCACTGGGGAGTCTGTCTCTCATGGACCTGAGTGACCTCAAGAATTTCAAAAGCAGTGATGTCACTGACCCTGGCTACCTTTGCAAACCAGAGGAGCATAAAGTATGAGAACATTCATACTTGACATTGTCTAGCAATGTATCTAACAAACCACCCCCTACCCACCCCCCCCCCCCCAACCACACATTTTCTTTCTCCTCCTCCTTCCCTTTCTCTCATCTTCTGCAGGTTCGGACCAGCTCACAGCGCCCAGCTTGGAGCCTCTGTGCCCTCAGATTGTGAGCAATCGGAGAAGTAGAAGAGGTGAGCCCTTCAGTGACATCAGTCCTAGTCCCTGCACACCAGGAGAAACAGAGCTCCAGACCCAATGCACTGGGGAAGGGGAGAACCCCATTCACACTGAGACCAGTGTCTGTAAGCCCTGATTTTTACTCTAACCTAAATATTACACCTGATAGTGTAGTTATACGTGTACTTTGAGCAACTTACAGCAAAGTAGTGGGACACACTCTCAGATGAAAGAAAAAATGTACCTTTTGTAGTTGGTTCATTCCTGAGCATGCATATTAAAGAGGTTCACTCTTATTCTTGGAATTTTGCTCATTTAAATGCTATTGTTAAGTCTATAACTTTTAGGAGTACAGTAAGTCATCAAACTGCATTATGTTTCCTTTTCTCTTTAGATCTTGAAGAGGCTGGGGGTCACAGTAATGTGGTTTATTCTAGCTTGGCTCTGGATGATAAGAAGGGAAGCAAGAAGAGGGAAAAGGGGAAAAAGTAAGAACAATCCTTAGAACACTTAAAGTAAAGAATAACCCACACCTGCGTGATGGACAGACACACTAATATTTCATTCCATTAGAAAAACAGTTTTTTCCTGCACTGAGTTGATGATCCATCCACTCCCTTTATGTCTATGTGGTGTGTTGCCCTGACACTCAAAAATGTTCTGTTTTTGACCACACACAAATCTACTTTGATTTACCCTTCTAGCCCCGCTTGCCTTTAACCACTTTAGTTACATACTGTATTTCATTTCCTCCCTCTTCCTGTGCCCTGCTATAACAGTACTGCATTTGTGGAGAGAGTAGTTGTTATTATACAACATTAATTTTTCAAAACTTGACCCTAATAACTGTATGTTTTAGTCAAACATTGTCATCATTTGGGAGCAGATATTAACAGTGTAAAGTAAATATTGCATGTAATAAGCTGCGCTTGTGTGTGTGTGTGTGTGTGTGTGTGTGTGTGTGTGTGTGTGTGTGTGCGTGTGTGTGACAAATTGCAATGCTTGTGAAGTTGCTTTCTTGAAAACATTGCTACAGGGGCTCTTGAGTGGCTCAGTTGGTAAAAGTGAATGATGTTTTAAACAAATTGGCTCTGTGCCACCAGTAGGTTGGCCAGGGGTTTGTTCATCCCATTGCTCATCAGTAAACACCAATATGGTGCCCGCCTCCTTGGCATGGGGCTTCAGAAAGTGATGCAATAATTGGTAGAAAATAGGGGAAAGACCATTGGGCATTCACAATAAAATAAATACACAAAAACATACCTACAATAGGGATTGCACATACATGGAACAGATGGTGTTTGTCTATGTATGTATGTGTGTGTATGTCAGTCACATGGGTGAATCATGATCTGTGCTCTCTGTCTCCCACTGTAGGGAGTGACACCAGTGTGGTTTATTCCACAGTGAGAAATGGGTAGAAAGGAGGAGTAAGTATCTGGTCCAGACTTATCTCCACTCCATCTTTACAGACTATGACCAATCCAAGCTTTACAAGATACCGACTGTAAAATCCTGCTTTCCATGTTTGAGTAAAGGGTTGAGACATCACAAGTTTACATTATTTTAGATTTTAGATTCAGCATAGTGAAATAGAAGCAGAATCAAGATCAGAACCCTGTTACAAGACTGATTTTCTATCTCTGTTCTTCTGTCTTGGATACCAGCATCACACCTACACTGGAAGAGGAGGCTCCTATCAGGACAAGGTCATGAGGATCAGTGCACCAAACCTGTCTCCTCTTTACTGCAGTGTGTACCTCTACGGGCTTTACAGTGTTTGCTTTGCTTATAGACTTGCATATAAATATGTACAGGCAGTTCCCCCTTTTACAGCTCAAAGCATTCTTAGAAACCCAGTTAAACGCCAGATTGTCTTGAATCTTATTTCCTTATGGACAGTATTTTATGCATTAATGAATAATTTGATATAACATTTTTATTCCCTGTTATTATTTGAATTCATTATTTTTAAAACACACAGGTAAAATGAGATTAATTCAAATATTCATCTGATATTAGTTGTGTATAAAAATGTACATATAGTTTGATATACTTACTCAAATGGCTGAAGTACAGTGTAAACATCTAGTACTGTGACTGCATTGTGTAATGGTTTGGTTCAGAGAAAAACCAGACAGGAACCTCAGAACGATGCAAAACATGCTGTTCAGATGTGTGTGAATGAGACTGTGTGTGCACACAGTATGGATACCATTCATAAATCTTTCTTCAGCTCCGCCTCATGACTTCAATGACTGAAAACTACAAGCTGAAATAACAAAGAAAAAGTCTAAAGCAATGGCCCTTGAAGCGATTTTTTAAATGTTGACTTAAAAGACTTTTTTGACTTTGCCATTTGCTTTCTGCCCAGTCTCTCTCTCTCATCATAAAGTAAGGGACTTCTATATATAGATATACTTATATATATATATATGTATATGTATATATATATATATATATATATATATATATATATATATATATATGTGTGTGTGTGTGTGTGTGTGTGTGTGTGTGTATAGAAGCAGCTGTTATATGTTATTGTAACAGAAGGTAAGAATGGAGGCCACTAAAGAAGGACACTTTTGTGTTTGTGACATCATGCATGGAACCATCTGTGACATCATGAAACCTTTATGACATGTGGAGAACGAATTGAATTGCCAGCTGGTATTTATATTTCAGTGCAATTTCAAATGCATATCATTTGACTTTGTGAACATACTGCATCAAAGTACAAACTTTACCATTTGTGTCATTCTGAGCTCAGAGGTCTTCAGTAGTTGTTAGTCATGACAACATAGTCTGCCATCATGGCAACTATCTGTTGGGGACTCTTGTTTCTGTCTTATCATTTACTGATAGTCCAGTTTGTCCTAAATGAAAGCTTTTTAAATTTTGGATCATTTGTGGATGAAATGTACCACAGTAAGTAGGGCTAATCATAATGCTGATTATATCAGCCTATGATGTAATTGTTACACTTAAGCCTTGATGATACTTAACCATGCCTGTGGATCGGACTGGATCAGATTATAAATTATCTGAATAAATTAAATATACATTTACATAACAACATTTACAATTTTCAACAAGTGGTTTAAGAAATTTTTAAAAAATCAAGTTAAAATCCGACACTAAAATTGGTAGGATGTGTCGGTCAAGTTTAACATCTGGCCAAATTCAAACACGTAACACAATTACTAGTGCTTTGACAACGCTTCTGTTTAAAACACCGTCAGCTTTACTTTCGTCTATTAATAAAACTGAACTTTGCCATAGAGGCGGGTGTTGCAGAGAATTTACTCATTCTAGTAAAATAAGACAGGCGGCAAAATACGTGGCAACGTATACATGACTGTCAACGTCGTAAGACTAGAAAGGAAGGTAGCCACTTGCCAGCTGCCCATAACGATGATGCAGAGCATAGCGGAACATGCGTGTCAAATTTCAGAGAGCCAACGGCTGGCAAGCTAACTAGCTGGTTGACAGTGATGTTGCTACGAATACTGTCACTTGGTTTGTTTGAGGGAAGAAATCATCGATGACGCGACGTTTCATATGAACTATACGGAATACTCCGATAAGGTTAATCTGTTCCGAATAAAACGGCAATTTGCGTGTAATTTAGCCAATTTCTTCACTATATAATCCAGTACGTAGCTGGCTAACTGTATAGTCAATGGTGTTATAAACCATCCAAGTAGCAAACTAACGGGAGCTACATTTTTCTGCGCGAATGGATCTAATGCTCCAAATGATTATATATAAATCAGACTACATGGAGTTAAGTGTGGGGGAAAGTATTACATTGACCACAATTTTAAGACTTTCCAATGAAGTTTCTGATGTAGCGACCTACTGTGGCAAACAAGCAAGCTAATCGAACACGGAACTAGAGTCACGGCTGTTCGCAGGCAAGTTGCCTGATAGAGTCAAGAATCTCTTTTATCTGTTTTTATTAATGACCACCATAAGTACATGCCATCACAAGTTATGTGTTGAAGGGCAAAGGGAATACATTCAGAATATAAGTGGGGTTAACGTACCTTCTCCACACAACAACCTTCAATAACCCCTATATAGACAGTATCTGCCCTTTTCCTGCCAATACCAATATGGTGAAAAATACGAATATCTGTCAAATATATTGCCCAGCCATTTGCATACCTCTAGAATGTAATGCCAGGTAACCTTTGAAGTTATGGTGAAGGCTAATGTATATATGCTTCGACACAGATGTTCAGAATTAGTGTATATCAGACTTAACGTACAAAATGGTGGTGAAATGGCTGAGATATTTGATGCTGAATTTTGCAAGATTGAATGTAAAGCTAATTCAAAGGCTAATTGAATTTATTGAACAGTAAAATTTCAAATGATTTGTACTGTGAACAGTGACCTATCCAGACAGCAAGTATGCTGGTTCAATTATTTTTAAAAATATCAGTTTTCAAACTAAGAACACTCCTTCCTGAATGGAAGCCTCTCCCCAATGTGATGTCATGCATTTAGCCATCTGTGACATCACACCTTTATAGCTGCTATTTATATTCCAGTTCAAGTCAAGGTTCTTATCATTTGACATTGTGAACATACTGCATTAAAATATAGGGTTTACCATTTGTGTCATCTTGAGTTTAGAGTTTTTGGCAGTTGTGGATCAAGAGTGAATAGTCTGCCTTCATGGCAGCTATCTGTTGGGGCCTCCTGTTTCTGTCTTATCATTTATTGATAGCCCAGGTTGTCTTAAATAAAAGTGTTTTCAGTTTTGAATCATTCGTGGATGAAGTGTACAGTGGTAAGTAGAGTCGAGCAAGTGAACTCTTAAAGCTATATTCAGGTGTCACTGAATAAAGGCTATTGTATAGTATGCTTGCTAATACATAGCTGGCAAGGCCTTTACCTCAACAGCTACACAGTTATTAAGGTTTAAGACAGATTATGTCTTGAAGAAATACATGGTTTTCCTGGTAATAACTACTGTAGCAAAACAGATCATATTCAATACAGAAAAATATAGTGATACTACAATAATCATAATTGGCTGAAAGCCCTAGCCCTCTCAAAATTAGCATTTGAATTGTCTGAATTGCATTTACATTTACATTATCCGCCCCATTAATACCTTGCTCAGACAATGAGCGGATGAGCAGCCAGTTAAGAGAGGGATTCAAAACTGCTGACTAACTAGCGATAAAATGCAACCAGGAAACTAGCCAAGGCAAAAAACAAACCCCTGATTTATATCCTAACAAATAATAAACAATAACGAATACACCATTATCTGTTGTGCTAAGCAATGCACTGTTTATTGCAACACAGTTCAAGCAATAACAATTCTGAGAAAGGGTTACTTAGCTTGTCTGCTAGAGACAACAGAGTTCATGTTATCCAACTGGATATACACATTACATATGGACATTATATAGTCCATGGTTGAGTTATGAAACACTTTGTTTATATTTGTACATGGAGCAGAGTGCAAGTCTCTGAAGTTTGGTTTCCGGAGTAACATTTTTTAATCACTGTGGTTCTTTTCTTTCCCCAGGGCTAAGGTATCTGTGGGGAGATGTGCAGGTCCCCCTAGTAGATAGTCAGTTCATGTCCCAAAGAAATGTAAGTTTTTACAGTTCAAGTTCCTTGATTGAAAGCAGATATTTCCAATCAGTGAGAGCAAATTGTAACAACTATTTTACAACAGACTTTTTTACAAAAAAATTATTCCCTACATTTGAATATTTTTTATATATTGTCTCTAGGGTAGAAGAGACTACCAGCCTATCAATCATGAGAACACAAGCCCAGGTGAAGAGTTTGAGCATTTGTTTGAGGTAAGCAAATACTGTATGTAGTTGGTAATTTTTTGATGTGGAAATGGGCAGCTACAGTTTGTATTTTTTCCTTGAGCTGTTTAGAACTAGAATTAGGTTATGTAGCCTATATTGAAAGTTTTCTTACATATGTATTGCCACTAGGATCGAACCAAGGATCAGCTTATAAGTCAGGACAAAGCGAACACGGTCAAACAGGTTGAGCGTCCTTTTAAGGTAAGCATATATAATTGCTTGTTTGTTTCCGTTTTAGAAACATGAAACCAAGGAAATTATTTTTAGTTCTAATTTTTCTTGCAAAGTTTAGTGTTTATATAGCCTTTATGCTTTTGACATCAACAAACTGGTCATTACAAGTGTTATCAGATTCCAGATATCAGATTCTCTTGAGCTGGAATCTTTTAACTAAAGGGCTCCTTTTTTATCCTTTCAGCATTATAAACCACTGTGTCAAAGTGGTGACAATAGAAGAAATTATTTTATTAAAAAGGGTTTCTAAAATGGCTGCATGCAGGAACATGTGTTTAACCATCATGGTTTTCAATAATTTTGTTCAGGCTGCTGTCATCCCAGCTAAGGAACCCGTCCATATGTTTGAGATAAATGTGAACATTCTGGTTGTCGTGGGCATCTTTCTTGTGCTGGTATTGATGTGGAGAGCACTGCTTGCTGTAAGCCTTTTCATCTTCATTATTACCAACAATGTCTCATGTTGAACAATGAAACTTCTTCGATTGGCTTGTTTTCCCTTCACTGAAATTATATGTTCTGATGATGTTTCTCCCTTCCCCATATTCTTTTCTAGGCCAAAAGGAATAAACGTTTACGTAAGTTTAGATGCTTTTATAAATAATGATCTTAATAATCTTAACATCTTATTACACAGTATGACTGGGTTTGTTTGTATTACTATTCTACCTTTACTTTAGTGAATGAAAAGCTGCTTGCTGAAAAAGTTGCCAAACTCTTGGAGGAGAAGTGTGAAGCACTTGTTAGAGTTTTGGACCTCAATGAAAAAGTGAGTTTTAGTTCCTCTTTTCCCATATGTGGAGGTTTTTGGAAAACCTTTAATTTTCCTGTTTCCTGTGCTTGTCCATCTTAGACCAAACAGCATGATGAACAAATCAGAGACTCAGAGAAAATGCTGTATGCTGCTCAATGCAACAACAAGGAGCTGAAGGTGAGAAGCTAATACATGACCCATATGTCATCATTGCCGAAAATGACCAACACTGTATTTTGTAGGTACAACAAGAGATTAAGCATTTGGTATTTACATGGAATCCATGGGACTCATACTCAGGTTTTCCCTGTAACCATTTGGTTTTACACCATTTCACATTTAAAACAGGACTCTCTGAAAAACATAGAAGAACTGATGCAAGAAAAGATGACAGAAATAGATGCTCTTGCCAGAGAAATGAGGAGCAATCAAGAAACACACGAAAAAGAAATGAAGAGAATTGAGAATGAAATTGATGCCATGATGGCTGAGCAGCAGTAAGTAAAGGGCAGGGTGCTGTAAAGGGAAAGATGGGCTTTGTGCATGGCATTGTACATGAAGTAAGATGCATAGGAATGTATTTTAAGATCTTGGCATTGTCATTCTGTTTGCAATTAAACCTTTCTATCACATAAAAAAATACAGGATATAAATTGTACACATGAACACGCAGAGACACACACACGCAGACACACACACACACACACACACACACACACACACACACACACACACACACACACACACACACTGAATCCCTAGTATGTTTATGCATACCCTTTCAGCTTGATATGTGAGTCAATGTCTTTGAACAAGAGGATAAACTGATTCCCTCTCCTCTCCTTCCAGATGAATGCCTGAACTTCAGAACAAACCGTAGAGGAACAGAGAGGAGTGACAGACAGGCTTTGCCTGATAGTCATGCTACTGGCCAGAATTATTATTTATTAATTTAATGACATATCTCAATAAAAGGCTTGTTCCCACCAGTTGTGATGTTGAATACATTTACTGGAAACAGATCTAGTGTTGGACCACAACTGTTTCTGACCCAACTGACTTTCAACTTGAAGAGGAACTACATGTTCAGACTCTGCCTGTGGGAGTGCCATGTACCACTGCAAGCTCTGACCCCTGGAGCCATTTCTCCATCCAACACATAGGCCTGGGCTCCAGCGACTTTCCAGGCCTGTCAAACCATGTGGAGGATCTCACATCCCACCACGGACTTTGATCAGTGTCTTTCTCGCTCTCAACATTGAGACAGACTCAGCAATACCTGTAAAAATGCATCTTTCATGTAACTCAGCCTGTATGTTTTCATCTTACCATGTGAGGAGAATGTACTTGTATGTCCCACGTTCTTTCTAAATTACTAAAGCCATATACTGCTTTTGTAAAAGCACATTATGTGTATACATGCTATTAGTTGCTTGTAGCCTCACATTACTGCCTTTTCACATCTGCACACATCAGACAAGTTGCTAAGACAAACTTGCACAACCTTCATTTTTAGATATTCCCTTTTATGTATTCAAAGCAGACTTCCAAACTCTAGGTTCTGATGGCTAAAATCATTCATATTAGGCCATGGAAAAAGGGGTCATTCTTACTAAGATTCCACTAATAATTGTAAATATTTCACTCCAGCATTAATGGGATGTATGTACAGTATGTGCTTATATCGTATGTCACTTCATACAAATCTGCGTGTAGTGACCTGAATAAGATGCGATTTGCTGTTTTTGTACCAAGTGTGACAGTCTCTTCATTTTTTCAATAAGATGTCACTAACCTTTATCTGTTTTTGGGAGAGACTGCCAGTAGAGGGCACTGTAGTCAAGCCTGTGCAGCAGGGACAAGGTTCAGCTGGTGACCAGGACTGATTCTAAGGAGCTGTACAGTGCAGCTGCTGCTCTTGATTGTCATAGTTCCATGTCATGCTCAAACCATCCCAAACCTTCCAACGATGGCTGTTAGAAAAAGTGGCTTCATTAAACTTTGTCAGCCATTGAGGGAGTTATTGTTCGTTCATTTTTTTCTTTCCTTTTATAAATATAGAATTCCCAATTAAACCCCCCCACCCTTTTTCCCCAATTAGGAATGCCCATTTATACCATAGAGGTGCTGGTCACCCACTAATAATGCAGGAGAGTGCAGGAAAACAGGTGCTCTCTTCCAAAACATGTGATGTCAGCAACTCTTCTTTTTACACCACAGTCTCTTTGACAAACTTGATTGACCAGTGGAGGTCATTGGTATGTGAAGAGATGGTCATATCCTGGTTGCCCTATCCAACCCATCCCCGGGGAATGAAGACACATTGTTCCACTGCCTGTGCGCTCCCCATAATTGTTGGCTGATGACCCAACTAGGATCAAATCCAGGCCATAGAGCTCAGTTTGTATTTAAAGTACCTTGACCACTGGGCTAATCTGGAGCCCCATGCATATTCATGACAACAGATGTAGGGAAATGCAGTTTACCTGTGATGTGATTTGTTGAACCTGAGATGACCATTTTTTGTTAGGCTGTAAAAAAGGGATGGCTGACCTGCAGTCTTCATTAAGAATTCAGGCCAATATGTCTGATTAATGGGTGCATTTGTCTAATCATATGCAATATGTATTCCTACAGAATGTTAACTATTTTGGGCTGTAGAGTAATTTTGTTTTGTATGATGCAATTTGTGAGTACATTCAATTTGTATTTATAGTGCGTCAGAGGATGATTTCCTTCTTTACAGTATCTCTAGGCTGACTAGCTAGATAAAAGTAGGGGCTAGTTGAGCTACACAGTTTGAACAACTGATCCAATTGGCTGAAGGTAGAGTATGTTAGGTCCTATTGGCTGCAGGCCAATGATAAATCCTATTGTCTGAAGATACAGCATGGTAGGTCCCATTAGATGAAGGCAGAGTTTAAGAAATTTTATCGGCTGAAAGTAGAACTCAAATGACAATGATTGCTGCAGGCATGGATGGGAATCATAGGAGTTTTAATTGCACAATAGCCCCAGGGCTGCGGAATTTGGATGGCCTTGGTTCCAAACCGATCTTATCTGGGCTTTGCAACTCTGACCGGGTCAGAACCCTGACCAGTTCATCTGTGGTCATCACTGGCAATGCAGAGTATAATTTATGCAGGTCTAACTGTCTGTAGTTTTTTTCCATGCTTGCAGAATGAGGAAACTGTGGTTGCAACCACCATCCATAAATAGAAATGGGAAGATGACAGTAAAAATACAAACATTTTTTTTCTTTGAAATATAATAATAAAAATAATGTTTTATCTCTACAGCACTTAGAATAAAGTATGAAACATAAGCACAGTGGATAAAGTAGAACAATATTTATGTAACACAAGCGCAATGTAAACTATGTGAAGACAGAAGTAATATATGCAGATGAATGTCTGTCACTCATTGACTGCCACCATTTAGGACTGTTCATCTATACCCCAGTGATGGCTCAGAGCTACAAAACTGTTGAGATCAATATAAATCCATACATTCCATGAGACTGAGAATCTAACTGAACTGTCCCAGGGATGATGGATTCATACCAAAAATACACAACAATTTCTCAAGAATCAGTATCAAAAAGCATATACATATAACATACAACCCCTGTATGAGTTTCTGAGAATTTCTAAGATGTACTTTTTCAATTGAGTCACCAATCACAATAGTGACCTGAGCCCTAATATTTACATCAGTGTCTGATGTGCTTTAATTAAAGTAATTTGAAATCAGGATATTATGTGTATTTTCAAACATAAAAGCTGTTAAATTTTAAACTCTGGCCTCCATGAGTATATTGCTTGCTAAAGAAACAAACCAAGACAAATTGATTCTCTTTTGTATTTTTATTAAGGTACTAGGATAATTTTAAACAGCTTCTGTAGATCCCAAATGACAATTTCATTGGCAAAGGGTGGCAGGGCACAGGCCAATATAAGTAGGATATTATCATGGAAGAACACTCACTGTCTATACCTGTGGCCATGCTTTACAGTTAATAGTACAACTGGGACACTTTTCAAACGGATAAAGTAATGGGATAAACAACTTTTGCAGGTGGTTTCAAACTCTGATTACCCCTTCAAAACCAGTCTGTGCAACTGTTCATATAGTCCACTTCATTATTACTGTATGAAGAAGTATCTGCTTGGAATAGATGGATGGATGCCTGGTTGAATGTCATGCAAGCCTAGCTGAACTCCATAGAACTTGGTCCTCTAACTCAGAAACGCCCTCCTGTGGTGAGAATGAGAGTTGTACAGCAATGCTGCATCAGGAATGGGTACAGGGGTGGTGTATGGATCTCAATGAGAAAGACATCTCTGGAGCATGGCAACATGAACAAATACCTGACTGTAAGGAACATAGTGCACTGCCCTCAAATTTGTTTTGCACTTATGTTTTTTTTTAATTTAAAAAAAATTGTGTGGCATATTCAGACTTACTGATGTCAGAATTTGATTAGTTGCAAACTAAGAATGTACCATGACTTTGTGCAAGCCTTTCTCTTCTCACCACCTCCTCTGTCTGGCTATATGTCTGTCACCTATCCTATCTCTTCCTCAGAATACCAACACAAATGCACATACACACACACACACACACACACACACACACACACACACACACATGCATACACACAACACTTAGAACTTATTAATGATCGTTCCCTTGTTCATGTATAAATACATAAATATATATGTATGTATTTACTCTATATGTATGCTTCAGTATTCTTCAACAGTACTTTTCTCCTCACCACTGTCAGTGGCCATACAAGCTGTTTTAACAGAAAATGCACTGAACTCTGGTCATATCCCAGCTGTTTTCCCTCTCTAGAGGTGCAACTTGGATGTGCCGGCATACTCTGCGCGTTGAAGCTTATTGCTCCCCTCCAGCCCACCGTAGACAGGAACTGGGAAGCGGTCCCTGCCATCGATGGGACGCCTTTCAGATCGTGCTCTGACAAAAGATGCCTCAAAGATGTTTGGAAATCATAAGGTCATAAACAGGATGACTCATCTGACTCATATGACTTTTTTCCACTGCGCAGTAAACCACTGCCTGTGTTCTTTGCACCGCTTTGTTCACAAATGTCCATTTTTAGATATAGTAAGGGGTTTAAGCACTGACCATAGTATCTCTCTCTGTGAAGTTCTTGACCAACTGTTCTTGAAGAACCTGCATGCAAGCACCCTAGATTGATATTTGCAGTTGATTCAGAGTTGCTCGTCTGTTTTGTCTTGCATCTCCAACCAATGCACAGACAATCAAGGAGTATGCAATTTCAACCACGATTGCCCTTAGCTGATAACATCTTTCCCTCAGACTTCCATGCCATCATTACCTTAGCCACTGTTGTTTGTGAAACATCAGCAGGTTGAGCAGTCTTCATCACTGAAGCTCCTGACAAATGCATCCCAACAATCACCCCTCTCTCAAACTCACTGAGATCTCTCCTTCTACCCACAGTAGCCAAAATAATTGGCAGCTGGGCCTGCTCATAATTTTCATACATGACCCTAAGTATGACAGGATAGAAATCATCAGTCAAAAAATCTGCCAGCAATACTCAGTAAATGCCACAACAGTCTAATCCAACAGCTGAACTATTCAATTCATTGTTAGAATATGTCAGGGTATTGAATTGGACCCCGGTACATAGAACTAAGATGGTTTGCAAAGCCATACCTTGCTCCCTCACAACATTTGATGCAGATTACAGATTACATTTTTGTCATTTAGCAGATGTTATCCAGAGCAATTTACATAGATTACATTTTTATCCATTTGTACACCTGAATATCTACTGAGGCAATTGTGGGTTAAGAACCTTGCTCAATTGTACATCTTCAGTGCTCCAGCAGGGGCTCAAACCAGCAACCTTTGGTTACAAGCCCTACTCCTTACCACTATACCATACTGCTGCCCGACACAACTGAGGAGGTCTGAGGACATCTCTGGATTTTTGTGCCTAAACCCAACATGGATAGACTATTCTACCAAGGAAAAACTGAGAGGCTATGAGGGGTTAATGCCTTGGTCTCTTCTTCTATGAACCTCCTTTATTCAACATGTAACACAGTCATACACCCTTTTTTGGGATTGGTGTAATCTGGCCCCTACACACTTATTTCATATTTTACATTCAGACCAGCAGTCAAAAGAGAACATCTAAAAGAATGGCGATGGCCATCTCAGTTTTGGTGTTCTGACACCAAATATGGACAATATAAATTTTCCCTATACATTTTTTCAACGATTTCAAAGGATCAAATTGGAATCCAGACTGTTGAGCAGCCCTGCTGGGTGTGAGGATCTCGAGAAGAGTGATGTACAATCCTGTCTTTATCCAGCTTTTTCTTCTAGTGGTGTAGTTGTGTCCACCACCCTAACAGAACTTGTCTTAGTAGCATTCCAGAGGCATATTCTTACAGCATGCAACCCTAGCATGGCCTAGTGGGTGGAGAGCTAGCCAGACAGTCAGACGCTAGCAGGTTTAGTTCCCAGGACATGTGCTGCTAGAGTTCTGTTGAGCAAGCTATTGAACTCACATTGCTATGGTAAATATAGTTGTAGGTTATGTACATTGCTGTGGATAAAGGCATCTGGTAACAATTTCAATCTACATTGTATTCTCTCAGTGCTAATGAATCGGTAACCATGGAGATATGATCTGACAAGTAATTAGACTCCTTGAAGGAAAAAAGCAACAGTCTATTTTACACATTCTGGCTAAAAAAGACTTGCCAGTATGAATGTGCGAGTCTGTGTGTGCTCAGGCGTACACAGTAGTTACTGACAGAGTGTGGTTTAAAAGAGATGAACCACTCATGACTTTAGCACTGAGAGACCTTGGCTTTCCTTTTGACACACAAACACTCAGGTGGTACTAGCTAGTGCCTGTCTGCCCTTGCTCAATTATATTTTATTCAATGCCATTAATTTAAATGTTAAAATAGCCTCCATGGCTGCAGCAGCTCCGTTTTACTTATTTCTTTATTTTATATTGCTATGACAATGTTTATCATTTGTTGTTTTAGTAGAAACTCATTCTATTGCAATGGCAGTTTTGCATTTCTGCACATCATGTGTTTTTGTGCAGTGCCTGTAAGATAAATGCTTTGTGTGCACTTTGTAAACATTTGGCTCTGTTTTTGTTTTTCTGCATCTTGCTTTATTTGTGCATTTCACCTGCCACTGACAACAAAAGAATACCCCTTCATAAAAATCTCAAAATTGAAATTTTTTTTTGTCTTTTTGGCCACAGCTTTTAAGGTTAAAAGATCTGTGACATTAAAATGCAAGTTTATTTGGACATTGAACATTGGAGCATTTTTGTGTCAGTTAAAATTTAGGATCATGGTTTTGGTACATGTAGCACAAGAGGACACAAGGAGAAATGATTTCCATTTTTCCAAAGTTTTCTTTCCACGGCGGGAGTCAAAAGCGGAGGCTACTTTTCATTTTGAGATGATTCACCTTAAAGTGTCTGGACACTGACATCACTTGGATGATTATTCTAGCTTATCTTCACGTAATGGTAGTAAAATGTGTTTCTTTTAAATACAATTTTCATTTTTCCTCAAACAGGAGTCTGCGGAAGTATGGACACACTTCACTCCATTTGGAAGCCTACTTTCTGATTGGACATGGTGATAGCACTGGCCAATGAGCAGCCCTCTATGACCCCCCATGTTAAAGATCCCTGGGAGCATTTCTGAAAAACGAAGAGTTTACTTTTATCATGAACAACACTTGCTTGATTAAATTCACTGTTAAAGGCAAATCACTGTAGCAGTTATACAGACTTCCCTGTACATAACACTCTTTCTATATCACCTCATTTAAAATATGCCTACTACTCCTCTGGAAATTGTGGTACTTCTCTTGGAAAAAAAAAAATCACTGCCCTTAATGGTAATAACATGAACCTGGAATCAATTGTAAAGTTTGCTGGAACAATTTAATAGGCATTTAAAAATGAAACAGAGGAAGTGTGATTGGTTGAATGTACTCTGAGGACACTGGCTCAGTTACCTTCACAGGGATGAATTACAAATGCTGGGTAGATGTGAACAAACTATCTCCAGAGAGCTCATTCTTTCCAGGGAAGATATCCCAGTTCCCTGCAGGCCCAGCACTATGGGGGTGCTTAGGGACACATTGCACCCCCAGATGGACCTCAGTGCACCCCCAGTTGTCTCCTTATATCCCAATGTCTACATAGTGTTTATGACTTTTTGTGCACCCCGTGGATTGCAATTGCACTCCTCTGTATTTTTTCCTCGCACTGAGCCTGGTTCCCTGTGAGACAATAATAATGACCCTTGGTATATTAGCATATTATGAATATTACCATGCACAGAAATTCATTTATACAAATGAATTTTCAACAGAACAGCTCAGGTGAAGTGTATTACTCAATGACACAGTGGCATGCCACCAAAGCCTCAAACATACCGTAGCCAATGCTTTGATCAATACATGCTGTAGAGCTGTGTTTCTCCAGCCATCATTCCAGCTGAGCTCTCAGTGAATTAGGTTTTATTGAGCAGTTAGTTACCAATTTTTAGTTGTCTATTATTACTAGGGCTGTATCGAATGCCATTTTTTGCCAATCGAATTTTAGCCAACCTTTTTCAGAATGAAGCTTTGAATGTCTGTGACATGACATCATCGTTTTGGCCTGTTGTTTTGGGATACTCTACTTTCCACTCAATAATATGAATGCAACTGCCTAAAACCTTCACTGTGCACAGTGTTCACTGGTCTCATGTCTATCGCAATAAATCTCACAAGCACACGCTATTTCTTTTTTTCTCCTTTCGGGCAAAGGAGATTTCATCATTTCATCCAGAGTTCGCTGTCTTTGCAGTGTCAACGGTTGGCATTCCTTTCATAGCTGAGGATGCACCTAACCATTCACAAATAATACAGTGATTATCTGCACAGTAGCTAAACTAAACTTAGGCGTGACTAACGATATTGTAGACCTTAATTTACTAAACCATTTTACGAATTCAGAAATTAACTTACACTTTTCAGATGGTTTCCCAAATTTGTTGTTGAGTGATGGTACACGAGTTTTATCTTGCATATCTGGCACTCTGCTCTTTTATCGTCATCAGTAAGCTTACAATGCTTCCAAACCAGGGATTTTTTTGTACTTTTTTTTTTGTCCAGGACTGAGAATCACGAACGACCGTTATTCCTAGCTTATGCATTTATGACGCCTTGATGGAGAGCAACACGAGGCATTTGTTACTGAAATTCAAAAAGTGCAAATGTGTTTATTGGCAAAATTGTTTATGCTAAATGATAATAAAAAGTAGGCCGCTTTAACATCTAAATTTCTTGTGTAACTGTTATGATGGGTGAGGCGGGATGATTAAGGTGGTGGGGCGCTGCGGACAAACTGACAGTCCTTTGTCACAATAACAGCAATAACCTGAAAACTGCAACTGAGCACCCATCCTAATAATTGAATGCTTAATTTAACAGTCGAATGCCAATTCAATGAACGAAGCTTCGAAGCTTCAAAGCTTTGAATTTTTCAGTACAGCACGAATTATAACCCTTTGGACTGCTTAACAAAGCTTTGCAAATCTAGTTTAGTTGTTCTCCACAGAAGCAGCACAAGCGGGTTACAGTGCATGCAGCCATTTGATTTGCCAATCCATCTGGCTAAATGAGCAATAGAGTTAATATTGACAACTAACAAGTTCAGGAAAACCATAACTGAGCCTTCAGAAATGACCACGAGAGCATTGACATCAACCACTGTCAACAGACGTATTGGTGCAAGGTGGTGATTGTAATAAAATGTTTACATAATCCATTGATTTATTTTCTAAAATGTATATATGTAAGAACCATTACATTCTGAGTACAAAAATGCATTCTATTGCAGCCATATGAGTTGTTGAAGCCAAAAGGGCCTACCATCCCCCCATCATCAGATGATAGAGTTTGAGGAAAATTTTAGCAATGGCATAAAAAGTCCCTTTGAAAGATTAGTTTGAGATTGTCAGATTAGAATTCCAGACAAGGGAAAAATTGACTCTGCTTTCCTGTGCAGTACCTTATGAAAGCACACAGCAAATGTCAAAAATGTAATCTTTTTTTTTTTTCAGAAGACATTACTCTGAGTTAGTGACAAAAATATGTGTGGCTTGAGTGACACATATGGTATGAGGCCATATATTAAACAAATCCTGTTAGAATATTGGCTTTTCATACTTTGGGTCTGTTAGATTTGTTCTGGGTGGGATTAAAGAGGAAACTCCAATCTCTTGATTGGTTTTATCACTTATGCCCAAGATTTTTCAGGAATTAGTATTACAGAAGCAAACCTTAACTCTGATGTCTGTATCCTATCTTTCCTTACTCATCCTGTTTTACATAAAATTAAAATATAAGTAATGCCGATTCCAGTTGGAATTATAATCTAGGACCTATGTGCTGTTTGTCAGGCCTGTCAACAGGTCTGTAACAATCTAAATAAACCTTACTGGTACAGGATAAATTTTTGCAATGGTGTGAGGCTATGATGTGAGTGGACTAAGCTTCGCTTAAGTCAAAACAGCACTGGGCTTTGGACTTTAAGAGAATTGAGAAGGAATTGCTGATTTAATTTTTAAAAAAAAGTAAAAAATATTTTGGTATCACTTTTCTTTCAGTCTTCAGTTCAGCTGTGTTTGATTATAGATTGTCTCAGAGTTCATCCGATAATGCTAACCATACACTAGAAGACTTTGACAAGACTCTGAAAAGACATTTAAAAGACTAAAGTCTGACACCCTCTCACATCTACCATACACTAGGAGACTTTGACAAGACTCTGAAAAGACTTTTAAAAGACTAAAGTCTGACACCCTCTCACATCTAAAGACAATGTGTCATTAGTCACAGAGTATCCGCTTTGCTGTTTCTTGTTTGGTGCTGAGAGAGCTCACCTATTGGTTGTTGACAATGTCCATGTCACAATTTGCATCAGCCAAGACTAAAAACTTTGGAGCGTCAAGACGGGAAAAAGACTGACTTAAAACAGCTCGGATTACCACCTTACACCAAATGTTCAAAATCACGGGAGCACGCCACAACTCTTGCAAAACTCTCATGATTTTATTCCGACATTGGAAATTTGTCTGTGAAATCACTTGAAAGTTGTTTGGTGTAAGGCCGGCGTTTGATGACTGAGTGATTGACTGACTGCACTGTTGCCCCCAAGTGGACATACTAAATTTGAAAATAAAAGTTATGATCTAGCTGCAGCACTGTCAGTAATATAAATAGCTCAAGTGAAATTGAGATGAAAATTACTTTACCAAGCGTGCTTGTTAAGGGTTACTAGAAAAGACAATCATAACAATTACCACGGAGCTATAAAGTTAGTTACTTGAATAACTGGTTATCTAGATAGCTTTGATACTTTTCCAGGTACAAAAACTCCCCTTGAACAAAACCTGCACTGATTAGCCAGTTAGCTAACTTTACTAGCTTTATGCATCTTATTCTTGTCATCAGAAATGCACCCTAAAGCAAAATGAAGACTGTATTTAAACAATATTTGTAAAACCTAGTCTATCTCCAAGGGTGGTTTTCATATTTGAAGCAAATCCAAAAAAAATTCCCTTGTTAGTCTACAAAGCAAACACAAAGTAGTAGGTGTAGTTTATTCACATAATTGCTAATTAGTTACCATTGAGGTTGCTAGTTGCTAGTTAAGTTACCAGTGCATATCCTAAAGCCACCTTTCTGTCCATTACATTGAACAGTTATCTCAGAAAACACTGAGATTTTATATTACAGCATATCATTGACTTAGTCTGTTTTGTGAACATTGATCCCTTTATACTACTGGCCCTGGGCTGGTATCCCAGCAGTTTAATGTCTCCTCACATTCTCAGGGTTTATGCACTGTGAACATGTGCTGTTTTTTCATAGACGTCAATGACGTCAAAGTTTTGCATTTTAAACTGAATAGAGGAACAGCAGCACTGTTAGTTATCAGGTTTGGACTGGTTCTTATGGGTCATGTTTTCAAATTGATTTCCTGCAGGAAACACAATACTTAGGCCTCGGCTGAGGATGTAGCTTTGCACAGTATGCTCGACCTCATCTGACCCTAAAAGGTGATGGTACGAACTGACGTGTCAGGTTTGAGGCGGAGCGAGGCAGCCGCCATGCAGGTTGGTGCACATAATGTGGCTGTGATGGATGGAGGACCAGCAGAGGAGAGACCGGCGTGCCCACTCTCGCCTCGGTGCCGACAGCCTCCCAGCTGCTCCCACCGAGCCAGCTGTCAACTCGGGAAGCAGGCATAAATCTTGAATCTGGGAAATCATCGTCCCTGGCTCCTGACTCAAGCACATTACTGGGTCCTGAAGGGAGGTAGCTGGGATGGGTTATGTTCCCACAGCTGGCTGAGGGTCCCTTTGAAACCGTACACTCCACTCCTGGTTCTCTTGTTGGTTTAAAACTGGGGTGACCCCTGCCCCTCGATTGGGAAAGCCGTTTTTCTTCCAGCGCTTCACATTTTTCGGATACCAAATCGGCCAATCGTAATCACAGAGGGCTAGGGGTTTTCATCCCCAGTCTCCCCACCATTGTTGTTAGAGTCGTGTGAGACAGAGGTTGTGTAAACCTTCACCTCGTTCTGTAGGTCTCACTAGGTGCCTGTGTGTGGACTGTCTAGAAGTGTGGGAGGTACAGGGCTGGCTGGTTGCCCATCCTCTGCTTCTGGGAATGCGAGTCTTGGCTGCTTCTCCCTTGAGGTCTCAATGGAAACATAGCATTCTGAGGCCAGCATTGCACAGTGCATGATGGGAATATTACAGGGGGAAAAATGCAGTGATTCTTCACTTCATTAACTCTGTCTCAACTAGTTCTGTCTGTTTTTTTGCCTCTAGTGAATTTCCAAACAGGGCCAAGGTTATTAGTGATGTCATATCTAAGAGAGGGCTGATTTTGTGTGTTTTCTTGCAGATGGCCTTCATCCAAGTACTCCAGTCATTTCCGTCTAAAGCAAAAGCAAAGGTACTTTCACATTGCATGTGAAATTCAAGGATTATTTTCAAGGATTCAAGGATATTCAAGGATTTCTTTGCAGATTTCACAAATATGAAGGTGTGTGTGTGTGTGTGTGTGTGTGTGGAAATGGGGATTATGGGAGGGGGAGCTTGAAATCAGTGACTTCAGCTCCCCAATGGTTCAGTCAGTACAGGCTTACACTCAAAGCCTGTGCTGAGCCCTACAGCCCAGACAGCACCAGTTCGAGACAAAGCTGTGTCATTAGCTGACTATGGCACTGCCTGTTGGAGTCAGGACTGTGTCAGCCAGCCATGGCAAGGAGCTCTCAACCTTGGGGTTAGGGTAGGGTAACTTTAGGTCAGGGTTCCACATCTCACCACACATCAGTGCTTCCTGAAAACTCACCACAGACCTATTTGTTGCTAAGTTGTAGTAGATTTGCATCCTGTGGGATTTGCAGTGTGTAAAACTGTCTTTCTCTGTGGGTGAGTGTATTGGGGGATTGCATGCGCCTCACTTCAGGGCTTCTTACATGAATGTGGAGGAGGTCACAGTGAGGCAAACTTAATGCTCAATTAGCCATTCTGAAATTGAGTGGAAGAGGTAAGAGGGAACTGAAACTGCCCAGAGTTCTAGTATAACAGTATTCTGTATTTCCAGGACATTGGTGTCGGGGGTAAATATAACTACCTGTTTTTCTCTAGTTAATATGTGCTGTTCCTCCTGGTCATTAGGGTTCCTGTTACTGATTATGGACCTGATTTTTTCAGTATAATTCTATCTGTTTAATAATCAAGCTATGCATGCTTTAATATTATGTCTACATTGACATTGTTTATACACATGATGTACACATTTATTAGCACAATGATTTATTAATAGGAATGTTTTGCCTGTCTGTACTATTTTTTATATTTCCCCCAATGAAAGATAGTTGAATCTGACTACCTTTGATTGGGGGAAACTACTACATTTTGACTATAATGACATGACTGTGTAGACTTTTGATGTGATTTGGTGTGATGATGTTGCCTGCCTCTGTCTGCATGTGTTGGAAGACTGTGTTGGCAATGACCACAGTTTGACCTATATTGTGACTGAGGAAGCACAAAGAGCCATTCCCATCAGCTCTGGCACCTCCCATGCTCTCACTGAAAGACTGCATGCAGGGCTGCTCAAGCAGTCAGTTTGTGACATCACAACAGGAAGTTGTTGTAAAATTCTAAATTTATCGTTGCGCACCACTGACACGGTTTCCCCTCCTGAAATATCACCACCATAAAGCCAGCCAATGATGTTTGAGTTGAGTTGTATGTGGCCAATCACTTTTCTCTGAAAGAACTCTGTCTTTGACGACTCCATGATTTCTGGTGACACAATAGTTCTCAAACAAAGCCCGGAAATGCAGTTTTAAAGGATGTGAAATGTGATCCAGTTGGCCGCAGCGAGGAGAGTTGTTTCCATGTAGCCGACTGTGATGATCTCAATAACCACATCAATTCCACAGGCGCCTGATGCAACGGCATGCACAAACAGCCCTTTGCACATATGGGAGCTTTAAGCAATGTCCAGGCATTCTCTTCCAGAATGTTCCACCTTCAGCCTTAACAGAGCATGACAGGGCCAGCTCTTGCTCCTATAGAATTGTGGGCCAGCAGTATTGTGAGGGCCACATTTCCGGTAAGTCACATAATGTCAGATAATGTTGCTTTCGGTTGAAATGCTTGGTAGGGTCGGGCTGTAAGATTAGGTAGGTCCAGCCAACCCTTATCAACATTTTAAAACTAGGCCTGGTCCCTGACAGTTATGGTCTTATTCTGTACAGCTCAGTAAAGTTCTCTAGCCATGTGATTAACTGGATGGGGACACTGATTTAGGACAATGGAAAGAGGGGGATTCAGGCCAGTCTTGAATGCATTCATGGCGACTGCGCTCTTGATGGATGACCTGGACCCCGCGCCGATTTGCAGGCAGTTAAAGGAAGCCAGGCTTTCGCATTCTGTGAGCCAGCAGTCCTCCTGGATTTCATCATGCGCTCGGATCCCAGTGCTCCGCGACGCTCACGTGGCCCTGCTGACGCTTCCCCGATCCTGTCCCAGCTGCCTCCACCTGTGGCAGGGATTCAGGGTGCTGGGATTCACCACTGAGCACTGGAACCAGGACATATGGACACATATGTGTAACTCACTAAGACTAGATTTATAAGGGCTAATCCATTACTGTGTGCTGCTAGGATGTCTCCTGCAAAAGCAAATAATCATTCAACTTCAGCACAAAGTATGATATCATTTTACTGAATTACCATTTCATTGAGCCTTCTTCTAGCTTTTTAATGTCCTTTGCTGTATGCTCTGATATTTAATTAATACCTGTGCAGCTAACTGCCTAACCCTATTAAATACACTTTTGTAAGTCAAATGACTTATAGGTAAATGTAAATGTAAATTTGGTTTGAACATTGTTTCAATAGCTAAATGAGACCCTGCTCACTAGTCGACATCAATCCATCTTTTGTACCTTGTAGAACCAAGCCCACAATGCAGTGTCACCATAATTTTGAACGTACATACTTAGGCAAGTGTTTATCTTTTTGTCACCTACCTGAGCTAGAGCGCAACAAAACCGAGGTTGGCTAAGCTAGAAATACAGTAGTACAGGCTTAGTTTTGTCACTCGGGGTTAAACACAGAGCAAACTGCAGCTTGATTGAATCTGGGCCTCGGTTTGCTTTCGTTTTGTCACTTCAGTTTAAAAATCCTCTCGCAGCTTCTTGAGCAGTTTCTTTCCACCAGGCTTTCCCTTTGCCACTTTGTGAAAATCTAGTGACACTGAAAGGACTCCTTGACTTTTGCTGGTAGCACTCTGGTGAACACAAGTGGGAGATGTCGCTGATCTGGTCTGAGGCGATCCCAGGGCGGCCTGTGTGTTCACCTAAGGCCCCCTCCCCCAGACCATTCAGCAGATGCATGCCTTGTCTGCCTGCAGACACATGGACATGTTCCAGGAGCCACAGAATATGGCACGCATTCAGTGTCTGCTTGTCTTCGTAACTCATGGCCCGCTGAAATTGTGAAAAAAAGTGTCTCCACCCTTTTTTTTTTTTTGGGGGCGGTGTGGAATCGCAAGTCTGCTAACCAAAGTATTTGGGGTGGGAAGTGATGTCAATGTGGAATTTCTGCATGTCATGGCAACCACATTTCATATACACTATATTGCTATACACATATATATATACACATATACACATATATATATATATATATATATATATATATATATATATATATATATATATATATATATATATATATATATACACACCAGGTCACTTCCTTAAAACTATAAATGTTATCCCTGGGAACTGTGATATTTATAGAATGAATTCTACTGAAGTCCAAAAAAAACAATGACTACACCCCTATGGTCAGAGGTCTGCGGGGACAGTGTATGCATAATTTAATAATCTGTAGCTAGCTGAATATTTTTTTATATGTATGGGTATTTATCACAGTATTAATTTGGAGTACATCTGGGAAACAGCTGATAAATGACACTTCACAGAAAGACAAAGTGTTCCTGAAAAGATTTCCAACAGATTGTCTCTGTGGCATTGTCTCATAGCTGAGTCGTTCAGCTCATGGCTTTGGCGTAGATGGCTGATGTTTATCAGCCACATGAAAAAATTGAAATTTTAGCATCCCCTCTGACATGACTGATCTCAAGACTTTCTTGCGTGCTGGTCTACTTTCCCCTGTCAAGGCTAGAGCACTGTCTGCATTTTATCTCAAATAATTCCAGGGATCTTTGTTTGAGTTTTCAGCTTTTCATCTTCAAATGTCTGACAGCAGTCTGGTCAACCAGGGGAAATAGCTACATGGTAACATCGAAAACAAAATAAGGATGTCCAAATGCCCATCCTCTAATCCCCTGACATCTGACGTCCAAAGACGGGGAGAAAATCGTACAGATAGCTGGAGTCCATTAGCCATGACCACCTTAGCTCTCACTGTGTGGGTGTCCTGGTGATATGCCCCACTCACTGTTTATGGCATCTCTAGTGAACTGTTTCCTGGGGAGCCCTAAACACAGTAAAATTACAACATGAGGAAAACAGAAAGAGTGAAGTTCTCATCCCAGTCCCTGCTTCTCCATGCACTGTGGTGGAGTTTTGTCATGGACAGCATGGATGTGGCATAGAGGGGCTGTCCTAGAAATCTCTGATGAAGGAGGTAGCACACATCTGCATCCACTCATTTCATACATACAGCTAAGGGACTTAGGCCCTTGGAGTTGGGATTTTTTTCTGCCCACCCCTTATTTGATATAATCCTGGCAATGCAGGGTTTCATAGCATTTACTACATATTAATTAGGAATAGGGTAAGTAGAGTAATTTAGGTGGCCTGTCCTGAATAGAGCCTTGACAGACAGGATATGCATCATTATGACAGTGTCCCCTAAAGAGGAAACACCACGCCATGAGAGTATACAGGAAATGAGTCTGTACAGTCCTTTGTCTTGTGTGTGTGTGTGTGTGTGTGTGTGTGTGTGTGTCTGTTCTGATGGTAGCATGTGTGGGGCATGCTGCTATTAGTCACCTTGGTGACATCATTAACAATATGAAAGTGACAAGAACAGAGGCAAAACTAGAGTGTGAAAGCAGAAAGCAGGCACTTTATTTAGAGCAGTGAGGTGCAGAAAATATGTGTGCAACAGTACGTCAGCACTGGTCCGTTTTAGTGTTGTTCCGTGGTTTTAGTGTGCCACAAAAGTACATGCAGGACTGGTCAAGGACTTGACAGAAAAAGAACTTGACTTTCCCTCTAACGAAAATAACAATACCTTGTACGGTGTTTCTATTTCTCTGAAAAGCCTATGTGATAATAATAAGAAGAGCAAAAATTTGTTCAGTGAGTATGTATTTTTAAATCAAACAATGAAATGTGATGGCTATTTGACATGCTTTTGACATGCATTTTGACAAATCCTGTAGAAAAATTTCTTCATTATCTCTTATTATTCTAATAGGCCTGGAACAGTGAGTCTAAGTGACTAAGGCTCCAGAGCAGAGCTAGTGCTTCTGAGAAAACATATGCGCTGTAGAAGAGGGAGATGAAGAGAGCAGGGGCCTTGGTGATATTTACCTTCACCCGCGTCTTCAATGACATCAGACATGTTATTCTGTTTCTTTACATGGCCAGCTTGGCTTGAAAATCTAGCTTTGATAAAACACACCATTGTATTATCAAAATATACCATCTGAAATTCCTGTGTGACTCTGAGTGCCCTTTCTGAGTTCTGAGAAAAATGCAGATTAGAAAATGTTTTAAATTCATAATCTCTGAAATCAAACCGAGATTTAATGCGTCCTTCAGGACAGTGGGTGGGAATGTAGAAAAGATCCCTGGGAGATTGTTTATTCTCAGAACAACAGATTAAGCAACGTCTCTAAACCCCATTTTGTGGAATTAGGAGCTTCTCTGGAATCTGCCAAACGGCTGGTTGTTTTTGGCCTCTCGAAAGCAGTTGGACGCGACTGTGTGTCTTGGCCAGCATTTAAGAATCTGTTCTCTCTCTCCTGCTCCTTGTCTCTCTGACAAAGGACTCAGATTTACCGCAGAGGCCAGGAACAAAAAAAAAAAAAACATTTTAGCAGTAGGAACTTTCTTAAGTTTGCGTCAATGCACTTTCAGACATTTGCCCTATAAAGACTGAAGGACCTGCAATGAAAGATGTGAACTATTTCTGCCAATGCGTCAGCTGATGTGACACAGCTATGAAGAACAAATTAACAACATATGGGAAGCTATGTTGGGAATATATGGGAAGCTCTATATTCTGTGGTCTTGCTGCCCACTAAAGACTTTGATAATTGATTTGTTTTACTTTATGTGTGTTTATATGTATCAATGTGCTCATAAGAATGTTTACTTATTTCTTTTTCCCAAGATTGCACTACATAATATTACAATATTGTATTATTGTAGCTCTATCATTTAAGACAAAGTGATACAAATGGATTAAGCACATAGAAATTACATGTTTGTTCTTTCTGTATGAATGACTTTGCATAGACATGTGGGTTAATTTAACCATTAAGTTGTGGACAGATGTTATTACACACTGCAGAAAGCAGGTATGATTAATAGAAGAGAACTCCAAGCAACCACACAGTGACTGTCTATCCTCACGGTCATTAGCCCAAACCCATTTTCATAACGTTCTGTGAAAAATAAGAGCAAGCATGTGAGAGTACTAAAAAACCCACATTTTCCATTTCATTTCATAAATGCTCAAAGACATTGCACTTTTCTCATCATTTCATTAAGAAGTCCACAATGCAGTAATTAATGAATCAGTTGTTAAACCAGGTAATAGTTTTCCTATGTAAATAATGTAGTCTGGGTGAAGACTTTTCCTATGTACTTTGAAGTCTGGGTGGCTGGGTAGATGAAATGAGGTTCATAGTATGTCATAGCCTGCTTTAAGAAAGACATGCAGGTCTCACTCCTAAGCATTGCCTGATAATGTCAAATGCAGCAGGTCAGGGGGCTCATTTGGAGCACAGAACTTTAATGAAAATGTCCTTACCCACATTCTCTTGGATTAAACACTCACAACACATCTGTGGCAGTGTTCTGAATCATGCCCACCTGGTACATTTGGTGCTGGAGTGTGTTTTGGCTTTGCACCTCTTCTATTTGCCTGAACCTCCAGCCCTGTTTTGACACCAATTGCATTTGAATTTTTGAAGAGTCTTACTGAAGAGTTCTTAATGATTACTCCCCACATGTGCTCAACATGCCCAGCTGACAGAGAAAAGTAGAGTGTGCTTCCTTGGGCTGTGGCGTACTGGTTTCTGGTTACTGACATAAGGCTGTCCCAAAAACAATAAGGTGAGAAGGAGTGACATCTGGAAGAACTTTACATTTAAGTTTCATTTGTATTGTATTGCTTAGTGGACATGGTGACAAAATCATATGACAAAGCCAATCAGTGACAAAGTCTATGACTGTATGGCTGTTATGTGCTCAAAACTGCCAGATGTGGGGCTTCATTGCTCCAAAAACATTAGGTGCAACACTTTTGACTCTGTCCAGTAGTTGTTTTGGGATGGAGTCAGTTAATGCAACTGTAGGATATTAAAAACAAAAAAAGAGGAAAAAATCCAGATTCTGTCCTAAGCTAATAAACACTGTAAAAGTTTTTAAAAAATCTTTTCAGCATCTATCATTTTTAATTAAAAAATATATTTATAAATTTACAGCTGAAATGCAACATTGTACCTTGGCAACTAACTGAAGGTACCTCTGGCTTTTTCAAATGTTATTTCAGAGATGTTCTTTTGCTGTCATTATAGCATTGCAAAATTTGCACACACACACACACACACACACACACACACACACACACACAAACACACACCCCTAAGGCACAAAACCGGTTCTGTATTGCGAGTTTTGTGTATACGTGGGCGGACTCGGAATGTTGTGTAAGAGGTCCCTTGTTGTTTTAGATGGTGATGACCCCTTTATTCTGGAATGACAATGATAATGTTGGTGAGGAAACCATTAACAAACAGGCTGTAAACCGTGGGACTGTGGTTTCAACCTAGGCACGCATGCCTGACACCCAGTATCTTCCCCACTGTAGAGCTGGAACCAGGCTACCACAAGTTAGATACAAGGCTGGCTGGTCTGGTACACATTTCTATGCCAACAGGGACTGAACATCTGCCCAGTTCAGGGCTCCTCCCTGGTGTTCATCTGGAGTTTGAAAAAGAGACTCCGAGACAACATTCCACAAAAATTTGAATCTCTCTCCCAGAATTTGGTCTTTGCATGGACAACAGCTTGCTGAATCTCTCCACTTGCTTTTATAATGATCTATAATAGATGATTAAAAGTCAACATGACTTACTCAAGGTTGAAGCACATACCCTGGGTCATACAGTTTATTTCACATAAACTGATGGATGAATTTACTTGGAATTCTAACCCACTGTATTACCATGGCTGGTTTGTTCTGAACTGGTTGCTCCTAGTGACCACTCAAAAGGCAGAAACTAGCTATCAGGACATGTTAACTGTGCAGTGTGTTGCCAGAGACACCAGACTAGAATTTTGTTACAGTGAGGGAAAAAAAAAAGTTTTGCATTGCTCCGTCATGATATCAGTATACACTACATGGCATTTTAGTCAGGGACCATATGTTTACATCTAAGCTAATTCAGATTTCAGGCCAATTGCTTCCAGTGGGGAAGTGGAAGGTCTTTCCCAGTTTCCAGATAAGCATTCACTGTGCACAAAGAATGTGTGGTATCCAGTGACAGCATCTCTGCCAGCAGGCATTTGATCAAAGACAAGGGAAAAAAGACCTGCCAATCAAGATGCAGCATCCAATCACAGGTCACATGGTGACTCAGAAATGAAGGGCAAAAAGGTGATCATGGAAATTCTAAAGTATTCAGTGGACAGTGGACACATGAACTATGATGTGTACAATTTGAGCTAGCAATATTGCTAATAATAGCTAATAATATTTGCTCAATTACTAGCATAAAGCATAGTATAGTCAGACTATGGAACTGGTTGCTTACCCCTTTTTGGCCCATTCACTTGAATAGGTTTGGGTTGCATTTCTGGCACTTGATTACAGTGCGAAAACCACTGACAGGGAGTACCGTAAAGTAAGCTCGGTTGGGAGCTCTGTCAACAAGGAATAAAAATAGGTTACATGTACACTGTGCATTGCAGTACTCCAGTACTCCAGCTTTTTGGTGCATGCCTATGATCAAGTTTTTATAAGGCCATTACAATACAGCACTTGAAGTTGAGCTAATGAATGACCTAACTGTGTCACTCTTAGGTGTGCGAAAAAAGGTATGAGACATTCCTGTGGTTTCACATTGGTGAAACACTTTCTATCCTTAAGATACACAACATTGTTTTCACCACCTTTCCTGAAATAGGCACCTCTCAAGACTGATGCTCTTGGGAGCGGACTGCTCACTTGCTGTGACCTCAGCCCATTGTTTATTTTGTTGGAAAATGGAATCGTCAAAACCTGTAAATGCAGAAATAGCAGCCAATTCATCCTTTGATCTTTTTCACGCATGTTTCCAGCATAGTGTTATATCATTGTGCAGCCAGTGTTAAATGTTAGGACCTATAAGCCAGGACCTATAAGGTAGGACCTATAAGCTCACTGGCTGACCCACGTAACATCTACTAAAAAGACAGAACGCAGACTATACCCATTACATATACATTTAGAAAACTGGATATCTACTGAGGCAGTTCAGGTTAAGAGTACACACTGGCACTGGGGAAAGTGGAACCATGACAGAGTGCTGCACATCTCTATTTATGGGTTTCTTGGAGGATGACAAATGTACCTCTTCACTTACCGCAAGGAGGTGTGCGGACTACAGTGCTGTACATCCTGCTCACAATTAATTAATTTGTCAGTTCATCTATCCAGGGGGCATGCTGGAACACAAATGCCTCCAGTTTGCTTGGGTTTTACATTATCAGGGCCTTTTAATCAAGGTGTATCCAACCCTGACATCTGACTCCATGTTTCACCAGACACTTCTTTCACTTCACAGTCAAAGATTGCTCTGCTGAACTTTTAACACTTTGAAGCCATCCAAACATTGTCTGAACCAACATTCACTGGAAGCATTCATTCCTGTGGTAGTTTGGTAAATGTGTGGTAAAAGTGACCAACCAAAATGTTTTTATAGTGATAAACATTTCTTGTATAATTTACAGTTCACTATGAAGCTCTATGCTGCTATTAGCATTACTAGGGCCAGACTACAAACAGTACTACTGTTACTCATAATTGTAACAATAACATTTTAATTGCAATGAAGATGTGTTGAATTGTTATATGCTGCTTTTGTGGGTGTGGAGATGAGGGGGAGCAGCACCCAGAGGTACCGTTTGTTCCTGTTTTTCATGCCTAGTTGAAATGGTCATGTTGGAGCACTGTCCAGCGGTTATGTGTTTCAGAAGTCTGGACAGCTGTAACTACAAAGTTGAGCTTCAGTGAGGATGTGGGTGGATTTGACCAATCAGGTTATGTAAAAGGGACTATATTTAAGAATTTCTCCTACTTGGGTTAAAGACAGAAACCCTGTTTTGTGTGTCTTGCTATCCCCTCTAAAATATTAATCCAAGGGTCCATATGAGGCAACATACAGCATCCTTCAAGGATGTCCAGTTTGTTACTTTTGAACACACCTCTGCTTCTTTGTTTTCATATTCTCAATGTCTTTCATTTTCCTTCTGCCTGTGTGTTCATTTGTTCTCTGGAAGTTTTTACACTGCATTTTAAATCACATGGAAAATACCCAGGACCTCTGAGAAATCATCCATGCATATTTTCACATCTGAACAACCCTCTGTGAGCCATTGATGTGTGAAGTCCAGGGCCTTGGAAAAGCTGCAAGCTGTTTTTGGTCAGTTTAAGGAAAATACATTTTAGAGAACTGCTTTAACCTGGTTTCTTTGTATTGGACTTCCAAAGACCAAGTAGACCCTGGGTTTTAGTGTATTTCTCTGTATGTACAGTCAACGCTTCATTTCTGAATATTGACTTTTAATTGCTCTGTACCAAATTATTTGATCCAGATAGTGTCATATGAAACTTATTGCATTGCAGTGCAATGTATTCTACCCACTGAATATCTGCCTGATATGCTCTGTAGTGTGGGATATTGCAGTAGCTCTTCAGTTTAGGAAAGGATCTAGAGTAAACTTTGTCTCGGGTTAGTCTGTCCAGGTGTCAGATGCAAAGTATAGAGTAATTCCTTGGTGGCTTTATACTGGCAGGCTAGTCTTATGTATCTTAAGCTTGTGACAGATGCAATCCACAAAGGGTGGTGTGGAATTACCATAATAGGTTGTTTCCATTAGCAATGCTGAACTTTAGACTGATGATCCCTGCAGGTCAATAAACAGGGCTTTCTTACATTAACTCCAGGTGCAGTTAGCTATGAAGGGATGTCAGAGGTCTATTTCATATACACTGCACCTCTCTCATGGTGGCAAATAACTAGCTTTCCAGCTTGCAACCACTGCAACTAAAAACTACCATCTGGTCACCCACTAGCAGACAGATGGCTTCTATAGGTTGAAAATGCTTTCAACCTGGCACAGTTGAATTTTAATATATGTATATATCATAATATCATTAATATCATGTTTAATAATAACCAAGACTTTGATATCCTTTTCCATTATTTGTCTGTGGTGTAAAAAATTGGTGCTTTAGCATTTTTGTTCCCATGTAGTTACTGTTTTTGTTCTGGTGCACATGAGCATGTTATATGGGGAAACGACCAAAAGCGTGTAGTGGTAAGGAGAAGGACAGGGTTGCCAGGTTCAGCTGCCAGGTTCAACACCAATGGACACTGCTGTTATGCCTTGGGAAAGAAGGTGTACACACATTGCTTCAGGAAATATCATGCTGTATAAATGAATGGAATGTAAAATATGTCTGTTGCTCTGGATAGGAGTAGGCAAACAAAACAATGTGATGTTTCAATGAGCCACAATTGGGCTAGCAAGGCCCCAACTGGACATTTAGGGTTAGCATGTAGCATGCTTCTTAATGGCTTTGACTCTATTGTAAAAGAATGCTCATGCTTTACTCAAGGTTTTCAAATCTGTCCCCATAAATAAATAACTGATCATAGTACAGTACATTCAAGTTTCAAGTCTTTCGTTCTTAAATTATGTCTAAGAGATGTTAAAAAAACTGTGACATTGCACAACATGTTTTCTTTTTCCCAGCATGTTTAGTATGAGCCTTAAATATCTGTCATCATCTACAGTTTTTGTCATGTCCTGTGATATTCATCTCATCATATCCTGCATATATCATTCTACAGAAAAGTCTTCTTGTTTTGAATATTGTGTGCATGTGTGACAGCAATAGTATGCACATCAGGTATGTTTTGAGTAACCTCTCTGAGTGTGCCAGAGTAGGCCTACACAATCAGGCTATTAATAAAGTAGAGAGTATAAGCATATGCAGTAGACAAGTTTACATAGTATTGTAATGCAATAACTTCTTTCTTCATTTCCACATATGGTCCCTGTCAGCCCTTGAACAATGTTCCTTCAGTGCAGCTGTGAGTAATGCAGCAGCAAGCTTACCACTGTCCCTTCCCCCCAGACTGAATCACACCTAATGTGCTTTCCTATCAGAGGTGCTTTTCTGAGAAAAGCGTCAGACAGCTCTCCATCTGGGCCGCTGGCGCGAATGACTTCATAGTTCCCACAGAGAAGGTGGATTGGATATCCTTGCTGCGTCCTCCTTGTCACTTGCTCCCTTGCGTCCTTCTCCTGCTTCCTGCTAGATCCTGAGAACTCAAGAGTCCAAGCTCATTTTAGGATTGATTCATGACTACAGTTTTATAGCACCATATGTGTTGAGGGGAAAATCCCAGAGAAGAAGTAACTCCAGCAACTGCATCAGTGGGAAGATTAAAAACATATAAAAATCACTGGCTAGCCTAATGTGAAACGGGCTCTCGTGTAAGGAAGCGTACACAAACGAGAGGCGTCTCTTTGTGTAAACTGGACATCATGGCACAAGCCAGACATACGTTGGTCACAAATATTTTCAAAGACAAGTCACACTAATGGAGCTATGTTTGGGTTTCATCAACAGCAGGGAGAACAGTGTTGGTTTTCATATGCTCTGCTACCGCAGGGCACAAACACCAGTGCTGCTCCATGGAAATTGAGTGTTCAGTGTTTACAATGTTTTCAGGGAATTACAAATTACAGAATGAAGGCTGCCGGTCTAGAACAAGTATGTCTCTTCCTGTCTTGCCACACCTGTTTAAATGAGCCAAAAATGAAATGGCATAATGTGCAATAACAAGCCACCTGAAATACCCTTCTTTTTACTGGCAACATGCCATTCCACCCTCACTCATCCAAATCAATGTTTTTCCATCTCTGCCTGTGTTTGGAGAAATGGCTTTCACCTCTCAATTTCATCAAAACACATTTTTTTTTCGACAAGGACCTTTGCTTAAGGTTTTCCCTACAGGAGTGATATTTGTTTTGGATTGTTTTTTCACCTGAAAAGAGAACTCCATGACTTTTCCGTATGCATGATGTAGCCTTTTAATCTCAGTGACATTCATTTGCTTGTTAAATGTTTACAACTGTGTTATGCACGAATAAGTGTCTGAAAGCCTGATGCAACACTCAAGGCTTAATCTAATCAAATTTTCATATTGTGCATGACCAATCCAAATCAGAAATACAGGTGCCCATCTCCCTTTATAATCATTGATGTAGGCACTGATGTCTGTAATTTTTATAGGCTTCAGTCATAATTTCAAATATTGGTGAATAGTGCTAATAATTCTCCTTTCTAAAAAAGCGGTCAGGCTTCAGGGAAATATCTCAGAGGTGAATATGGAATTGGTGTGTGAGCTGCTGAACTCCCAGGCAGGTAAAACTACCCTTCTCAGTTTGAATTTCTGGTCAATGCACTGCACAATTAATCTGTGCACAGACACAGGAAACATGACTGAGCTGCCAATATTATTCATGAAGATCACTGCCAAAACACTGTCTGCTGTGCTGTGCTGTGCGAGTGAATGGGTTTGTGTGAAGATGAAATTGTACATGTCTGGAAGCTCAACACCTGAGAACCTTTCTGCCACAGAGGGTAGGACATTCAACAGTGAATGGTGTAAGGTTGTGAAGCAACGGTCTGTAAATCCACCCTTTGTCTCAGCCGCCTGCTCAACCCTTTGTTTAACACCTAATCCAAGAAACACTATCTGATAACAGTCTGGGGGTCTTCCAGCCATTCTCCTTTTGAAATGGTAAAATGGCTGGGAGAAGGTAATTAACTCAGTGGTGACCAGGAGCCCACAAGCAAATAAAATAGGCTAAGGTGTGAGGGCCGGGAGTGAGCTGTTTCATCAGTTTCCTCTTTCATTTGCATTCAAAGACACAATCCGACAACACTTAATGTATAAAAGGAGTTTTAAGAAAGATCTCGGGGTTCATTCTGACTCCGCTGAACCCAGAGTGCGTTTCATGCATTTCTGACAACTGCCGTTCCTGTAAATAAAGACTTTTCCACGAAGATCGGAATCGCGCCTTGGTTTTTTTCTTACAACGGCATACTGTGCCTTTTTGCCATTTTAAACTGTTTTGTAATTTTATTTCTTTTGCAAGTATCCCAATCGTGCATTTGAGACTGCTGCATAGATTGCTGTGCTGTATTGTACATTTTCTGTCTGTGGTTCTCTGAGTATTTTTTTTTCTTCAGGCCTTTTCAAGAACACAAGGCACTCTTATCTTCAGACAGTTTGTTAGATTAATTGTATTAATATTCCTTGAATATTCCTGTTGTTGTATTAATATTTCTCCATTCTTCACATATGGTAACTCCATCTAAAACTGTACAAATTTTACAATTGTTCAAAAATTGCTTGTTTACAGTTTTACCACTTTCAGTGTTCATGAACATATGTTGCACCAACATTTAATCACCACACACTATGTATATAAAACTAAACAAATGAAAGTATCTTAGGTCAGTGGATTATAATGTATACATTTTAACCATTTATTAAACTAATGTGATGTCCCTGTGGGGCTTCCTAAAATTAAATGTCTTCCTTGGATAAGAAAATCCATTTGTTTAAAAGCTAGAAGATGCTGGTGAAAGTCATTTGTTGTGTGGGAGAATCCTGGTGTTCTCAGGTTTTTGGAAAAAGAAACAGGGGGACCTAATGATAGTAATACTATATGAGTAGTATTAATGAATCCATACAAAAGTCAAGATATATGGAAATACAGAGCCTCTGAGATTACATATATGGCTAAGTAATGTGACACAAAAAAGATTTAAAAAAGCTGAAATAAAAAATAATATAATAAAACAAATCCTTGATGAAATAAAATGTCTGGAAAGTTTTAGCCATATCCATAACATGCCACATTACCCTCAAATTGTGACTACATACATTGAACTCTGCATGAATCCAGCTGTTCCAAGTGTGTTCTACAGACTCGCTAGTAAAAGCGACCACAAGTAGAGCTGCTGGGTATATACATTTTAAGTAAGCATATTCAGCTGTTTTTGTCTCATTTACCATACTTAACAGCAAATAAGTTGCTGACAAAACAGTAGCTGGCTGTGAAACTTCAGGAGGCAAAATAAGCTTTTTCAAATGTATTAATGGCCTTATGCAACAACGAAAGAGGGTATTTTGGTAGCTGAAAATCAAGCCAACAGTAAAACCAATGTTGCTGACATTCTAAAGTACTGTAAGGGCGTTTTCACATTAGGTACGATTGCTTCGTACCGTGCCTGAGTACGATCCCCCACTCCCCTGCCGGTCAGCTTTCACATTACTAATGTTGTTCCGTACACGAGTACACTTGCGTATCTACGCACTCCGATACGGTAGGTGGCGGTATGCACCTAGTTGGTTTACGATCCGTCAATAAACACCAAAGAAGAAGAAGAGTACACTTGCGTCATCAACTATGCAACATTTGTTATATTTGTTTGCCCATACAATGGAGTCGACCTTCGCACTATGCCTACTACTATGGATAATTTGGAGACAATGTCAAGAACAACCCTCTCACCTGCCTTCCTACTTTATCAGCTATGGCCGTGCACTTCACAGGGTAAGATCGGCGCATGCTGCACGCATATGCAGATTATGATGTCACATTCTAAATAGCAGTCCACTTCCATGTTTTGATACGGTAGTGTTCACACCTGATGCGAACAGTACCCGAGTACACATGAACCATACTCGAGACCACTTTTTCAAATGGACGGGTACGGTACACACACTCACACTGATAAAACAAACTGGACTTTGGGGTCAAGTGTACTTGGATCCGGGCCTGGGTGCTTGGTGTGAAAGCACCCTAAGGCAGTTTCCAGATAAAATAGTGCTACTGTCCATTCAGGTCTCGGACTACTCTCAGGTTTGCCCTGGCCCTCTTGCGAAGCATAAATGAGATTAAACCAGAGGATGGCCCGGGTAAATAATGGCCTGAAAAAGATTTAACGGGCTCACATCATGTCCAAGGGTGAGATCTTCACAGAACCTAAAGTCTGTGTGTGCCAGGACAACAGAGCTGCATGGCTGAATCCAGAGCTGGAAGGGGAATGTCAAATGGTGTCCAGAGGAACAGGAAATAGTCAGTTGGAAACTCAACATGGACCAACATTCTTTTGGATGAAACTTGGGGACATTTTAAAGGATCTCATAGAAGCAGCCAATTGTTGCTGGTGTAGCCTCCAGTTTCTTAAAGGCCAAGGGCAATATATTTCCACTATGCTGTTAAACGGTCAACTATGGTACAGAAGAACGCCAGTCATATGACTCACACACAGCACATCTGTTACTGAATTGGATGTTGGAGGGAGAAATAACAGAAGCCAACATAAATCCAGGCACAACCATTATTGTGTTTCTTTGGGGCTGTGTTCAGGAGGCAGCAGGCCTAGCACATGACGAGCCTCCCTGCAAAATCAAAGGGCCTTTTATAATTGCCCTAACTGACTCCATAAGATCAAATACACCAGAATATTCCAAATTTGGTCATTGAAAAGGTTTGCAAAATCTGTTCTCATTGCCACATACCATCACTATTACAGCTCACCATCCTTAAAAAAGTATCAAAACAAAATTTGGAGGGAACTTTCCTCATCTGCTGTATTTTTTCTAAGGAACCTGATGAGTATGTTTTATTCAGAGACACTGAAGATTTCAGTGCAGTGGGTTCTTTTCTGGTACATTTAGCATTGAGGGGACCACCTTGGCCCCACCCGATTCTTGCTGGAAAATCATATGTTTGTATTAATGTACAGCTCACATAATAATTTACTGCTGTGTAAAAAAAAGTAAACATGTGAGATGTGTGTGAATGAGCAGTCTGCTACATGCCAGGAGACATGGAAGGCAGCTGAACATCCAAAGTGTCCAACAAAAAAGGGGTCATCTAGGGTAATTGACCACAGGTAAATCTCCACAGGCCTAGATAGATGATTTGTAGGAAAATTCCTGTTACATCTGGTAAGTAGGAAAATCCCAGCCATATATGTACAGAGACTCAAATCACTCACTCCCCTCTCCATCAAATTTGCATGCTTGATTTGAGTGATTTATTCAAAGTTGTTCTGACAGAGATTTTTTTTTGTGTCAGTTTAAAAAGGTACAGTTCAGTGCTGAGCTGAGTTAAACTGACATAGCCAGACTCACTGTTTCCCCACAGTGCTGGGCTGTCTGATGTAAGGGCTAATTCTCCCTCAGCAGGAGACTATTGCCAAATCTTTCTTAAATGAAGGCACTGATAATGTTGTAATCACATCTGTCAGGCAGATAGGCATACTGAAACATTACATCTGAGCTTGGCATAGGTACCTTGCATCTTTCACATGAGATGTTAATCCAAGGCCTTGACTCATTGTGGTAATCACTGATCCCTTGATGTTCACTGTTAAGTGTAGAGGGTTGCTGCTGTTTATTTAATGAATGTGAATGAATGTGTGATGATGCTCCATGTTGTAGAGTGTTATTGCATGTCAAAAACAATCTCAAAATTATTTAACATTCATTGGAAGGGCTCTGTTCTGTTGAACAGAATGAATAGTGGAATGTTTTAGCCCTCAGAAGTAAGCAGAGAATGCTAGTTATTGTTATTGATTAGATAAACGTGACAAGTCTTCCTGCACATAGTTTCATATATTACTTTGACTGTAAAAGCTGGGCAGTCAATGTCACTGACACCATATGATTGCAAGACTACCAACATTATCATCCCAAAACATAGCCTGTGGATACAGGTAATTTGAGAGTGTGTAATATACTATATAATCAAATAAAAAACTAGCATACTTACGTGGTTCAGACGGAACAAACAATATTAATTCCCATGAATAACAGTGAAATCTGGAAAAGTAGTTAGCAAGTGTAGAAGTGATTCATTGTTCAGTTTTAGCCTGCCAAGTTGGGTAGAACTAGACTGACTGAGTCTCCCCATCTCTCAACAGTCCTTTGGCTTTGGTTTGCAATGCAGTTTTCAAAAGGATTTTGAAAGCTGTAACAATTTGCAAACAATATCCCTCGCTTCCAGTTCCTAACATCTGCACGTGTTTATGTCAGTACATTATGTACCATGTTGTGTTATTAATCATCATAATAAACTGGTGAATCAAAAAAGGCTCACAAATTTCCTGTGGTGGGAAACCCCCTTTTAAACATTCACCAGAGGAGAGAAAACCTTGTCCTTGAAAAGCCCAGCCCTACACCAGCTGGATTGAATCACCAGAGCATCTCTTCTCTTGGCCTGTGTCATCAACCAGGAACAGTGTATGGGGTTTACATCCAGCCAAATGGCAGATGCTCTGATCCTTACATAGCAAAGAGACTTACATAGCAAAGAGACAAAAGTGTGAATCACAATGCCACATGGACAACAGAGCACACACAAAAAGGCTGACCACGTTTGAGAACGTGTCATTACATCACAGCGACAATGTGTGCTACACTGATAGCATGCAGCGTCCTACAATAACCAGCTGTGTAAGGCTCAGCCACGTGGCGCTAAAGAAACCCAGACCCAAAGGCTAATTCAATTAGCAGGTAAACAGGACAGGTCTTATTTTTGTTTTGTTACTTGTGAGTACAGCAATCAAATCATTGCTTGCATCTCTCTAAGCACAGATCCTTAAAAACTGTCTGTAAAAACATTTTTCTGCAACTTTGACTCACAAATGCACTTCAACAAGATTCAACTAAACTGCATTTGTATTGAAAATAAATCTGTAAATCCATATTGTGGAGAAATTTCTTGAATGAAGGGTAGATGAAGCCTAGATGCAGTATGCAGTACAGATAGGTAGATCCAGAAGGACTTGGGTGAGTAGTAGACATTATTAAACTAGACAGACTGCAGCATGGTATCACCAGTTTTTGGTCAAGTTGTTTGTTGAGTGGTGATGTAAGATGGAAAAAAACGTCCTCTTCTCTCACATGCTGAGTAGCAATGACTACATGCTGTTCTATGTGGTGGCTTAAATTCTCAGACATTATTATCATGCTTTTCTCTTAACGAGTCCAGTCTATTATTTTTACTCAATCCCTTGGTGCAAATTCTTGGTGCTGGCAAGACCTGAGCACACCACCATACAAAAAAGCTGGCTTTTTTCCAGTTATAAAAACAAACAGAAGTAGGTATGCAAAGCACTGACCTCTGTGTGTTACAGCTTCAACACGGCTCCCTATTTATACATACTCTCATTAGTCATGCATGGTCATTCAGTTAAAACAGAGAAAAGCCCCTTATACCAATCAAACTCAAACTGAGGATGCTCAAGCATTAACTTTTCAGCATAAGTCAAAATGCACCATGGGTTTGGGTAAAATGGGATTAGAAAGAGAAACATGCCAGCTTCTGCTGTTCAAAAACTCCCTGTTTCCCACTCAAACACATGATTTACAGTCCTAAGTTCCTCTCCACAGAGTCATCAAACCTATTGTGGCTATGAGAATGAGTCAGATTAATGCACATTCTGTAAATGATCAGGGAAAAAATCACATTTTGCTTTACTCATGTAATATACAGCAGGAAATATTTAAAAAGAGTGCAATATTTTAAAAGTGCATAAAAAACCTACTGTACACTTAATATGTGATATAATGTTCTCAGAAACATCCTGTCAGGGAATAAATTGTAAACAAAATTTTTAGCCGTTTTAGTTAAGCAGCCATATTAATATTTTTTTATTTCTTAAAAAATGAAATACTTTTGTCAGGTGACATCAATGCAGAATATTATGCCTTTTTAAAACAAATCTGCTGTCACTTTTCTGTGAAATATATAAATCACAGAAATATATAAAGCATCATTTAAAAAAGCGGGCACACAGATAATGTCTCTAATAACTATATACTACAACATTACATGTAAAAAATACATCAACATTTCAACTATAAGGTTGCAATGTTTGAAGATTTGTTTTGGTTGATTCAGTATTATTTCAAAGAACCTGACTTAAGAGAAATAACAAGAACATAACAAAATGCAACTTCGCCATCTCTTCTCTCATGAAAAAAGATGGCCTTGATAGACCTTAGGAAACCATGAGCATTGTGGAATACCCATAATACACTGCTCATCGTGTCTATTCAGGTAAAATCCCATGCATTGCAGTAAGGAGCAAGGCTCTGACAAAGTGTTGCCAGTTTGATTCTCAGGTGGGCCACTGCTGCTGCTCCCTCAGGCAAGGTGTTTAACCTGAATTGCTTCAGAATATATCCATCTGTGTAAATGGATAACATGTAAAACTGTAAGTTATGTAAATAGTTCTGGGTTAGAGTGCATGCTGAGCTAAAGGTAATCTCTCCGTGGAGAGGAGAATCATGGTGCCTGACAGCAGAGATGGGCAAAGATACAAAATACAAAATACCCCTCAAATAAATGTATCGAAATAAAATACAAAATACGGGTGCCAGAAAATGTATCAAGATAAATACATGTATTTTGTATTTTCAAAATACAGGAAAATACATTTGTAAAATTGGGCATTCTGAATTTGTACAAAATGGCAGAACATTTAGATTTTTATAATGTACACAAGGCTCTGGTGAGAGTTTGAACCCTACAGGAAGGAAGAACAGGAAGTACAATGCTACTGTATCTAAGCAAAACTGTAAAAAAAAAATACTGAAAATAGTATGTCCTGGACAGTATGTAGTAACTTGCTCTCTGTCCAATTCAAAGACATGGCAGTTGAGACCCAACCACTTAAATTAGTAGCCTATTTAGTTGCCTTTAAGAACAACTAACTTTTCAAATACACCATATGGCCAAAAGTATGTGGACACCCCTCCTAATTATTGAGTTCAGGTGCTTCAGCCACACCGATTGTTAACAGGTTCATAAAATCAAGCACATAGCCATGCAATCTCCATAGACAAACCTTGGAAGTAGAATGGGTCATACTGGAGAGCTCAGTGACTTTAAACATGGCACAGTCATAGGATGCCATCTTTGCCACAAGTCAGTTCTGCTAAATCTGCCCCAGTCAACTGTAAGTGCTATTATTGTCAAGTGGAAGTGTCTAGGAGCAACAACAGCTCAGCCACAAAGTGGTAGACCATGCAAACATACAGAGCGGGGCCGCCAAGTGCCAAAGCACATAGCACGTAAAAACTGCCTATCCTCTGTTGAATCACTCACTAGAGTTCCAAGCTGTCTCTGGCTGCAACATCAGCACAAGAACTGTGCATCGGGAGCTTCATGAAATGGGTTTCCATGGCCGAGCAGCTACACACAAGCCCAACATCACTATGCGCAATGCCAAGTGACCACTGGAATGGTGCAAAGCACACCACCACTGGACTCTGGAGCAGTGGAAACGCGTTCTCTGGAGTGATGAATCACGCTTCACTATCTGGCAGACTGATGGACGAACCTGGGTTTGGCGGATGCCAGGAGAGCGCTTCCTACCAGAATGCACAGTGCCTACTGTAAAGTTTGGTGGAGGAGGGATAATGGTCTGGGGCTGTTTTTCAGGGTTTGGGCTAGGCCCCTTAGTGCCAGTGAAGGGTAACATTAATGCTACAGCATACAAAGACATTTTAAACAATTGTATGCTTCCAACTTTGTGGCAACAGTTTGGGGAAGGCCCTTTCCTGTTCCAGCATGACTGTGCCCCTGTGCACAAAGCAACGTCCATACAGACATAGTTTGACGAGTTTGGTGTGGAAGAACTCCAGTGGCCTGCACAGAGGCCTGACCTCAACCCCATTGAACACCTTTGGGATGAATTAGAACGCCGATTGTGAGCCAGGCCTTCTCGTCCAACATCAGTGCCTGACCTCACAAATGCTCTTTTGGCTGAACGGGCACAAATTCCCACGGACACACTCCAAAATCTTGTGGAAAGCCTTCCCAGAAGAGTGGAGGCTGTTACAGCTGCGGGGGGTTGGGGGCAATTAATGCCCATGGTTTTGGAATGGGATGTCCAATAAGCTCATATAGGTGTGATGGTCAGGTGTCCATACTTTTGGCCATATAGTGTATTTCTGGTGTTAACTGTCTCATGTGCGGATGGAGTATTATTCCTGCAAATGAGAACAGTCTCTCAACCGGAGCTGAAGAGAGGAGGGTTGTGTTAGCATCGCGAGCTTGATATATTATAATGTTAACCACCATGTACCATGCAATATGTAGCCACACATAAATTATACATCTAGTTAACACTTGCTGGCTACCCACGGCTAACCAGTCATATATGCTCGTCGAGCTGTTTCATGTTGTTAACTATCCAAGCCAACTTTTAGCACTAATTAATAGCTAGCTAGCTAGCTTGCTGGCTCACTCATTTCTTTAGTCACTGGGCCACATGTATCAATTGTTTTTATCTTTAGCCTTTACCTATGGCGTTCAACATGTGTACATTCTAAAAAGTAAGATATATTCTATATAGTTATTGCAGTTCAGACAAAATGTTTACCTTGACGGACAGTCCACTGCATTGGTTGAGGCAGGAAGCATGTGCTGGCTTGCTGGGGAGGTCGGGGACTTCACAGAAGATGAACTTCATCACGGAAATACTATGAGTAGTGTGGGCTCACAAAATCACTGTGTGTGAGTGTGTCTAAGTGTATTGTTCTTCATTTTAAGATGTATTTACATGAATTTTTTTGTTTTATGAATCATGGAGAAAGTATTTTGAAAATACAAAATTACTCCACTCTAAAGTATCTTGTTACAAATTACATTTGAATTTTTTCAGCCCTGTCAAATACAAATTACAAAATACTCAAAAGTAATTGAAATACGTATTTCAAATACAAGTAACAGAAATACTGCCCATCGCTGCCTGACAGGTCATTAAACTATGGTTCTGAAATTCAAATGTACACTTACAGGAAATTAAGAAGGCTTGACACATCATGTGGCTGTTGAAATTGTGCATTGTCACCGTGTTTCGCAAGGGAACCATTTCTCTTTATTGCTGCCACTTTGGAAAATTCCTTGCCATCAGTGCAAAAAAGAGATTAACAAGCTATATGGGGTTACATGCTATAAAAAGCGCCTGCACAAGATATGTAGTGCAAGTAAACATGTAGATCAACTAATGATCATGCTGCATGTGCATGTAATATACTGGAATTGTGTGCTGAATGTTACAAAATGCACAAGCATAATGCAGAATTTTTGAACAAGGTGATCAGTTCAATAATTCCTTGAATGACATCCCTACCGGGACCCAATATAGTGACATTGTAAGGGATTAAAAATGAAATGCTTGCTGGTACAAATCATTTCTGCACTCTGTCCATTTTGTTTAATGGGATTTCTGGAAAGAACTCAAATTAGTTGAGAAAAGGACATGTATTCTCATCAAGGTCACCTGGAATTTCACCCTGGTGATTTTACTTGCAATGTTTATGATCCTGCCTTAACTTGCTGCAACAGCAATAAGGACCTATATCTTGCTTATCCTCTCAGTCTGGAAAGGAGAGCCCATAGCTAAATATCTCTATTTTGAGGCTTTCCCCATCCACTGGCCAGAGGCATGTGTGACTGACAAGACAATATCCAATCAGACACCTCACCTAAAACAAACATGGAGTGTGGAAAGTGAAACCTTAACAGCATGACCTTGTCAGTGTCTTGACATGTGATGTCATCAAGGCAGGCTGTGAAGTACATTTTTGTCATTTAACAGACACTTCTCTCTGGAACAACTTCTGATGTACGTCGTTACTAATGTTTACATGATTTTGTTTACATAACTAATTACATTACAAATGTTTACACTTTTGTAAGTTTACAAAAGAGGAGATGGAGAGATGTGAGAGGGAAAAGTAGAAAGAGAAGAGGCAGGAGAAGGAAAGTCTCTAAAACCACTAATTAAACAGGAAAATGTCAAAATACTCTTTATGAAATACATAAAACAGAGTTTGAGTACATTTAGGTTGACTACATTTAAGAATCTTCATTTGCCCCAAAAGCACTGTTGTCCCTTGTTGTAGACTGTGTGAGAGCTCGCATTCAAAGTAAGTTGCCAAGAGTGTAGTCACCCAGACAGCAAGTTTCACTTTCTCTCTGGGGGGTTGTTGACAGACACACTGTGTTCCCAATGTGTGCTTTAAATAGATTTAATGAATTGGTCTGTTTTTTTTTTTGGTACCCCTTTCATCCTCCAGCACTTCCAGTGAAGTGGCTGGTTAAGGCAGGATTATTTGTGAGAGTGCAGACAGCTTGTAAATTCACATAACTTTCCTTGAGGCTTTAAACATTTTTGGACTTGGACCAGTCACATCAAAACATTACCTTGTCTCAAAAGGTTCTAAGGATTCAGTCACTGATATTCAAACAAAGCTGTAAGTGCTGAGGCAATAAGTGCTGGTGACCAGAAATATAATACATATAGACTAATTATGCTCATATACATAATTGGCATATCTTTTTTTCTTATTTTTCAACATGAAAGTTAAATTAATTTTCATACATTTTTAAGAAGAAAACATCTCTTGCAAAGCTAATACATTTATTTACAGATAATTGGACATGATTACAGTATATTATAATTCTAAGTGTTGGTTCATAAGTCTAGATGTCTTGAGAGCATGGTTCCAAAGGCCTCAGGTCAAAATCAGTGATTTCATCACCTGAGGTGTTGATTTTAAAAGCAGCGGGATGATGTATTGGTACATTATGTATTATTGCAGCTAGGGACTGAGAGGCTATGAGTTTTCTTTAAAAAAAAAACCCACAGGACCCTGTAAGTCTTTAGCTACCCTTTTGTTGACAAAAAAGCTGAAAACTTTATGTCCTGGATGCAGTCAGCAGCAGTCCTCTGATGCGATGAAAAGCCACCTTTCCAATCTGCATGAGTGAAGTGGAAGCTCCTGATGGTGTCCTCGTGCGACTCACTGTGTGAAAATGTCCACGACAGCAAAAACATGGCTGTGTACTGGAACAGAGACTGCAGTTTGTAACATGAGAACAGCTGCCACATCAGCCCTGTGCAGCCAGCAGCCAATCACAGCCTGAGCTCCTCCATCCAGATTCAGACTGTGATTCAGGATGATCACTCAACGTTTAAAACCAAAACAACATACAGGTTACATTGAATTCCCCCCTTAGTCTTCAGCATAATGACTTACATATGTTAAAAGGTATGTGAGGTTGTTTATTTATTTATTTATTTATTTTTAATTATCAGAAGTTTGTCTTACATTAATCAGAAGTATCTCACTGAAAACTAGAAATTTCATTTGAGGTTTGCTGATAAAATAAATGATAAACATTTAAATCTGAACCCCAGGGAAAGTGTTATCTTATTTATACACATCATCAACTTACATGAGATGATTGAACAGTTACTTGTGGATGTTCTTTTACACAGAGCCACTTTAGGTGGCCTGTTAGGAGATAATATAAAACATTTGCGAGCTGCCTCTAGCCTCTAACCACATTGGTTGCATCATCCTAAAATGAAAAATTTGTGCTTTTCATCAGCATCCCATAGAGTGACCATGATGACCGGGGCTAGGATAAGAGTCATAACAATGCATAGCAGAAGGATTAAGTCAATGCTAAAAAGGCAATTGAGAGTTTCCATGCTGTTTTCCGGATGCTCGTGATCAAGTGAACGTGCTGTTTTAGTTCTGCACTGTGGCTGTGTGAACAGTGACCTCATTTGTTTCTGTGTATGACAACCTGTAGATTGTTTTGTGCTGTACCTCCATCATTCCTCTGTCAGGCTTGGGGGTTCATCCTTAACATTGGCAAAGGAGTTTGAGTGAGATTTAGGGTTTTTTTAGTTATTTGCATACCAAGATCACAACAATGTACACTGTAAGTGATGAAAAATGATCACTTGCCCAGCTAAATTAACTCATCAGATTTAAGTACAAACTGCAAAGCTCCCATTATAACATCTCATTGTGATGTCACACAACCCCTCCCATCTACCATGTCATTGTGGTGACAGTCAGCCACAGAGTGTTGGGGTTCCACTGTAACGTAGGGCACATTCTGCTCTGTTTGAGGCGTTACATATTCTATGCATCTATAGTTGTATTCACTGAATTTTCTACAACTGAGTGTAGCACACCTCATACTACCAACATACTGCCTTGTGCTGCTGTATTGCTCAAAGGGTACTCTCTGCTACCACTTAGGAATGTAGACATGTGCATGACATGTATCTGGAATAATTATACAGCAGGTCTTACTATGGTGAGCAGCAGGTTGATCACAGCACACAGTTATGCTTTGCACTCTGTGAAACTTTGAATAGTACGCACTGCTATATCAGCTGAATCTCTTTCTCCAGCTGTGCAGTTCAGTGCGATGATAGTCCTGTTGTGCTCTCCTCTGGCCTGGATGTGTGCTCACTCCATCTGATTCAGTGAAGGACATTTCACAGTGGATGGTGCACCACTGCCTAAAGCTTAACCTGGCTAAGACTGAGATGCTTTTCATCCCATCCAGGTCCTCCTCGTTTCAACACCTCTCCCTCAGCCTAGTCTCTACTAGCTTAGCCTTATCACAAATAGCACTGTCAAAAGCCTTGGAAGCCTTGATAGCTGACTGTCTCTCTCCTCTCAGGTTGCAGAGGTGAGTCAGGTGTGTAGATTTTTGTTGTACAACATCCAAAGGATCCGCCCCTACCTCACTATGTACTCTACGCAGCTCCTAGTTCAGGCTGCTCTCTCTCACGCCTGGACTACTGTAACTCCCTCTTTGCTAGTCTTCCTGCCTGTGCTATCAAATCCCTACAACTAATCCAGAACAGAGCTACATGACTTCTCTACAATCTCCCTAACGTAGTCAGGTTACTCCCCTCCTTACCTCACTTCATTGGCTTCCTGTTATCACTTGCATCAAGTTCAAAACCTTTGTGCCAAACCCTATTTTCCACCAAGATCACTATGTTCTGCAGCCGTGGGGCAACTGACTGTCCCGTCCCAAGGGGGTCGCTCCTCTCACACATGATCCCTGTCTGTACTGTTCCCTCACCAGTGGAATGAACTCCCCATGGGGGTCAGCACACCAGAATCGCTGGCCATCTTCCAACGCAGACTGAAGACCCAGCTTTTCAGATTGCATCTTGGTTCCATCTCAATTCCTGCCCCCTAACACCTGTTACTTGTAGAACTTACTGTTTATTCTACGCGTAGTAGTATGATGTGTTTTGGATTTTGTGTTCTAGTGACTGATGTATGGTAGTATACTTGGCTTCCATTGCCAAGTCAGATTGCACAAGTTAACTTAGGGTAGGGCTGGAATAGGGTTATGCTCACACTCACTGGTCTGGGAGTTTTGTTAGCCTGGTCTGACACTGTTGCTCATTACATTGAATGGATACACTATTTTGAATTCTATTATGCTGGAAGTTACTCTGGATAAGAGTGTCTGCTAAATGAATGTAATGTAATGTAATGTAATGAGGTTCTTGGAGGTCCTTGATGGAAAACCTTAGATGTAAATGAAATTACTATTCCCCGACACTGTTTAAATGCGCTAAAGTGAAAAATGTATTACATGATGAAGTCTTGAGGTGACAGAACTTTTACAGAATTCGGGTATGTTCCATTCTGTTGTTATTACCCAGCACTCATAGAATCTGGGGATGTGCATGAGGTCTCATCTGCTTTCAGTACCATCAATGGGGTTGCATTTGAACTAACAAGGGAAATGACTAGTGGAGATTGACTAACATAAAGCATTTTCTGCCTTCCTTTTCAGCTTTGCCTTCAAGATAACGACTAGGTAATTAACAAAGTCAGAGTTGGAGGTGACATGGCTTGATGGTACATTGTTGGTGAGGCTATTTCCTGTTTTAGTCAAGCCCCAGTCTAGATAATTCCTAAATTCACCTCACTGCACAAAAGTATGAGAAGTGGATTACCCCAAGTGTTCAGTAGTACTGGTCCAGTCCAGGTGGACTAGATTGGTGTGTGCAAAAAGGCATGATGACACACTATCACAAGAGCTCGTATCACTTTTCACTGTCTACAGAACATTGTGATAGCAAAACCCAGCACACAGTTTCCGGTCATTACATGACTGGCTCCGGACCAAAAACTCACTGAGATAGTAACAAGATGGCAATGAGATAACTGCCCCAAAATAGCATCATCAGGTCAAGAGATGTGGGGTTTATGTGTGTGTATAGGATATTTCTCACTACTGCTCTGTATATAGCAGACATTGTAGCTGTTTAGCAGATGTTCTTATCCAAATCATCTTACATAGTTTACATTTTTCATGGTATTCATTTACACAGCTGAATATCTGCACTTTAAGTGTCTAGTCCAAAGGTACAACAGCACCAGTAACCAGAGTGCTATTTCTTATCGCTACACACACATTGCTTCCCCACTGCAAACAAGGGTGCCTGGTCACTCTAGCTACGTGTTCACTTCCCTCTTTGGACTAATCAAAAACACCCATGTGCTCAGTCTCTGCCGTGCTCCAAGCTACTGATTCATACATGTTCCACTTAATTATTATGGCCTGTCACAGGCAATAAAGACTGCACTGAAGCCACATACAGGACAACACTGCCAGCCCTGAGTGACAAGTCAGTAGTAAGCCTGTACAGTCAGGAGACAGTCTAACAGAATGATGATATGCACAGGGCTGTCACAGAGTAACATTGTATTAACAAAGCTGACGCTGCCTGTCAGCACCTCAAGGGTTAATGGGATCAAACGGCTTCTCAGCTTGAGGTCATGCAAACAGCAGGGTTAGAGCATGCTAGCTCAGCTCCTGTCTGCCTATTCAGCAGGCTTTTTCTGCAGGCACATCAAGATCAGGAGCGTAAATAAGGTGAAGAAGGCCAGACTCCCCTGTCTGTCACAGCAGTGACTTGCACACTGCACTGTTTCCATTGCTGCTGACAAAACTTCCCTGAGTGTTAAAAAAAAAAACTTAATACCAACATGACTGTTTGTACTAGGATTTTTTTAAAGGTAGAACAGGGCAATTTTTGTCAATTTTTGTCAGGGCAAACATTTTCCAGTGGAAACCATATTGACTGTCATTATTCCACAAGAGGTATATGTGCCCCTGTGGCTTTTCAAATCCAAGCTCTTCTGTAAGGCCAGTTTGCTGAATTGATAGTTGTATGAATACTGCATCATTATAACTGCTGAATTACTGTATATAAAACTGAGCCCTTCTTTTGTTGGTTAGAGCTCACCAAATGTAATGGACCGATGATCTGTAACTTCAGGTCAGCACTGTAACAAACCCATTGGCCAAATTCAATTGTTACTGGTCTGATACCTGGACAAAGTCAGTCAGCAGTCACCATTTACATAACACTTATATTTACATTCACATTTTGTCACTTAGCAGACACTCCAATTCAGAGGGACATACAAGATGCACATGTAACATTATGTGAATCCAGAAGTCAAGCACAAAGAGTATCCAGCAAAATGGCACAAAACATTACACAAACAAGGAAACCATCATGCACACATGAACAGCTGCTGTCAAACACAAGACCCTCTTCTGTTGGTAAGAGCCAACTAAATGTAATGAACGATTGATCTATAATCTCAGGCCAGCACAGTAACCCATTGGTCTCTCCTTCAAAACCCAGTGCACTTTTACCCACATGTTTGGTTAATGAATTGAATCACTTGTTGCTTATTTGATACCTGGACAAGATGCCCACAAGCACACACAAGGCTGAGACCACAGATACGCATCTGGCACAACATGCAAGTGTTAAACACTTGCACACATTTATCGCTCTAAATTAAAGACAGAGGCCATGGATTGTTAGGGAGAGGTGACTGCCTTAGTTTCAAATAGTACAAATAGTAATACTGGCTCCAGCTTCCAGCACTGAACCGCAGTTTTGCACCCAGGACAACATTGACCAGTAGGGGCAACCAAATGTGCTATAACCCTGACTCCACCTGTAACCCCCTTGCCGCCACAGACAAGGGTAGAGATATTGTTCAAGTTACAATATGTGAAAAGTTAGCATAAAAGGCTGCCATTGGATATTATGGCCTGGGTAGTCACAGTTCAGTCATGTAATGTTAAATGTGTTAACCATATCCCTAAGAAATAGTTACTTATCTTGTGAGTGTTTAAACAGCAGGATTCCAAATTTCGTGATTTGTCCTTCTCTTCTAGTTTTGGCCTTAATTACGGAATCAGAGCCATTGATTGGCTGGGAACGAGAATCACCTGTTGTTATAAGGTCCAGTTTAAACCTCTAAATGCCTTTGGCTGTGGATCTCCAGACGAGCCACTACTGCTAAGGGGGTGATAGAAACCATTTTTCCTGTGGAATGCAGAATTTCCATAAAACCTGTTCTGGATGTTGGACACAAAGGATCAGTATTATCATATGTGATTTATATGTGATGAAAAAATTGGATTTTAAGTGTTGTAAAACCAGTAATTGCTCCAAAAAATTTACCCATATTGCTGCCAATAGAACAGACACAACACTGTATCACTCCATTAAGAATGAAGAAAAATAAAAAGCTAAGTCTGGTGGTGCATTTGACAGAATGGCTGGTTCAGGATGTAGTCTTTTTCACTCAAGGATGAGCTTTAATTATTTACAGTGCATCACATTTTGCTGTAAAACACCGCCTTTGTATATTACATTTATCCAGCCTTTCGGCCGGTGCATGCAGAAACGTGCATTCATTGAGCTCTATAGTATGAGTGTTTACAGTGTGCTTGTTGATTAGATCAAGCAAATGGGACACATAACACATCGAAACAGTTACAGACAGTTCAAATGCTGTTCCAGATGGGTGCAGAATGATACATCTGTGCCAGCCTGTGCATCTCACAGCCCGACAGTAAGTTCCCAAAAGGTAATATAGTCCTTAAAAACCAAGCAGCTGAGAGTCAAGAATTTTTCAAAGGGGTGGGATGGGAGATGTCCTGTGTTGCTGTCACTCAACATGCCCCAGCCACTGCCAACATTGCAAGGTGCTTGTTCAGCATTCGCCTGCTGACCTCACAGCAGATGGTTTCAGTCCTCCTCCAAAGCCATGTGGCTGAGATCATGGTCCTGCATCACGTAGACCGTTTTGCTCTTCTTCTTGCGGTTGCTCTTGCCTGGCCTGGGGCTCTCAGATTCTGCGAGGGACAGGTAGGAGGCAATGCTGTTCCGTACCCCGAAACTGAGCAAATCGCCGGTGCCACCTTGAAGGTTGTGGGTGCTGTAGTTTACCGTCTCGGACTTGCGACTGGAAGAAGCAGTGTGAAGATAGTAAAGTATGTTACATGCAGTAGGCGATTTGAGGGGGGATGAGGGGGGATGCTATCCCCCTTGTAAGCAAAATGACCAAAATGCATCCCCCTTGTTAACCTGCCATCCCCCCTCTCCATCCCCTAGTTAACAGCAGAGAGAGTGCTGCGTGTGCATCTGCCATCCCCCCTGTTAAAAATTAACAAATCACCTACTGGTTACATGGCCTACCAGGTACGCACCATCAAAATCTCTGACACACAACCATTCCATATTCAAGCATTTGCCACCACTTTCAGTTGTTTCTGCCCACTTTTTCTATGTATTGAAAGGTAAGGTACTGAAGGTAAGCATAGGAAAAAGAGGTGTAAGATGGAATAGCATGAGGGACCATCATGGCCGTACCTGTCCGCATTACTCTGGGGGAGATTGCGACGCATCACCACCACGGGCGCCGCAGGGCCGAGGTTCTGGGTGTTGGTGGATGTAATGGACAGGCAGGGGGTGGTGAGCACACAGCACAGACCATCTGCAGAGTCTGGGTGAAGAGACCATCCGTCAAGCATGTCACCCAACAACGTTTTTAACATCACACAAGCATTTCGCTTCCTCTCTCTCACCTTCTCAATGTACGATCCTCACACCATATCTACAGGCATGCAGATGTGAACGCGGTGACACGAGCTTCTCATATGATCACATGATACACACGAGGTGCATTCTGCTCTAAGTGCTCTGTTCTTCATTTGTGCTGGGATGAGTTTGTCCTACTGGGCAGGTGGAATTGTGGGAACTGTAGTTTCATAAATTGACTCAGGGTAAGAAAATAAACATACACATGCCCAACACGCATGCTGTTGAGTAGGCCATAGTCTGTAACCCCTGCAATTAATTGAGATTGCCTTACATGACTTCTGCACTAGATAACTTACCTGAATAGTGGTTGACTAGATCTTCCAGGCACTGGAAGGTGAGCCGAGGAGAGATGTAATACCAGTTGTTGGGCAGGCGAAGAATGCGGTAGTGCATCACACATCTGTGCATTACTGATAGAGAGTAGACACCTACAGGAGTGACCATACCAGCAAGGGTTATCAATATGGGATATAACAGCTAATACATTTGTGTGAACTGATGTCTAAGATGCATCTGGAGGGAAATAAGTGAGCCAGATCTTTGACTGATTGACTGACTGACTGATTGACTGATTGCACAGCATAGTGCACACTTTCTTATGATCACAGTTTGGATATTTGAGTTATGATCGGTCATTTAGACTCACCTCTCTCCCTTGCACTCTCTCGTACCATGAAGGACCCAACCCTGTTTCCTGGCAGGCGTAATAGCTCTTCTGCCTTCTCCCTGGATACTCCCTCGAACAGCCACCTTAAAACAGACCAACAGACCAACCCACCATGACACAAGCAGCACTTGATCACAGCTTTTGAAATAGACAAGATAACAACTGACCAAAGAAATGGAAAAGCTGAACTGCACCCACCCATGGTAGATTTTCGCCACATGGCTGTTTGGAATGTAGTTTTCGGTGTCTGTTTGCACAGAATGTACTTTCACCCAGTATCCTTCACTGAGGATCAAAGAAAGAGAAAAAATATGACTCATTCCTCCTTAATGTTTCCTTGGTATTTCTCATCTCACTGTGTCTTTTGTGTGATATGGACCAAGAGGGTCTGGTTTTGGAGCAAACAGCTGTAGATTACAAAGGTTGCAAGGAACTGGGGTTTTTCTTTCTGGCCCTGATAAAAGGGCCCTTCACCCTGTTTAAGTAACCCAGGAAAAGTAACTGGTTGAACTTACTGTTTTTTAACCCATTTTAATCAGCTTTTGTGATAACCGGGTTAGGTTTGTCTTACTGAATGCAGCTATGCAGGGCATAGCAAATAGAGTCCTCAGAAACACAAATACCAACTATTTTTTACACTGCAAGTGCAGCAGGAAGCAGGAGGATGGAGGATGATCACATCTCCTAATATCATTTTAGCAACTAACAGGCACCTCTATGGGTTGCAGGGTTGTCAAGAGAGGTGATAAAGGCTGACATACCCATCCCTACTCCAGTGGAACAAAGCCAATTTTTTTCTGATGTTTTGAGCTTCCAGTCACTGTCAGTCTACTTCTAGTAGTCTACTTCTACTTCAGTCTACAGTCACTTGACTTCAGTCTACACTCAGAGGCAATTTCACTAAGCCAGTCATGAGCTGATTGGTTGAACTTCCTAAGCATTTTTGTGTTAGTCACATGATGGCCACGGAAGATGTGAGCTCATCCCACTCTCAAAATTTGTGACAAGAGTGACAAAGTTGCCAAGATTGGCCTTCATGAGGACTGTCTCTTAAGGGGAGTTAAATCAAATTAAAATTAAATTGGACATGGCCTTAAAGACACCTTTACTAAAGTGTTAAATTATAAGCAAGTATATAAGTCATTATGGCTGGAAACATTTTGTTAATGAAATAAAATGCAACATTCTCTCTTTTACTGTACTTTCTCAAAAACCTTTGCCTTTTATACATTAATGGTAATGTGTTCATTATTGTGCAAGTTGTGTGTACAATAGCATTGTTTACATAAATTAATTAGGTGATTCTCATTTTCAATCTACCTTGTTTATTCTTTTGATGGACTTTCCCTAGGGTTTATTCTGAAATACCTACTGACATTTTGAAAGAATTTGGCAGCATTTTCAAGTAACAGTTAGACACACGTTGGTGCAACCTAATGCTCTATGCTAAATGCTAATGGTGGGGTAAAGGGTTGATCATTTTTATAAGCAGTGCTGTCGAGGCTCCAACACACAGCCATGTGAGAGTGTGCAGGCATTCATGATGCCATGTGCCAAGGGAGACCTGCGCTAGCCCAGGCCAGACACATACTCAGCCAAAACTCTCAGCCTCTCTCCCATTCTGAAGATGGGCTGGCTGATGTCTGCTGAGGGGTAGTCACGAAGAACAACAAGGAAGTCATTGTTGGACGCTGGAAGGAGATGGAATGAACTTCATTTAGATGCTGTTGGATTCATTTTTTTTTTTTTTACATACTTTGTTAAAATGAAAAATCATTTTCTCTGTTTTTACACTTTATTTCAGAAGCTAGTTTGTATTGTTAAAAACTCAATAGCTAGTCAACTGATAATAAATTATGATACAACACATAATTTCACATGTTAAGGCATAAAAAGCTTTATCCGAAGCTGACATTTATTCAAATAGTTATTGGTTGTTTAATATACAATTATCGCTACACATAGGCACATCACAAATCCTCAGACATATTTCAATTGAAATTTAAAATGATTGATCATTAAAAAGGTTTGATATAATTATTAATAAATAAGTAATTAAATAATTAATAACTAAATACATATTTGAAGTTTAAGTGTTTAGTTAGCCATGCCACACAGACACTAAATCAATGACATTTGTAAGGCTTATGCTTCCAATGCTTGCGATGTCCAGCCAAACCCTGCCAGTATCTTTTCAGAGAACATCCTCAAGCAAATGCATTTGTTTTGTGAGGTGAAGCAGACTGCATCTTCAATTCAGATGCATTGTGATATTATCTGATTCTGAAGTTACTGTATCTACAGTATATGACTACCTGTAAGGTTCATCTGAAAATGCCTTCAGTTGACGGCAGATAATACTGACACCTCTTAAAACTCTTAAAACAGCAATTACTGCATCCCCATGTTCGCTTCAGTTAGCTGTTTTATTCCACTCTTACTTTACCATTCATGAAATGAATTATTGCTGCAGTTGAACTAATATTACTAAGGTTTCAGTTCAAAAGAACTGTTCAGAGCTGACTGCAGAAGCATAATCCTCTTTTGTCAAAGATATTTTCAAATGACTGCCTTTGGTAAGTAAGAGAAGAACCGTACCAGGATTGACTTAGTTGAACAATCGCACCCATCGTCCACATATCCAAATAAAGACAAAAATGCTAGGCGTGCCGGTGCTTACCCTTAAGCACAGGGTTGATGTTTCGGTCGTTGTTTCCAGATCCTTGGCTCCTCATTATGTTCCCCATGGTTGACTGGCAATGGAAGGTGCGGGGGGAGGGGTTCCTCTGTCAGACAACAGTGGTGCAGACAAGAATCATATCCACACAGCGAGGCATGCACAGGGCCTGCTCAGGTAAGCGTGGGACTGCTGGCCATGGCTAGCCTTCGCTTTGCAAGCCCTTTCTGCTGCGCTTCACGTTGCCTCAGTGCATGTGTTTTGTCACTTCCTACAAACGGCTGAAATGTTATCTCCACCAGGGCAGGACTCTGCAGAATGGGGAAGCTGTGGGGAGCTGCTGTCAACCACAATTTTCCGCCAAGCCCCCCCCCATTCTAAACCCAAATACCCGAATGACCAAAATAGGACAGATAGTACATTGCACTGACATTGCCGAAATGCAAATGTTCCAAATCCTACTTTACACACGCAGGCCTGTTGAGTCTGGGGGAAAGGAGGAGTGACAGTTTTTTTAAAAGCAGAACACAGAAAACATGCCTCTTGCAGGCTTCTGTACTCTGTCAAAATATATGCAAGGTGTTTGAGATCTTATGAGACACTCAAAAAATCTGTGTGACCTGCTAAATCTAAAATTTGGAAGGACAGGAAATTCCTTCACCCATTCCTACTCTCCCCAAACCAGTCCAAACCAGCAAATGATGTATATAAATGGCCTACTAGCCATTCTTTCCTGTTGTATCAGCTGTCTGCAAATCCTACCTCCTCCCCTCACCCTGCCTTTTTAAGTCCTCTCCTCCTACCTTTAGGACTCTATTTCAGGGTGTTCTGTCTAGCTTTGATACTGTCCCCAGATCAAGGGTTTCATAGTTCTCATCTTATGACCAGGACTGTTTCCCTCTGCCCCCAAAAGCTACCCCAAGGGGTGGACTCTCAGTGATAATGTGCGTGCCTTTCTGAAGGACTGGACTCTAAGTCAAGGTCCCAGCAGACCTGCATCTTATTTGTTTATTTCTGTATGTTTCAAGTAATAAGTACCCATAATTTAATTTCAGTCAGCCTGGAATTTCTCGTCCCAGTGAATGCCATTTCTATATGATTTCACTCGCAGGACAAATTCAGAAGTGTAGGACTATTTAGCGATGTCTGAGTTTACGGAATGGGTAGCTCCCATAAATGCTATATATGAATATATACTTTTACTGGGGATGCATCTAAAAATCCACAGACAGTTTACATTTATACCTATGACTATGAAGTCAAAGTTAAAAGCATTCCACATCATAGGTCTGAAAGACGATTCACCTGCACCCGATTCACTTTTCACAAGGTTGCATCAGATGTGGTTGGACCACCTTTATGCACATTAGATCATTTGATTCATAAAAAAAACCTCAAAACAGCTCAGGGCAGGTAGCAGCGGTGCTTCCCAGCCTCCTCTGTTTTGAGCTCATGGGAAACTACATTCTGGTGTCGAATATGTGAGAATAAAAACAACTCGTGTCATGTAATGTTTTGGAACATATGATCATAGGCTGCGATATGGCTGTGAGATTAATAAAGCATTCATTGAAGCAATCAGAAGCAGTTACTGTATCTCTGTTGGCTAGCTTGATAAAATGCAGCATCTTGCTTGTGGAGCTATATGTAGTTTTATCAGTCAATGCTATAAATAGGTCATTTTAAATAAGCCTTCCGCAGTGTCACCAGGCTACTGCAGCTGAAGACTTAAGATAGGAGCTGTGTGCTGCTTGTTGTTAGACCAGCAACTTGCTTCACTTAAAGTTTTACTGTTTCCCTACTGTTGAAGACAACACAAATAATCGCTATTATTGAAGTAAGTGACCACCTGCTCATTGCTTGTTCTTATTTCAGGTGAAGACTAGCATAACACATTTGCTCCTTCATGCTAATTACAGATCTCAGGCAAAAACTCAGCAAATATCATTAAAATGTTCACTATGAAACTCCCCTAATTCTTTCTTTATTAACATATTCAGTTTTACCTTTCCTTATTATTTGATTGCATTTGATGTGTAACTTGTAAACTAAATACAACTGCAATCGAAGTATTTCTAGTTTGTTTTTTTTTTTTTAATCACACGTGACTTTCAGTCTGTGACCAGAATATTTCATGAATATAAATACTTTGTGACTGTATATTAGTGGCTAAGTTGTGAATGACATGTTACTTCTGTCATATTGGGCAGCAGAGCTATCAAACTGTTTAATGAGAGTGGCTGTTTTTGGATTGTGTGTCCAAATGAGAATTGTGTAAGGCAGGTGATCACTCAAATGGGTCTGTTTGTTTGTGCATGGGACTCCTGATGGATTTCTATTAGATTAGGTGAGAATTCACTTAGCGATGAGGCAGAAGCCAAGCCAGATGGCCTAGCGAGCAGAGAGTCATGCAGCAACAGCAGGGGTGGTGTGGAAAACACCACTGACTGTAATGGAATGTGACTTTATTTTTTCGTATGAAAACTGCCCACTGGTGTGAAAGTCCTGTTAGGTAATCTTAAAAATAAATAAACAATGTCCTCAAGTCCACAAGGTAAAGACTGCTATGATGATCATTCCTACTTTAGAGGGTACTTAGTTTGTTTACCAATGAGGCCAAAGAAATGGTTAAATTGTATTGAATGAATGAATGAATGAATGACTGAATGAATGAATGAAAATTTCATCACATTAAGACAATTGAGAGGGTATTAAGTTACTAAGCCACTCCCAATTCCAATGTTCCCCTTATATATAGCTATATATGTGGAAGTGTATGTATTAGGTTATGTATTAGCATTGTGCTTGGAATGGTGTAGTCCTTCTGTTATGTTTCTTGCATTGCACTTACATATTGATCAAGGCACACACTTGTGATATCAGCACTGTGTTTGGTACAGGTTAGTGGTGTGCTGTTGGTACAGCTTTTCATACTACTTTGTCAGATGCACTTTGTAAGCCACTCTGGATCTGCTGTATGACATTAATGTAATGTAACGCAGAGCTGCAGGTCGCTTATGTACGATACGTACAGTGTACATGACGGAGGGAATTCCCTGACACTCAAGAGGCACACAGATTCATATCCCATGATTCAAGAGAGCTGGAGCTCTGCACACTCAGTGTTGCTAACCTGGTGGTGGAAGGCCTTGCAAGCGAGTTTGTTCCTCTGGCAAGTACACTAGAACATACAGTAAGGCCTTTTTTGAAATATATGCTCAGAATAAATAAATTCTGAAAATTCTCAGTATGCAGTGACCACCATTAAATCAGTACTACTGACATAAGTCCCTGCTGTCTGCTTTCCAGATCAATTTAGTACAGTTTCCAGGAGTCATAATACAGGGATTTGCTTTTCACTAAAGGGACTTGGCAAAACCCATTGAGATACAACTGCTTGTATAACTGTTTTCTTGAACTATTTCTGCTTGGTGTAGGCTGATTGCTGTTTTCTTTTAGTGCTACATGTTATACAACACAATGCTGGACATTATAAATATTCATCTCAAGTCATGCTCCAGTTTCAGAAATGACTCTGTTCTATATACTACCCAAACAAATTTTAAAATGGAGGTTTATATGTCAGCCCAAGTAAACATTTCCTGCTGAGTCTGCAAGCTCTGAGTGGTATTTTTGGCATTGTGAGACTTTTTGTTTCTTTTTATAGCTTTGTGATTTCTGTATGTTAACCACAGCTCTGTGTTTTGTCTTGTTAGTTTGCTTATTTTTATCATGCAGGTTTTTTTCAGGAACAGGTGTAAACAAATCGTCATCAGGGCCATAAAGCTGTCTATACACAAAAGCCTTCAGTATGTTTGTGGCCTGCTCCCTGTTTGTTTTCAGCAGTTATGGCAGATTTTCTTTGTGCATCCATTAATTTGTTTCTTGGTCTTTACACCTCAGTGGTGCATAACCAGCAAGAAAACATAGTTAAACTTCAACTTGTGGAAAGCAGAAGTATCCCGTTGCACTTGAAAGGTATAAATCGGTAAACATAACCACAGGTAAAAGTAATGTGTACTGGCAGTCTATGATGCAGGCATGCTGTCTCTACAGGCGGGTGCACTGTCTCCACAGGCCAAAGGGTGTCATCAGTCAAGGGTGACCAGGAGCCCACAATAGTGGAACAAACTGGCTTTGTTCCACCAGGGTGGGTTGGTCGACACGAGTCCCCTCGTGTCTCTACACGTGCAGCCACCCCACGATTCGTCAGGTGGCCGTGAGCTGCCCAGACAACGTAAGCAGAGTAACTCCTCTCTTTCAATGGTGCCCGCTCCAGTGTAGTCAACCGCGACTTGCAGTGTGAAAAGCAGCCACTGGCTGCATGCCAGTGTATCCTGCCTCAGTGCTCCGGTGTGAGTGCAGCGGTTGTTGTGGTTAGACGAGCCAAAGGTACAGTTGGTAAAACAGCGCTGTATGATGGGGAGAGGGCATGTGACGTAGGCGGCATGTGACAAAGATGGTATGCAGATTTTGTAATGAAACACCGTAGCAGCAGTGTGACATATCACAGGCACTGTTCATCTGAATATATGTTTAAGCAAAAGGTTCAGTTATATGTGTATATGTGTGTGTGTGTGCGTGTGTTTAATGTATCTCAGTACATATCATCTGTAATGCTCTTTTTTAAGTTAAAGAAGCTTTGGGCAAAGGACTCACTCTAGAAGGGAGGTGGTTGGGAGGGTGTCAATAACCTTTATTCTCATGTGAGAAGCAGCAGAGGAGCAGGCAGGGGATTTTCAGCAAGCATGTGGCTTGAAGAAAAAGCAAAAATACTTCCTCTGTACAGATGTGTGAATAAAGACAATTCAAAAGAACATTATAAAATATTTCACTATTCGGGAAAAAAACAGTTCACGAGACAGCTGCATAAAGGATTTTACAACATGCATTTGATAGTAAGTTGAAAAGACAAACATGTTGGTGTGTTGTTGTTACTCTATGTGTAAGCCAGTTATCTCAGTCATATTCAGTCAGAAATATTACCCACTGATCTAAGCCTAGTCAGGCCTCATGCCTGGCTTTGGCACATCTTGTCCTTCCAAAAAGAGTGGCCTAAATTAAAGTTGAAATGCTGTAAATGTGATAAGCCTCACCTCCTCTAAGGATATAGTTAGTGATCGAACATAAATTTTAACCCGCACTGTATAAACCACATGGATATGGTGAATACAAATGAATTATGTATTTTTGCATTCTTTGTTAGTTATTTTTTATGTAAGTTTCATTGTGAACCGTGTTTTTATAAGTTGCATTGAATGGTTGTGAAGGAGAGCCTTCACCACCTCTCCCTGAGTGCTAATTGTCAATTGTGTATTAATAATTGGTTAATTATGTGCACATTTTGGCAATTTGTAGGGGGTCCAGCCTATTGGATAATGAGCCACACCTTACTGATTGAGGCCTGACTAAATACAGGTGTGGCTGCAGAGCAGGGGAGGCTTACTTTGTCCCTGCTACTGGCTTGCATTGGCTGGTTTTCTTTGTTTTGTAGTTTGGTTTTTACAATAAATTATTGTTTGTTTCTAAACCTTTGTTCTTTTAGGCTCATTTATTGGAGAAGTATTGGCCTGCTTCTCTACAATGGTCTTTAATTTATGTAAAATATTCTCATATTTCATCTAGGTATGAATGCTCTTTTAGTCACATGATATGCATTGTCTGTTCCTTTTTTTTATCTAATATTTCACTGTAACCTTCTGTAGAATTTTATACTGTGATATCAAAGACTGAAACTTTATCTAATTTACTTACTTTCTTACTTCTTACTAGGCAAGAAAAGATGATATTTATTCACCAGTCAAGGTGCTAAGTCTGTACTTTTGCTTTTGCTGCTACACCACAATAAAACATGTGACAGCATCCTCTTTGCAGTTCCTCAGTTCTTCAGTTTGCGCAATGTGGTTCTCATGTTGCACTCATGATAAAAGCACAAATCACCAGGTGAAAATCAGAAACAGCAATTTTATTGAGTATGGAAGGAATGGTGGTGTTTCATGGCTTCTGTCTCAGGCAAGATCTTGTCTTTTAACGAATCTGCCTTGTGTGCGATCAGAACAGGGTGGGTCACTGCTTTCACTGGCAACGAGCCTTAGGTTTACAATTGGTGCATGATACTGGGCCTTGCTCTTGTTCTGAAAGGTAAAAATGTCCTGCTCGTTATCAGCTTTGCCAGCAGTTGGAAGTATTCTTGAAATGAATAAGGGCTATATGATAAAGCAAGCTGTGATAATGGAATGGCTGTGCTCTGGAATTACACAAAGGTGCTGTCCCTCTGTAATTCAGCACGCTCAAACTGAAAACACTTTACAAACACCCAGTTTGTCCCATAACATCAAGTCTTGATTTCTTATTCCATAGTATATTACAGTAAACTGTTTATTAGAGGCACAATACATGGTTCAACAGAAAAAATTCAATGCAGGAAAAGTGACTGGCCAGATCAAGCAGTCATAAATTGTCCTTGTAAGGGCCATTCCAACAATTACTTCTCCTGTGGATTAATTTCAAATAATAAACATTTTCCAATACAAAATACTCATTGCATTCATAATACTAACTCAGGTTCAAAAACATAGTTCTGAACAATAATTAGATTAATAATTACAATAATTAAATATTAGTTTTGTTTTAGAGACCAGTCCTAAGTCATCTTTAAAAGGCCATAAAAATGGCAACTATCTATATAATGTTTAAGGGCATGTACAGAATGCACAGATGTCCTGCATAATACATTAGCTTCCTGCTATCTTCTTTGATCCCTTAATGGCTGGCACCAGACTACAGTACTGACCTTCCAGAAAGATATCAGCTCAGATGTGCCCTTAGGATGAAGGATGAAGGGTGAAGCTTCATTTGGGATTGTGGAACAGCCTGGCTCTGCAGCTTAGAGCTTTGTGCCTATTCCACAGTAGCATATTTGAAATGTATAGTCAAAACATCTTCATATGGGTTCATATGGGTTGCTTTTATTCTTATATACAGTATATACTGTATATAGTATATATAGTTCTTGATCTTGTTTAATTTGTGCCTGATCCAGTCAATATTTTAATATCTTGAGTATTTTGACATTTTTTTGACATTTGCTGGGAATTGTTATTACTGTCATGTTTGTATTAGTTTGATCACTTCTGTTAGCCACTTTGATTTACACATGAGCTGTATGGAAGATTTTACACAAATGAAGTTTGTTTAGTGAATTATTATTATGAAGTCCCCACAAATAGCTTGATTACAGTCTTAATTCATAATGACCTCTTAGGTCATCTTTTCAGAAGATTGGAGTTGATTAGGTGACACTCTTAATTATCTTACAGTTTCTACATGTTTTCCATTTATACAGCCAGATGTAGTAACTTGCCGAAGGGTGCAACAGCAGTGTTCCACCAGGGAATCAAAGAGAAAACCTTTTGGTTATGAGCCCTGTTCTTTAACCATTCCACCACACTGCCTCCATGGATTTCTCTTCCAAATCATGGATTGAAAGATACAATTCTATTTTCTCTTTTATTGTTCCATAAATGGCGAGACATGACTTTCTGTTATTCCAGATCGGTTTGACTGTCTCTCATTTTTGACTACGGAAAGAGCACTTCCTGCAAATTACAATTTAATTTGATGTTTTCTGAACATTTTGTTGAAGAGACGTGAGCCCAAATTATCTAGTTTACAATCTGCTGTCAATGAAAAAACTGAAGCTGAAGACATGTGGGTGAGTGTTTCTCTGTCCTTCCTCTTTCTCTGGCTGCTGGCTGATATCTGTAGTACTGGTGACTAAGAAACATTGTTAAGACTTATTCACACTCAGAACCAGACCAGAAAGGGAAATAAGATGTACCTTGCAAATTTTATATGCTGGGAGTTCATCCACTCTGTTCATTTCACCAAGTAGTCCAAAGGTATGTTTCAATAAGTGGGTTTTGGTAGGATTGAGTATGTGTCACACAGAACACTGGGCGAATCATAGTGGCTACTGTAGAGGGTATGCTGAATGGAGTCTCATTGAAATTCTGTTTTTCAACAAGAAGGATTGCAAGGTTCTGGAGTTGCATGGCTAGATGAGGTGCCTGCTCTGAGCTCTACAGCTCAGATGTGGGTTCAAGTTATGGCTATGTCACTTGCCAATGGTGGGTGGGAGTCAGTAACAAGGTTATAATAGTTTTCCATTTTCAAATTTGTTTTTATTTTGATAATATGTTTCTATTCAATCTGAATTTCCATTCAGTTTTAATTAGTTTCACCAGTGGTTTCATTAGTTTCATTTTAGTTTTTATTTCATTGTCACATTGCAAACAAAGCGTTAGCTACTTTGCAGCCTAGCCACGTTTTCCGCTCATACCAGCTCCACGAAAATCCCTGGTTATACAACCCCCCCCCTTTGTAGATACTTGCTTGATGTTTAAATTTGGTCTAGGTGGTCCTAATTCTTTAGTTGCCAGTTTATCCTGATTACTATGACGGCTGAACGGTATTTCTCTTAATGACACGATCGAGTTGCTCTGAGTTAAGGTAACATGAGCCATGTTGACCTTGAATGTGACAAGATCGCTGGCTGCCTCCCTACACCAGGTTACATATGACGAAAGCACGTTAGTGCAAGCCCACCCAGAACCCATACAGATTGCATTGCAGCGCCTGCAGTTTAAAAAAAAATGCCTTAACATGAGAGTCTATCAGAGCGATCTGGGCGATTTTCAACCAGACTGAAATCGCCCAAAAGGGGCGGTACTCCACGGAACACGACTTGACGCTGATTGGACTATGATATTCAGAGGCAGGACAAACTGTCTAGAACAGTCACAGTTAGCGTAACACTGTGGCAGAATGTGATAGAAAAAATCTCTCCCATTCCCCCTTTGGTGGTGCGTCCCCCGATTGCCCTAAGGAACAAACCACCCCTGAGTGAGACACCCGCCGCCTTGAATGGATACGACGTCCGCTGTCTTGAAATGATAACCACAATTATTTTTTGTCTTTTCTTATTTTATTTTTGTTAGTTTTTTAGCAATCATTATTAGTTTCGTTTAGTTTTAGTTTTACATTTTCTTCAGGTAAATTATTTCAGTTTACGAAAATGTCTCAAAACCATTAGTTTTCGTCTTAGTTTTAGTTCTAGTATACGATAATAACCCTGGTCAGTGACAGCAAAACAATGGCCTAGTTTTTCCAGGGTAGGGTGAGTTTCATTGGCCAGGGCCCCCTCGCCCTACCACCTTTGGTACCCTTCAGTTGCCTGTGAGGCATCTGAGTTGCTGAGGTGACGTCAGGGGAAATGTGCCTATCCTCCAGCCTGCTCTGCTGTGGTCCACTGATGGACTTGTAGCATGTGAGCATCTCAGATGATTGCGTTCGCCTTGCTTCTGTGCTCCTGTGTGAACTTTAATTTAACACAATGTCCAATTCCAGATAGGTGAAAAGGTGGGGAAATATAAGGGAATGGCACCAGGTTTCATTTAACCATCGTTACCTTGTTTGTGTTTTTTCTCTAGGTATCTCACCATTTTCAGTGGAAAGTCACTGTTTAAAATTCTCTATTTGTACAGCTCCTGGCTGTCAGAAGAACACTACAAGCTTGGATTCCAGTGCATCTTGGTCTGAGCAAATGGACCACAAGCATTAAGTTGAGACCTACTTTAAGAATTTCTATATAGGCACCACCCACATATTACTCCTTTGAAATAAATGCAACCATTATCTCTTTCGAAAGGACCTGTTGCTTGTTGCTAGGATGTTTAAAGGGCCCTTATCATGCTATCAAGTGTACAGTATATTGAAAATGCAGTGTTATGTGCAAATAATTTTTTCACGACATCCTCCTTAATAGCATGTCTTTTTTAGACATCCTAAAGATAAGAGTCACACAAGTACAAGTTGTATGTGAGAGCTTTACGCTGCTCAAGATGTGAGTTTTCTGCTTGAAAAACTGTTCTTGCGAGCAGAGGGTAAAGCCAAGATGGCCAGCTAGCACTATGGCATAATGACTGCTCAATGCAGCGTCCAAGATAAGAGACAAAGCTTGCAGCGGTGCAGCAGTACTTCTCTGGGCGGTGATGGCACCGAAGCACTGGTGAGAGATGCATCAATGTGTCACTTTCACACTGGGCAACACACGCATGCTGTGTCCTGTTTTTGATGAACTGGCAGAGATTGCCGATAAGCAAGGCAGACAACAGTTTCTTTCAGTGACGTTAACTTTCCATATGCCAGGCTGCTTTTAAATGCCATCACAAAAGTGCATATGGTATTTGAGAGAGCTCGTATAGGCAGTTGATGAGGCCACTGGCCATTTGGCCCTGCAGTGGTCAACATGGGCGGGGAAACCCAATGAATTCTGGGAACTGCTTGCTGTTTTTTTTTTTTGTAGGGGAGGACCCTCTGTGGCGGCTGCTGTGGTCAGAAGGAAGGAAGGAGTCATACTGGTTCAGACCAAAATAAATGCTGGCAGACAGACCAATGTCTGCTTGTGAGATGCTGTCAAATTTACCCACTGGGCCTAGTCGCCTTCAGGGGAAAAAAGGGGCCCTGTTTCAGAGCCAGGCCTTTACCTGCTTTGGTATCTGCCAGGATTAGGTATTTTTATTTTCATATACTTTCCTGCATGATATTAAACTGTTATCTCTCCTACAATTATTTTATGCAACGTCACACTACCATATCCAGCTTTGTGTGCTTCGTATGTGTTTATTGAAAGACACTGTACTGTTTTATTGAGGTTTTAATATCATTTCTTGTCATTGACTTACAAAGGGAAGATGTCAGGTTATTTGGCAATTTACCACTATGAAGACAACACAGACATGGTGTCTTATGAAGACACAGAAACATAGCAAATGTTAGCAAGTTAGCCAGATGTGCTATGTTTGTTTGTTGCTATGTTGGCCTTGAGTATATAGCTATGACAATGTTCTGACAAAAAAATTTAAAATTTGTTATGAAGTAGTATGCTTTCATTGCACTATTGGAACATCTCTGGTTCTAACAATCAAGGTAATTGTTTTATGGCCATTTCAAAGTTGCACCTGGCTGGTAATATTAGCCAGCCAGCAAATGTAAGCTCTAGTAACATGTAATGAAGCTAGCTAGCTACAGATGCAAGGGTTGTTCTAACTATATGTATTAATATTAGCCTGCTTATCATGATTTGTTGGAAAACATACTTTTTGATTTATTAAGTCCAATCTTTCCTCTGTAGCTGTTAGTGGATTTCTCAATTCACTGTGTCCTAGCCAACCAAACAGCCTTTTAAAATTCCCCTCAGCAGCCCTTACTTGGATAATCTTTTTTATTCTGTGTCAATGGCTCTATTACAGCTTATTCTGTCATTTCAACTATTGTGTAAAATTTTCAAATTTCCAGCTTTACTTATAAAACATGATTCTGGACTGAAGTGCCCCAGGCAAAGAAATCAAGATGCTGTATGTATACATTCATAAGAGTTTATGAAAAGTTTATTCCAGTTTGAGTACTGTAGTTGTATTTGTACTGCATTTTAGATATATAGTACTTAGTGATGTATAGAATCAGTGGAAATATTTCATTTGATAACTTCATGCCATAAAGCAAAATATATAATCAAGCATTTGCTACATTGTTTTCAACAGAACATCTAGGCTGTATTTCAAAGATTTAAAAAAAATTATAAATTTACATAAAATTGGAGGCACTCAAAGAGATGTCACCTTACGACATGCAAAGTAGCGTAGAGTGGATATATATTGTCAAAAATCGTTGTGACTGGGCCGTTAAATGGCTGTTTGTACTCATGAAGTAAGTAGGGAATTACAGTAATATTGATACTCCTCTGAGGCGTCTGGCAGTGCTGTGTTGGAAAGTGATGTTGAGGAGGTTTGGAGCCTGTAATTACAGTAGTTGGTGCCATATACTGTGTGTGTTTGTATTGCAAGATCTTCATATTTCCATTTTAAACAAGTCATCAGAATCCTTTAGTGAAAAAACAGTATAATTCCACAACGGTCTGTCTGGCAGTCTCCACGTGTCCACTATAAGTGATATGCTGACATGTCCTGTGGTAGCTTTAAAAGACAGGGGAGTGGAAGTGTATTATATATCCAAAAATACATTATTTGAATGATTTGATGGACAGTGCCTGCAGTGAAAAAAATCAGAGATTGCTGAAACAGAGATAAAACAAAGCTGTCTGTCCCTGGAAGCCTACTTAACTTCAGAAGGCCTCAGCCTGCTGAACACACTTGGGTGATCATTCCAGACTGTTTAAACACTGGAAAAAAGAACTCTGAATAACCCTGAAGAATATTTCCTGCTGCTCTGCTATTAAAGTTATTTCCCCTGCAATTGAAACACGTGGGTTGAAAAAGGTTCACTTTTCTTAACATTTGTTGTCTCACGAAATTATAAAATTTTGTTATACATTTACAGTAATAGTGTTTCCTGTGCTCGTAAAACTGTTTTAAAGTCACAGAGAAAAAAAAACTGATGGTTCATCTCAGAATAGGAGTAATATAAAAATAGTGTTTCAAAGTATATAAAAGCCATGAAATGACACTTAGATCATGAGAAAACACTTCAAAACCACAGGTTCCAGGCACCCAGGCAACTGAAAAGTCACATGACTGATGATGCTGAGCTATAGTCAAGAGCACATTTAGAGACTATGCCTGAGAGACAGCCATATTTTACAGGGCTCATGACAATAAAAAAATACTTTGTGTGCATCCACACACCACAGCCCTATTAAATGTGTTTTCTGAATGTATGGGCTTGGCTGGGTGGCACCCGGACCAATAAACAGTTTCTACATGCTGTATGCTTGGATATTGATGTGCCAAATGTGAGATTACCGATTCAGTGCTATGAGAAGCTATAGATGTGTGAACAGCTGTGGCCTGGGGCAATGAAATGTACTGTATGTTACACTCTTGTCAGGCCTATCAACAGTAAATTATGAACATCATGCACTTGACAATGTAACACCCAAGCACTGGTTTTCAGCAGTTTGGTGGACATTATGGGTTGTAGCCTCCAAACCAAATTATATGGAAATGTTGTTCTCACCCTGCATTTAGGACACCAATGACCGTATGTGAACACCCAGTGCCCAGCCGCCTTCAGTTTATGAGTGGCATTTGCTGAAAACATATTGGTGGCCATTTTGGGCCTGGCCTTAGAGAACCAAACCTCTAAAGGAAATATGCCCATTTTCACACCAGCATCCAGTTTCACACCATATTTTATTCATATCCATAGCTGCCATGTAATGGCAGGATAAAAAGATGGGGGAAAAGGAAAAAAAACAGCAAGAGAAATAAATTTTGTCCCCTTTCAGTATGTTTTAAAGTGACTAAATAGAACAAAACTGCTTGTTGGATAGCTTCTCTCAGGATAGGAATATAGAAGTTACAAAATGACATTTATCTCGTTACAAAACACTTTGACACCATAGTTTGCAGGAACCCAGATAATTTTAAAGTCATTCAACATAAGACACATCATATTCATATTTATGGATCCCATATAGTGACAGGAAAAAAAGGAGAAAAACAAAGGAAGAAGATCCAGAAAAATAAGCTTCCTCTCTCGGCTTGGAACCCTAAAAAAGGGCCAGAACAATAGGCTTTCACTCATTTTGGCGTGAATGCCTGAAAATGCACTATGTGAAAATAACAGGATGTAAATACTTGGATTCTGTGACAGAAACAAGTGTATCGCATTTCCAGTTTAGTGTCCATTTAGTGTTTATCTGCTGCAGACAGCAATCATGATAAATACTAGTGTCATTCTTTGCAAAACAAAGAATAAATCATAATGCCTGGCCTCTGGCACCCTCTATGCCTCCAAAGACACACAGCAGACACATGAAGCTCAGTGTCTCTTGCTCCATTTCAAAATGCAGCGACTGAGTGGGCCGACTCTCTCAAAAAGGGGATTTTCACCATTTGTCGTGCTGTGTGCACTCCGCTGCACTTGTTGCCCGGCAGGCTCTGAAGGGTGTCGTCATTTCGAGCTGAGCCGCGGGTCGAGATAAACAGTTTCATGCAAGTTCCTCCAGGGTTTCGCCCATATCTATGGCAACTGCGCGCACCACATGAAAGCACAACTTTTTTGGGACTTGACTGATCTTCCCTACTAATTAGCTTCAGTGGGTGGTGCCGTTTCTGTGGTGAATGGAGCATGGCATTATTTATAACTGTACGAAATAAAGGCTAAGCAGCAAGGGTCTGAAATTAGGGATATGGACCACGCAAGTAAATGAACAGCAAAAGCATTAGTCAGCACTTATAAGTCAATGTCTGTAAACAGGACATTGAGTCTGCACCAGTGTTCCTCGATTGGTAATAGTTTTCATAACTGTCTTATATAAAATTCAACTATGGATGTGAAAAAAGAGTCGTTAACACCTTAGAAAAGCAGTAAGAGTTCTATGCATTGTATTAAATCAGAGGCATTCATGTGTCCATGGTAGCTGTACAGGAATACTTTTAACAGTGAAACTGTACAGTCTTGCTTCACATTGCTTATTTTATTCCTCCCCACCTCTTTCAGTGAACTATTTTGCTGTCTGCTATATATCACAGGAAGTTAGGCTCTTTATTATTATGTTTTTCACTCTGCAACTTCCACTTTAAATCAGAAATATTCATCATTCCTTTGGCTGGTATGCACTTGCTGGTCTGTGACTGTTGTTAACTAGGTCTGACTCTGTTACTCATATATTGTAAGTTGAGTGAATACACTACTTTTCTCTTGCTCTTGAAGTGACTCTGGATAAGAGCATCAGCTAAATGCACATAATGTAACATAATATTGCTTTGCAATGTTAGAGGAGTAGTATAATCAAGTATACAGCAATGGCATCACGCCTACAATTCAAATCCATGACCTTCAGGGTCAGAGCCCAGCCTGCTGTGAATGGCTTCCAGACTGTCTGCGTTGTTTATGTCGCAGCTGCTGTTTGGTTCCACTTGAGTGTATTTGTGCTGCGGTTTTCCAGGACTGCGCTGTTGCCACTTGGACATGCCACTGCACCGCAGCTCCAGTGCCTCTGTGGCTGCTGCTCTGCTCCCACGTATGCGCTGCCGAGTTTAGCAGGAGCTGGCCCAGAGCTCACACACCCACAGGACTGCGGCTTTTACAGCTCAACAAACACTGAGGCCAGGGATCAACAGGACCACATCCTACCTATGCATATACAAGTACTACGCATACGCACAAACACTCAGAGTCCATAAATAGGTGTGGTTTGTTGGAATGCATACAAAACACTTATTCAAACCCTAAAGCAGATGCAGAGAGTACATGGTCATGTAACAACATTTACTTTACTCTTGTGGATCTGTGTATGAAGTTCAAATAAATGAATTTAGTTCTGCATTTACAGAACTGTATCACAAAGCCCAACAGTTTGTCTTTTAGAACTATATTTCTGCTATTATTCAAGGCCATAGGCCTAAAAAGTCTTGGACAGAGGAAACTACAGTGTAGCTATTTTTAAATATCACTCTGAGACTATGTTTCCTTATGTACATGCTTATGGCATTTCATAATAAGCTTGGGCTCTAATGGATGATGACTTATGTGTCCAAACATAGTCATAATATATGACAGCCCCCTGCCCTTCAGCAGAGCACTACAACAAGATCCCGAGAGCAACCTGTTGTTTAAAGGCCATCATCATTTTGAGAATGGCCACGAGCTTGACTAAGAATTTAGCCAGCCAATAAATGTGAACTGAGTGAGAGAAAGAGGGACAGAGAGAGGGTATCCCTCAGGCAACTCTCCAGTGATTCCCCGGGACTCCATGCCCTGACTCACGCGGTGATTGGTTTAGCAGCAGGGGCATCTCGCTGGCCTCGGACCGCTCCAGCACAGTTTCCATTGGCCCAGACTCTGATCCCGTATGCGCTAACTGCAGGGAACACTGTGAAAATACATGGCATTCCTGAGTGTTGCAGCTCAGCCCAGAGCACCGCAACCCCAGTGGAAACTCTTACTAATGAGCCACCCACTGCAACGGAAGGCGGTGATGTCACAGTGTAAATTATACTCTGCCACTTTGGTGACCCCAGGTAACCTACAGAGCTGCCACGTGACGTTTCTTGCTGCAGTACTGGCTATAGGATTGTACTGCTCTCACGCAGCAGAAGAAGGGTGGTAGCCTTAGAGCTGAAAAAGAAAGGGTGGTCGATGAGAATGGATGTAATAAAGCATACTCAAAAGAGTTGTCATAGAGCTCTTCACAGATCATATTACATTCAGGTATTCATGAGATGTCCTATGGGGGCATCGTGCATATGATATTGTATAAACGATATAAAGTATGTTCTCTTGAAAGAACAAAAAAGCAAATGTGGGTGAGGAAAAAATGGAAGTGAACTGTTTTGCTCTCTGTTATATTTCACAGGAAGTTAGGCTCTTTATTATTATGTTTTAAAATGGAATGATAATTATTATCAGATTGACACAGTGTTGTTTCATCTGAGTCTAATTATTTAAGTCCTTTGAAGGCAGCATTTTAGACCTAATACACTACACAGTTTATGCAGCCTCCCATCTATAGAGTGCAGCAGCTTCTTTCCCCAGTCATGTATATGGGAATCTGGAGTTATATTACAGTGGGTGTACACTGGAAAGAACATTAGTTAGAAGTCTGTGGTGAAACACAGGTATTGTAAGGCCTAGTGCTGGCATAATATATTAGAGATAAACTAATAATTACTATGTCTGTATCTGATAAGGAGATGTTTATTTTGATAATGTAATCAGATAAAAGGTCATTTAACCAAATGGTTATTGGTGAACAGAAGCCACTGTTCTTCTTCTGCTCCTGAGATGTCATAAGGTTTCCTTGGTATGTTTTAGTCCAGCTGTTGAATATTCAGCATACATGGAAATGCATGTACATTTATACTCAAAATAACCATCTGGCTCACATATTTAAGGTAATTGAGCAATTTGAGGGTAATGTACTGGTACCACAGTAAGGTTAAATATATGTCTTGGAATTGAATGGTGCAAAATGAGACAGAGAAACATCCCAGCCAGTGAAAGTGGTCTTCACCACAGCAGGTTATTAGTGGTCTGCAGGATGTGATTATAGCATGGTAGCGCACCTGCCCTAAGACAGCCCATTCAGTCTCTAACAGCAGGGGGATAATGCCACTCCTCACATTGCAGAGAGAGAGAGAGAGACAGAAACCTGGGGTTGCCACGCCCACGCACCCCATAATAAGCGGCTTCACCCTGCCGGCTTGTCTGGAGAATGGCATGAAAACAAACCCTTATCTCGTCTCATCAGACATTACCTGGCAATTACAGGCAGCTTTTTAAAAAGCACGCTCGGGCAATTTTTACTGTCGCATGTGCTAAATTAGGCTGGCCCCTCCCCTGTTTGCAAGCGCCTTCCCTTCATTCATACCCAGCTGGCTGTGGCACTATGTGCTATGCAGCTCACAGGTATACCACCTCATGGTGTGATACACATGTACATAAACAGTAATGAAAAAGCACCTGCACGGTCTAACATTACACTATTTTTTTAGATCAAACATAACTGAAAGATATAAAGATGCATAATTTGCTTATGAGATGCCCTCATCCCTATTTTGACATGTACATTGTCATTCTTACTTCCTACTACGCAGGGAATTTCACTCAAGTTGTGAATGGGATTCAAGCTGTTAACATTATTATCAAGAAATGGCCTGCACAGGGAGGGTGAGAAGACAGTGCCAATCAACTGTAGGGAGAGGATTAGGTGCCCAGTTATAAACTGGTGGACAGTTTGGGAATTTCACTTGGACGCCAGTGTTTAAATCACTCCGCATTAGAGATGCTTTGTTGTGTATGCAGGCCCCCTGTCTGTCCGTGACCTGGGACATTTTGTTTTACACCAGTGTGATGATCCATGTTATGGGACAGAAAAGGGACATTTGGGGAGATGTTCATTTAGGGGTCCACTTCACAGTTTCAGAAATTTTATTATCATCTGCCTTTCATGTTGTCTACTTTTTAATTTGTCTGCAGTGCCAAGTAAGGAACATAGAACAGACATTTTCCTTAAATCCAAATACCAACATTATTGTGTTTATAGACAGGCCATGAGGGGTTTTTAGTGCACTGGTTTGGACTTCACAGATGAGGGCCAATGTGGAGAAACAGCCAAGGAATTCAGAATCAGGGGATTTGGAGGAGACTTGGCAGATTCCGGCAGAGATATTAGGAGTACCTGGCTGTCCCTCACATTCCTCAGACACCTGGTTGCCATCTCAATCACTGAAGCCCTCCTTGTCACATGCCCTCACACCCACCCCTGAGCACTAAGAGTGTAGCCTCTCTTGGCTGACTGCTTCTCTGACTTGCTGGCATCTGATTGGCTGAGGTTTGGACCAATTTGTTCCTTTTAATAAAGCTGTAATACATTGAGCGCCAGACACAGCAAGATATTCCAGAGTCTTGTAGGGTGAGAGACAGACGGATCTGGAAACGTACATTTGGCACTCAGGATAGGCCTGGAACTGCGGTCCATTCTTGGTTCTGTTTGTTTGCTTGCTTTTGCAGTCCCAGGAAGCCGTAACTCTGAGTACCCCTCTGCCTCTGTGCCTGTGATTTCTCGGAACAGATGTCTGAGATAAAGGAGTCTTGGATTGGTTTTTGCAGTTTTAATGAAATTCTGTGCTGCTTTATTGCCTGAAACATTGAAAAGAAATACAAAATAAGTCATCTTGGAGAAGGTTTACAATCACTGCTGGATTGGTCACAACCACTCAAAGTACTCCAAGTCTCATCCTTTCTCCCTTCACTGGCTATTGGCAATGGCTCCCATACATTTCAGAAAGCAGGCCTTGGCCTGCTAGGCATTGTGGGATTGTCTCTTCCTTATCTTCAATCCATCACCCTACACACTACCAGGATTCCCCATTGTGTACTTTGTCTTTTATGGCCCCATTGTGATGGAACAAACTTGCTATAGTGGCCAGGACAGTGGGTTCACTGGCTGCCTTTCACTGCAAACTGAAGATCTGCTTCTTTAGACTGAATCTCATCTCCCTTACCCAAGCATAACTCACCTTCTCCTTAATTGTGCAGTCTTGTCGTGGGGTATGATGTATTACGATATTGTAGAAGTTTACCACACTTATGAATGAACTGAAGTATGAATGTACAAGGTAATGCTGATTGTCACACCACTGTTTGGGATTGCAGGACACTGTGATCATGGCAGTCAGTTTTAAGGCATATGAACCACTTTTGATACTTTATTACATGTACTTCACTCTTTTTGTTTGAAGGTCACTCTGGTTAAGAGCCTACACTAAATGACAATGTGCAAAAATAAATAATGTACATGGAGCTATTACCCATTTGCATCGTACAGCTTTAAATTTTCTGAAGTAACATGAGTGTTTGACTGCAGTCGACCACCAAAGATTGAAACCAGGATTCAAAAACAGTCCACTAACCACTGCATCACACTTCTGTTCCTGTGGTGCAATATACAGAATCAGGTTACAGTGGCATTTCTGATTCAGGTGAGGTCCTGCTGACAGAAAACCTTTCCCAAGACCATGCACTGTATAAGTTATGTTCTGACTGTGTGTAAATTATTAAAAATACCTGAGTCCTATCAGAGATTGTGATACATCACTCCCGAAAAGCCTTAAATGTTTTGGCCCGCGGGCAATGAAGTAGTCATCATTCACTGTTACTGTTTTTCTTGTTGAAATACCTTAAATAATTGCTGAGTGAGGCCATTCCAGAGAGAGGGCATCTAGGGTTAAGCACAGTATATATGTGTGTGTGTGTGTGTGTGTGTGTGTGTATGTGTGTTGAGATACCTAAATTATATTGCATTATGGTCATTTAGCAGACACCCTTATCCAGAGTGACTGACATAGTAGGTTACAGTTATATCCCTTTATACTGCTGGATATTTACTGGGGCAGTTGTGGGTAAAGTACCTTGCACAAGCTAGATAGATAGATACAGACTTATGGCTTTTAAGATATCTTTATTTAAAACATTGAACCACAAACTTAACAGACTATACTGTTGGTCAATTTAAAGAGAGACAGAGAGAGAATTTAATGAGGAAAATGAGTTCATGTGCATTTTTGACATGAGGACTGTAAGTGTCCCAGGTGTGTTTTATGGCTGATGTGCTGAATTCCACTGGGCTGCGGACGTCATCGCGAGCACTGCTCCTCCAGTCTTGGCAGAATCCTGAATTCCTCGCTTTGCTCATGTCTCCAATCCCCACCACAGAAACCAAAGCAGAAGGTCCCAGAGAGTAACGGACAACTCTGGCGGGAGTGGGGTCTGAATCTCGCCTTTGCCTCTGGGTAAAATGCAGTCCTGCGCATCCCAACCTGCAGGGAGGCTGTTCCTGCCATCGCTACCCAAGCTCTGTCAACCTTCCAGCATTCCAGGCACCTGGCCACAGGCACCGACGCACTGTTCCCCCCTCCAAGACCCCCACAGCACTCAAAACGGCGAGGATGAAGAGTGCTAACGGAGAGGACTCTGAGAATGCGGGGGACGGGCTCATTATTCCGACTTGATCATTGGGACTGTGCCATCTGCATGGCCAGACACTAAAAACCCAGATTTATCTCATCCTCTGCCCATTGAGGGCTGCATTAGCAGCTGACACCAGGGTCTTTAGTATGGCCTGGCCTCTTTCTGAGTGCCAAAGAATAGGGTCTCAGAGGACATAAAGATCCAATTTCAAGCTGTGAATCATGATTTAAATCTCAAAGAGGAAGGGGGGTTTTCAAGGTAATAGTAAAATGTAATCATACTGTAAACAAATAAACAACAAAGAATGAATAAATTCTGAATTAATACTCCTGCTAATAATAACATGTCATCACTATGTATAATACGCATTTTTATTAGTAGTAGTAGTACAATGTAGCAACGTTCATTGGTCCCAAAAAACATTAAAGTTTGGGAGAGCAAATCACCTGTGTGTAGCTTGCTCAGTGGCCATTTCATACAACAACCCTCACCATACATCAGCTGGGAGAGGGAAGGATATGTATGGCCAATTTAATTGGGGTGTGATTGGTTGGACTGATTGGGTACTGTGCCAGAACATCTGGGCACAAGCCTTCTCTTTGCATGACATGTCATGGGATTGTCATTGTCAGCTTAACATTTTACCTGATATACCATCTTATTGTGTCTCTGTCGCTGCATCAGGGCATTGGTCACCTGTTTGGTTCAGAGGGAAGAATGCCCCCTACTGGCTCATGAACACCACTTCCAGAAGCAACCTGGTTTTTGTGGGAGGTTTCCCATCCAAGCACTAAGTCCAGCTCCACTTTAAGTATGGAATAGACAACAGAGTGGCGTGACTACTTTGCAGTAATGTATTACAAATCTTAATCTATCTCTGGCACACAGCATTTTGCATTTTATAGACACTCTTAAGTAGTAAAAGTGGCCAACAACATTTTTGGTAGTTTTATTTGTCACTAAATTCTTTATCTTCTACTGTAACACATTAGCTCTGGAAAAAACAACTCAATTTATCAAAGAACTTCCACTGTAGTAAAATTCAAAATGATTTTGCTATGAGGACACCATAACTCATACATTAAATGAGTTCCAGAAAGGAAACAGTAACTTTCACTAAAAATCTCTCACTGACTTATATAAGTATATCTGTGTTTTTTTCCCATAGAGCCATCTGTTAAATAAAACCATTCCAGACACTTTTAAAAATGTTACTATTTGCCTTAGATGCTCATATTTTTGTTAGTAAGCAGACCATTATGTAAAATCAAATGTCATTTTGTATTATCATTAAGGACCCACCCTTTTCCTCATCAATCCTTTCCTCATGAAGGTCAAAGTTCACGAAAGCTACAATTCAGGGTGGTGTCTGACAGTCTGGAGTTTGGAACATGAGACTTGCAGGCCTCAGGGTTTTAACTCATCCAATATTCACTGTGTGAGGGTTAGTCCTTATCCAATCATCATCTGTCATTTCACATGGCCATTCCTTCCATTTGTGGTGGTGCTCAGAGCCCACCTGGCCTAGTCATGGAAGATTCAAAGGCACCATAAAGTCATATGATTTAAAATTTAAACCCACAGATTTGTGTTTGGTTGAATTTACTCTGCATTTATCAGTCTGTTTTACTACTTCATAAGGGTCACAAAACTGTGCCTTTGTTGCAAAAATAAATCAATGAATAAATCCAGTGAACTTCAGAAATAATTTTGAGGTCATATTACATACTTTACAGTGGGTCTTTCATAACATTCATAACACCTTAATAAGCTCTACATTATGGATCATAACCAGCTCATAAGTGGTGGCACAAGGGGACATTAGTCTTGTGTTAATCTTGATGTTAGTATTATATAGTATCAAGTAGTATCTTAATGCTTATAATTGTATGCTTCTTAACTGGATATCAATTATGCTGTGGGGGATACAAGGGTCAGAGGCAGACAATGTTTGTGATCAACTTAAAATGACAAGAAATTTGCCAGGTCTCGGAATGTAAGTATCTCGACAGGTCAATTTTATGTAACATTTAATGAATATTTTTTCTATATAAACATTTCTATTGATTCTAGTCTGTTTACATGAATAATGTTTGTATATGCTATATACACAATGATTAGCATTGTGACCATTATAACATTAAAGCATTATGAATGCCTTAGAAGCAACATTTCAAGTATAGCGTTACTGAAATATTTTTGAGAGAAAAATAAACTGAGCAGAGGACAGTAAAACTGCAGGCTCCACATCGTGCCCTCTGTCACATGGCCTGTTTGGTTTTCATATCCAGACTTACCCTTCGAAAAACCACTCAAACCACTCACTAGCCCACACTCTCTCCAGCATCCTTCTGTGGGATCCTGCCTCCCTAGCCTTACTTACTGCCAAGCCTCAATAGGATCGCCTAAAGAGAATCTGAACTCACCAACAAGCCCAAGGAGGGCAGCGTACTCCGTCTGATCCCAGATCAGTCCACTAACTTGGGAACAGATCACAAAGAGCTAAGAGCTCTGTGCTCTGGCTGATCCAGGATCTGTGGAATAGTGCCCACAACTCAAGACTGAAATCAGAGGAAAGCGATGGATTTTTGGCCAGCCTCTAGCTTGTAAATTTTAGCCCTGTGTGCCCAGGTTTCCACCCCACAGCTAATTCAGACATGAATGGAAGTTTAAAATTTTGTGATGTGGCAACCTTTTCTTTGCTGTGTTGCTGATCCAACAAATTAATGAGTCCTTTAAATGCCATAGGTTCATTGTAATGGTTTGTAATTTAGCATCTACTATAGTTTAGTATTTCATTTGATTTAGTATTTATTTAGTTTAGTATTTCAGTAACTCATTGGTAATTTCAGACATTCCAGAGCTGTGTAGAAAACATGCTCATTATATATTCAGTCAAATACACTAAACTAAATTAAAACTTTAAATTGGTTTGCTCTGAAATACTATGAGACTCCTGCTCCCCATTCTCATATGCTAAATAAAACTATTTAAACTCCAAACCTAGTATTTCACTTCTGAACAAAGAATGTTTACATTTAAAGGAGGTCCCATTTAGCTACTGCTGTTCATCCTGCAGGCCTTGATCTACAGGTTGTCTGGTCCACCAATTATTTCATTTAACTGAGAGTATTTACTTCTTACCTCATTGTCAAAGTAATGCAATATGTCCATGCCAGAGAAACTCAGTCTTGTGCACCACCAGTGTTTATGAATTGCAGATGTAGTTTACTTCTTTTTTACTGTCAGGAAATAATGCATTTTTGGCTGGGCAAAAACCCAAGAAAATATTGCAGTTCTTACATGTATCCCTTCCTCCCAATTTACCATTGGTAAAACAAGGAAACACCCCATTAAAATTAAATTAAAATGAGGTATTATCATATTTATTAAGAATATGGCAAATAATCTGTAGTCTGCACATTTGTATTGAATTTATTATAGAACAAAGATTTTGAAACCAATTACCAATGTTTTTTCCAAACATTTTTGAAGTCCTTTTGTCTTTCTTCTGCCAGTCTTGGTTAATGGAAAATTAGACACACTACACTGTGATACTCTTTCAGCCTGTGATTGTCATTAAAATATCTCTCATTGGAAGACACCCTAGGACTACAGTTGAACTCTCCTCTGTTTCTGCACTGGATAACACTCACCATTCTATCCTACACTCCAGGAAGTTTCAGTCAGGCCTTTGTGATGAGGACATTATAATAGTGCTGTTAGTTAAGCACCACATCAAACCTTTACTAGTTAGTAACAGATGCTTGCTTTGTTGAATAATTCAGAGCCTTGAGATGATCGCAGGTCAAGCATGTTTTGGGGTCGACCGCCTTTGGTGAACCTAGCATTATCGGCTTGAGTTCCTCTCGGTTCAAGAATGAGAAGGAACAGTTTGCAGCTCCCTTATTTTATGGCTCTAAAATTTGTAAGCTTCCAGATGGGTCTCTAGAGACTCTAGTGTCACTGACCACAGTCATACCACAGTTATATAAAGCTGATAATTACTAGACTGCACCAGCCATGCTGTCTAGGACATGATCCAAATTCATCTCTGTATCTTTCTGCCAGTGTTTGCAGAAGCACTCTAAAATAATGTTCCAAAAGGTATGCATGTGTACAGCAGATGCATGGTGCAGTAGTTAATGACCTTTGCTCATGACTTAGAGACCACAGGTACATTTCCTCTTTGTACCCTTGAGTGCATAACCAGAATTATTTCAATCAATACCCAGCAGCATTAATAAATCTGCTATACTGTAAGTTTGTCAGCCAGAACCTGATACCTAATAATAACATTCAGTATGTGAGAAACATATTTTTGAGTATGTATATTGTACAAATGTAGTGTAGTTTTAGGAATTAACCATAAAGGTGTTAAACAAAACCATCCAGCGTCAAGAACCATGCAGGATAACAGCATAACACCAGCATGCAGGACTTCATTTTCATAGGCAGGTAAAAACAGAATATTGAGGCATTCAGTAAATTTCTAGTCAGTACTAAGACTGCTACTCTCCTCAAAATCATAATTTGCTTTATTTTGCCCTGTTTCTTCCATATGATTTTGGAAAGAAAAGAGAACCTGTGCTTTAATATACATTTTATTTTGTAGTTTGATATTTGTTGTTTAATTCAGTGCAATCCCTGAATCCAGGCCTTGGGTCTGCCCTTGTGAAAATATGAGATTCCTTCCATTAATGTTACTTGCCAACCAGCTTACTGTAGGCTTCAACCATGGTGTAAAACCTGCCAAATGAGGGGAACAATGTGTGAAATAAAATAATAACTGAGTCAAGCCCTGTGATGAGTAAGTAATAAAGGATGATGAACAAGAAAAATTGGCAGTTTTTGAGAGCATGATGAGAAAAGCTCTTCAGAGTCAGAAATCCTGTCCACCCTCACTGAATCATGTGCCATGCACTGGCTTAAAAAATGGCTAATGTGGCATCTGTCCAAAACAATGAGCAAACTCTTGTGATCTGTGGCTCTGGCCATAGCTAATCCCTGTTCTTGGCACAGAGCATCTCAGAGCAGTATCAGAACAGCATCCCCTTCATTCCAGGTTCAATACTCAGTGATCTGCACATTACTTTAGATTATCTTACATTATTTAATTTGCAGATTTCCTTAACCAGAGTGACTGACATAGTTTGCATTCAGGCAATTTATACAGCTGGGTATTTACCGCGGTGTACCAGGGTACAACACCAGTGTCAAAACCTGGATTTGAACCTGCAGTGGGATCTGTAATGGAGGATCAGTCGTGTGGCGGGACCAAATACTGCATGTTTCTATATGTCCATCATTACTCACGGTACAACATGGCCACCCACTAACAAAAAACCACACTTGCAGAAACCACTGTGACTCTTTTGACTGAAAATTTCATCAGATGACAACCCAAGGAGCTACCGATGTTGCCTGCCAATTGTATGCAGTTTGTTAGCTCTCAGAAGCTCTTTTCACCAGCAGTAAGTTATACTGAGTGCTGGTGTTGCTGGCACATTATTTTTAAAACTGCATGATGAGAGGCCTCACTGCTTATTATTAAAAAATTAAATACAAACATCAGTTACAAAGAACGTACAACTAGAACAGGCCCCCAAATTTTTGTCATTAGCTTATACATATAAATTAATAACAGTGTTATTTCATTCACATCAGTGATTAGTTAACCAATCTGTGTCTGTGAAGAACAAAAGGAAAACTTACATTTTTTTGAAAGTCAAGATAAACGTTGTTAATTTACTGAATCCAGGGGTCAGGACGGCTTTTTCACTATCTGTGTACTATTTAGGTCAAAAAAAGGTACTGTGATATGAACATACTTGAACATTGTGAAGTAACAATACCTTTTTTTGCATTTGACTTAGGCCTGCTTGTAAAATCTTATCTTCCAACCATAAGTACCTTATGCTGGCACACATTTACCACATTTCTAGGATTCAACACTTTTCACCTGTTACTGAACCCAAATACAAACCTTTCCCCATGTAAAGGTTTCACATTTAAGGAATTATTTTCACAAGACCTGTATCCTTTGAGCAATGCCACATAATTCTAACTTTCCATCAGAATGAAATGAAATGCTGGCAACTGAAATGCTGGCAAAAAAAATATGAAAGATTTTTTATTCAGCTATCGTAACTTATTATTAATAACCAAACAATTAAGTTATTAATATGCATGTATTAATATGTATGCTTAGTTTTTTTCACTAAAGTTGATCTATTTAAAAAATGTGCTCTTCTACAGAAATCATACACTATTTAAGTCATTTTCAACTGCCAGCAGATTTTTTTTTTATGTTACTGTGATGATACTAGCCAATGCACTGGCCATAAAACCAGGAGGAGGAGTTTCTAAATGTAACATGTAATTTACTTCCAGCGCAAAGCAGGGAACCAGTATTCAGATACAAAAACTCAACTGCCCTCTTCAGCGGCCGCAAACCTTAACTTAGACAAGGCTGAGTCTGACTGGACAGGTTAGCCAACAGCAGGCTTCCTTCTCTGGTGCATACCTCACACACACAGCTATGACTCAATATGAAATTAAGCAGATGGAATAGACCTGTTATGAGTGAGTATGTACATAGAAACTGAGTATCCTCAAGTTACGCATTTAAGCAAAGTCATAACCATACTCATTGACTATGATTTATAAATAAAAATGTGTTCCTGACTATTTTACAAACATTTTACAAACTTTTCCAAAAAAAGGCTGACAGTGTACCATGTACAAGAACCTGAACCAGGAGCAGAACCAGAATCAGACAAGTAAAATGGTGAAAAATGCGAAATGTCTATTCTTTGGGTGAGTACAGTAAGAAGTGTTCATCTTTGATTTATACTGAGGCTAGCCAGCTAGAACAAGTGGTTGCTGAAATATAAATCAGCCATTTGCTAAAAGGTTTGCAATAGCTGTTGCTTGTTACAGACATCCATAAAAACCAGCAAAGGTATAGCTCCCACTGTCAGTATGTTAATAGGATCTGCTTACTTTAGCAAGTGTAAGTTCTTTTGCTGCTTCAGCCTAATTGAGTGTGAATGCTTAGGTGGGTGGTACCTCCTCAGGGTCTCTCTGCCCCACCCATGATAAGCATCAATGAGCTCTCAGTCTTTAATTTGTTCCAGACCATCAGTTATGTAAAAACTATGACTGCACAGTTTGTACCCAGTAGCATAACTGCATACGCCTGTCAATGTGTGTAACAGTCAGCATGTTACTCTGTAAAATATCTCTATGCCCTCTGACAGGACATGAAACATGAATGAATCTGGATTTTATTTGGACAAAGAGCCAAGGATCATTTTCCTGAGCGGGAACGGAAACCGTACACCAGTCTATTCAGCTCTGATCTCACAGAGAGTTGCCTTGTACCACAGGAGAGAAACCGATCAGGCAGACGACAGCTGGCTAATATTTGTTTAGCCACCTAATGCTCCTTTTTCTACGAGTAGAAATGGAGGATAATAACTTTCTCCTCGATTTGATTGGCCCAAACACTGTAAATGTAGTTCTTACCTTTTTCTTTGCTGTGCACAGAGCAGGGGACAGTGCCATAATGTGTGAATGTTGCATTTCATTTTGTTGGGGACTGAGGGGTAAGGTCACCATAGTCCCCTTGGACATAACACCCCTTTACATTGCACTTCAAAGTCAGTCTTCAGAGGATGTTGAAACGATGAGGATAAATAATCGGGTTCATGTTTGGGACATTTCAGTGCATAACAATGAGGTCATTTTTCTCTGCCTCTCGTCTCTGTGGCCTGAGATTTTGCCGACAAACCTCAAGCACTCACATTCGCCTGGCTTGTCTGGCACTTCTACAGACTGAGTACAGCTCAGCAGGGCTCTGATCTTGTGCAAAAAAATTGTACGGAATCTGTCCCTCCTTGACTCACTTGATTCTCTCCCCATTTTAAGGAGACCTTTGCATGTGATTGTGTTTTTAAAAGTGTGTGTACACGTGAATGGGCCAGCTGAAAACCGAGGCTGAATAAAAATTCCGTTCTTTGAGGTAGGGGACCGCCTTATATGGCTGTGCACATCAGGAATAATTGGCTTTTAAGTTTTCCTTTATTGGGATGCCACAAGATGTTTTCCACAAGGAATGTGTTTCTGGAACATTAGCTACTTTAACAGCTGGCGTGATGAAATTTGTCCATGATCCCAGTTCATTACACAAAGGAATTAGCTTGAAGGAAAGAATTAGCATGAGATGAACTGGGACATCAGCTAGAATGAGATTTTTGATCCAGGGGTTAAAGGATGCTAATCGATAAAAAATATATAAATTTTAATATACTAATATACTGATGGGTGCATTGTATTCCTTCTTACAAAAGAATGTTTCTGAGTTTCTGTGCCTGTAGATAAGGATTAGATGATTCCATCTCTGAAACTATGTATCCAGGACTGTTGCACAGCTGGAAGTGACTAATTCATCCTATTGGCCATCAATATCCAACCTAGTTGCATCTCCATATGCTACACATATGCATTTGTCTTGTGAAGGCAGCATGTCAGTATTATAGTATTCACTCTGTTTTTCTGACATAAGGCATAAAAAGATATATATCCAATATATATCCAAATGTTTCCAGGTATCCTGCTGCATGCATGTTAACTGTCTACCCTGAGCGGTCACATCTGTGAGGGTTATTGCCTAACAGCAGGTTTGAATGCTATCAAACTTAGCTAACCTAGCCAGTGTGACAGGTCACCCTTACTACCGTGAGTTCATTTTCAAGTAGGTGCAAATATAAAAAAAATGCAATGAAAAATAAAAAAATGAACTGACAAGGTAATACAGACCATAGTAAATTAATATCTTAATGCATGTTGCTTGCCAGTGGGTTGGCTTAATCACTAGTTTGTTTGTGTATCTTGCTTGTTTTTGTTTAAGTTAGGATAGCCATGGCTGTTTTGCTAGCTAGCTACAACAACAGAATTAATATATTTTACTATTAACCAGACCAGAATATTTTTACTAGCATTTTCAAAGGGGTTTGGGGTAATATCATTAAGGATCATGTTTGACTACCAAACTAGATTAACGACTATTCTATGATCAGTCTAGCTCCTTACTTAAATTCCAATTTTAGCTAGTATGAACAAAACTGAAAAGAGGACTCATGGAATGACATTCAGGGTAAAAAGTTCGTACTGCAACAAGTCTATAACTAGCTAAATACATTGAAAAATATTTTTCCACCTTCACTGTGTGAACCCTGTCAATTGCAGATAACTATAGCCATTCTATCCTATTACATGTATTTATATATTTAACCATACTAAATCTAACCTGGCTGTTTTAATTAGGGCCTGGAGATTTTCTCCACTTTTTTCTTGAATGTGTGCCAGTCCTCCAGAACTAAGAGGTTATAGCTGAGATACAGTCGCTACAGTTGCGTCTAAAGTCCACTTTAAGAGCTGTAGTTGAAGAAATTCTTCAAGTTGCTCTGGATAAGGGTGTCTGTCACTTAACATATCCCCAGCGTACACTCTTAAGAACACCTTACATAGTTTTACAACTCATCCTGGCAATTTGTGTAGTATTTTCAATGTTGTACTTTGAAGTATTTTTCCTAAGGGTGCAACAGTAGTGCCCCACCTGGGAGGTAAAGTGGTAACCTTTAGGTTACAAGCTCCGCTTCTTAATAAAATACTACTCTACACTAAAAAACACAATTTACCAATGGGAGAATACAGCTCATTGCATGACTATCATACTAGGCAGAAATATAAGATTTACTTTGTGTGTTAGTATGATAAATATGTTTAGTTTGAATGAATTTTATTTTTTAAAGACAGATATTTCTTCGCATTTTAGGAAATTAAACTCTGCTATTAAAATAGACACCACATCACAGATAATGATGCTTCATTTTAAAATGAAAAATATAGAAATATAAATGTTTATTCATGAGAGTGTGTCTGATTTTGTCACACAGGCAATGTGGATGGTAACTCACTTTAAGTTCTCTGATGTTTGACATCGCTACGACTACCAGATCGTGCAGATTTGCGCTGTACAATATCAGGAAAATCAAGCCCTACCTATCCGAGCATGCTGTGCAGCTCCTTGTCCAGGCACTGGTCATCTCAAGACTAGACTACTGCAATGCTCTTTGGCCGGCCTGCCTGCATGCACAATTAAACCTCTGCAGCGGATACAGAACACAGCTGCACATCTGGTTTTCAACCAACCAAAAAGGCTCATGTTACACCCCTCTTAGTCTCACTCCACTAGCTCCCTGTAGCTGCCCGCATCATGTTCAAGGCCTTGATGCTCACGTACAGGGTGACCAACAAAATTGCACCTAAGTACCTGAACTCACTGCTGCAACCCTATGTTCCCTCCCAACTGCTACGCTCTGCAACCAAACGGCGCCTGGTGGTCCCGTCGCATCGTGGCATTAAATCACTATCCCGGACTTTCTCCGCTGTTGTCCCCCGTTGGTGGAATGAACTTCCACACCTCATCCGTTCTTCTGAGTCCCTCTCTGTCTTCAAGAAACATCTGAAGACACAGCTCTTCCGCTCTTACCTGAGCACCTGAAACATCTCCCCCCATCTCCTATTAAACTATAGTATAAAAAAAAAATGTAATGGTTTGGCTGTAATAGTCTAATGTATTGATTTGGTGTAATGGTTTGGCTGTAATAGTTTAACGTATTGATTTCATGTAATGGTGTAAACATAAAGGTTTTGTTGTATGGCTTAACACACTTGCTAGCTTTACCTGCTAGTTGGTACCTCGCCTGGCCAACGTTTGGAGCTTTGTCATGCTGTACTTCTAATATTGTTGACTCTGTATGGTTGTTTGCTTGTGTTGTATTGTACCTCACTTGTCGCTTTGGATAAAAGTGTCTGCCAAATGAATAAATGTAAATGTGTAAATAAATGTAAATGTAAGTTAATCCACCTCTTCTCTTACTCTCTACCTCTCTCATCTGCAGGCTCTCCTCCATACATATATCCCACACTTGTGGCTTGAATTTGACACTTAAAGGAGAGCAAGGATGACCTTGCTCAATCAACCTCTGCTTTCAGCAAATTGAAATCAAATGGTAGGGGTATATGAATGAATGAAATCTTAACTATGCCCCACTGGAGTTTTGAAATGCCAAGGTAAATTTTTTACAATTGTGATGTATACAGGGCTATACATTGCCATATTGTACCTCTTTGCATGTCAAGCACACCTGGTTTTTCAAATAATGGAAGATGTCTGAACTCAGAAATCCCATCATTTATTATTTTCTGTAGCATGCAGCAGGTTGATGGATGAATAATCAATGATACAGCACTACTCCACCACAGGGCCACTAACCCAATTCATTTGTGTAATGTGGAATCTCAAGCAGGGGCTATGGGTCTCCGCTGTCCAATTATAAGTCAACAGTGTGTCTGGTAAGTGTCTGTATTGTGTTTCCTCTGTGTGCGCAGATTAACTGACGCATAAAACACAGCAATGTTCAAATTATATTCTCTTTTATCCCATTCTGTTTTAGAACACTCTCTCAATAATGGCATTTCATTAGTTTACTTTTGAGAGGGGGGAAGCACAGAACAGAATTTCCAATTATCATGTTAAGTTCTTAGCACTTGTGCAATACATGCTACAATACATGCACTGTTTTGGTTTTCACAACTGTTTCATTTTATGTGCGAACGTTGAACAATATCCTAATCTGAGAACTACTGTATAAAGTAATAAAGTCAAATGGTCAAATAAAAGTAAGTATAATAATCAAGTAATGTGATGAAAACTATGAAGTAAGGGAGTCAAAGGTGTAAGTGTGTACCCCGCATTCACAAATAAGCCAGTCTTGGCCCAGAATCAGGCAAAGTATTCATCAGAGTAATAGCAGTACACTTCATGCTCTGGTCGATTACAGGTCGACGGCGCCGATCGCCGCCGCCACTATTACTTTCCCTTTAAGGAGGGCTCACGGCGCACGCGGGAAGGTGGGGGAGAGAGAAGGGCAGGAGAAATACACACTGGGGCGAAAATACAGGGTTCGTCCTTTATCCTGACGTCAAGACCGACTTTAATAACAACGCAAGTGACAGGGAAGCCCTCAGAGAGACTGTCAGCGTGAGAATGCTTTAGACTCGAGGAAAACGATACTTTTTGTTTTTACTATGATCTAATTCTGGGTTCAATGAATTTGATACTGGGATCCAGTAATGAGGTGGCTCTTGCCGTGGATTCTAATAGCAATCAGTACCCATCAGGTGAGCAAGTGGTATTGGGTTACCTTTTGTCCTAAATTCGGTATTTCTCTTTTTTCCGTTTTTTTGTCCTCCTTTGCATGTTTGTTTAAAAATAATAACTGTCACATAATAGTAACATCACTTTTAGAATGAAAGAATGGATAATGTTGGTAGCTGGTTGATACATTAGCAGAGATGTTTAAAATTAATGCGAACAGGCATCCTGCTGGAATTGAGATAAGGCTCGGCGCATCCCGGGGTACCTTAAGTCTCCAGAAGGGCGATGGGCCGGTTAAATGAACAACAAACAGAAGTGACAGCATTTAGAATAACAGGGTTAATCGATACATAAAGGCAACTGTGTATTAATAAAAGCTAAGAATTGGGCAAATATGCATTTAAAATATAAAAGTAAATAAGATAAAACGCTTAATATAGATCGGGTATTCCTATGATGATTTATGGTGCTTAAAACTAGCCGTACACGAATTCCTCAATGACGCAATGACTGAAATAACATGTCTTAATTGGCATGTTCTTTCCAAATGTTGAATGTAGTCCTACGGAGTATTGCTATTTCCTTCGTTTTGTTTGCAACGTACTCATATTTGACGCCAGACAAATATGTTTGGGTAGCCTGTGTACCCATCATTTGTTCTTAGCCTATATTCCCCTGTTGACACCACACACGTGGCAGCATATAGTCTGTTTAGACGGAGAAAGCTTAACTGTCCACGCAGAGATCGGAAAGTTAGACCGTGCATTGCAACGTTTACTGCAGCTCAGAAATGCTGTTCTGCTATTGCATTAAACCGGGTTCATGCACTGAGAACTACTCATAAAATTTCATCATGCTTAAAGTATTAAAACATGGTTTATTTGAGGTTTGCAGATATATTTGGAGTCTTGACATCCCAAAAAAGCAGCAAAGCTACACGTAAAATGAGTTTTGGAGGTTAAGTCCATTTCCGAAAATCAGTGAGTAAATTTACTGACTGGCTGATCAGATTCAGAATAGCATCCTGAATTTGGCCGGCACTTTAAATTGCCAGCTCCCTTGTGGTTGCCAAACTGTCACTGCCTCCAGCTAGACTGGTCTTACGTAACCCGTTTGAAGTGTTTCAAGAGGAAGATGATAGTGTTTTCTCGAATTTTTCTACTGTAGCTCAGTGTTCCACAAATTTACATATGTTCACTATCCTCCATTAAGAGACCCCATGACCATCAGCATCAGCTGGAAGGCTGGTTCCTTAAAAAGCTGTCAGCTAGCCCAGTGGGGGCTTTCTCAAAAGGAACTTGTTAGAGGAAGTCCAGTGTGAGCAGCAAGACCAAGGCAGCAGCAAGTATTGCTACTGTGGCATCTTTACTAACCCTAAAGCGTAGGTGTGTGCCAGGGTGTGCGCCTGTGCTGACTGAAGTTATGCACCAGAGTCATGGAATCTGTGCATGTTCTGCTACGATGCTCGATACACTCTAACTGAATTTACCCTACATCCAAATCAGTCATGTCACTATGCTATCCATTTTACCCATTCGTTGGTCCATTTTGCGCCTTGTTTATAATCTTGAGCAAGAAACCAGAACAAAATTACACACAACACTCTCCAATATGCATTACTCAAATGACAGAAATGCACAGACTGGACTAAGGGCCTTATTCTTGCCTACCCACTAGGCAGAATCAGGGTGCGAAATATGGGGGTCTCGGGGGGATCTGAGACCCCTTGATTGACACTTGAGACCCCCTGAAAGCCTCAAAAGCAAAATTTTGGGGGGGTCTCTGGAAAAATCTTTAAAAAATTATTTGTCACTTGCAATTGTCACTAAAAATGTCTTTTAACCCTTAAAGCCTGATAAACGAAGCCTGCGTCCAAATTCACATCCCTTCTTCTCGGTTGAATTGCTCATGAAGTATTCATCACTAACGATGCTAGTTGCTTGTCTATGCGACGAAGTATTGGCAAGAAAAATAATTTTGAATTTACATCAGATTTAATCATAGTTACAATCTGCATACAGCTCTGCATCCATCTTCACACCCATTACTCTTGTTTGAATTACTCATGAAGTCGTGATTGCATAGATATGGAACACATGTCACAAGAAAGAGCGGAACCGGAGCTTTGTAATGATGCTAGTCACATATTTGTCCATACCGAAGTAATCACGTTATGAAGACAGATCAAACTTCTGCAAAGTAATATCTTTACTAATTTCTTCACCCATTTTCACACTTTTGCTACTTGGTTGAATAAGTCACGAAGCTTCACAACGTACCGCATATCAAAATAAACAACAGAACTTACCCTTTCCAATAATACTAATTGTTTCGCTGTGCGACAAAGCGAGTAATCCGGTTTTGAAATCCCAGCAAATTTCTGCATTGTCTCCAACATAGGGCTGACAGGGGCATACTTGCCAATACTCCCGTTTTTCCCGAGTTTCTCCCATATTTCAAGGCCATCTACCAGCGCCCTCCCGTTTTGTTGTTTCTCCTGGGAGACTCCTGTAATTTGCATGGCAAACTTTATCATGAATAATCCTCATCCACGGATCCATAAGTTTTGTATGTTTGTCTGATGTTACCCTAGTTGGCAGATCGTATATGAAACATTATCTACAAACGCAATCCACACACTACATACAATTATTTATTTACTATCCACAACCCCCCTCCCTTTGGCAGGTATAGGTAGGGGGAACCCCCCAATTGCTGCTGGGTATTTTGCACACTGGCCAGAATGTTAATGCAATATAGCAGTGTAAGTGCAGTATTATGAATTTTAGCCTTGAATGGGATTAATTGTTTTCTTTGTCACATTTCAATTGTGTTCTGAAAGTGATGCAGAATATTTCCATGGGTTAAGGATGAGGCTTTTTACAAGAAGCACCATAGTTTTGAATAGATGCTGTTTCTGCTCTGTGCTGAATGATGGAAAACCAGTAGATCAGTATGGTATAGTACAGAGTTATTGTGAAAGTCAGAGAGAGAGAGTAGAGAAGCCCATGAGCAGGGACTGATGCACGGTCTAAAGGAGCTCCGTCCTTAGACGCCTCACACCGCAGAGCATTAGTGAGAGGAAGAATGCTGACATCATATTATTTGCTTAGCAGACACTCTTATCCAGTGTGGCTTACATACCGATTGCCCATTAATGCAGCTCGATATTTACTATAGCAATTGAGGTTAAGTACTTTGCTCAAGAGTGCAACAGTAGTGGCCCACCTGGGAGTTGAGCTGACAACATTTGGGCTGAAATCCCTGTTCCTTACCCATGTATGGCATTGCTGTCTCAAGAGTTATTTGTACTAGCAGTTTTGACATATGTTGCGCAATTACGGACAGGTGGCCATTGGTTGTGAGGGTGTCACAGTGATATTGACGACATTTAATTCAGCAGTGAGACTATGTTTCCGTGCACTGATCCAGAATCCCAAAACTGCTCTTGACTACAACTACTTGTGTATTGTGCAAAAGGCTGGAACTGATCCAGGATCAGAGCCTGGGGACGCTGTCTGTTAACCTCATATTTTTCTTCATTCGTAAGACTGTATTATGAATTGTGTTATACTGGCACCTTGTGGTTGAGTAGGGGTACAGTATGTCTTTAAATTGATGCTCACAAATGCATTTAAGTTCACGCTGCAACTCTCAATGCCATTACATCATGCACTTTGAAAACTTAATGTTTATGATTTTCTTTTTTTTTTGGAATATGTATTTATTGCTTTAAAAGCTCTACAAGCTAAACCTTAAACCCCCTATCCAAGTGTGATCATTTGTCCCTGCTATGTGTATTTATATATGTGGAAGTATATTTCAGAGTTTTATGTAATTAGGTATGTGGAGGTTTACTTGCATGGGTGTGGTGTGTGTTAGTGTTGTTTGGAATGGTACAGTACTTAAGTTGTACATATTGCTTTGCATTTACATGTCAGTCGTGGCACACATTTGTTATATCAGTCTTATGTCTGACATTCGCACTTGTACATGTGTGGTTAGTGGTGTCCTGTTTGTTCAACATTTCATGCTGCTTTATTAGATACACTGTGTAAGTTGCTCTGGATAAAAGCATCTGCTAAATGGCGGTCATGTAATATAAAGGAAGAGATTTGCGGAGAGGCGTTTTAAAAAGGCGTCAGTACCTGACCAGGTTAAAGATAGGTGCAGTGCTGATAATCCTCCACGTCACACCTGGTGCTATACAAGCACTGCGTCTGTCCCCACATGCCATTGGTGTTTAAGTCCCTCACAGTTTCCAGCCAGGCTGGTGTGTGGATAGGGGGAGCCTTACGCTGGAGGTCAAAAGAGATAGGGGCTTTAGTTGACCTGAAATGGTGACACTTTTAATGGAAAGTCATATGACAGAGCTTCAGACTGATACTGGGTACAGCATAAAGGGACGTGTTCAAGTCTCAGGCTATGAATCAATAAGGAAAATACATGTTAATGATAGGATCCAGAAAAAATAAATCAAAATAAACTAAATAAATAAATAAATATGTTGTGTGTGTGTGTGTTCTCACTGGTGTCACTCACAACTTCATTTTTGTCTGTAGGAGTTCTGCTGCCTTTTAATGTGTGCTTTTTTTTGCAGAACTCCGCCCCCTATTGGAACAGAACAGAAGGAGCATGTTGTTGGATTTGGCCTTTTGTGCCTAGACCTATTTATCTTGCTCAGCAACAAAAGAAAAAGTTATGTTAATTTCACTGTCACTCATCAGCAGAAATGGACAGGATTTGTTTATGTGGCTTCTCAGGGATGTGGTACAGGCAAATGGCATTGGTGATTCTGGAGATCACTTCACTGCCATGTCTTGAGGGTTCTTGTTAGGTTCTTTGCTATCATTTCAGCTCTTTTATTGGAACTGTTGAGGATTGTTCAGTGGGACAAACAAAGAATATTAAGCTTATAAAATCGTTTTCTATGGTCAGCATCTTGATAGCATTGTCCTCATTAATATAAAGTGGTTAAAATGATGCATGAAGTCGATTAAAATGGCTTTAGTGCATCATTCTATTATTATGTTTTGTTCCAGCTTGGAGTTTGTGTCTGATTAGCTGCCAAGAACAGATTTACGCTGAATGCTCTTCTGGACCACAACATGATTAGCAGATTGGTTGTGGCAAAATTGTATACTTGTGAGCCTAAAAAAACAAAATCTCTTAACTTTGAAAACTGAATATTTTCAGAGTGAAATATTCAAAAAAAACAAAACAAAACAAAACAAAAACCAGCAAAATATAATACTTGGCATACAGAAGGATAGATTCTTCAAAGAATATTCTATTCCATTATGGCTTACCATACACTACCTGTATTACTTCATTTAATGAAGGATAAACTTCACATGGATTTCTGTACAAAGAAAAACTTAAATACAAGGATTTCTCTCCTTGAGGCAGTCATTCTAATGTTTATTAAAATAGGTTTAAGAGGAAAAAAATCTCAAGAGCGTGGCAAAATCAGCAGACAAGTTTCAAAGTGGAAGAAGCCCCAAGCACTGTTTGAAGGGCAGACTTCACTCACTGTAATCAGGATTGTCTACCAGCAGCATGGTTTTTGATTGCAAATGCCCTATGGTGACTTATACACCCCTAAGAGATTAAATGTTTTGATTTGTGTGACTGTTCATCTGAAATGTGTCTTGTAAGGAGAAATGTGAAGGAGGTTTTAATCACTGTCAGTTCTGTAATCATTACAAAACTTCAACAGACACCCCGGTGTTTTGAAATTGTGGGACATAACGGCAGAATGACAAAAGTCTGGTCACAGTTTCTGACTTTTTAAATGTCTTGCTAAGGCAGGGTATGGCAGGAAAAAGTTCAAGGGTGCTGTGAGAAGCCAAAACAAAATGAAACTGATCATATTAAAGATATATCCTGGGAGGAGGTCAGTAAGAAGTTATTTCCCTCCTAACCCAAGCAGACACAATGTGCTTTTGACCTGATTCTTTGAGTTTATGGGAATCTCAACAGCTTTGTTCCACAATTCTTATTTGTCTTGGGTCAAAGCCGGCTGTTGGTAGTGTTCACTTCCCAGAATGCTCTGGGTTCCGAGTGGCCCTAACAAAATATGCACTGACCGCTGTTGTGTAATGGTACTGCTGTGGAAACAGTAAGACTATCAGCAATCCCAGGCCTTTTAGGTATGAGCTGAGAACTGTGGTGCATGCTATGGCTCAAGCAGGCCTTGACCATTAATCTCTGTGTGTTGCTGGCCAATGGAGTGACTAGAAATGTCCTAATGTGCCTCGGGGATTTGATTGGTTGAAAACTCATGGACAGTTACACTGAGCTAATGGTGTCCCAGACATGAAGTGGAGTGCTTATGAGGGCATTGGTTTGCCTCTATGCCAAGACCGTCATAATGTACTGAAGACTCACCTATAAATGAACAACTATCCTTCAAAAAATGAAGTATTCTACATCACCACACAGCATATTGGCCTTGTGCTTATTGCCACATTGAGCAGTCATTACCACACACTGTTATAACTGTAATCTTCCCTTTAGTGTGAGTTTATTAGACATTCTTGGATAAACTCATTCTAAAACCTCTAATTCAGATTTTGGCTACAGTTTATTTGTTCAACATTGTTACTGGGATACCTGGGGATTTTTGGCTGTCTTTGTTTTGCTGTTTCATAATTTGATTGGCCAACAAAGGAAAGTGGTGATTAGCAGCAGAGTCAAAATTGCAGTTCAGAAGGTCACCGATTGAAGGCCTTAGTAAAGATTAGTTGATTCTGGATTTGTTACCCAGTGTGCACACCATTTTGAAGCAGGAATGTGTTTTTCAGAGCAAGGGATTAAGATAATCTTGCTTTGCTCGTGGTTACCACACCTTGTACACCCGCATTCATCATGATATTGGAACCATAAAGAAATGAGACAATAATCTGGTGAGATTAACATTGGCCTGCAATGAGGGTGGAATGGGAAGTAAAGCTTGACAGATTGAGTGGCCAGGTGGTCAAAATGGGAGCAGTCAGACACCTGTAGCATTCCTTAGTACAGAGTGCTTGTTTGTGTATATGAACAGAGGCAGGGGAGTTTTGGCAAAGCCTTTGTGAAAGTAAAATGTCATTATATATGATGAAATATGAAATACAAAATATCAGGAGTATTATAAAATATTAGTATTTTATGTTGAGGCATTCAGTTGACTAAGACAATATACATGTATTGTATTCCATAAGCATGCAATTACATACACCAATGCTAATACCTGAGATGTTTAACAGTACTATGGCCTTTCTGATAGTTTGTCCGTGTGTTTCTCACTGCTTGTTTGGATGCTTCTCATAGGCACTGTTCATTTCGAACCCTGTTCTCTGATGCTGCTTTTATCTGTTAAACCCATGCACTTGAGTGGAGCACATCAAGAATCCTTTTTAGCCATTATTTCATCAAATAAATATGAAGTCATCAATCTCAAATTGTTCAAAACAATTCAGTATTTTTCATCGTAGCACTTTCATCAGATGTTCGTGGAAGCTCTAAAAAAAAATATTGTGCATCAGGGGCCTAGATGAGTCGAGGATGGACGTTACTGCAGAGCATTCATGAGCCTTGCATGTAATATGGGCTTCTGCACACGCCAGTTTCTCATGACCGCGAAGTGAATGAGACCCCGCTGACTGAGGTCCCATCTCTGTTTTTCAGGCCCTTTGCCAGAGTTCCACAGCCATGCCTCCCGAGCCCGCCGCCTTGGAGTCATATAATCGGACCCAGTACTGCAAGTGGCCGTGCAAGTGCCCCAAGAGCGCCCCCACCTGCCCGCCAGGGGTCAGCCTGATGATGGACGGCTGCGACTGCTGCAAGGCCTGCGCCAAGCAGGCGGGTGAGACATGCAACGAGGTGGACATCTGCGACTACCACAAGGGACTGTACTGCGACTACAGCGCGGACAAGCCTAGGTACGAAAAAGGAGTGTGTGCATGTAAGTGACCCGACATAACCTCTGAGATATCTGTGGCATCGTTCAGTGCTTTATTTCTACAAATGCCTACAGTTAGTTCCGTTCTATAGCGAGGTGGGGGGAGGGAGGGATGGGGCCACTGTAATCAGAGAACACCCAGCAAAGCTTACTATCAGATTTACCTTCAAAAATGGTTGAAGTTGAAGATACGGAATCTCATGCATTAGGGACTCTTATCTTTTTAGGACAGCCAAGTCTCATAATCTGCCTTACCTGTTTTTAACTCATTTCTGCATTAACTTCATTTCTGAATTCTTGATTTTTGTTCTGTACCGTTCACATCTTGTAAAGACTTCTCTTTATGTGGCTCTTGTACCTCTCAAATAGCCATCATGAAGTTTAACTCCTATATTAATCCACACATAATCCGTTTTGTACTAGTTACAATAACTGAGCTTGTAGCCAAATGACCTGAACATATTGTTACATTCCTTGTGCAATCTGGATTGCAGTCAAACAAATGTAATATTTAACCCTTGTGGCTGTAATGCTGTATTCTAGGTTTTACATATTGCCTTTCATATTTTTTCTGCTTAACGTTCTAATATTTCTTCTGTCGTGTAAGACAGTTTCAATGATAGGACTTCCTTATTGCATTTTGAAAAAGAAATTTCCATAAAAATTATAATAATAATGTAATGTTGCTATTTCATATTTAAGTGGTGTTACAGGTAAATGGAGGACACTATACAGTACAGTGTAATTTTGTTAATATTTTATTCCTTTGGTAGAATTATAATGATTTTTTTAAGGAAAAATGTTTCCTCTAAAGCTAATACTTTGCTAAAGCTAATACTACATAAACAACCTTAGCTCTTAGATGTTAGGTGTAAATATGCATGTAGCTAGCTACAGTATGTGCTGTATTTGAATCAGCTTTGGTGAGCATTGGTCTCAAGGAGAACAGACCACACAGAGGTCTACTGTGGGTTCCAAATTACAGCCCTCACTGTCCACACGGGAGAAAAGACAAGCCATTAATTCAATAAGCTAAAGACCAGGGTTCTTAATCCACAAAGTGATCACAGCCTTGTTGTGGCACTAGGCAACATGTCCTTTTTATAGCACCAGCTGTCTCACGCTACTTCTCTCCCCCTGACATAGTTTAGTGCTGTGCTCTGTTTCTGTGTGACATGCGTGTGTGTGTGTGTGTGTGTGTGTGTGTGTGTGTGTGTGTGTATGTGTGTGTGTGTGTGTCTGTGTAGAGTTCAGTGAACATCTAGGAAGACAGTTTGGTGAAACACAACATAACACCACCCATGCAGAATTTGATATCCCATAAAAAATGTTAACAGTTAATGCTGGAACAGTTTCATGGTCTAAATGCTGAAATGTGGAAACTTGTGGAGCACAACAAGTGGTTTCAGAGAAATGGGACACTAAGGAGACAGGGATGATTATTAAAAGTCAACAAGGGTACATTGACTCTGTTAACCTGTGACTATAAATAATGTCTTTTGCTTTCATGTAACCTTGTCTAAGTGACCTAATGATAAAAAAGAATTATCAAGCAATAATAACACAAAGCTTTCTTTGTAACACTGCATGTTGCCTAACACCCACACAAGACTGCCTGCTGGCTCATTCTCATGGACAGACACACACACACACACACACACACACACACACAAACACACTCATGTCACACACACACACACGCACACACACACACACACACACACACACACACACACACACACACACTCATGTCACACACACACACTCATGTCACACACACACACACGCACTCATGTCACACACACACACACACACACACACACACACACACACACACACACACACACACACATCCCATTGCCAGCATGCCTGCTGGCTCATTCACACACATGCACTGCTTGTGTAACTTGTGCAAAGGCTAATCTTATCATAGTCTGTACAGCTTGTAACCTCATCTCCTGTACTAATTGTAACCTGCAACAAACAGTATAATGACCTAAATACCAGCCTAGTGATAAAAAACTGGGGCAACAGGACATGCAATGTTCAGGTGTTATTCATGTCCTGTCACACTTTTTTTCAGTTGTACTGAAATTGAGGATCTTCCCATCTCTTTGAAGGATCACTGTTATTTTTTACTGCTTAGTCAACATCCCATCAAAGACAACAGGAGAACCACCACATTACTCTGTAGCTCATTGGTGATTGCATTCAGGCAAAATACTGCTTTTGTGTGCCTGTCCCCTGTGTGTTTTTCCAAGTAAAAAGCAGAAAGTGACAGAAATCCAAAGAAGCTTTTTGTGAAAGAAAGAGTGCAAATAAATCACTTTTTGTCCTTGTGTGCAACAAACAATATGATTCTCCCATGGCATTATCAGTGTTTGTAGGGTGACACTACACTACAGTCTGTCTGTCCCCAGCATGGGCTCACAGAGGCTATGTCTCCTTTGTGACCGCGCAGATTTGGTGGGGACGGGCTGTGAGCACGACGGCGTCATCTACCGCAATGGCCAAAGCTTCCAGCCCAGCTGCAAGTACCGCTGCCTGTGTGTGAATGGTGCAATTGGCTGTGTGGCGCTCTGCACCGAGTCCCAGCCACCATTGGTGTGGTGCCAGATGCCCAGACGGGTCAAGGTCCGGGGCCAGTGCTGTGAGCAGTGGATCTGTGACGAGCCCAGGAAGACCCGCAAGGCCACGCCCAGGCACGCCTTGGAAGGTGCCAGCATCTCACAGACTGGCGCACGCCAATTCCCTGCGGTCCCAGCATGCTTTGCATGATTACATTATTACATTACATTACATTCATTTAGCAGATGCTCTTATCCAGAGCAACTTCCAGCACAAAAGAACAGACGTGTATCCATTCAAGTTGAAGGATCAACAGTGTCATTGGTGACTAATATGCATTGGAGTTGTAGCCAGAAATGTTAAAGTTATAGTATGCATTTCAGACACACTGGGTCGAATTTTAGCAGTTTGGAGAGAATTTGGAATGATGTTATTATTGGGAGGGGGGTGCGCACATCCTGTCACTTTGAAGAAGACAGGAAATGGAGGTGCCTTGAGGGTGGTGGTAGGGCAGGGGCAATCCCTTTCCGGTGCATGTTTTGTCAGTGTTATTTTTGGTAATTTATATCACTGTTTTGTGACTTTTTTCTGCTGTTAGAACTGACTGGAAATCGTGAGCAGCCAGAAAGTTTGATAGAATGGATCATATCAACATTAGACCAGAAAATAAGATCCAAACACTTCCTACAAATGTACAAATTTTAAATTTAAATTACAAGCAAATCAATCCTTTTAAATGTACATACATCACATAAATTTTTAAAGCTGTTTTTTTGAAAAACAATTTATTTTCATAGAGGATGTAGAGAAGCTGGCTGACACTTCTCCCATAAAGGAGTCGGAAAGGAAAAAAAAGGTTAAAAGAAACAATAATTTTAAAACCAGACAAAGAAACCAACCTACACCAACCAAAAGCAGGGACAAAATGAGCCTTCCTTCCTGCTCACAGCCACACCTATACAGTCACATCCAGAGCAAGGTCAATAGGAATAGGCAATTAGCTACTCAGATACTACAACATAAGTGCCATCTGTGAAATGCAGTACCATTGTGTGGAAACATTGCCAGAATGGGGTTAAGTGCAGTCTAAGGGCATACAACTTACAACCATACAACCGTTACTGTGCACCCTTAAACTTAAACCCTACAACCTTAAACACCACAAGCTTGTATCACCACAACGTGTTCACAGCTGAGAGTATGTTGTGATGTGCAACTGTACTATAGATTTATGTCAATATCTACTTTCTACAAGGCTTTCAGAGGTTGCACTGGACATTTGTGAAAAGGAGGCAATGCCTGGTTTTAGTATGCATGTGTCCAAATTCACATTGCCTGATATTAAGGTCTCCAGTATCCCCATGTTTGTGTTTTGGTGCAGCACGTCCGGTTGACAATGAAGTTTGGCACAAGAACTGCGTGACCCAGACGACATCCTGGAGCCCCTGCTCTAAGACCTGTGGCCGGGGCCTGTCTATGCGCATCACCAACGACAACATGCAGTGCGAGATGGTGAAGGAGACACGGCTCTGCAGCATCCGGCCCTGTGAGGTGGACATCACCAAGCACATCAAGGTAGCTCTCCACAAAATACAAAAAAGAAGCACAGTATTTGTATTCTGAGTAAGGGGCATATGCTACATGTCATGTTACATGAATCATTTCCATTTTCATCTATTGATAAATCGGTATGTATGGCATGTAGGTTGATCTATGTACATATTTATTAGTAGTAAAACACTAGTCATGGCTACAGGGAATGAGGTTACGCCTATGACACACAAAACACACAAAATACATTCTGCAAAATCAGAAACAGTCCGCCAATTATAAATTATAGGATAGCCAATGCAGACACCCCATCTAATGCTTCTAGACTGAGCCTGTCACTCCCCAGGTTTTTTACAGGCCCCATCATCTCTCTTCTGTTCTCTTTTACAGCACCCTGTCCTCTCTGTGGTATTTTACAATACCCCTTCTCCTCTCTCACTTTGGTCTTTTACTGAGCCCTGTCCTCTTTGCCTGTGGTATTTAATAGTGGTCTGTCCTCACTTGCCTGTGTGTTTCAGCCAGGGAAAAAATGTCTGAACATTTACCACGAGGAGAAAGCCCAGAACTTCACCCTCTCAGGCTGCATCAGCAAGAAGCAGTACCGTCCCAAGTACTGTGGCGTCTGTACTGACGAGCGCTGCTGCATCCCGTACAAGTCCAAGACCATTGAGGTGGAGTTCCAGTGCCCCAACGGAGCCGTCTTTTCCTGGCAGCTCATGTGGATCAACGCCTGCTTCTGCAACCTCAGCTGCAAGAACCCCAACGACATCTTCGCCGAGCTAGAGCGTTACTACGACTACCCGGAGATCATGAATTGAGAAGACCCTCCAGTTTCCTCTGAACCCTCTGAAGTGCTGCATTCTCACCTGTGGGTGTCAGTTTCCTCAGGTCAAGCCAAAGAATTCGCTGAGGTTGGTCCCACAATGCATCTACCACATGTTGATTGCGTTACTGTCAGGTGCAAAAACAACAATTTGTTGAAGGGAATATGAGAGCGTTCTCTCTTTTTGTTACAGGATTAAAGTGTTTTTCAAAAAGAAATCTCTCAAAACATTTTTTCCTATTGGAAAATTATATAGCAATATATAAAAAAGGAAAAAGGATATATTTAATGATGTCCTTTGTGTGACAAGTGACTGCTCCTCATGGGATTCTGGGGTACTGTGTTTGGATTCATGCACATATCTCTGTGGTGCAGTCTATGTTGAAACTATATTGTGGACAATGGTGTCCTGTCCCTGACTGAATATGACAGCTCTTAAGGCTTTAAAGACATTGAATAGGGTTACTATTAAGACAAAAGTGAGTCCTGGTGTGTTGGTGCATAGATGAAACCCATATATGATGAAAAGTTCAGCTCAAGAGGGTTACACTGGTGCGCTGGTGTGGTGACCAGGGTGGCTAACATGTGGCCTCAAGGTTCCCTTGTTGTCCTGTGAGGAACAGCAGGCACATAAGGCCTCATGAGTCACCTATTGGGCAGATGTATCATGTGCTGTCAGGTTTAAGCATGTGGTTTCTCAGTGCCGGTTATATGTTCTTGTCTTGAGTCTCATGGATCCAAGTAGCTGCATGTATTGTTTTCTGCCTTTCCAGGAGCTGTTTACCCAATCTTAATCCTAATCCCTGACTATCATTAATCCAGGGTCAATGTTTGGGAGCAAATTCTTCTGCCAGCATGCATTGAAACCTTACCTTTGGAAAGTAAATGATATTTACATCATTTATGAAAGATAACATTGCCCAGCAATCAGTTGTTGCTGTATTTATTGATCCATTGGAGTTATTAATTAAAACAGTATTAGGAAATTTACTTCTCAGACTATTACACAGTCATATATATTTTACTCTTTCATCCGTCTGGCTGGTATAGAAGTCCTAGTATAGCGATTTCATCTCTGAACATAAAACCCAAACAATCTTTGATTTGCATGTTAGGAATGCTGTGTCTTATTTTAAAAAGCATTGTTTGTCTATTTTCGTTCACATTATGACCATGCTTTGCAATCCTGTTCCTGAATAACAAATGCTCTATTTGTGTGATCGCAAAGGACTGATGGATTGGAAAGCTATGAAAAACAGGTAATGTACAGTGTTTGCCTTCAGTAAACTGTGTAGGTATCTTCTCAATAGTAACTCTAGATTCAGGGACTAAAACAATCTCTCAAATGTCAATGTACATACAAGCTATTTTATGTTTAGATAAACTGTATTCTGTTAATGTATATCAGGGACTGACATTATATAAAGAATAATTGCATTTTTTGTTTCAACTCTAAGGATATTATATGCAAACATGTGAGAATAAATATTGCAAAGCAATGGCTTTGTTGTACATCATTTAACAAATCTTTGTTGGTTGTTGCAAATGTTTGTGTGCCAATATAGCATGATTCATATGGCTACCATAATATTTCATAGTCAAATTTATGCACTATCTAGAATGTAGGTCCTAAATTTTGATTTGTCCCTTTATGGGCGTTTTGATTCTTACTGTTCCTCAATTCCTCCTTTATGAGATCAGCTGTGAATTTTGGGACAATTTAACAGACCACGTAACACATTATTATTACTTATTCATTAATGCAGTATTTTAATTAAACCAAATAACTGCATAGTTTTGGGAGTTGTCTGAGTTTTATAAATCAGACCCATATGATCCCATTCCACAGACCGTCCAGCTGCAGCAAACAGACCACTGGCGGTCCGCAAAGTACAGAACCACTGACCTCAGAACAGTGCGCGTGTGGGAGGCAGGCAGGCAGCCTGTGGGTGGAGGGTGGAGTCAGACACCCAGCAGCTGGTCTCTGCAGGAAAAGCTTTTGGATAAGCCTTGTCACTTAAGGAGCTCTACTTAGGGGAACCTGGCACTGCAGGTGCCATGGCAAGGTCAAGTTTGAGCTGCCCCATGTAGCTAGCAAATATATAGTCAACAGCAATAATTTATGCTGATCAACCTTCAGTTCCCCTGTTATGAACCCCACTTCCAAACACATACAAGGACATAGCATGTCTAATGTGACAGTGAAATAATGCTACTGGTCACACAGGTGCAAAGTTACAAATTTTATTATTTTTTAATAAATACAAACGTTATGTCATTAAGAAAACTTCCCATCTACGGTGGGCAGTTCTGCATCTTTACAAAGCAAAATCTTCTATAAAGCCAGCAACATTTCTGCGATTATGCAAGTAAAAGAAGAATCAAAAAAACTGAGTAAGCAATCAGCTGTTTCCTAGTGTTTCATTATCCAATCGTTCGTTTAGCATTGCTCTTAAACCATCACAAAGAAGAATCACATGCAAATTTTGGGTTCAATGGCACTTTTTTGTTCTGTTGTCATTGTTTGCATAGAAAACTGTCATTTATGTATAAAAACCAACCAGAACATTAGTATTGCCAGAAGCAGTTATCCTGCAATTAGAACACATGATTGCAAAAAAACGGTTAATGCATCATTTCTTCTTTTCTGACTGATTGACAGAAGACAAATATTGCTTCTTTATGAATTTCCCAAGTGCAATGGCTAAAATCATTCCATTCTGAGCAAAAGACATATCTTCAGCAACATCACTAACCAGTTGATAGAACCCTAAAACATATTCATTATCATATGTGTGCTGTATAATAATTAAAATTAGTTCAGTCTTGTAGGTTCAAGAATGAAAAGCAGCTTTAACAAAACTGTTCCCATTTGATCCCAGTGGCTCCATGCGCCAGCTCTAAACCTTGTGCGATAGTATTTGTTTTCTAAGCATGCCAAACGTTAAATCAAACGTTAAACTATCAAGTTAAGTAAAAGATCGTCAGAACCAAATCAATCAGCCATTTTCGGAACTGGATAAAGCCGTGGCATTTCAGCAAAGAACACCGAACGCGACTAGACAAACGGAGAAGCCGAGAAAGTACACAAGTCATTAGAAATGAAGAATTTACAGAGTTGTATGTAGCTTACAAGCACAGGTTTCTCCCACACACTCCTCTGACATCTGCCTGAGTTGCCCTGCTCTCAAACCCATCTACTCCCGGGCCTTCACGTTATAAACAGTCAATGACAACATTGTGGGAATGGTGCACGCTTAGAGAGAGACCAGAGCCCTCCTCTTGAAACTCTTTGGCAGAAAAAAAAAAAGAGGAGCAGAGCACAAACTCTGGACTCTTGCTGGGTTGTCTAGAGGAGAGCGTGAGGGCACAGGAATGGCTGATCCAGTCCCCGTGTTTTTCGTTAGCAGCAGGGCAGCGCAGGCAGACCATGGAGGGGGGGGGGTCCCTGGGCAGGGGGCTCCAGGGCTCTAGCAAGACACTTCGGTTGACTTGGGCACGGACTGGTCCACGTTGCTGTTGCCGGTGGTGTCCATGTCGGGGTCGGCGTGCGGGTGGGGGCGCTGGTTGTCGGTGGTGTGGGAGCGGCTCCGGTTGCCCTCGTTGGTGTGGGAGCGGCTGCGGTTCCCATCGAAGGAGTGGACGCTGGAGCCTGAGGCCGTGCGGGAGCGCACCAGCCTGGTCATGCTGGCCGAGGGCACTGGGGAGGGGGGCAACAGGGGAACAGTCACTCCACTGTTTCAGCATGCAGCCACACTTACACTTATACACATGCCTGCACGCATGCACTTACGAGACACTCATAAACACGCACAAACACTTTTCTCAGCCTCACCACCAGGAGGCAGTGATACCCATTACTGCCACGCCACACGTAATCATTTATGTTCAGCTGCGCTGGGCACTTATAAGAAGCTTAAATACATGGGATTTTCATTTCTTTGAATTGGTATGATGATTATATAATTGTGGTTACACTGAGTGTTTGATGCAACAGAGAGAACATACAGAGGCTAAAGGCTCAGCAGAGACTAATTATGACGAGTGGAAAGTGTAGGGGAGTTATGTAACCACACTCTTAGGATCTGACCTGTCAGCATTATTAGAGATAGAATGGCTCAACGCTGCACTTTGGAGAGGTCAGAAAGTGATGCAATGTTTATTTTAGAATAATTTGCCAAAAATCCAATTTTGGGGAAAAAACTAAAACAAACTACACTAGTTTAGAATAATGAGAGTTAATGAGTGAAACTTGAATCAAAAAATCAAAAGAATATTAATAAAATACAAAAAAAAAAATTAACAGGCTTAGACTTCCTGATAGTGAAAATGAGGTATGAGCATCACACTTAATGTGGACATGCATGTTTTATTTAAAGAAAGCTCATACATTGCTGTATTGAGTCTTCAGCTTTGGCTTTGCAAGTGCTTTAACTCGGATGTAACTTAAACTGCATCGGCTTCTCTCGGTGAAGTGTGATGTAGAAGATAAATATCTATCCAGCTGTGTACTCACTGTAGCCCATTCCCTGGATGAAGTACTTGAAAGCTTCAGTCAACTTCGCAGGCTGTTGAGAGGGCAAGAAAAAGGCTAAGCACATCAGCAGAATTGGGATTCCTACGCTCACTGGCTGACAGGACGTTAAGCACAGTGCTGCTATTTACAGTAGCTTGTTTACAGTCTGCATGTTTACATGTTTGTTTACAGTTATGAGAAGACAGTGCTGAGCACAGGCAGTTTAGGCCAGAATGGACTGGCACTGTAAACACGAGCATCCGGTGTTACGATTAGGAGCACACAGTGCCTGTTCCTAATGAGCTTAAACAAAGTCGCATCTCAGATAACGATTACCCCCCCCACCCGACGCAGATGGAATTATGGGCCATAAGCACCTGACACTCACGTACCTGATCAACCTGGGGCAAACCACCACAATCGGCCATCTGCAAAGAGAGAGGAAAAAGGTGCACGAGTCAGAGCTCCGATAACAAGACGTTGCCGGCGGCTGCTCCTGGTTACAGCCGGCCTTAAGGTGTTAATCACTGACTGAATCCTCTGCAGGCATGGCCTTGTGTCCTATTAACTATTGTGCCGTTACCCATCGATAACACAGAGGTTTCAAACTCTGAAGGTGATGTGTGACAAATGGTACGTGCCGGGTACAAAAAAAGGGGTCAGATGGAACAAATTCTGACCCCAGGGCTTCCTACGACTGGCACTTAGACACAAGCGCTAGTCAATATGTGACAAACAGTGCTGAGCTGGCGGAAGCTTAGCCGCCTCTGCTGCTGTTCTACATGGCTATTATTAGCTCCCCATCTGCCATTATGGGAGTTAAGAGTAAATGCTCACCTTGAGCAGAGTTGTCTTTGTTGGGTCCAGCTTTGTGTTGCATTCCACCTGAAAGGGGAAAAAATACAGAGCTGTTAGCCAATGAAGCAGTGCAGAACAACATCACTCTTGCTGGGATTTTGACAGTGCATTCAAGCAGTGTTTAGCTTGTTCAATTGAATGCAGACTTCTGACCATGCTTTTGAAGAAATGGCTATAGGAGTTCCAAACCTCTGAACATTCAGGAACATTAAAGACCACTGACGTTTGTGTGTGCGTGGACTTACCACAGCGTCGACCGCGGGGGAGCTATCTCCGACCACCAGGAGAGCCGGGCACCTGCAGGAAGAGGCGGTTAGTTTGTAGGCCTGAACAGAGCAAGAATCTCAGAGTGATCACGTTTTCCAAAGACTCATGACCGCGAGAAGTGTTTCTGACTTACTTCAGGGTCCGAGCGTTTATGGGTCCGCCTGGAATGGGGCGCTCGATCTCCAGGTCCCTCCGGCTGTCAAGAAGAATGCACCATTAAAACAACCGACCGAAACAAGGCTAACACAAGATAAAAACCATGCGAGGAAAAAGATGTGTGCTCTCTCTCTGAGCTTTACCTTTCATAGGACTTCACAAAGTGCTGCAGATTGGTTTGGTTCACATCGTGCATGATGTGGTGGCGGTACGTCGCAATCAGGTCATGGTTGTTGTGGATTTCCTCCTGTAAAAGAAAATACTCATCACTACCCTCCGGCACCTACAGACTTCACACACCAGGGACAAAAAATCCACACACTGTGCATTTATTTATTATACCAAATTAATTCTGAATTTCACTTAATTGATATTATAGTGATAATACTTAAAATCATATATGTATTATTTACATATAATTATAATAATAGAAATTTACAGTCTGAGTAAAAATGACTGATCAGAAATGGTGGAAGCCTCATTCATTAATTCATTACATAACTTCCTTTAAATATAAAACTTCCTTTAAATATAAAAGCCTCCATGTTTCTTAATTTTATGCATGAGAAGGATCTTCAACATATAAAATGAATGCTTAAAAATACTAAAAAAAAAGCGTAGTAAAAGTAAAAAAAAAAAAAAGCATTGTATAACAAACATGGGAATTTCATACTACTTATCATAAAAGTACATACCTTGCCAAACAGATGGGTAATGATCATGTCAGGCATGGCATGGGCCCAGCCAGAGATCTGCAATGAGATACAAAAAAAGTCGTCAGTTCTTCAATGAGGGGTGTGGCCAACACTCCGTCAAATTAGCAGCCATAATAACATAGTTCAGCACCACAAAGTCCTGAACACAAAACTCCACTCCCTTTTAACATATGGTGTACAGTCTGTTAACATTGTTCTGATGATGCCTCTATAGCAATGGCACCCACTGGGAAATGCATATCCTTGATACTGTGACAAAACAGGGTACACAAGCAGCATTTAATATATCACACATTAACACACACATTCCTTAAAAAGGAGCTCCTGGCTTAAAGAATATGAAAAGGACAAGATGCTTGAATTAAAGGTACACTGATAAAAACTGTCATACTAAAAGTTCACTAAAGGTGGTGCGCTTGGCTGTGGGTGTGAGCCTAAAACTCATTTTATCCAAGCACCTTATTCCTATAATGTCAGACAGAGGGGAGGGGATACCTTGTGGGCAGCCCAGTCCATCCAGCCCTCGGCACATGGGTTAATGTTGATCAGAACCAGACCCTCCACCATGGCTGGGTAATCCAGCTGTGACGGACAAAAACATGGAACATTCCCAACATCATCATCACTGCCACTGTCCATTCTACCCACTACAATGTTACATTATATTACAATACTTTACACATTACAACAGCAAACACAATATCAACCTAAATCTAGAATATAAATCTACATTGAAAACTTAAAGTAAGACTGGTGAAAATGGGAATGTGGCTTGCAGTTGAGAAATGTGGCCAGTTGCTCAGTTAGCCCAACTGGACTGTGGGGAAATAAAACAATGCCACATAGCAGGTACCCTTCAGTTTTGGAGGGAAAATGAAATTCAGGCACAGGCAGGGTGTGGGTGCACAGCCAATAAAGAGCATTTGAAATACTAATGCTGCGGTAATTATAAGCAGGATTATGCAGTCTGCATCAATATTGGCTGCTGAAAACAGGAACTTTATTACTGCCTAATCCTGGTTTGATTAGACATACGTGAAAAAGAGCAAGTAAGAGGAACGGTTAATATCGACTCACAGCAAATCTGGCCAGGATGTAGGCTCCGGCACCGATTCCCATCCCAATCACGCTCTTCAGACTGCAAGAAAACAATGACAAAATGGTATTGCACAGGTCTGTGTGCAGAATGGGAGTGTAACACAGAATGAGAGCAATGGGTTTGACAACTGAATTTAGTGCATGCTCTTATTTAGACACTTACCCAAAGTGCTTCAGGACCAGAGGAAGAGCCTCAGACAGTTGGTCCATGGAAGGATACTCGTAGCTTAAGAAAGATAAAAAACAGGTAGAGAATGTGTAAGCTTAATTGCTTAATTTCCAAATACATTTATATTGACAACTGCATGTACTGTATGGCTCCAGGCAACTACACCATAAGAAACACCTGGAGAGAGTTCAAACTACTGGAGGCCCAGTGATGTTCTGTTGTAGTAACTCCTGTCCAAATGAAGCCTTTTTTTACTAATGTGTTTTGTGATATCCAAGCAGTGTCCCTTATCTGAATTATATCTAAGCTGGTGCCCCTTGGTGTCTTGCACAACATTAGGAAATTGGTGATTGCTGAAACTAGTGAAAACATTGCTGTGTATGCAAGGGCAAAGTGTAAGGCTTGTTTAGATTTGTTACACAAAGTTCAGGAAAAAAACAATGTGTGGCTCAACTGAACAGAGGCCTTCGACTTTTCTATAAGGTGTGCGAAATTATCGAGGTCACGCTTAATTAGCTCGAAGCACTGACGCCCATAAAAGGACATGCCGGACACGTGTGGCGTCACAGGAGAGGATTTCCCAGGGTTCACGGCTCTTTCATCCACCAAAGTGGGTTAAAACAGGTGAACAGAGGTCAGACACTGCGGCCTACATTTCACCTAGGTCACCGTTTGGGTGGGCGGGGGACGTGTATGTGTGGGAGGGGGGATTTAAGGGTGGTACAACACTCACCCAGCGGGCAGGTTGGGGGCCCCCTCCTGCTGGCCCGGCGCGTCCACATGGCACACGGCAAAATGCTGCGTGATCTCCTGCATGTCCTCATGGGTGAAGAGAGAGTCAAAGCAGTTTTTGTCTGGATAGGCAAAAAGCAGAGGAAAATTGCTCATGAACATGGAACAGAGATGGAGGGCATGGACAGCTCTACATATATGCACAACATGACTGACTTCAGCATGACTTATGCATTAATAATAATACTTTTTAATTAAAATACTTTTAATAATATATTAATGCAAAGCAGAAATATATTGCAACATACCAACATGGCAATATTTTACATTTTTTCAATATATTGATTGAGCTAAAAAAATATATATATACACAATATATTATTTTTTGTATGGGCCCATTCCGGCTGTGGGGAGCTTAAAGTGACAAATGGAGTGAAGCATCATTTAAGCTCAGGTATAACCTGAACAGGTGAGAGAGCAGGGGAAACGGGTCAGGGCTTACGGTTCAGTCCAATGTCGTGGAATGTCATGATGATGGGACGATCCCCTTTGGGTACCCCCCTCATGGTGCAGTGGACTTTGCCATAGGGGGTCTCCACATCATGCTCCTGCGGACACACAGTTCTGGTGAGACCCAGGCATTGGGCAGAAAAAAAACAACTGGAAACTGCACTGCCGAGCTCCGGTTAGGCCAACTGGTCCTCAAGCAAATCAACCGCCCTTTAGAGATCTGCAGCTAAAACTGGCCACGGCAATCAGCCCATATTCCTCAGAGATGATAGGAATCAAAAAAGAAACAAAGTTATACTTTAGCATCTCTTCCACAAGCTCCGCAAGAATCACATGTTGATTCTAAAACACTTCAAGGGTTAAAAAAGGTGCTTTGCCTAGATTTAAATTCAGCAAAATGCAAATTCTTCCCCAATTAGTGAATAATTACAACTACTTTTAAAATAAATGATTATTAAAATGTTTAACAAAATCTTACTATTAAAAAAACTCAAGCCATTAACATGACAAAATCAGCTGACAACGTTTACGATCAAAAACTCTTCAGAACAAACTCATTATCACACCACTAATGCATAACCAATCTCTCTGTATGCGCAACACAATCTTCAGAGAATTTCTCACACAACACAGTATTTCTCTTAATTCATCTCAATGACTGTTTTAGACAATGGTGCCAGATCAGTTTTGGACCAACTCCATTCTTCCTCTGTACAGTTAGTTGCAGACTGAGTAATAAATGTAAGGGACTGTTACAATTTTCCAGAGTTAATACCATTTATGTCAATATTCAGTATGCCAATTTTAGCAACCAATGCACTCATAAAAGTGGGTAAGTAATGAAGGAAAATAATGAACATGATTTAATATCAATTCTTTTATTGAAATACATTATTTATTAATGCAATTATTTATTAATGAAAGTAGTAATGAAACTTCTTGTCATGTACTATTCCAAGCTGAGGACCAACAGCAGATCAACAGAAAAAAAAAATCCTGCCTTTAACCAATATGAGACACAGTGACTGTGTTGCCTTTGTGACAACCATAGCACACTGACACATCCTGACCACGGCATTGAAAACCGGGCCCACAGAACACGCAAGACTAACAGAGACTGACGTGATAACGTTCAAAAAACTCAGACACACAGCGACTCAGTGAGGCTTCAGCACAAACATCCAATAAAGATAATAAAGCTGGTACTCACAGCCACCTCAATCTCAAAAACACACTCCATTTCAGAGTCCTCGAGAACCATGTTTGCTGCTATTGTTGCGTATTGTTGCGTACTGTTGTGAGTAGTGAGGGCTAGATCCAACTGTCTGCAACGCTTCTAAAAGGTACTTAGCTCAAAGTCGGCTGAGGGCCGCGTTTTATACGCCTGCTGCTCAGGGCTCTCTGTAAGCCCTGCCATCCCATGGTGCCTTGCTCAGCGGCCAAAACAAGTTAATTCTGGATGGAGACATCCGCAAATTGGATCAGTCAACGTCAGGTGGTTTGAACATGTAAAAATGACCCGCCTCTCCGGTTCAGGGACATTGGAAAATTCAGGCAAACAAAGAGATGCAAACTGGAACATCAGTGGTCAGCTCTAGGGTGGCTGATGAAAATATGAATATGAATACAGCACTGGCTAACATAATTTGCATGACTGTGGAACAATTCACTCAGTTCTTGCTTGCTTGTGCAATTCAAACATGTGAAACAGTATGTAAGGCACATTAAATGGTCTTGCATAAACTGCAGCAAATACGAAAGTGTTGTGTTCCGATTTTATCCGGGTTTCTTAGGTATTTACGGAAATAAAATGAATTTTTGTCATTAATCCACATACTGCCAAACAGGAAATGACTGTCTAGCAGTTTTCTGCATCACGTTAACTTATAAGCAGAAATGCAGGCATTCTGTCTAGCCTTCACTGGAACTGTGGGAATAGTGTCAACAATGATGGAAAAAATTGATGCTGCCTGGCTAATTTTAAACCAACGTTAATTAATTTAGAAAGCAAATTCAAACACACATTTCACACTTAGTGGGATTTACTTAAAATTTGTAAAATTAAACGTCACTATCATAAACTTAAAAAAAAACCGAACATTACAACCCAACACTGATGGCCCCCAATGTATTGAGGAAATCAAATGCACTTCCCCTTGAGAACTCATTTTACCTGACGTGACCAAAAAGAAGCCTACAGAACTGAGGTCAGGGGTGGCAAAGCAGTGGGATTCTGAGGGAATCAGAAGGGGGGAACTTGGATGAGTCAGTGGTACTACAAGGGGGGGCGGGATCGACCGGGATTTCCCAAGAACAAAGACACATCTCCAGTTTGAGGCTGCATTCTAAACCAAAAAAGAGAAAGAAAACCAGGTACAGGACTTATGCTAATATCTGAGCAGTTGCCATGGATCCTTCTGGACGCAAACACATGGTGCCTTTCCAGCGGGGCTAATCCCATTTAGTTAGACGTCTACATGCAGCGCCGGCCAGCCGTGTTAAGAGCTATGGCAGATGGCGGTTCTGTGGTGCCAGTGGCAAAGCCCTCAGACTTGCAGACAGTTGACGATATTAAACACTGCCCTGGAAACCTGAGAACTAATCTTCCGGGAGGATCAGTGCAGGACGGCAATCTGTTTCAGAACTCTTCTGCATGCACAGGGGCCCTTGGGCCTCCACCACCAAAAACAGTCTGCTCTGCATCTTCAGCGGCTTCAACCATCCCCAGGGGATAACATCTCACACACATAAACTGAGGGCAGAGTTAGCATCTGTATTGTGCATGCATTAATGTGACTATGCATTTAGCATTTTTACTGCTATTCAGAAGCTCAGGGCTGAATGACTTTTGAAAATGACCTTTGTGGAGAACTAAAGATATGTGTTAAAACATCTTCCTTGGGAGCTATTACAGGGGCACTGCATATGGGGTTTTAAATCTCAATTGTAATTGCAGGTAAAATGATGCAAACATTTGATAAAATAACACTAAAAATTTGATAAATGACAAAGGTATTGGTTGGACTATCAGTGAACACATCAGACAAATAACCTTTTTGATGCTCAAGCGTTCATTCATCTCAATGACACTGACACCTACACCAAAGACACCACTTAACATGTAATGCTTGACATCTGTAAGTTTCATTCCTATGCATCAGGAATGAAATTTACAGATACACATACAAAATAGACCTATTTTCTCTAATGTCCACAAAATGTCCACGTGGTGGCATGGTGTAGCAGTTAAGGAGCTGGGCTTAAGTTAAAGATATTCCATCTCCCAGGTGGGGCACTGCTGGTATAACCTTTAACAGGGTCCTTAACCTGAACTGCTTCAGAAAATATCCAGCTGCAGAAGCAGGAGTATTTTTAAAACCTAAGTTGTGCCAAGTTACATTTTACGTCAGGTCCAAGCACGACATTGGCCAAATATTTAAAGCACAGACTGGCATGTGCCAAATCAGGAGCAATCCTAATCGCGTGCGCACTGGTTGGGGGGGGGGGGGTGAAAAGTCGAGTCACGGGTGAAACCGGGTCATCCTGAAATTTGGCCAAACCCTGTCCATGTTTGACTACCATCATCACACATGGCTCACAAGATGGAGCTAGAGAACAGGAGATTTATACCAGCATAAGGAGCACGCACCAGCTGACGCAGTGAATAATCCTGCCAAACAGCAATGGCAGGGCATATCGAGACACGTCCTGTGACAGTCCACACAGAAAAACATGCTCAGTGATGTACGGGTATTCCTTCCTACTATGATCCCTCTTCACATGGTCCATTGTGAAAGACACAAAGGTACAGGAAGGGTGGAATTGCTCAACCACAGACCAAAGAGGAACTGCGGTGAGCCTAATTCAAACATGTGGCATGGCATTTTTCCCCTTTTACCGTGGTGCTACTTTGTCAGCAATTTGGCAAATTGGTAGATACGTCTGTGTTGCTGGCTCTTGGCAAGTATGTCATCTGGCATTCGGGCCTGCCCCAACACAAATTGCCTGGCATTCATTGTAGTGAGCAGTGAGACTGGAAATTACAGGTGAATTCTGTAGTCTATATACTTGCCTTTAGCGCAAGTTGCTGAACAGCTGCTCTCAGTCCCTATAAAAGAAACATGTACAGACAAATTAGGAACACAGTTTTGTATTCACATACTGTAGTGATGAGTGATACGTATCTGTGCTAAACATCAATCTCAAAAGCAGAAAAGACATATTTAGATTGTATTTATCTACCCCACAGTTATTATCCCTTTTTTCTGCAAACCTCAATTCATAATTGCAAAATGGGGCCCAGTTTTCAAGGTAATGTCAGTTCATTTCTCTGCATGATCCATGACAATTATAAAAAATGCTTGTGTAACTGGGAATCATACAGGGTGGTAAGTAAACATGAAACAGTTGGGAGAGAAATAACTTCAGCTGTAAGCAATAGTGCCTAATTTGTATAATTGTGGAACAAGTGTTAAAACATTGGGGGGCACACAGTGGACCAGGGTGTTATAGCTACCAATAAGGAAAGAATTTTCCTGCTAAATCATGCAATCCCTCTCATTTTATGTGCATGCAGTTTCCTAAACAAAGACCTCCCCACATGTCATTACATAATCAACAAAGTACAACCATAGCTGGGGTAAAAGTTTATGATTCTTCACAACGACCACACAATCATACAATAAGAGTAACTAAGTAGAAAACTTTTCCTACATACTCACCGCCAGTTCCTGGTCCACCAGCAGAGGTTTTGACTCAACAACCTGAATGTCATCCATATTTGCCAGCAAGAGGGCCTATAAAGTGGACAAACAAAGCAAAAATAAACAAACACAGATAGACTTACAAACCTTTGATTTTCCCTAGGGGCTTTGCATGCTCACAGCCTCCACTCCTACAATAAAAATGGAGCTTTAATATAACGTGTGGCAGACTGCACTACCGGGGGTCCACCTCTTTCACATCTGCCTTCAGAGTTAAGTCATCTTTTTAAGAGTTCACATCAGCAAAACATGACTTTTTAGAAAAGTACACACAAAATAGGATTTCCCCCTTCACTACTGGTTATATGGTACTTTCCATTCCTGACAAAAGGAGACTTTTACTCTCACAGTGTAACCATGGATTGCCTAGATTTGTAAAATGCTTTTTACAATCATAATTTTATGTTCATAAGTCTTGTAAAATTTTTTGTAAGCGTACTATGATTTTTCATACTACTCTTTGCAGGGCAGTCTGAGTCAACCAGTATGGTACATCTATCAAACTAAACCAATTTCGATTTACAATGAGCCTAGTCAAGTGTTTGCAACATAACACTTCACATTACAATTGTGCTTATTGTTAATGATTACATTCACACACTGTGTATGGGGCAGGGTGGAAGCTTGGCTGAAAACTCAAGGACAGGTTGGGACACATCCTACTTAACAATAAAGCAATATAAAGTTCTAAATGTTTTTTCCCCCCCTAACAAAGCTATGCACAGCACTGAAGATATACCAGCACAGACATTTACAAACAGCAGTAAAACAGGAGTCACAAAAATCATGAGTGAGATCAAACAATGTGGCAATTCATCTCAGTAAGTCAGGAGAGGAAACAGGCAAATAGGTTTAATAAAAAGTGCTAGAATACTGCTGGTGCATGATGGGAAAACATCACCTTGCAAAAGAACAATCCGTGGTCACCAGTTATGAAATACTGACTGACAATCCAGCAGACTAGTACAGGACAAAACTGTGTCAACAGTGTTTGTGAGACCCATTTATCTGAAGAAAAAAATCATTAAACAATAGCAGGCCCCGTCCTGAGATGGCTTTAGTTTATTCATAAACTGGAACAAGACGACAAAGTGTACTACATCCCTTGATAGTACATCCAAGCTGTATTCATGTGGCAATATGACAGATGTATCACACTGCTCAACCAGTCAAAGATTCACAACTATAGTGTGAACCCCTGTGCATTTTCTCAAATGGCTAGGCTAGTCAGCTAACTGTGCCTAATCATGAGCATGTGGTAGCTGTTTTGCTGTAGTAATCCTCTAAAAAAAGAATGTTGCACATGCATATTTATTAATAACCATGACTAAAGAGGAACAAATATATTATAAAAATGTACATGCAAGTGTACATTCTAGATATTTTTTCTGCTGAAAATGTGTAAAAAAAAAGTTACGCTTTAATCTTAATAGCATGGCACAGTGACAATTTAGATTATTCACATTCTGCTGACTGGAAGTTCAATGGATGCTTTTGAAAGTATACAGAGGCATCCAAAGGCTTCCTGTTCCCCTGTGGCAAAAAGGAGGTCACACACAGAAGAGATCTGTCAGTAACATGTGTCATCATGGGTGAGGTCAGACAGCTCTCGGAAGACTGCAGGTAAATAATAATTGACCTCCACAAGTTAAGATGAATGAACCACATTTCATTGTAAGTTATTCAGAAATCAAAGGCTACTGGTACGATGGTGTCCCTGACAGGAAGAAGATTCATGTCTATCTTGCCAACTTGTGTTGTGAGACAAGTGGGTCTGGAGGCAACCATAAATCAATAGGCAACTGTTGGAGATCTCCAAAATAAACTGGCATCTTCAGGTTTTTGTGGGTCAAAAAAAAAAAAAAAAAAAAAACATTCAACATGGCCTGCATGAATGTGGCATTCAATTGAATGGGAACTGGTAGTGTGGCCAAAAAACTGGTTCTTTCTGAGAAGTTCACTCTGCTGACAGCCCAGTCAGTCCAGTGCACTATCATTCCAGCAGAACAATGATTAAAGGTACTGCAGCAAATCTACAAAGAAACAGCTAACCGATCACAAAATATAAGTTTATGCATTCTTTATCGATCATCTCATTCTCCAGACCTCAGTATAATCAAGTATTTGTGGATCATACTCAAGAACACAGTTCACATATAAAAAAAGAGAAAGTTAGGGAAATGGTGAAAAATCTGACCCAGAAGTGCCAGAATCTCATAATACACTACAGGAAGCATCTCATCAGTGTAATCCATACCAGAAGAGGATTTACAAAATACTATTTACAATGGCATGAGAGTGTGACCCTTTTGTTTTCTGGAAAAAATCCATTATTTGTGGACAATCAGAATTTGCTGAGTGCAAAGCTATTAAGATTAAAATGTAGCATTTTTACGATTTTTTTAAGTTCCTGTTTAGTCTGCCACCCACTGTCTTCCAACTCAGCACTTGTTATGGACTGAGGGTAATGGCCACAGCCCTGCAGACTAGTTCCCTGCCCAGGTGTATATTGAGCCATTTCAGTTGGTGATAAACTTTGATCCCATGAGCCCGCCAGGCTTTTGAGCACATCTTGCTTTCATCTTTGCATGTAAATACACTGACCACTCCCACAAGACAAAGTACTGCCAAGACATTTTTGTGCTAACCACCATTGATCCACTGGTAGTTATGTAACTACATAAATCTACATAGCGAGTTAATAGCTAAAGTATGTTAAGTACCTAACCAAAAAGAGGGAAGGAGAGCACATTGATTATATAATGTTTTGACTGCTTGCTAGTAACTGCAGCTATATAAACCCAACTAGTGACCTACTTTAGCCATCCTGCAATAGAGGGAAGCATAGTACATTTACTTTTTAGTTAGTTTAGTAAGCATTTGATCCCTTGCTAGCTAATGTAGCTACATGTACACTGAAACTTCATTTACTAGATTGCCATTAATATCTAAGATATATGCAATCATGGGGAAAAAAAAAAAAAAAAAAAAACTTCAGGGCACTACATTATAGGCATAACCACACAATGTGTCATCCAGTATGGAGGCTACTGAGGGAATGTCGGTGCAAACTATAAACAATCAAAGGTTCCTTTTGCCACAATATACCTCATTATACAAAATGATCCCCTGATGTATTCAAAAGATGCTCGAAATAGTACAAGGTACCAAATTATTTTAAAATAAGTAGATATTATATAATTCATTGCAAACTTCTTTGCAATAGTAATGCATCCATCTTCCCATATCTACCCATTCTACACATTGATAAAGTCAACATCCTAAAAGATGAAGTAACTACCATGTGCTGCCAGTTCAACAAAATGCAGTCCGTTTACTTGCGTCAATCAAAAAACAGAAGTGCTGGGCATTATTCTGCAATTCTGAAGCTGTAAGGCAGTTGCCGTAGTAATATCTCAATGTGGATGGCTTTTCAAAAATTCTAAGCAGGCCACAAAAATGTTAGGCCTGTTTCACTTCCTCCAGGAAGTTTGGTCTTCATGGTGACTGCACAGACATGTGACCACACAATCAGCTCCTCCATTAAAATGTCAAAAGAAAATCCATGGTGACTGACTGCAAATGTCAAGCAGAACAATCCAGTCTAGAAAATAAAAGCACATATGTGGTATATATGGATGAGACAAGTTAGTACATGTCACACAGAAAACTCTGTCTCTGCAACTCTTGATGGTACAAATACGCAGAGTACAGAGGAAATGGAGGAACTGAATATCGGGTAATAACAGAATACCTGTGATAAGACAGAATTCTCAGATTGAATTAGTTTTACTGAGGAACAAGATGGTTGTGTGACAGTGACAGTGCTTTAAATTTCACTGACTGAAACAAGTTTTGCCCGATACACCTGTTCAATTATTTTCTTTTTACATTAAACAAGCATCAGTGGACTTAAATGTTATTACAGTTAAATGGATGTTAACCACTGTGGACAAGTCAAAATATAAAATGAAACACCAGCTGTCTGCAGTGGATGGCTATTTAACCAAAGAAAAATAACCATGCACTTGGCTGTGTAAAATAACACAGCAATGAATCAGTAATCAGAAATATATTTGTCCCTTTGTACAAGTACAAAGAAGTTTCCCTAAAGAACTTGGTTAAGACAGGTCCTAAGAGAAAAGTTATTGCACACTAGGTCAAAGAGTGAATACTTAAACTCTGACATTTCTATTCAAACAAATACATGCACACATTCAAGCATGTGCACATTCACACCACCTGTCCCTTTTCTGAAGTAAAGCTGTAAGTTAACTGACAAACCTGTTTAAAAATGCCTGGATATACAGAGATCACCCTGTGAAACAGTAGCTGAGTAACATCAATTTTCCTCTCAGAGTGAAGGATGTTAAGTTCACCTCTTGCTCAAAACCAAAGATGACTCAAGCCTTTTTCACTTTTACACCCACTGTTTACACCAAGGTGTTTACAATGACCCATGTGTTCCCTCTATTTAAAGAATGCCTAGAACAGCTCCAGAGTGCCACAGTCTGTAAAGCTGCTGGCTCCGTGAAAGCCAAGCACTGCAGCCCACACACTGCATATTAGAGTCTGGCCCATACCATCAGCTGACCATGACAAGCACTCCACAGTGGAGGGGAGGCATAGTTGGCTTTGTCCGGTTAGGAAAGAGTGGGCTAGTGTCAGCCAGGGGTCCTCGTCTCCCAGCGGTATCAGCACCTCCTGCTGACTAACCAGGCACCCGTAAGTTACTGGGTTGTTGTCACCAAAAACTGCACTGCTCCCCCTAGCAGCACTGGCTGGTTGTGAAAGCTTGTATGAGAGTGGCTGTTCCTCGCTTCAGCATTCCCTGTGTGAGAGCAGGCCTGGGAGGAGTACTGGTGACCTGACCTTAACGTTCAACTGCCAATTTGAAAGCCGGGAGGAAAACTGACAATAACAACAACTAAAAAGCACCTTACGTCAGCACAGCATGTTGAAATTAGCAGCAATTAATTATTTATAGAAATACACTGTAATTATTGTTATTTTCCACAGTTAAACAGAGTTTTAAAACAGTTTACTACAGAGTGGAAGAATGTAATTTATTTTCATTTTACTTACATGGGGCCATGAGAAATAGTAGACTCACAAACCGCTGAACGTGGAAATTTAATTCTAGACTAATGCTAAGAAATAAATTCTGTATTTCTGAACAACCCCATTTTAACCAGGCAGGAAATACAGTCACACCATAGACAATTAAGCCACAAGAGGGGAGAATATGTTGTACATTAAACTAAGTTTTTTAGATTCTCAGTGAGGACTTTGTTCAGCAATGTTCCCAACCAATATGAAGAGGGCATGATTGAACAACATGTTTGAAAAGCAGCAATCATTGTGATTCTTACATGGACCTTGACCATGTGCCAGATCTGAAAAAGGATCCGGCAGTCCACCAAGACGTGCATTTGAGCACAAGATCTTGCCAGCAGAGTATCAAACAAGAAACACACTTTTTTTGTCTCCCTTCTGGCTCAAAAAACTGGGGCTTTCAACTGGTTCTTTGGCTGAGCATAGCATCCTCCCCACTCAAATTCCAGCTCTGGCCCATGTGAGAGCTACAGTATACAAAACTAGATGCTGGTGATTTCAGCAAAGCAGAAAAAAAGTGAGACTAAAAGCTTTTGTTTTGTTTAAAGAGGCACCGTGTATCCACTGGCCAACACTGCCAGGCAAACACGATGCAATAAATAACGTCTCATTTAACTTGTACGACCTCCTAACAGTGCTGAGCTGGCAGACGTCTGCAAACTGGATCACCTGCTTGCATGAAGGGCACGCTCAGTTAATGCTTAACCCGGAGGTAAATGGCTGTACAGTCATTGGTAACGCTTCACGAAATGTCTGCAAGAAGCTCATGAGAATAAGGTATGGTCTTTGAGGGTGTTTATGCCCCATACGCCCTTAATCTACTGTATCGTGTGACTGATACTCATTTGGAACGTGGCAGGAAGATGTGTGCCTTGATGGTGTCAGTCCCTTCTTCACTTGAATGTCTTCAGAGAACATCCAGTGACTGAAAACAGCTCATGCTGACATGGCTCATAACCACTGCATGCACAATTGAGGCATGCACCATGCAATTGCACACCAACTCTTAGAGGAGAAAAACATTCTAAAAATGACAGCTATATTCTATGCATGGAAAGTCAAAGCAAAACTTCCAGACAGAAGCAGATATGGACATCAAGGATGCATTTTCACCTCCCTGCAAACTTTGGCTTAATGCATTATCATGGATAAGAGACTCCGCTTTCATCAAACCATTCAAAACACAAATTACGGTTTAACAAGAAAATAGCATAAATTGCTAACTAAATTCAGCAATATGAAGTATGAAGAGAATTACATATCAGCAGAAATAACATTTTTAAATTGTGTGGCAGATGCAATTATCAGGAGTTAATTCTATTGATAACACTTTTACATGTTATGCATTCATACATTGGACATACACCAAAGAAATACAGGAGAGGTTCATCATTCAAGGGTACATGAGTAAAGCCCCATCTAAGAAGCAAACCTGAAGACCCTATAATATAAATAAATACATTTCAATATTTACTTTGGACTATATTACCATGTGTTTGAACATCTAATATATTCACAGGGTTTGTGAGAAAAACACACATTGCTACGAACAACACAACTGTGGACTATGTAATCAAGCTCAGGGGCAGTCTTTAGTTCTGCGTTTACACTCAAGGCCTCAATTTATCTCTTGTTTCAAAAAACACAATGCAACATCTACTGAGGTGTTGGGGTCTCATATTAGCATACTTGTGTACATTAGCACAAGTGCATCCTGGATAAGTGGTTTTACACAGGAGGAATGTAAACTACTTCAGTTCATGAGAAGGTCTGTGCAACTGAAAGTCTTCTCATTCATTCCGACTTACAAATTTAAAACTCTGTTTGCTGTTTGCTTTACCATCTCATTCTTATAGTGGCCAAATGTAGCATTTTTAATTGGAAAGACTCAGTTATGTTTTTAAACTATGCAGGCTGTCCTAAAATCTTGTTCATAAATTGAGGTCATTAGCCACTGTGATTTTTAGGCCTATATACAGCCCTGCAATCCTGTGAGATATGATTTATTTAGACAAAGCCCTATGTTTACAAAATGCTGGAAATGCAAACCTTCTTCATAGAAAATAAGACTTAAGACCATCCAGGCTTCTCCACCATATAATCTATTACCAGAAACTCAAGCATCTGTAGAAACAATGATTGCTTTCTAATCTTCCAGAACGCATTTAATCTGTCAAATCCCTAGTCTGAAATATCAACAAGCAGTTAAGCCGTTTGAGACCTACATTTTCAGATTGTAAAAGATATCATAATCCAGTCGAGATAATGGCAAATTTAGTTCAGGGGTAACCCTGGGGTCTAATGGCTGTAGGTACAGTGCAAAATTATTATGTTTTGGAAAAAATAGCCTAATTTGAGTATTCCAAAAACCCTACAGTGGCTTTAAATTTAACTATTCTACACCTTATATAACTGCAGTTTAAATTCTAAAGTTGAAAATCGATAAACACAAGGGGGTAAACTGTCATTTATAAATTTCACAGCTTCTCTTCTGACCGTCTGCCTGCGTTCAAAAATCACTCAATGCCCCTGACTCCTTCCGATGCGAAAACTTGGCACAACTTTCCAGCATCCGCCTCCCAGACTACACTTTGCTTGACGAGGGTCCCGCCGGGTCCCAACCCAGCTGCTTTCCAGTTCTCTTTTTCTTAGTTACAAACTCCAAGAAGTCGGAAGAACTCTCCAGGTTAAACCAAAATCTCTCAAACGCTAAAACGGAGAAGATTATACTTAAACAATCGGTACTAGTAATGCCTTTGTGTTATCATATGGAAAATTTAAAAGTAACATACAAACACCTCGATTTCCGTGTAACACAAGCTCAATGCAGTTTTATCCCCAAGAAAAGCAATAAATCTTCTGCCCTGATAAAGTTCAAATTGTGAACCATTTAAAAATTACGTCTGACATCAGCCATTTATAATATAAACAGACCCTTTCTGCCACGTGATCTGTCAAGCCTCCTGATTCCAATACAATAACTGCTCATATTTTCGGTTGAGAACAATTATGCGCACAAGGCAAAGCACCCATTTGCATTTTCTGATGTTGGGCTTGAACACCGTGGTAATCGGCCACACAAATGCAACACAGTTGTAAAATACTCCATTTAAAGATTTACAACATATTGCAAGGTGCTTATCGTAGTGCACTTCCGTATGTTGAGAATACATTCTAGAAGTAGAAGCATAAGCAAGCGGCTACATCAGGAGCACGGCGTTAAATCCGTAAACATTTAAGCCACGTTTGACGTCTTCGTATTAATTTTATCAAATACATTCTAAAATAATTACAAAATATACAAAAAAAAAACACGGTTGATTAAAAATCGCAGCCCGTAACTTTGACAAATATAAAACGTATCTGGAAGCGCGTACCTGTTGCTTCAGAATGTCCTGGGGGTCCTTTCCCACAAAAAATGTCCAAAATAAATCGAAAGAAACGTCGACACCACTTCTGCAGAGCGACTCGTGTTCTACGTTACTTCCACTAGCTTGTTTACTACGTGCAGCTGCAGGCGGATATATCTGGGAAATTTATAAAGCCTTGGGTGACTACAGCCCAGCCCACTACCTACCCCCTTTATCTAGCTATTGGGCAATAGCTCTGCGTTTCGCTGAAATCATCTTTCATGCGATTGCATGAAACGTTTGGACCTAGTGAGTACAGTTTTTAAACGTGTCAAGCGTTAAAAACGCAAGGGTTCGGCATCCAATTTAAGTCCGCCTTTTGACTGAAATTAACGCCATAAACAAACATGTTCAAACATTTCATGGACAACAATCAAATGTTGGAAAAATAGGTTCATATTTTCATTAAAAATGTCGCCCTACACATGGACATTTTTTAGAAAGGTGTAAATTAAAATGGATATTTCACATCCTCCGGATAGCTGCTGGGTGTGTGCTGGAATTTTGGCTTCGGTATAATAAAATATGTCTCCTTGCCAAGTATGCCCTTTGCACTAAATCCGTGGAAAAGGAATAAAAAAAACCCCTCTGTCGTGCTGCCAAAGGCAAAACAAGAGGGGAACTTTCTCTTAAGGGCAGGTGTTGAATGCAGTTCTGAAACCTTGTTTTATATATTTCCAGAATGCGACGTCTGCATGAAGGCAACACCTTTCCTTTTAACATTTCCATACACATGCCAGACGTAAAACCACGTGGTTCCTTTCTGTAACTGGAACGTCGCAGTTGTGCCACGCACATTCGTCAGCGTTTTGTTTTGTCAATGTATTTGACAGATCTAGGGAAAGCTGCATGCTTGAGCAAATACAAACAGACAAGTATAACCAATCCCATAATAAAAACTGCAATCAATTATTTATCGTTACAAATCGCCAGCTACATTACACAAACACCAAAGCTGATCTTTGCTATAACTTTTGATGCTTTTATTCAGCTTCTCCTTGCTGCTTATCAGACTGCATGATGTGTTTTTTGTTTCAACGTAATATGTAAATTTCTCATGGTAACTTCTATCCTGTATAGGGGTACAAATTTACCCATAACAAACACCTGACCAGTCATAGCACCGTCAATGATTGACCATTATGATGCTTGATCAAATTGCTGCACTGGAGTGTAATATACAGTTCGATTATTATGAAGTGTAATTTCAAAGCTCTGGCAAGGAATATGCTCACAGTCGAGGTATTGACCAAGATACAACCTTTGTTTGATTCTAATATGCTTAGACAGTCAATTTAGCCTGAACTTTATTAGGCAAAATGAAGGGCAGAGATCATATAGCATTTGACTAAAATCCAATCATTTCAGTTGCATTCTGTTGCCCTGGTCAATCTATTTCCTGTTCTAATATTTGGTTGTGTGTGATATACATTAAGGACAACCACCCCCAAGAAGTAAACAAGAAAATTGTAAATGGAATTCATATTACCGTAAGTAAGTACTGGGTCCATAATAAACAACAAGACTTTCTGGGTCAACCGACCAGTAAATGTTTAGTGGCCACTGAGTGGTGATAATACTTTAAATCTGGGTCACATGGGTTGATAAGACAGCCAAACTTTCATCGCTTTGATTATCGCTTTTTGTGGGAGTAGTATTATATCTATCTATATGTATGTGTGTGTGCATGCATTTGCTTCAGGGTCAGAATTACCTGAGATGATTCTGGTAGATTGATCTGGTGTGTTTGCTAGATTTCAGCAGAATCTCATGCAGTGTAGCGCAGTGGTAAGAAACAGGGCATGCACCCTAAGGCTGTTTGAGGCCAGTTTGATTTACCTGTAGGGCACTGCAGCTCTACGTTTGGGCAAGGTACTTAACCTGAATTGCTTTGATAAATGGTTAACACATATGTATATGTAATTGGAAGCTACGTAAGTTGCTCTGGATAAGAGTGTCTGCTAGGCAACTGTAATATCGGAACATCTGGCAATCAGAGAGAAGAACGTTTCATTGTTTCGCCCCAGCTCCTTAACAGTGAGATCAAAGATTGCGCTGTATTGAGAGTATCAAATTACAGAGTGCAGATAGATAAACAATGAACTTTCTCCTCTCCACAGGTTCCTGGCTGAGGGTGACATGGTGGGAGAGAAGAGGGAGGGCTGCATGTAGCCTTCCATTCAAATCCATCTTCAAACGCACCTGGGAGAGCCCGTGTGCATAGTGTGCAGGCCTCTCTGCACGCAAAAAGCCATAACTGACTGTAATATTTGACAAAGCTGTGCTCTGAGCTGTGAGGCAGTTTCTATTGTACTACATCAGAATTCTGCCACTCCAAAGCAAGCTGACTCAACTCAGGCTGTTACTTGTATGTGTCACTTTGAGCATGATTCACAGTCATGGGTCCATGACTCCAGAGTTTCTGTTAAATGAACCAACGTTCAAGGTTGCACAGCTCAGCGAGTTCAGGCAGAGCGCACAGACAGGCTGTAGGGCAGATAGCCAGGGCATTGTGAAAGGATTTTAAGCCCTGGCCCAATATTATATTATTTTGTCAAATGTGATGCATCATTGACTATGCAATTCTATGTGGCATTTTCTAGTGGGAAATGATCACAAATCAGTGTTTGGCCTTGTCAGAGTAAAACTTCACCAGTCACTATCATGTGACGTGGGACTGTAATCTTTGGACAGCCCTTGGGTAACTGGTTAAAAAATTAGATAGACAAGGCAATAAAAGGGTAGGACATGCTTCAAAGCAATCAGACATGGTGAATAATGTACCAGCTAAAGGATAGCTAAACTCATTCTATTTTCTCAAAGTTGAGGATGATTGGATAATGTATTAACATTACGGTTTAAAATTTGCTCTGGGAAACCCTTTTAGAAAAAATAGTGATATTGCAAACATATCCAAGTGTTGCATGAAGATGTCAGTGTTTTGTAAATACTGTAATATTAGATAGTCAGATCCTGCTGTAATGTTTAAAACTATTAATACGTTGTTTGTGGCTCTGTGGGCTTAGCAAGAGTGAATTGGAAGACACATTTACTGCACATGGGCACACTAAGGGCTTTGCAAACGGGATAATGGATTAAGCACAGACAGATTATATTAATGCATCTACCAGATGGTGTTAAATGCAACTGTCAAATAAATGTTTTGAAACACCAAACAAAATATAAATGGTTCATCTGGTCACATTAGGGAGATGTGAGAGGGTGATTTAGGAATCATGTAGTATACAATGAACTGTACTGAATAATACATACCTTTTTACCTATGCTGTTTGATGTGGTAGAGCCATTGAATATAAGCATGCTACCAACAGCACAGGATGAACTGAACTCCTGTGACAATTCATTGGTACTTGGAATGGAAATGGAAACCTTTTCTCCAGGGGTGGGTAGAAGGTCCCCGGGAGAACAGGAGAGAGAAACAGACATAGAGGCTGTCTACAGGCAAACATAACCCTGCACTACTTTCAGCGCCAATATCAATATGTACAATGCATTAGCCATTGTGCATTATTGGTGCTCGATTTGTTTGTAACTTTAGATTGTGGATATGAACAAAGTTTAATGACAAGAACAGGCCTTTATGACCATCTAGGCTTCTCATTTTTCCCTCCACCAAATTAATTACTAAATACACTTGGCCAACACTTATTACAAAATCGCATGACAAAGGTTCAAATGTGAATTTACAGATTATTTCGTATTTTAAAACAACAGCATGAATACAAGCTGTGCCATGTTTATTATTTTGATTTCTATGAATATCTATGGGATATAACATTTATACATACATAGTATTTTTTTCCATGTGTCTTATGATCCACTAGTGGGTCCAGCTCAGGAGGCACTTGCCTAGAATGAATCAATTACTCTGTCAAGGCTTATAGCTCACTGCCAATGCCATTTACATCAACAAGGAAGAGCAGAGGCCCAAACAATAATCCCTGGGACTTCAACTCCCACAACACCGTGCTCAGATGAGATCCTTCTTAGCAAAGCTATACACTCGATGCAGATGTTTGTGTTTGCAGAATATTCTCTGACATAGTGTTGCTTATGTGTTCATCATATGATACTGACTTACTACTTTGCATAACTCTAAGAAAGCTACTCCTGCACAACCACTGGGGGGGGCACAAATACAATAGTGCTTTACTTTTTCCATAAGAGTCACCTCAATAAACTTTGCAAACTCTCTGATGTTCTCCAATAGATGCTAGCTACTGACAAACTAAGATCACTCAAATCAGTTCTTTTCCTCCTTTTTACTGGACCTGCATAGGGGGCAGACTCATTAATTTTTAGTTAATGGTAAATAAATAAAACAAAAGGCCAGGAGAAATAAACAACCTCACCACATATGTAATATTTCATCTATGCAGTTTTTCTGGCAACACTTATTAAATCTCTACTGGAAGCATAACTTTGTTCTGAATGTCTCAGAAGTATCTTGTTCAAAGAAAGGAAAGGCCAGACTCCTAAGCTATTAGGCCTACTCTGCCAGAGTTGACCTTTTGCAAGGCTCTCTCAATGGGACACTGACTTTTACAACCATTCTTTTGTGATGCATACAATACAGACCTTTAAGGAAGCTTTTTCTTCAAGTGGACATGGGACATTTCATTGGTTTGTGGTGTGTTTGTATGTTTTACAATATTAAGCCTGGTGTCATGTTGACTCTTAGTTTTTCAGAATATACAGCAATAAAAGTGATAAAATTGATTTGACTTACATAATATACACACCCAAGAAAACATAAACTTAAAAGTGAGAGGGCATGAACGGTTCCTTTAGATCTTTATGGTTATTATGTTCAATAAAAATAGGTTTTAATAGGACTCTTGGTAATCATTACATCTAAAACATAATGTAATCATATCTGTTTTCTTTATTGAATGCCTCACATTTTTGAGTAATTCAATATTTAATGAAATATTAACTGGTAATATTATCCCAGTGCATTTGAATGGCTCACAGAGTAATTCAATGAAATTAGTATCTGCAACCCACATTGGTCACACATTGGCAATGTCTTGGCACACAGAATTTGCATTTATTATGAATATGACTGCATGTCTTTCACCTGTGAGTCATCTGATACCGTATTTCCTGGACTAAGACACCACCAGTTGTAATGCTTCAAATTTGATTGCAGTTGTCTGAAATAAATTGACACAATAATCTTTCAAAAATCAATGACTGCAATTATCTGAAAGACATTGACAAAATATTCATTCAAAAATATTTTCATGAACTGCTGGACCAACTGAACTGAACTTTTTCATGCATAATCCTTGAACTACTGTTTATCAGGTTTGCTTACTGCAATTCTCTACATCAAACAACATGGCTGTCATGAACCAATGAAATTCCAGGTATGCATAAAAAGATTCATTACAAGGTTGCATCTTAAACATGGCCAAACATGAGCCAGTCATATTAAAGAAATCAATCAACACATATGCTTATAAGGCCACAAATCCAAGACCATTTTCTCCTTTTGGACAAAATTTGGCAGTACTGTAGAGGGTTCCATGTAGCAATCAACTTTGGTGCAAGTATGTAAAACAGTCAGATGGCCAATCAAATTTCAGCAGTTACTCAGAGTATGCAAATGCAGTTACTCAGAGTATGCAAACCGTATATGCCCACTGTGCTTTTAGTTAGAAAAAAAAAGCAATCATATGCATTTTATAGCTATAAGAGCTTTGAAAAGCTCTTATATCTATCAAATAAATGCATTCAGTTGTTTCTGTGCCCTCCATATTGCACTCTCAATATTAATGAAATAAATTGCTTTGCTCATGGAAGACCACTGATTCTACTTGGCCCTGGGATTGCAGGTGCATTCCATCACATTTCTTATTAATATCTGACTCAGAAACAAAAGCAAGTGAAGCTGTTTTGATTAAGCTTAATGGGTTATTCACTGACTCTTGGCCCTAAACAGTTGCTTGAACATTTAGCATTTATCAATTCCTAAATTAATTTTATTTTTGGGACAAATGACCAGAAATAAGTTACTTACATCTTTCACAAACACACTGACAGGTTGTTGAATAATAACACGTGTCAAGTGATGTCAAACCCAGTTCAGTACTCAGTTAACAGCTCAGCCCTTGGACCAGGGCTAGTAAACAATATATTAAAGGGAAACACCCACTGAGATCCATGAGTTATGGCATGTAATGATAAACAGATCACTAGCACTTCTAAAATGTTTGTGCAAGGAGTATGACCCTATGAGAGTGTATGTACGTGTGTGTGTGTGTATGTGTGTGTGTGTGTGTGTGTTTGTGTGACAGAGCTGACCAATGCTCTACACATAAATTAACAGAAGGAGTAAAACTTAACAAAAACAATAATCTATTTAAAAACCAAACAAAGAAACCAAGGAAACCAGCCCATGTACAAACAGCAGCAAGGACAAAGTAAGCCTCTCCCTGCTCCCTAGCCACACCTGTAAATAGTCAGGCCTCCATCAGTCAGGTGTGCCTCATTATCCAATCAGCTGGTTCCCTTACACATTGCCAACAGGTGCACATAATTAACCAATTGACACACAATTGACAATGAGTGGCACAATTAACAATTTACAATTAGCATTTAGTCCTTAGGGACAGGTGGTGAAGGCTCTCCTTCACAGGAGTAATTCATTCAGTAATTCTGTAATTCATTACCTATAAACCTATACCTATAAACAGACACCATGACCTTCAACCTTTCACAAACACATCAAAAATGCAAGCTAATTAATTACACAGTCATTGTTCCATGGTATCACTTTAGACATTAAGTATTATGCATTTTCGATGCCAGTTTAAAGCTTTCCTCCACATTTTACTGTTGGTAAACATTACAGTACAGTTACAAATTATCTTAGCAAAAACATGGAACCTCCACCTCATATCTTTTCTGAGTTTGCATGAAAACCACCCATGGCCTGGCAGAACTGTAGCATTCCTGCAACAGGTCAGTGCTTCAAAAGATAAGAAGCTGCTAGTTTACTGGACTGGAAAACAGCTATACTGAGCCATGTTTTGCTTTCCATAACAATAACTCGCAGCCGGTCTTGTGATTAACCTGGAACAGCACGCTGCTTGTCACAAGAGAATGCCTGAATTACTCAATTATAAAATTACAATCCTGACCGCAATGAACCTCAGGAAAGCCAAATAAACAATCACAAGAAAGAGACCTGAAAAAGAGGCAGCCACTTTGCCCCTTAGGGAGTACTTTGTTTCATTAGGAATAATTCACAATATTAGACGTCCCTCAAGGAATAAACCTGCAGGTAACAGTAATATCACCATCAAGATGATATAATTGTCAAGAGACTAGAGCCTGTGGAACAGGAACAAGTTGAAGATGAAAGCATATGTGAGACCCTAAGAAACAGCGGACTGCTTTGAAGATGAAAAGGAGAGCCCAGCTATACTTTCTTTGTGACAACGGTTACTATGTTGTTACATCACAAGTAAGTAAACCTACCAACAGTACGTAGGGGCTGAGAGGTCAGTGTGGTCCCGTGATCTTGTATTATTGGAGTATCGAGTGTCCACGGAGCGGTCAGTGTCCACCTGCGTCTCAGCCATCGTGAACCAATTAGAGAGCAGAGGCCCGTGACTCGGAGAGGGACCCTGTAATAACACGGCCCGCTGTGTCACAGGTGGGATAGTGTTTTTTTTAACAGTTCACACAGGAAAACAGGTCCAAAATTTCTGGGAAAGACAGTTTATATGTAAACAGTCCCCTGCTGGCCGGCCCAGCTGAGCTGGCCATCCTGCAGGATGATTGCAGTCCTGTCTGCATTCCGACTCTAATCACCACACAGGAACTGGAAAGGGGACACAGAGTCCTGCTAACGGGGCCACGACTTAGATGAGGAAAGACTACGGCACAGAATTTCTGTACAGAGAGTTCTGTTAAAGGGGCAGGGGCTAAGATGAGGAGAAACTACAGCACAGAACTGATTCATCAGGGAGCTTGTGTTGACATGCTTTACTGTATTCTTTAAATCATCACACAACTGAGAAAGCATCACAGAGCTAGGATGATACCAATACCTTCATTGTTTAATTTGATCTCTTTTCTCTTTAAAGAATTTAGAAAGCAATGCAGTTAGGATATTAAGCTTACCAGCACCTTCAGAGCTGGCAGAAACTGAGGCCTGGGGTCACGAACCATCTGTTACATAAGTTCCTAATTGTAGATGAAAATAACTTCACCTCAGTGTGTATTTTCTGTACCCATGCAGAATATGAGTCAAAATATAGGCTGTTTTGTTGTGTTTACAACTCTCAGGAAAATGTCTGGTGCTTAATAATTGGGTACAGGCCCAGATTCAATGTGAGTACAACACGCATTTAACTTTGAACAAAAAAAAAATCCATTTTTCAAATAATATGTTTGTTGTCACAACCATAAATGGAAAATGCTGTGTAAATAATTATCAAATTATCAAATTATCATGTTTAAATTTGTTCCTCAAAGACAAAAATGAACCACATGGCACAGAGATTAAATACAGACCAGCCTGTGTCTTATATGTTTGTGTCTATTTCTTGCCATGGAGGATGAACTTCTGCTGTCTGAGACTCTGATCAAGGGTGAAATGAAGTTAAGACTTTGACCCATCTTTTAATCACACATTGAAAAGTTAAAAACAAACAACAAAGCTGAAGACTTAAATGACGTCCTTAATCTGAAAGAGCAAAAAACTGAGGTACGTGGAGATTTGAGAGAGATGTTTCTTGCTAAACCAATTCATTTCATACGGGAAAAAACAACAAAATCGGAGGGCATTTATCATAAGCTGCAACATATTCAGACATGTTTGCCTTTGTTTACCCAAAGTAAATGTTAATGTTTACTCAGCTTATGAGGCCGTGGTTATAAAATAATGAATACATGGCAAGCCAGCCAAGATCTACAGAATGTGGAGAGGTGTCAGACTTTTTATTTAACAGTTTTATTGGCAACTTAACTGGCCAGTCACGTGATGTCAGTGAGTTTTGTTTTCCTTGAAAACACATATCTCACATATCTCACATATTCAAAACAAGGTCATACCATCAATTCTATGGATAGTATGTTGTTGTAAATCAAAGGTTGCTTAATTATCAATTGCTGTTGGCATATATACAGCACTAAAAATATGTAAGATACAGTAAAAAAACTCAACTTTATTTGTGCTTTTGCTTTTAATGGTCACTGACAGGCAATTTTGATGAGTTTACCACAGCACACATACATATATATACATATATATGTGTGTGTGTGTGTACACAGTAGGTGATTTGTTCATTTTTAACAGGAGGGATGGCAGATGCACACGCAGCACTCTCTCTGCTACTAACTAGGGGATGGAGAGGGGGGATGGCAGGTTAACAACGGGGATGCATTGTGGTCATTTTGCTAACAAGGGGGATAGCATCCCCATATATATATTCATATATATATATATATATATATATATATATATATATATATATATGTGTGTGTGTGTGTGTGTGTGTGTGTGTGCGTGTGTGTGCGTGTGTGTTGTGTGTAATCGGCACACATTATCCATCATTACACAGGAATACCTTCCCTGACATTCAGGGACATAGAATGCACCGCTCCCTTCATGAGAATTATATGTATGACGCTGCTACTTTCATATCCGTTTCTTGCAATTTTACAGCACCATGTTTTCTTAAAACCGATGTATTATTGTAGTCGCTATTGCAATCTTAGTTTTTTTTTTTGTTCATTTCAGCCGATATGCATTTGAAATGACACGTTTCTCGTTCCATTTCCGGTAAAGCAATCAGCTGGGTTGTCCCTGCAGGTAAAGTCGGTGTTTTGTTTTCGTCTTGAGGATGATGTAGTAACACTTCAGGTAGGCTACTTGCAAACTCGTGGAACAGTCAGTGCTGTGCTCGGACGTGATTTCCCTCATGGCGTGTATGCGACGTGCGGAACGTGACTTCACTGTTTGTTAGTGGGCGGGGTGTGTTCATCTTCAGCTTGCACAAACGTGTGCAGTCATTACATCATATTACTATGCAGTTAAAAAAACTCAGATTGTAAAACTAGAGAGAGAAAATCGTTCTCGAAATATAACAAAGTATATTAATTACGTAATAACCTACTTATTCAATGCTGAAACACAACAGATTTCTTGCTACAATCTAACGCTTCCATTTGTTGCTGTTTTCCTCGTTTTAACCCCTGGTGTCGCTGTGGATACCGATAATATTACAATACGGTAAAGAACACGTTGCGAACGGTAGTAAACTAAAATTACTGCACTGGAAGGATTATACAACAAAAAACCAAAGTCCTGTACAATGTCAACATGATTTTTGTCTCAGCATCTTGCAAATATTTTGATGGTTGTTTTTGACTGTGGTTTGGTCCGATATTTCAGTATACAGGGGAAACTACTAGATACATTTTCTGTATAGCATTTGCATGTGGTACCGTGGAGAAAAGACAGTTTGATTATGCAGTGGTCTTGACTGACATGAAACACCAGATTTCAGATTCTGTGGTAATCCGAGCACTATACACTCCTTGTTCCCCACTCCAAATCCCACACACTGCAGGCGGTGTGGTGTTTCCTGAATATCCTGTTTGTCAGGCATCGGCATGTCCCCATAATTTGCTCTGGACGAGTGTAGTTGAAAGCTGAGTAAATTATGTTCAAGATACGGAATGGCTGGCTGCCAGATTGAATTCAGTCACTGCGAGTGTAAGACTGTCAACGGTACAGTCCTGAGACAATGCACCGACATGCCACAGGAAGTAGCATCAGGTAGAAGCAAATTGTACAGACACTGCCAAACTGAAACTGGCCTTAAGCCAAGTTCCTTTGTAACTTCAGTGTGCTTCATGCTTAACACTATGTTAAGAGATTAAGCAAATGCAGCCTTGTCCAATACATCTGCAGCACAAATTTGACAATTGGTCAAATGAACCAAAAAATGTTTAGGGACTGAGAAAATGTGACACTTGCTTAAATGTGTGACTGCATTTATCAGAGTAAAGGACAGAGTGCTCTGTGGAAAGATGGAATCTGGACCTTGACTTGTAACAGAGCAACAAATTTAGAAGGAGCAAAACACCTAGCACATGTATGCCAGTATCATTAATAATAATAATAATAATAAGAATAATAATAATAATAAGAATAATAATAAGAATAATAATAATAATAAAACTTCAAGACATTTACTCTCTTGTCATAAAAGTTAATGATATAACCCTTTGGTGGGTTTGCTCTCTCACTGTCACTCCTCTTTCTTTTCTATTTTTTAATTTTGTTTTTTTCCTCTTTATTACTTGTAGATATGTGCATGTAAAAATAATGTTTTCCAAGATGTTTGTTGGGTTATGTAAAGTAAAAAAAAAAGCTTTTAAAAGTCAAAAATCTCTCTCTGTAACAATTCACAGTGCCATTTGAATACAATGTAAATATAGCAGCCATTGTGTTGAACACTTACCCATTGTGTAAATATACCACTGCAGCCAGAGAACGCTTAAAGTAGGAGGAAATAACATCCATTCAAAAAAGTGTGCAGCTACTGGTCCGTGAACCTATGACTTGTAATGACTAACTTCTCAGTTGGTTCAATAACAGATATTAATGAACTAATTTGTATTACATTTGCATTGTAAAACACTGCATATGAAAATATTTATCTTGAATAATTTTGTACAGTTTTTACGTAATCAGTTGTAGTCATGGCCAAGAACTCATGATCAATGCTATATTTTCAGTAATACAATGAAACTAGTGTTACTTTGCTTTACACAGTACCACGGAAGCGGGGAGAAGAGGTGGTTATATTTAAGCATATTCGTCAATATTTGCAGCAGCTCTGATAAATGTGGGTAAAACGGTCTTGCAATATTTTGCGTCTCTGTAACTGTGGGCGACCGGGCTGGCCAGATTGGATCTCTTCCAGTTTAGCGTCTGTCTGTAATTTGCGTTGGACTGTCAACGGGGTCCCAATCTAGGTCAACCGTCGTTAATCTCACAGCACAGAGGATGTTGAGGGCGGTTTGCGTGCCGATCCCGTCGTCTCGCGCTCCCACCTCTGCGGTGGAAAGACTGCGATCCAGTCCATAAAACCGCGTGACTGCATTCTTGTCCTTATCGTAGGCGTAGGATGACAGTGCTGTTTTCTGCACGTTCACTAGCCTCATTGTCCTGAGTGCCTGCCAATACGTGTGGAAACGGCAATCCTCGGCGACCGGTCGGTGCCCAGTCAGTCATGAACTCCGACAGGCGAGAAAAGAAACACACCTGTGCGTAGATCGGTAGAGGTGTAATTTTCTTTTAAAAAATCTGGACTCGGACACATTCCATGTCGTTTCAATCGTAAAGATAAATTCGGTACCTCTACACTCGAGGGTTTTTTTTGTTTATTTTCAACATGAGTTACAGTGTGAGCTTTGTGTTTGATCCTTCCTGTCTGTAAGTAATTGATACGCAATCTAATCTGTATTAGAAGAACATATGTTGGACACACATCATTGATTTAGGGATTCTAAAACAAGATGTTTCAGTATGATACAGACACATGGAAAAAAATAATAAATCCAAAATATAAGTACATTTTTACAGGCATAATATATGACATGCATTCGAAAATATATCAGCTGTTGCCATGTACAGTGCTTTTGAAACCCATGTACGCATAAATTATTAACAATCATGCAAGTAATTTTCTGACATGGACGATTAATACATGTTCTGATAAATGCACTAAATGTGTCCATTGTTTATATGAGACAAACAACAGTGTGACAAACAAATACAAACAGTACAATACAAAGACATTCCAGCTGGCTGCTTCACAAGAGAGACGCACATCACAGGGAACTGTTTTCATGTCGGCTTCATCCAGCTCCGGTTTACATTTACATTTACATTTTTTCATTTGGCAGACGCTTTTATCCAAAGCGACGTACAAAAGTGCAAATAGTGAGCAAACAACAGGCACAAGAGCAAGATGTGTACAGGTCATACAAAGCAAATAGTGCTGAAGCTGAGCGCAAGGTCAGTGTTGCGAGCTAACTAATCTGAATTAGGATTGCATATCAAATACAATTACAGGAACAGAAAAGTACCGCTATACTACCTAGGTAAGTGAGCAACAAGTACAAGACAGGAGTCAGAATTACAGCGTCAAAGTTACAAGGTCAAAGTGGCAGAGGTATTAGTCCAGGTAGAGTCTGAAGAGGTGTGTCTTCAGCGCACGTCTGAAGGGTTGGGGTAAAGGAGTTGTTCTCAGGGGGGTGGGGAGTTCATTCCACCACTGGGGGGCGATGATGGAAAAGCGTCGTTGTGAGGAGCGTGGGCCTTTCGTTCTGTTGGTGGGTGGGGCGAGGCGTCCGGATGTAGCAGAGCGAAGTTGACGAGCGGGTGTGTAGGGTAGGATGAGGTCCTGGAGGTAGGTCGGGGCAGTCCTTCTTGCAGCAGAAAAGGTGAGTGTCAAGGTCTTGAAGCGGATCCTGGCTGCAATTGGGAGCCAGTGGAGGGATCTCAGTAAGGGGATGACGCGGGAGAACTTGGGGAGATTGTAGATCAGCCTAGCAGCTGCGTTTTGGATGAGCTGCAGCGGCTGGATGGTGCAGGCTGGGAGGCCTGCGAGGAGGGCGTTGCAATAGTCCAAGCGGGAGAGCACGGTGGCCTGGATGAGCAGCTGGGTGGAGTAGGTGGTCAAAAAAGGGCGAATCCTCCTGATGTTGTAGAGGAAGAATCGACAGGAGCGTGCCGTCTGGGAGATGTGTTTACCTCTAGAGAGAACAGTGGGAGGGAGTTCTGTAGCTGGGGATTGTGTAATAATGAGACTTTAGCCGGTTACCCTTGGCAGCTGTATGGCTGCACCATGGTGACCACACATTCCTAAATTAGACAGCAGGGGGACCTCCACCTCTTCTGACAGGTCTGGCTCAGGGCCTTGCTGGACTGAGTTGGAAGTCGCAGGCCATAGTCTTATATTTCTCAGCAACATTGTGGCCCATATTCAATCGAACTGCAAAGACTCTTTGGAAACTTTAAGCCGTCCTACATATTATCATCAAATTGGCAGCTGCTGAGATCATTGAAAAGCATTGTATTGAACTAGACTAAGGGGTTTTTTAAGACTGCTGAATGTGGTGACAATGAATGTGGTGTCCCATTGAAATGTTTCTTAAAAAACTGAAACAGAGGGTTCAATGGCACAAGGTAAGGTATGATGTATAGGCTGTAAACCAACCAAAGAAACATCTTTGGAATATTCATAAGCAACCTTTATTCATGTTTTTCCTTTTAAACTGTTTGCTCCTTCAAAAAATGAGGACATTGTTATACTTGAATTATGCATTTCATATAAAGCCACATAAATCAAATGAAACATGATCTTTGGAAGTTTCAGTTCAGAGTTCTTCACAGAAAAGTGCGAACAGATATCGATGGCTCTGTGTTGACCAACCTTGATCCATCGGGGGGTTTAGGCTAGGCAAACGAAAAAAAATTATATAAAATCCCAAAATAACATTTTCCCCATTTGCACAGAAGATAGCTAATCCAAACTGTCAAATAAGGCCCTGGATAATGAATAACAGAATGAGTGTATTGGCTACTTGCGCAACCACACTGTAACCTCCCTCCAGAAAGAGATGAAATATAAATGCAGTATTCTCGTACTGTGGATCAAATCTTCATTTAACTACCGACTGTTTCCCTTTCCACTGACTAGGGTGAGGAGATTCAGTAATGTTCGATCATGATGTTACTATTGTTTCGAACACCAGCAGAGGTTGATCAAGTTGCAGATTAATCGGTAGGAGAATCTTGATGGAATCCAAAAACGGCATTGCGTGACGGAAGAAGACGCGTAGTCAAATGTCTTTAACAGAGGCATGTTTATAGACCCAAGTCACATGTAGATAAAATACCATTGAAATAAAGAAATTGGGGTTTTCAATGACAAATTTAACTTTTAAGCTTATATCCTGAACGAGAGAAAGATTATCTATACTGTAACTACAACACGGCAAATGAGATCAATTTATACTTTGAAAGTAATTTAAAGAAAAGAAGAAAAGAAGACCAGAGTAATCACGACCAATAAAATCAAACTTCTATTACAGTAATACATCAGTGGATATTTCCAGATTTCCCCAGCTGGGATTTTTTGGTAGATATGTATTCAACTGAATAAATGGGCTGTAAGCTATGTAAATCGCTAAGAGCGTTTACTAAATGACCAGAATGTAATACTGTTATAATACATAGGCCTATTTAAAAGAAGGCTTTCTCACAAATTATCAAATCATTTAATTATCATTGGGTAATTGCTATTAGGTGAGGTTGAATGATTGTGTTGAAAAATGCTTCATTATTTGAAAGCATCAGCTGTTTGACATGCAAGAATGAGGCACACTCAGACATTGTTGGCTGTATTGCGCCACGAAGTGGTAAAATTGAAGACACACAATGAATGTGAATGGACGAACTCACTGAAGGGAAGCATGGATGACCTCAACTGCCCCTTTCGAATTGTTACAATAAAGGGTGCGAAATATGGGGGGTCTCGGGGGGTTCGAGAACCCTTGATTGACACTTGAGACCCCCTGAAAGCCTCAACAGCAAAATTTTGGGGGGTCTCTGGAAAAATCTTTAAAAAATTATTTGTCACTTGCAATTGTCACTAAAATGTCTTTTAACCCTTAAAGCCTGACAAACGAAGCCTGCGTCCAAATTCACATCCCTTCTTCTCGGCTGAATTGCTCACGAAGTATTCATCGCTAATGATGCTAGTTGCTTGTCTATGCGACGAAGTGTTGGCGAGAAAAATAATTTTGAATTTACATCAAAATTCACATCCCTTCTTCTCGGCTGAATTGCTCATGAAGTATTCATCGCTAATGATGCTAGTTGCTTGTCTATGCGACGAAGTGTTGGCGAGAAAAATAATTTTGAATTTACATCAAATTTAATCATAGTTACAATCTGCATACAGCTCTGCGTCCATCTCCACACCCATTACTCTTGTTTGAATTACTCATCAACCTGTCATTGCATAGATATGGAACACATATCACAAGAAAGAGCGGAACCGGAGTTTTGAAATGATGCCAGTCACATACTGTATTTGTCCATACATAAGTAATCACGTTATGAAGACAGATCAAACTTCTGCAAAGTAATGTCTTCACTAATGTCTTCACCCATTTTCACACTCCTGCTTCTCGGTTGAATAAGGCACTATCGCTTCACAACATACCACATATCAAAATAAACAGCAGAACTTACCCTCTCCGATAATACTAGTTGTTCCACTGTGCGACAAAGCGTTGTCGAGTAGTCCGGTTTTGAAATCACAGTAAATTTCTGCATTGTCTCCAACATAGGGCTGACATTACATCCCCCTTTGTATTAAAAATAAACACAAAATAATGTATTTGCTTTTCATTGCAATGATTCAAAAGTTGTGGTCAAAAGACGTGCGCATGTTTTCATTAAATAAAGCACATCCTTCATCCAATGATTCAGTGACAAGACTTAAGTGAATAAAACAATGACATTTATTTCCGTTAGGCACTAAGCACATATTTTTTCAAATTGCTAAGTCATAGAGTATCCCACTGTCATGGTTCTGATATTGCCAGATTCCAGACAATCTCCCCTACACAATTATGAAAAGATATCTCTACTGTCAGCATTTTATGGTGAGATACATGTAAAAACATAACAATTTCATAAGACGCAATCTTTTTTTCCCTTGATATAAAGGCTAATATTAAAAAAAATCTGCAAGTATTACCATATCAAATGATGGAAGATCTGGATAGCCTAGACCAGGGGTCTCTGAACGGTAGGAAATTATATGGAGGGCTACTAATTTCAAATAATCTTCCCGAATATCATAGATGTGTTCGGTTTACCTTCAAATTATGAATATTAATACATATTAAGAGACTGTGTGTTTTCATTAACAGTAATCAGTGAACATAGACAGACACATATAAAAAGGCAAATTTAATGATCTCTCATCTCAACAATCAATCTGTTTCAACATTTTAATATCAATATCATGCCAACACTACCAACATTTTTGTTCAAACATTTTAAAGTTTACAGTTAAATCTAAACTTAAAAATTCCAATCTGTTTTGTGCATTTTAAATTATTTTGGTTTTCTGTTCATCTCATAGGGACAACAATCAATTATTTACCATTTTTTAGTATTACACGCAACATTAAGTTAAAGCAGAGTTAAAGCTATTAAAGTTCCAAATTCAGTGGACAATTAACCAATACTCTCCTACCACTGCAACCTCCGCAACCTGTCTCCCACCCGCTTCTCTGAAGTGGTCTCGTTCGCATTGCCTCCTCTCAGCACTTTTTCCTCATTAGAGGTCACAGAATCTCTCTGCTCTATGCTGAGCTCATGCGTGGATAGCCTGTGTCCTCTATCCACTAAAAAGGCCCGCTCCAACCCGCCTCATCCATGATTAACGGATACCCTCCGGTTGTTGCGTTCTGACCTCAGGTGCGCTGAGAGAAGATGGCGAAAAACCAGAGATCCCACTGATCTCAAGAGTTATCAAACTCTCCTACTCTCCTTCTCAACCAACATCTCTGCTGCCAAAATGGCTTACTACAATGAAAAAAATAAGCAATACCACTGACTCTCGGAAACTATTTTCCACCTTCAAAACACTTCTATGTCCGCCCCCACCTCCACGTGACACAACCCTGTCAGCAAACGACTTTGCTTCCTTTTTTATTAAAAAGGTGGCAGCCATAAGCAGGCAATTCTCCGAGCATCTCAAAGATGATCAGTCTCCCCCGGTTAAGGGCGCAGTACATTCAAACAATCCCAAATGTAGCAGTCCTACTACATGTCCTCCTCTGTCCTCCCCGGAAAATGGCGTAACACACTCAAAGTCTTCATGTAGCAGTCCTACTACATCCCCAGGCAACAGCACTTCATATGTGCATGGCAGTCCTACCACATCTCCTCTGCCTCCCTCGGTCAATGGCGCATCACTTTCTTCGTTCACCCCTCTCACTGAGAGCGAGGTATCTAAACTCCTGACTTGTAGCTGTCCTACTACATGCCCATTAGACCCTATCCCTATCCTCCAGTCCATCTCTCCCACAATCGTGGCAGCATTCACTCATGTGATAAATGCTTCATTTGCCTCCGGAGCGTTCCCAACTCTTTTCAAACAGGCTAGAGTAACACCTCTACTCAAAAAGCCTTCTCTCAACCCTGCTCATGTTGAAAATTATCGACCGGTCTTGTTACTTCCATTCCTATCCAAGGTCATTGAAAGGGCGGTATTTAAACAGGTCTCAGAATTCCTCTCTAGGAATGACCTCCTTGACCCAAACCAATTCGGTTTCAAAAGTGGTCACTCCACTGAAACAGCTCTGTTGTCTGTGACAGAAGCACTAAGAGCAGCTAGAGCTGCGGCTCAGTCCCCGGTCCTCATCCTACGTGACCTATCAGCTGCCTTTTATACGGTCAACCACAACATCCTGCTATCAGTACTGTCCGAAATGGGCATCTCGGGCAAAGCACTGTCTTGGTTTGAATCCTACCTCACTGGGCGCTCGTTTAACGTGTCATGGCAAGGACAGACGTCCTCATCCCATCGCCTCTCTACAGGGGTACCCCAAGGCTCAGTGCTAGGGCCCCTCCTCTTTTCAATATATACTACCTCTCTGGGCCCGGTTATCCACTCGCATGGCTTCTCGTATCACTGCTATGCAGACGATACCCAGCTATATCTGTCGTTCCCGCCTGATGACCCCACAATATCGGCGCGGATCACGGATTGTCTTGCAGACATATCCCTATGGATGAAGGCTCGCCACCTTCAGCTAAACCTCTCTAAGACTGAACTCTTGGTCATCCCAGCCAAGCCATCCATGCATCACAGCATCAATTTAAAACTTGCCTCAAATACTCTCAAACCTTCTAAGGTTGCAAGAAACCTGGGCGTCATGATTGATGATCAATTATCCTTCTCTGACCATGTTGCCTCAGTCTCTCGGTCGTGCCGCATTGCACTTTACAATATCCGCAAAATCCGTCCCTACCTGACTCAATACGCTACCCAGCTTCTGGTACAGGCCTTGGTTATCTCCTGCCTCGTCTATTGCAATGCCCTCCTAGCTGGCCTCCCAGCGTGTGCGGTGAAACCACTACAAATGGTTCAGAATGCAGCAGCGCATCTGGTTTTCGATCAGTCCAAAAGGGCCCATGTCACCCCATTGCTCATTGAGCTCCACTGGCTACCCGTGGCTGCCCGTATCAAATTCAAGTCTCTCATGCTTGCCTACACAGTGACCTCTGGGTCTGCTCTGACATACCTGAGCTCAATCATACAGGCTTACGCTCCTTCTCGGCCATTACGTTCCTCCCAGGAACGTTGGCTAGCATTGCCATCCTTACACACAAGGCAATCTCAGTCCAGACTATTCTCACATGTAGTTCCCCACTGGTGGAACGAGCTACCTTATGCCATAAGAGCAGGAGCGTCCCTCTCTATCTTCAAGAACCTCTTGAAGATCCAGCTCTTCCGAGAGCACCTCCTCTCCTAAACACTTCTTACAACTCCAGCACAATTCCATCTCCGTGCACTTTTTGCCTCGCACTTTTTTTCCTGTAACTGTTTGTTTTCACCTTGTTTACCTTTGTTTTCTACTTTCCTTGACTTACTTAGTTGAGTTTAGTTGTTTTAGGTTGCACTTAAAGCTTACTCTAAGGTCTTCTACACTACTGTAGCTTGCTTGCTGTTCCTCACTTGTAAGTCGCTTTGGATAAAAGCGTCTGCCAAATGACCTAAATGTAATGTAATGTATTCAAGCAAAAAGTTTGAAGGAAATACAGGGTCAAAAAGGCCCTATAAGGGTTTTTAGTTGTGAAGCAATTAAGATATAATAATATAATGTTATAAATGTAGGAATGCTGAAGGAGTTTTGAAAACTGACTGAAAAATTACATTTCAAATATTAAATATTGTACAATCTAACCTGCAAAAGTACATCCTCCAATAAATTGACCTGCTGTAGGTAATTATTAGCACAAAACTAGTTTGTACAAAAGGCCAGCTTCAGTAATTTTCCACAGTCTATTGGCTCCCCCTACCGGACATTCTTGTTAATTCACCTTGTTGTCTATTAGCTTGAACTCTGTGCAATCATTGGATAATTAAACATCACCCCATCCCTTCTAGCCTATCTGGAGACAGCTGTCTGGGGCTTAGGAGATTAATCCTTCCAAGGAGAAAAAAAATTTAGTAGCTGGGCTTTTCTACATTGCTGATAGCTGCTCTTCTTGCTATCTTGGTTTCTATGCTTGTTATTAGAGCCAAATGCACTACCATCCTGTGCCAACGGATGGTATTGCATTTGACCACTGTGTAAGACACTGGAATTAAGCAAGAGTGATTGCCCTTGTGTTTTTTGAAGGGGATGGAAATATACATTTGATTGGACATCAAATTGTGTTCTTACTGGACCTTCTGTGAATCTTTTACACTGGGCAATACTAGCAAACTGCGAGAAAATTTTATACTTCTCAACATAGTTGTTTAAGTAAAATATTATTCTTATTGTTGTATTTATACCCAGCTTATATACCAGCTCAGTTCCGTCATTCTGTAAGCAGTTAAACCTAATCCTAATATTTAGGATGCAATTTAGACCCTACTAGGGAAAACATTAATAACTAAAAAACTAATTGGAACACAGCTTTCACATTTTGTGCTTGAACTAAATTGAAGTTTTTGTTTGATTTATTTTGTGGAAATCCATGACATGACTGGACAGGCCCTAGGTGAACTGGCACGGAATGACCCATAACTGAAATCAACCAATACAGTGGCTGATTGAGAATTAATTTGTTCAAATTTTTAAAAATGTTTTAGTTTTTAATTTTTTCTGTGAGATGCATGTTATTCAGCATATTTTTCCAAACATAGTATGAACACATATTGTCATCATTTTAAGGTATATATATATATATATATATATATATATATATATATATATATATATATATATATATATATATATATATATATATATATATATATATATATATATATATATATATATATATATATATATACCATATATATATATATATATATATATATATATATATATATATATATATATATATATATATAAGGTATATGAATACTTATAATAAATATACAGACTCATAATGTCTCCTGTGACAATTATGAATGAAAACATACTCAGTGTATGTCAATTAGGCAATCACCTGTATTGTAGGAAGAAAACAGAACTGGACCAATGATTTGTCCAAGAAGGTGTCTGAGAAGTATCCATCCTCTCTCAGTTTGTCGAAGAGGTCAATCCAAAACTATATACATTCACTTTGCAAGATTAGCCACCATCTTTCAATACGCTGATTTCCAGTGCTTGGACCAAATGCTACATTGTCTGTTTCAGGTCGATCCTCTGAAAAATGCAAAAATCTTTGCATGTTGGCCACATTAACATTTTCTGCTCCTACATCCAATCTCAATCTTTCAGGGCAACCCTCAACTTTAATCACTACATCCATGAAGTAGCCAGCAATGACTCTTGGATCATTATGTGTTTTGTATGCTTCAAGCCATATTAGGCTCCTGGAAAAGCCATCAATACATCCACTTATTCCAATTCCAAATGGCTTAAGCTTATCATAACCATCAATATGCCAAACGTAGTTAGGACCACGGCTATGATAAACTCGCCTCCGCAGTCGATTTCTTGACCTCAGGTCAACTCCTTCACCATCTAGTAAACGTAGCAGAACTCAAACTGTTTCCTTATCAGTTACAAAATCCAACATTTTTGATGCATCCACCTATATCTATGACACTGACCAGAGGTTGCAAGTTGCAGTTGAATGAAAGCTGCCACTTCAGCCACATCAGCTTTGTTCTTCCTGCGCCAAAGTTTCTTCTTGCATAAAAACGTTTCCAGTGTGTGTTTGCTTAGAACAACCCCATGCAATTCAGCCAGTAAAGCAAGGATTTCATCATTAGTAAAACCACATTTGAAATATTCCTCAATGTGTTCACAATCCATTTGATAGCCTACCTCTGTGTTTATGTTTATTAATTAAAAATTGGAAATGAAAATTGGATTGATTAAAAAGTGAAAAAGGCTCAATTTCCATGCATTGAATAGATCAATTCACACACTGTCTCTTCCTCAAATGTGATAGCACGTCTACAATAGTATTGTAGAAATATGAGAAACTATCTCATAATTATGACTTACTATCTCATAAATATGAGAATGTTTCTCATATTTATGACTTAGTATCTCATAATTATCACTTACTATCTCTTAAATATGAGAAAGTTTCTCATAATTATCACTTCCTATCTCATAATTATGACATACTATGTGACTTGATTTTTTTTTCAAGCGGCGGAAACGGGCTTCCATAGGGGGATTTGTAAACGCACACTGGGTAGAGGGGAGATTAACATGTTGGGATGTTCGCATTGAAACAATTTACCTTTGTCAGTTTAGTTGATTCTACAGTGTTTAAACCAGGGGCGGTTTGTTCCTTAGGGCGGTTGGGCGACGCACCACCAAAAGGGGAAAGGGAGGGAATTTTTCTATCACATTCCACCACAGTGTTATGCTAGCTGTGACTGTTCTAGACAGTTTTTCCTGCCTCTGAATATCATAGTCCAATCAGCGTCAAGTTATGTTGGACTTGGACCCCCAGAACTGTAAATAGCTGTTGACAGGTGGGGGCGGGCCCGTTTGGGCCTTGCGGGGGCATACTTTACGGCCATAGCTTTTGTTCAGTCACTGAGAAGCACAATGTTTTTCTGCATGGGAGACAGTCTGTAACTGTTAATGCTTTTTATACACCTCGCGGTTTGAACAGTGAAATGGGGCAGGGAGTAATGATTTTCTTTTGATACATCCTTCAGCTGGAGCCATGTGACTAAAGGTGTGTGTGTCAGGAGTGGCAATAGCCTGCCCCTGAACCCCAACCGGTTCTTTACCCCCTGGGATCCACCCGCCACAAAGGACGCCAGGACAGGGCAAGTAAAAGAAGAGTGAGACTTTAACAAATAATTTAAAAACAATGCATGTCAACAGGGACGCCAAGAATCTCACTATTTCCCCCGGCTTGGTTCGCCCCCCTCCCCAACCTGCTCTCCCCTCCTGGGACCCCTCCACGTCAGCCCGGAGACGAACCGCAGGTATGGGCGACCCCCCCACACACCACTCGGACCGCTTGGGTCTTTTCCCACACACACGTGCTAATAACCACTCTTGGTGCCCCCACTCTGGCCCTTCCCATGCCTGACCCCGCTTTAGGGTGGGGTACCACTCGGCCGACTCAACAGGGGTTGCACCAGGGAGGGGGCTGTTGCTGAAATGTTTGATAATAAACCTCATTAGACAAAACATCATTCTCACATAATGCATGTGGAATCCCTTACTTCTCAGTCTACTGTTACACATACATTCTGCAATGCTGAACGTTCTATTCTAAGTTGAAACATATACGCTACCTAGCCAAGACATGACGTACATCCTCATGTGTGTACCAGTGCACAGACACACACACAAACTGACGGTAGAGATCATGAGCTAGAATATATTATAATGGTATAAGGTATTCTAATAAAGAGGTTCAGTGTAATATTATAATGTAGAGTTTAATTAAGCACCCTTTCAAGTCTTACAGCAGGGTACTGTGATTCAGAAATGCACGTCGATATCCCAAGACGGACAGTGTGAACTGTTCGCCCGAATCCGATCGTAAGCAAAATTATCGGAACATGATGGCTTCACACGTCGTTTCATTGTAGTGCTAAACCCGTAAGTTCCACTAGATGTCAGTAGAAGACTATGCAGTTTTCGCACATTCGCCATCTGATGAGGACATGTGAGGGAGAACATGGGCAGATTTGCGGTTCTGGGAAATAGTGAAGTGGCTCTTAAAAGAGCCTTTGGGTATTCGGTTTACAGCGCACGCCCGCATTTTAAGCGCGCTCTCCTCGGATGCGGCGGGCCAGCTGGATGTCCTTGGGCATGATGGTCACCCTCTTGGCGTGGATGGCGCACAGGTTGGTGTCCTCGAACAGGCCAACCAGATAAGCCTCGCTGGCTTCCTGCAGAGCCATGACGGCAGAGCTCTGGAAACGCAGGTCGGTCTTGAAGTCCTGGGCGATTTCTCTCACCAGGCGCTGGAAAGGCAGCTTGCGAATCAGAAGCTCGGTGGACTTCTGGTAACGGCGGATTTCTCTCAGAGCCACTGTGCCAGGCCTGTAGCGATGAGGCTTCTTCACACCGCCTGTTGCAGGCGCGCTCTTACGCGCAGCCTTAGTGGCCAGCTGCTTCCTGGGGGCCTTGCCACCGGTGGATTTACGGGCAGTCTGCTTGGTTCTGGCCATTACAACAATACAGCCCTCCTTCACAGAAAAAAAATAAATAAAATACCTAGGCCACTCAGTGCATGCTTATAAGGCGTAGCAGCCAAAGGCTGCGTGGATAAGCTTATACGGAGCTCTCATTGGCCCGCACCTTACACCATTGTGTCGTTTTTTTCAGCGCCTCTGCTGCCTAAAATTCAAACGTCTCTACGGTCGCACCCTCTCTCCCAATTTTCTCACAGTCTGTTCTAAAGTGAGAAGCTTTTTGCTTTTTCTGCGAGATGCTACCCACGCGAGCACAATTCACGTGGCAAACTACAGCTCGCCAGAGACGAGCAAATGGACGTGGTACGTGGCTCAGAATATTCAGTTGGTTATGCATACATCAGTCTAATTTTTCCAGAGATTTGTTAATCGTAAAGGGTGATGGGCAAAGTATTTAATTGCCCAACAATTGTCGCTTGGTATTTACACAAACAGCGTGATACTAGCCACGCGAACACAATTCACGTGGCAATGTACAGCTTGGCAGTGACGTGGAAATTGATCCTACGAGATGATGGTTCAGGACACTCACTGGGGTGTAGAAAAAACCCTTCTCCCCCAGACACACTCGACAGTCTCGCACTTTCCCATGACACAAGTAGGCTGCTCTGAAAAGAGCCTGTGGGTTTGACGGTTAGTAGTGAATGTTGCAAAAAATCACTTGGCTTTCTCGGTCTTCTTGGGCAGCAGCACAGCCTGGATGTTAGGCAGAACTCCGCCCTGAGCGATAGTGACACCGCCCAGGAGCTTGTTCAGCTCCTCGTCGTTACGCACCGCAAGCTGCAGGTGGCGGGGAATGATACGGGTCTTCTTGTTGTCCCGAGCAGCATTACCGGCCAGCTCAAGGATCTCAGCCGTAAGGTACTCGAGCACGGCGGCCAAGTAGACCGGGGCACCTGCGCCGACGCGCTCGGCGTAGTTTCCTTTGCGCAGCAGTCTGTGGACACGACCGACCGGGAACTGGAGTCCAGCCCTGGACGAACGGGTCTTGGCCTTAGCCCTAGCTTTGCCGCCAGTTTTGCCTCTTCCGCTCAGGTTTGTCTTAGGTACGCTCTCTCGACAACTGTCAAATGAAGCAGCTAATGCTCGCGAGCCTAGCTTATGGCCACACGCAACGCATTTATTGGATAAGGCTTCGATGGCATTTCATCCAATCACATTGGAACAGGCCTTTCGCACGGCGAGAATTCAATGTGTCACTAAACGTGTATCCGCACAGCAGCTTCTACAGCGAGCGTAGTGGCTTTTTGAGTGATAAAAGACCATATATTATTAGAAAATGTACACATCAGTTTATACACGTCTCCTGCAGCGTTTCAGCGCTCTAGACTCCGCTTGTGTGTTCTGCTCGTATGTGTCAAACAATCAACTGCAACTGTTTACATGCGAAAAAAGCATGGAATACTGATAGAAAGCTTTCCCGCTCGCACCACTCGCCTGCGTATTGCGGATGCCTGCTATATTTCTCCAGACTTGCCCGAAACCAAGCCGCTTTGCGGGGAGACGGAGCCTCTCACAGCTCAAAAAGATAATACCAGTAATTTCTTACCCGAGCGTGCGTTTCAAATGTCACTCATTTGATGCCAGTTAAAGCACACGTCAAACAGTGTTGCCTAAGCCAGAGCGATAGATTAATCTGTTTATACAGCCGCATATTTACTGAGGCAATCGTGGGTTAAAACCCTTGCCCAAGTGTACACAACAGCAGTGCCCCAGCATTGAATGGAACCAGCGACCTTTTGGTGGGGAGCAGGCCTACTTACCACTCCAGCACACTGCTGCGAGTACGTGCCTCTAGCTCCTGATATTCATCCCCATAGCCGTGGACGTGAAGGCATGCTGGGTTGCTATACACCTATGATGTTGTCGAAACCACGGACATGAACACTCCTTTTGCATCTTTAATTGACCATAGTATGATTTAATCCCTGAGCACATTAAACATTGGGGTGAATCCCTTACACAGTGCAAAAACTGTTACGGCTTAGTGAAACGGTCTTTTGTCTCTTATCCGAAAAAGTGGGTGGCTCTGAAAAGAGCCTTTGGGTTGGATTTGTCACCACGTCTCTTTTACTTAGAGCTAGTGTACTTAGTGACGGCCTTGGTGCCTTCAGACACGGCGTGCTTGGCCAGCTCTCCGGGCAACAGCAGGCGCACGGCAGTCTGGATCTCCCTGGAAGTGATGGTGGAGCGTTTGTTGTAGTGAGCCAAACGAGACGACTCACCGGCGATGCGCTCGAAGATATCGTTGACGAACGAATTCATAATGCCCATGGCCTTTGATGAGATGCCCGTGTCAGGGTGCACTTGCTTCAGCACCTTGTACACGTAGATAGCGTAGCTCTCCTTCCTGGACTTTCTGCGCTTCTTACCGCCCTTACCGGTCGTCTTGGTGACGGCTTTCTTCGAGCCCTTCTTGGGAGCGGTCTTGGCTGGGTCAGGCATGATACTCACTTCTTCACAGACACGAATGATAGGGCTCACGCTGCGTACTTGGTCTATATGTAGACTGTATGCAAATACTTGCCACGATCTCTGCCCGACCAGTCATCGCAGGATTTCATTGGCAGATTCTTCTGAATCGGATGACATTCAAATTCGATTGGCTGACTTCCTTGGGCGGGAATACCACACGCCTAAACGTTAGCCATCTATCGAAACAACGGACTTCTTCCGCGCGACTCCCACTTTATCTTTTTTTTTTTTCCTGTGTATTATTTCTTCTTAATATTCTTTATTTTTTGCAAGACAATTTACATTATGTAGGTGACATTACTCAAGAAATACATTCAAGACGCATATGAAAACCCAACAATCAAAAATCTGCACAACATAAATTAATCAAATGTCAATATACATGTCCGCCACAAATAATCTTCTAACTGTATACCGTTACAGTGAAAGCATATTCCATGGCAGTGGTCTTTTGGTTCTTACTGTCCACAGTTCGTTTACGATTCAATTAAGTCTTGGTTTGTTCAAAAACTAAACCAGCTGGTACAAAAACAATATCAGTCCTCCTTCTTTGCCGAGTTTTCCCACAGCTTCATTTTTACAACATTTGCAACAACCCAAAATAAAGCATGTTCTTTTTCCACTGAGTTTCTCATCAAAAATGCCATAGATCCCGTCACTATCAACTTGTACAACAGGATATTTCAAGATTTTCCAGACGGCAATCACATTCCGACATAAAATGCCCTTTCATCAGTCAGGCAATAGGACATACTTTTTTAACGAAAGCAGACCATTTAACAACCCCTCTTACCGGCAGTCTTCCAGCCGTGTGGCGCACGGTTTTCGCACATTATGCAGCGAGTAGGCTAAAGGTTTGGCTCTCACGTATATGTAAGAGAACTCGAGGCTATGATACACCCACAGCAATCATTAATGATTCGTGTATTTGCTACAGTCCATCTCGCTTCGTGGCTGACTCCCCGCATCCCGCTCTAGCGCTTTTGCTACAAGCCTTTCATTTTTACATTAAGTCGTCTGCCGCCTTCGACGGCACAAGGTGTAATAGGCGGCCAGCTAAAGCCTTGCGTTGTCTAGTGTAGACAGTGTGTGGTTCGCTGCTTGAGCGGAAATACACAACATAACGAAAAACAACGTATGGCCAAGGGTGTCGACAGCCCGTTTTGATAAAGCGCAACAATGTTATACGAATGGGTCGCTGACCGTGGAACGTCTCACTCTTTCGACTGGGGAAGTGGGCGGCTCTGAAAAGAGCCTTTGGGGTGGTTTTCAGTTCTGGTCTCACTGCAGGATTGACGTTTAGCCTCCGAAGCCGTACAGAGTGCGACCCTGACGCTTCAAAGCGTACACCACATCCATAGCGGTGACGGTCTTCCTCTTAGCGTGCTCAGTGTAGGTGACGGCATCGCGAATAACGTTCTCCAAGAACACCTTGAGCACACCTCGCGTCTCTTCATAAATCAGACCAGAAATACGCTTGACACCACCTCGGCGTGCCAAGCGGCGAATTGCTGGCTTGGTGATACCCTGAATATTATCGCGGAGAACTTTCCGGTGACGCTTGGCACCTCCCTTCCCCAAACCTTTCCCTCCTTTTCCTCTCCCGGACATCTTTCCAACACTGTCAATACTACAATCTAGAATAAGCGTTACACTTCGCGGCTAAAGTGCACGCATATAGTCACTGAAAGACGACCTGATCGAGGCCCCATACTCAAAGAAAAGGCGGTTCTCATTAGAGCCCGCCTCCTTCAAGCGGGGTTCAAAGAGTCAACGATGCTTTTCCAGCATGTCATACTCGTGCAAATCGTTAGCATAGCAACGATTACTGTAATGGAATATCTGTTGCTTTCGACATACCAAAACGAAATATGGTGCCTGCCCTTGCTTGGCCCTACCAGCGCCCACAAAACAGTTTACCGCGAGAGACGGTCAATGTAACATTATGATTCAGAGGTGTCAATACACGTCGCATTAGACGACCGTCTCTGTTCCCATCTGATACAATAACTCAAAGAAATTCCATCTCGGTCGAGCCCCTGTCCACAGGAGGGGAGGCAGCTGAGCACAGCCAGCCTTCACTCCAGAGCTCTGATACAGCAAGTCAGAGACACATCCATGAGGAAAGGTCCTGCCCCAGAGTACAGGAGTCAGTAGTTGAGAGATGAGGAGAGATCCTGTCCCAGAACACCGCAGCAGTGAACAGAAGAGAGTTGCTTAGACAACAGAAGGAAAACCGCTCATGACATTTCTCTTGTTTTTAGTTCAAATGCGACAACATCGTGAATAGAGTTTTTCATCGGGATCTTATCTTTATATTGTGTTTTCTGCTAAGTATAAAAATTCATCTCTTTACAGATTTCAATACACAAACATTTGAAACCTGGCACTGGCCTGTATTTTCCTTGACCGTTCAGTAGCCAAATTCTTTCAGGATAATTCCCTCTCAAATGCAAGAAAACATTCCTTATACACACGTGAAGAATCCTCAACATAGAGTTCTATCATAAACTATTTTCCCGTGCCACAACGTGACGCACACTACAAAACCAAACGCATAAGTGCACTTAGCACGTACACACACATACAGATAGTAGGGAAAAAAGCTGGAATAACAATTCATTTGAATGAAGATTTATCTGGGATATATTATTACAGTTAGAATTCAAACTAAGTACCCTTTCAAAAGCTTGAGTAGCGAGTACTGTGTCACGGGTTAGCAGACCCGGACACCAAACTGCCCCGACCACTGTCAGCCCACCACGACACGAGACCTGAGGGCTGTACTGCGAAGGGAGTTTAACCTACTCAGATTTAACTCGGGGTTATCAAGGAAAGTCAGGGTTGTCAAACTCTGATCGCTTAAGTCGGTGCTAAACGGTACCACGACGGTGATTAAGATGTCGGTTTAGTTGATTTGGCGTTAACTTAATCGGAGTTTGTGCGCGTTCGCGTAAAGGGGGCGTGTTCGGAAACGTAGGCAGAGTTTTTGCATAATGGCTCGTGGTCCATGTTTTTCCCCGGAAGACTTCCCGTTAATAATGTCAGGAAATTAAGACTTTAAAGAAACGTTAACGGATAAATCTAACACCATGGCGGCCAACAAAGCCAGGGAGGCTTGTTGGCAGCGCAGTGCCGACAGAGTAAATTCGTAAGAAGCGTTCTTGAATTGTTCTTGTCGTATGTTCTCTATTTTGTCTTACGGACTCTTATTTGTAATATGATTGAGATGTAAGGACACATAAAATAGTCTATCTAAATATGTGAAAACAATTAGGATAATTTAATTATAGCCTACACATGGGCTACATTTCTGAAATTGACCCGTTACTCGCTGTTAATTAAGATCTTCTCCCTAAAACACCTAGGCTGTTGGGCTACCTGTATGAATGTAATGCTATTGTGTTAAGAATAACTTCATTCTAACAATCATTTCAGCTGCAACCCCAGTGGAAAGTGCACCTGGCAACAAGTCAGGATGACATATAAAAATATTCTATCAAGTTGTATGCATTAATAGTTCCCATCATTAATACTGAGTACAGATGTGGTGTGTAGCCTGCACTTATAATAGCCTATTCATGTGTTCACAGCAAACAGAAAAAAGGTAGAGATAGTGAAAACTGGAGGAGGGCCAGCTCCTGCTACATTTTCACAGGCAGAGGAGTTGGCCATGGCGAACAACAGAGGAAGGCCCATAATGGAGGGGGTCGAGGGGGCAGTCGGTTCTGACCCTGGTGGCAGCTCAATGTCCACCCTTTATGTACAGGGTAATAACAATTGATATGATTTGATTACCCAGTTTAAAATAATTTGATGTAGTTTACATGCCTGTCTCATGTACAGCTGAGGGGGATACTATTGATCTGCTCCAGCCACCAGCATGCCCCTCATCTGACTCTCAGGTAGAGGTAAGTGTGGAAATAATTGAGGCGCTCTGTGGATTTATCAATGCTGATATGTTGACACAACAGCTTTTCTCTTTTTTTTTTTCAGGAAGACTTGGGTAAGGAGACCATGTCAGCCATGTCTGACACACACATCCAGGTTGACCCATTTCATCACTTGTATTTTTATGTCTACTTAACGGTGACTAACATAGGCTAATACTAGGCTATGTATGGCAAATTGTCATGAGCTGATCTACTGAATGAGAATGAACCTTGAAGAGAACAAAGCTTTGGTCAGTTGGCAATCCCATTATTGTCTTTCAGGAGGAGCTAAATCAACTACTCTCCCCACCCATGGCTACCTCCTCTCAGAGAACTCAAAGGGTAGCTTTTCCTTTGCTATTAAAAGGATTATTCATACTGACAATATGTAATACTAATGATGCTGAATCCTGCATGCCATGTTCGGCTCTTCATGATGGGTGATCCAGCGTCACTGGGTCCATTACACCTGGTGGCATCGGCAGCTGGCATGGTGCTCTTTCTTTTCTGATAGTGGCAGTGTTATGGAGCACCACACATGCTGCCACCACCTCACATGCCCGCTCTGGATGCACCTGCAAGCTTTGCAGGCAAGCAAAGTGTGCTTTGATGACCCCAAATGTCATCTCTATCCTGACCTTTGTGTTACTGTGAGCCACATTATATTTTATTTGTGCCCTTGTTTGTGGGTCACGATAGGGGGTCATCAGGTAATGCAGACACGGGTAGCCTCTGTCCCCAAGCAGCAGGCCATCAAAGCACCCTTTGAAAGAAAGAAATGGTCACAATACAGCATGATGTGTGAAATATAGGGTGGTGGTTTTACCTTGTTCAAATCTCTGACCAAGGGTGGATTCCCAAAAAATTCATGATTCATGCACTGACCCAGGCCACCTAGCCTCCAGACTGGTCACCATTAAATGGGGATCACATGTCATCTGACAAAGGATTTCAGGCCATTTTAACATACTACCATTGTAAGGAAATCACCACCTAATGTGTCTTTGTCTTGAATATAAGTTTTAAGGACAAAATAATGTAGGCTAGCCTACATGTCAGATCAAATACGATATGTTCAAATACCTGAACACTGATGCTGTGAAATGACCTCCTGTTCACATAATCCCCCTCATGTTCTCCCAGGGGCACTCTAATGGGGATATGCGTACAGTCAATTGCACCAAGCACCCTTGGGATTCCTATGGAAAAAATGTGTTCTGTATATAGGCCTAGCCTATGCATATTAGAAATAGACCAAGTATTTTTATATTGCGAATTACCTGCGATCACATAAAAAGGCTCTTTGATCCTTAGAACGCTTAAATGGGCAGGGAACACAACAAATACATCCAGCAGTTTAGTGAAAGCAAGTACCACCTTGCAAACTGCAAAGCATACAGTATTCTTGCTCAGATGTTCAGAATCACCGATGGAATACATGAAGTGTCCGCTGGCAAAATATCGTAAAGCAAGGCACACTGTCTGTTCAACAGTGAGGGCATTACTCAGGCGAGTGCTGTTGGAGATATTTGGCCCTAGAAGCTAGCAAAGATACTGAATTCCCTCAGATGAGAATCGATATTTCATAGAGAACATCATCGGGGTAAGCTAGAAGATTCTGACGGTGTCTAAACACCCTCGTCCTGTGGAGTGAGCCTCTCACAATCCGTGCGCCAATGTCGACTGGGTCTTCCAAATGTGCCGGCATTTTTCTCGACAAGATTGTAGGCGGAAGGGGCGGTGCTTATATAGGGTAACATTGAGTTAAACGCGAAGATTAAACCGCTCGGAGCAGTTTAGAGATTCAGCGTAAATTGCCATGACAACATACCTCAGGTAAGACTTATCCACCTTTCGTAGTACAGGTTAATCGGGAAGTTACACCCGACGTCACAAAATTACTCCTGAAGTTACCTGGATAAGCCAGTTACCTTGCTTCATAGTACATCCCTCAGGTAGGTAGCAAAACGAAACTATTTTCACAAATTGGGGTTAAAAGCTCACAATTAAAAGGTTCATTGCTGACAGTGCACCCTGGAGTCACCCCCTTCGCCTGCTCTTCCCACTGTAAGCCCCGGTGGAAACGTAGCCCCTCCCTCCCAAAGGATAGCGCCCCCACAGGTAAGTGCACACACTCCAAATCCACAGCACACAGTGGTCCCCTCCCACTCAGGCAGAAAGCAAGCACTGAAATTGCCCTCACAAGATGCAGTTCGCGCCTCCCTCTGGCCGGGGTGAGCAAGTCCTGCAACGCATGTTTTTAGTTACAGTTACATTTATTCATTTGGCAGACACTTTTATCCAAAGCAACTTGCAAGCGAGGTACAGTACAACACAAGCAAAAACCCATACGAGGTCAAATGTGACTTCATAGTGAATACAGGTTTTCATCTGGAGCTTATCCTCATATCATATTTTCTGCAAAATATCAAAATTCATCTCCTAAGCAAATTGCAATACCCAAAGATATGAAATCTGACAATGATACCTTGACTTCACCATGGTCATTCAGTTATTTGTGCACTATTAGTCCATGCAAGCAAATGCCTTTATGATAATTCCCTCTCAAACACAGGAAAACATCCCTTATGAACACATGCAGAATCCACAACATAGAATTCAGACTGTGCATGCTGCGTGCAGCCCAACAGCAATCTTTTACTGTCCAGACTAGTTATACGTACATTATGTCACGCTGAACGTTCTATTGCTATTATTTGAATAAAGAGAGGCATTCATGACACACGGTCAATCACTGTAATACTGAGTTAACTCAAGCTATTTTTAAAGTGCCCAGAAATGCTCTTAGAGTGACAAAGGCAGATGACAGTCTCCAAGTGGATAAAAAAAAGGTAGAAGGTAAAAGGTAGCGGTATCCAGCCTGTCTGGATTCAATTCGTGTTGAGTCGCAAAAACACAGCACGGCATACTCACCCAAAGCCTTTAAAAAAATGTGACTTCCACTAGATGTCACTAGAGACCCGTGCAATGTTTTTGCTCGCAATGTCTACAGCGTGATCACATGCGAGAGATGACAACACTGGGATTCTGATGTGATTTCACAGCACGTCTACGGGCTGGATGGAAATATTTAGGTGTTTGGGGAATGTAGGCGAAGGGCGTAGCGCTTCAAGCACAGGCCCAGGACACCCCAACATACACGTCAGCTTAATCCACATGAACACGTGGAATACAACAGAGGCCTGCGCTTCTGAGACACACTGAAGTGGCTCTTAAAAGAGCCGTTGGATACTGGGTTTAGACCGTGTACTGGCGTATTTTAAGCGCGCTCTCCTCGGATGCGGCGGGCCAGCTGGATGTCCTTGGGCATGATGGTCACCCTCTTGGCGTGGATGGCGCACAGGTTGGTGTCCTCGAACAGGCCAACCAGATAAGCCTCGCTGGCTTCCTGCAGAGCCATGACGGCAGAGCTCTGGAAACGCAGGTCGGTCTTGAAGTCCTGGGCGATTTCTCTCACCAGGCGCTGGAAAGGCAGCTTGCGAATCAGAAGCTCGGTGGACTTCTGGTAACGGCGGATTTCTCTCAGAGCCACTGTGCCAGGCCTGTAGCGATGAGGCTTCTTCACACCGCCTGTTGCAGGCGCGCTCTTACGCGCAGCCTTAGTGGCCAGCTGCTTCCTGGGGGCCTTGCCACCGGTGGATTTACGGGCAGTCTGCTTGGTTCTAGCCATCTCAACAACACACTCGTTCTTTGATAGAACAGTAACAGCGATACGCTCAGCACATGCTTATAAGGCGTAGCAGTCAAAGGCTGATTGGATCAGCTCATACGGAGCTGTCATTGGTCCGCACCTCACTTCGTTGTCTGTGGCCATTGGGTCGTTTCTTCATCGTCTCTGCCGCCTAAATTTCAATTCAATTTCAAACATCTCTCTCTGTTCCCGCCTTCTTTCCCAACCTTCTCTCAAGCACAACGCCTTAGTTCAGTTAAAAAAAATCCCTCTCTTTCCATGTAACGTTTTTTTCCCCCCTCACCAGTGCCAAATGCTTTTTCACAAGCTAACGAGTCAATAATTTCAGCTGCTTGGTAACAATGCCGCTACACTTCCGCCTACACTTCCGAGCGGGGGGTCACTTTAAATTAAATTAAAGACCTTTAAATTCCTGGGAGTCCATGTTTCTGAGGACCTCTCCTGGTCACCTAACATCACCACAATGATTAAAAGGGCCCAACAGCGACTCTACTTCCTCAGGGTGCTTAGAAGGAGCAATGTGGAGAGGGAGCTGCTAGTGGCATTCTATCGGGCAACCATAGAGAGTGTCATCACATACTGCATCTCTGTGTGGTATGCAGGATCCACAGCTGCAGACAAAAAGGCCCTGCAGAGAGTTATCAGATCTGTGGAAAAGATCACTGGCTGTCCCCTGCACTCCCTGGAAGAACTCGCCACCTCGAGATACATCAGCAGAGCAAAAACCATACTCAAAGACCCCTCCCACCCTGGTCATCATTTCTTTGAACTGTTGCCGTCTGGCAGGCGATACAGGGCTGTTAAAACCAGAACCACTAGATTCAGGAAAAGTTTCTTCCCCACAGCCATCAGCACACTAAATAAGAGTGGACTTGCATAATGATCCGCTGTTATGCTGCTATGCACCATATTGCACTTTAGACTATTTATTGCATACACTCAGTAATTGTATATTTTTAGTAACTATTTTTAGGTTTTTAAATACTTTTATGGTGAATTCTATGTTTTATGGCTGTGAATATCTTGTGTCTAGTCTTAATGTTGAGATTAAAAATACAACAGAGTGCCAGCAGTAATTTCGTTGTATTCATTGTACAATGACAATAAAAGGCTTCTATGCTTGACAAGATCAACCCGGATGATCATTAAGTACATTTTGTGTGTATGCCTTTGTCCAGCTCGTTTATTTTGCAGCGGTTGGGGCGTCACTGAAAAGTGCGTGATGCCGTTAAATTATCAATACGTGGCAACTGGCTGAACATCGACTACAGGAACACTCGAGTAGAGGACAGTTTCGCGCATTTTGAAGACACCGGTGGGTGGCTCTGAAAAGAGCCTTTGGGTCTGGGGCCAGTGGTGGTGGCTACAACAATTACTTGGCCTTGACAGCTTTCTCGGTCTTCTTGGGCAGCAGCACAGCCTGGATGTTAGGCAGAACTCCGCCCTGAGCGATAGTGACACGGCCCAGGAGCTTGTTCAGCTCCTCGTCGTTACGCACCGCAAGCTGCAGGTGACGGGGAATGATACGGGTCTTCTTGTTGTCCCGAGCAGCATTACCGGCCAGCTCAAGGATCTCAGCCGTAAGGTACTCGAGCACGGCGGCCAAGTAGACCGGGGCACCTGCGCCGACGCGCTCGGCGTAGTTTCCTTTGCGCAGCAATCTGTGGACACGACCGACCGGGAACTGGAGTCCAGCCCTAGATGAACGAGTCTTGGCCTTAGCCCTAGCTTTGCCACCAGTTTTGCCTCTTCCGCTCATGTTTAGATTAGGTACGCTCTCTCGACAACTATCAAATGTAGCAGTTAATGCTCGCGAGCCTAGCTTATAGCCACACGCAACGCATTCATTGGATAAGGCTTCGATGGCATTTCATCCAATCACATCGGAACAGGCCTTTTGCGCGGGCACTCCGCTTTTACAATGTTGCAGGTGGAGAATTCAACGTATCACTGAAATGTATCGATACATCAGCCTCCACACCGAGCCATTCATCACTTGTATACGCGTAGCCGACATGTATACAGACACAGTTAGTGAATATGCGTTATATATATATATATATATATAATTACAAAATGCTCTGAATATATGGAATGAAACTTGAGAATATTGACTGAAAGTCTGAATATATGGAATATCATTTGACATTATGGAATGAGAGTCTAAATAGGAAGGAATGGAATGTGGAATATATTGATCAAAATGTGAGAATTTTGACTGCAATACCAGTGTTGTGCATGAACGCGTTAAAAGAGCGCGTTCATTGAACGTGCTCATTTTTTCGGTGAACGGTGAACTTGAACGTATCCGTTTGCAACTAAAGAATGTGAATTTGAGCTCGTTCAGGTTTGCGCGAGATTCGGAATCCTTGGCCGTGTTGAAGTTACTGCTTGACGAATAAACACGGACGGCTTTATTCCATACTTGAGACGTTTTCATTAGTGCAACTCATCAGATAGACAGCTCGACAGCTCGCAACCAACTGCCCATGTCCGGCGTAACAATCACTGCGCATGTATTCGTACACAGAAAATAGTCCCTGGAGCAGCTCATTTAAAAGATGGAAGAAATGAACTGGGACTGTTAACTTGTTCAAAATTCAGAATTGTGAACTATGAACGTGAACTTGTTCATTTTAATCTGTGTGAACTGAACTTTGAACTAGCTCTTCTGAACTTGCACAACACTGTGCAATACTGAGAATACACCTAGAATCTGATGTTGTGGGCACACAACATGGCGACCGTGCCTTGGTGACGTCAGATTCCATTCAATATTCTCAAGTATCATTCAATATATTCAGACTTCCATTCAATATTCTCATGTTTCATTCAATATATTCATATTTTCATTCAATATTCTCAGTTTTCATTCAATATATTCATACTTTCATTCAATATTCTCAAGTTAATTAATTTCCTATACGGCATGCCATAATATATTAGTGTGAATATTAGTGTTTCCTTTTTAAGTAGTCTGCGTTGCTCCTCTGCACTGTTTCTTTCCCCGTGTTTGTGCATTACTTGTGGTGTCCAGTGATGAATCTGTTTCCCACTCGTGGGATCCGCACTGCTACTAAATGACATGCAGGGGCAATTCGGCATTGATTCACTAATTGCTGCTACTGAGGCGCTAAGTAGAGCGTGAGGCAAGTTAGCACGAAGGGAGAGGCGTACGAAGACCTGAACAAGACCGAGCTCATTTCTAATTGACATGTGCATATGCAGCGAAAGATTGTGTCTTTAAGGGAGCTGCACATGTATCCACAGAAATCGAGCTGGCTATACAGCACAGTCGCAACTGCAGGCATACAAGCAAGAGAGCTAAACAGAACGTGTTTGCGCTTTCAGGAAGCTTTTGGGTGGCTCTTAAAAGAGCCTTTGATGTGCGAGAAATGAACTTTCCCGCGTTCACTTCTTCTTGGGAGCCGCTTTCTTGGCTTTGGTGGTCTTGGCTTTGGCGGTCTTGGGCTTTGCCACCTTGGGCTTGGCGGCCTTGGCTTTCTTGGGACTCTTGGTCGCCTTCTTGGCTGCTGCCGGCTTCTTGGCTTTCTTGGGGCTCTTGGTCGCCTTCTTGGGTGCAGCGGGCTTTTTCGCCTTCTTCGGTGACTTCTTGGCAGCGGCGGGCTTCTTTGCCGCTGCCTTTTTGGGCTTCTTGGCGGCCGGCTTCTTCGCTTTAGGAGCTGCTTTCTTTGCGGGCTTCTTTTTCGCAGCCTCGGCTTGCTTTTTGTTGAGCTTGAAAGAGCCAGAGGCGCCGGTTCCTTTGGTCTGCAACAGGGTCCCCTTGGTTACCAGGCTCTTGAGTGCCACCTTGACACGGTAGTTGTTCTTCTCCACATCGTAGCCGCCGGCCACCAGAGCTTTCTTCAGGGCGGCGAGAGACACTCCGCTCCTCTCCTTGGAGGCGGACACAGCCTTGACGAGCAATTCTCCAACGCTGGGGCCCGACTTCTTGGGCTTGCTTGTTGCTTTCTTTTTAGGAGCTTTGGCCGGCGCGGGGGCGGCGGGCGCTGGTGCGACTTCAGCCATTTGTCTTTCGTTCGGTTCTCTCGTCTTGACACACACACAGTCTGTAGCACAGTCTGATTCAGAGCTGCTCACCAAGCAGGGGGTTGATCTTAAACGTCACATGAGAACCGTGTAGACTCAACTCCTCTGACATCGATTCGGTGCTCCCGACACCTCTCACTACTTGTGTTTTCTCTTCGTGCAAAACAGTCCAAAAACCAACCCTGCAAGTTTTATACAGGTGAAAATAGCACGGAATACTGACGGAAAGCCTTTCCGCTCAGAACACACCGCTCCGTGTCACGGAGTTCTGCTATATTTTAGTGCGACATGCCCAAAACCTAGCCACTTTGCGGGGAGACAGAACCCCTCACACCGCTTTTCGTGCAGATTTTCGTACTTAAAGCGGCTAAAACATTTGCTGCACTTTGACGTTGCGTGTTATCCATTCACGCAAGACCCCTGCGCAGCTCGAAAAGACGATGCCAGTCGTTTCTTAACCGAGGGTGAGTTTTAAATCAGACTCCTTTTTTGCCACGTGAAGCACACGTCAAACCCTATTTCCTCCTCGCTGCCCTTGGGTGAGATTTTGATCACTACCGTAGTCTGCCTCTCTGTCGTCATGCCCGCGTATGTTATCGGGGGTTCTCAAACATGTTTTATTTTTTAGTTTGTGTTGTATGCTAAAAACAATTTTTTCTGCCTGCCTTTCAGCGTTGACTGTGGTCGAAACCAGATCGCGCAGGAAGCAGCATGACATTACACTATTGTCATCTAGCAGACGCTCTTATACAGAGTGGCGTACAGTTTTATTTATACAGCTGGATATTTACTGATGTAGCCTTTTGGTTAGGAGCCCTGCTCCCTACCACAACGCCACACTGCCGCGATCACTCCAGTTCCTGATATCCGTCCCCCTATCCGCGGACTTAACGCTTGTGCAATCTTAATATTCTGTATGCTCCCCTTGTCCTTCGTGTCAAAAATGATCCACCCTCGCCACACCCGCATGATAGAGCCTCTTAATTGAAACTGAAGCCCCAAATCTATTTTACATGAAGAAACAACGTCACTCATCAACAGCTTGACGAATAACTTTTTCATACTTCACAGTGTGGAGAAACTGCATTTGTTATCTGTACGCCGCTTGTTTTTACTTCAAATCACACAACAATTGATTTTTGTTTTTTGTTTTTTTTCTGCAATCGATGTTTATTTTTCATTATATAGTTACTGCAACGGTATAAAAACTGATTGCATTTTTTCAGCAAGAGATAGCACATGGCATATGAATTTACCATATGACGACCATGAAAATTTCAGTGAATGTTATTGAAAGGAAATACAGCAATAACATTCTTGGACTTTTTGGCAAGCATAATAACTTTCTTAAGCTCTGATTTTGGGAAGCATGAGCACCAAGCACATGGCTGTGTATTTCTCTATGTAGCACATGTATGACAGTATGCAAGTCTGCAAGCATGGGCTTTACAGATGTATTTCTCACATTTGTAACACATTGTGCTTGTTTTACGGTCCGTCTTTGGGTCGGCAGAATTGGCAAACCTGCCCCGGCTGTAACCTCGGGTGGATGTCAACTGACATGTGCAGCACCTTTTTAACATTGTGACCCCACCCCTGACTCCATTCCATGTGAGAAAACAATCCTCTCCTGCAAGAAATGTTGATTTTATTTGGTTTGAAATGGTGTATATTTCTCACGGGAGAACATGGTCAGGGGTGGGGTAGGGCAAGGGGCACCGCTGCAAATCCACGAAAGTTGTTGTTCAAGCATAAGCACAAGCATTCTCTCTCTCACTGACGCGCGCATACACAGAGTGACAAAGAATGAGAGTAAAATACTGGAACCCCATCTGAAGCCATGCATGTACGTGTGTTTGTATGTCTGTGCATATGTACATTTTTATATGAGAGACAAAGACGAGCAGACAGAAGAGAAAGGAATCAAGAGGAAATTGCCACAGGTTCTTTATTCTGTTTTATAGTTGCTGTAAATATTGTATTAATATCAACGGGTCATTTCTGACTTCTCAGAACACATAATGGTCAAGGCGTAGTGGATTGGAATATCCTATCCCCTGCAGGCTACCGATCGGAATGTACGTACTCAAATGGAAGTTGTCCATTATTGACCCATTCGCGATTGACCACCTGTAATGCAGGGTAAATTGGTCTTTTGCCTCTTATCAGAAAGAGTGGGTGGCTCTGAAAAGAGCCTTTGGGTTGGATTTGTCACCACATCCTTTTTACTTGGAGCTAGTGTACTTAGTGACGGCCTTGGTGCCCTCAGACACGGCGTGCTTGGCCAGCTCTCCGGGCAACAGCAGGCGCACGGCAGTCTGGATCTCCCTGGAAGTGATGGTGGAGCGCTTGTTGTAGTGGGCCAAACGAGACGACTCACCGGCGATACGCTCGAAGATATCGTTGACGAACGAATTCATAATGCCCATGGCCTTTGATGAGATGCCCGTGTCAGGGTGCACTTGTTTCAGCACCTTGTACACGTAGATAGCGTAGCTCTCCTTCCTGGACTTTCTGCGCTTCTTACCGCCCTTACCGGCCGTCTTGGTGACGGCTTTCTTCGAGCCCTTCTTAGGAGCAGACTTGGCTGGTTCAGGCATGATGCTCGCTTCTTCGCAGACACGAATGATAGGACTGACGCTGCATACTTGGTCAATATGTAGACTGTATGCAAATACTTGCCACGATCTCTGCCCAGGATTTCATTGGCAGATTCTTCTGAATCGGATGACATTCAAATTCGATTGGCTGACTTCCTTGGGCGGGAATACCACACGCCTGAACGTTAGCCATATATCGAAACAAAGGACTTCTTCCGCGCGACTCCCACTTCATCTTTTGTTTCTCGTGTATGTGTTCTTAATATTCTTTATTTTTGCAAGACAATTTACATTATGTAGGTGACATTACTAAAGAAATACATTCAAGGCGCATATGAAGAACCAACAATCAAAAATCTGCACAGCGTAAATTAATCACACGTCAATATACATGTCCGCCACAAATAGTCTTCTAACTGTATACAGTTACAATGAAAGCATATTCCATGGCAGTGGTCTTTTGGTTCTTACTGTCCACAGTTCGTTTACGATTCAATTAAGTCTTGGCTTGTTTAAAAACTACAGATTCATTTTACAACATTTGCAACAATCCAAAATAAAGCATGTTCTTTTTCTTTTAAAAACTAACTCAGGTGGTACAAAATAATATCAGTCGCCCTTCTTCGGCGAATTTTCTACGGCTTCGTTTTTACAACAATCCAAAATAAGACAGAATAATAGGATGATCTCTTCGCCACACTGCTCGGCCACGGGCACTCCATACACCGACTGAATGTTGTGTTGATGTGCGTGCCGTGTGACCAATCACGTGTGATTTGTTTGGAATGGTTTGTGTTTTGGATAATTTTATATATTTTTTAAATATATATTTTATATATTTATTGATATGGACATCCCAGTAGCATTAGAATTGTAACATACATTTATGCACAAGGACCAGATGCTCTGTGTTGTTTGTAGCGAAACGCTAATTTACAACGTTCAATATAATTAAAACGTTCAATACACGTGAAATAGTGTTTGATGTTTTTACATTAATGTTTTTATACCAATGTAAAATAATGTTATTCTGGAAATCATATGGTTTAGTATAATTACATGGAATAATTTAAGTGATACACGTGCACACGTACCAATCATAGGTCAAAACATTGCTAAACTTGGCTGAATGATAAAAACCAGAAGTGGTACTTAATGTGTCGGCTCTTATTGCGGAGCCGAGCCAAGTGATCTGGCTCACCAGCAAGAGGCGGAATTCCCATCACTACAGCACACACGCGTTCAGCTGGATCGCTGCTTGAGCAAATACACAACGTAACAATGTAAGGCCAAAGGGTGCTTACAGTCCGTTTGTTAAGGCGCAACAATGTTATACGAATGGGTCACCGTGGAACCGGAACGTCTCACTCTTTCGACTAGGGAAGTGGGTGGCTCTGAAAAGAGCCCTTGGGGTGATTTTCAGTTCTGGTCTCACTGCAGGATTGACGTTTAGCCTCCGAAGCCGTACAGAGTGCGACCCTGACGCTTCAAAGCGTACACCACATCCATGGCGGTGACAGTCTTCCTCTTGGCATGCTCAGTGTAGGTGACGGCATCGCGAATAACGTTCTCCAAGAACACCTTGAGCACACCGCGCGTCTCCTCGTAAATTAGACCAGAAATACGCTTGACACCACCTCGGCGTGCCAAGCGGCGAATTGCTGGCTTGGTGATACCCTGAATATTATCGCGGAGAACTTTCCGGTGACGCTTGGCACCTCCCTTCCCCAAACCTTTCCCTCCTTTTCCTCTCCCGGACATCTTTCCAACACTGTCAATACTACAATCTAGAATAAGCGTTACACTTCGCAGCTAAAGTGCACGCATGTAGTCACTGAAAGACGACCTGATCGAGGCCCCATACTCAAAGAAAAGGCGGTTCTCATTAGAGCCCGCCTCCTTCAAGCGGGGTTCAAAGAGTCAACGATGCTTTTCCAGCATGTCATACTCGTGCGAATTGTTAGCATAGCAACAATTACTGTAATGGAAAATCGAGATATTGAGATTGCTTTCGAGATAACAAAACGAAATATGGTGCCTACCCTTTCTTGGCCCCCTACCAGCGCCTACAAAACAGTTTACCGCGATAGACTGTTAATGTAACATTATGATTCAGACTCTGAAGTAGGCTACGTTAGGCAAAGAAATGCAGAAAACTTGGATTGTTGTTGATTGAGATTTTGCACAAACAGCCATCGCTACCGAGCCGACATATCTAAGGTCAAATCAGGCAACTTCCTTCCATGCTTTGAAAAGCTGAATGCTCAATACCATAGTTCAGAATCGCTATCCTGGCGAAAATCTCCAAAAAGACCGAAACATAAGATGTCGTGCTAGAATTTGCTGTGGTAAGCAGGGCTCATAGAGTAAAAGTTACTGTGAATTTACATGCAATTTACTGGGCTAAACAGGTTTCATAGGCTCACAACAGCCTGTCTAATGCGTGGCATGTCGTCAGACGGGTGGTCTGCTCACTGCGAGGTGTCAATAGCCTACACGTCGCATGAGACGGCCGTCTCTGTTCCCCTCTGATAACAATAACTTAAAGAAATTCCATCTCGGTCGAGCCTCTGTCCACAGGAGGGGAGGTAGCTGAGCGCAGCCAGCCTTCACTCCAGAACTCTAATACAGCAGGTCAGAGACACATGCATGAGGAAAGGTCCTGCCCCAGAGCACAGGAGTCAGTAGCTGAGAGATGGGGAGAGATCCTGTCCCAGAACACCGCAGCAGTGAACAGAAGAGAGTTGCTTAGACAACAGAAGGAAAACCGCTCATGGCATTTCTCTTGTTTTTAGTTCAACATTGTGAATAGGGTTTCTCATCGGGATCTTATCTTTATATTATCTTTTCTGCCAAGTATAAAAATTCATCTCTTTACAGATTTCAATACACAGACATTTGAAATCTGGCACTGGCATGTATATTTTTCCTTGACCGTTCAGTAACTTGCACTCCATTAGGTGATGCAACCAAATACCTTCCGGATAATTAGTGTGCAAGCATTGCAAGCAAACTATTGTTATCTATTGTTATCCCATAGTTTTATTACTTTTTTATTACTTTTTCTTCTTCTCCTTCTTCTTATTCCACCAAATTTTGTCCTGCTTCTCCTCCCACAGTTTTCGAGATATCGACCCCAAACCAACTGTAACCCGTCTGGTCTGACCCGGATCGTTGTGCTTGTATACAGCTAAGCTGTACCCGCACTCATTCTCTGGTTTTTGTCGTTTTTTCATCCCTTTTTTCCCATAGGCTCCCATTCATTTTCAAAATCACCCCCCTCACCCTTCATGGCCTTCCCACTCGCTGACCTTTCACCCCAGAGCCACCATACCTCACATGTTGCCTCGGGACAAATCACCCAACACTCATTCAAAGCCGTCTTGACCCGCACTCATCTTTCTGTCATTTTTAATTAGTTTTTTTACTCATTTATTCATCCCCCCATCCTGCCATTGACTTCAATTCATTTTTCAAAGTCTTACCGCTCGGTCACCTTTCGGTCTATGGTCACAGTACCACACGTGCTGCCTCAGGTCATGCCACCAAACACTCATTGAAACACATACTGACCCACACTCATCTTTTACTTGTTTATTCATCCCTCCATCCTCCCATTGACTTCAATTCATTTTTCAAAGTCTTACCACTCGGTCACCTTTGGCCCGACAGCCACCGTACCACATATGCTGCTTCAGGTCAAATCACCCAACACTCATTGAAACACATACTGCCCCGCACTCATTTTTTACTCGTTTATTAATCCCTCCATCCTCCCATTGACTTCAATTCGCTTTTCAAAGTCTTACCGCTAGGTCACCGTTCGGCCTACGGTCACAGTACCTCATATGCTGGCTCAGGTCATGCCACCCAACACTCATTGAAAGCCATACTGACCCACACTTGTCTTTTTGTCGTTCAGTCATCCCTCCATCCTCTCATTCACCTCAGTTCATTTTTAAGATCTTACTGCGCGGTCACCTTTGGCCCGACAGCCACCGTACCACATATGCTGCCTCAGGTCAAATCACCCAACACTCATTGAAAGTCATACTGATCTGCACTCATCTTTTTGTAGTTCATTCATCTCTCCATCCTCCCATTGACTTCAATTCATTTTTCAAAGTCTTATTGTGCGATAACCTCTCGGCCTACGGTCACAGTACCTCATATGCTGGCTCGGGTCATGCCATCCAACACTCATTGAAACACGTACTGACCCCGCACTCGTCTTTTACTCATTTATTCATCCTTCCCATTGATTTCAATTTATTTTTCAAAGTCTTACCACTTGGTAACCATTTGACCAATAACCACAGGAGCTGACATGCTGCTTTGGGTCATGTGACCCAACACTCACCAAAGGCAACCGCTTAGCAACCACTTAGTATCACCCTAGCAACCACTTAGCAACACTTTGGCAACCACCCAGCAATGACTTAGCAACACTTTGGCAACCACCCAGCAACGCCCTAGCAACACCCAGCGACCATATTGTTTACCCTAGCAACCATTTAGCAACACCCTGGCAACCGCCCAGCAACACCCTAGCAATGCCCCAGCCACCATATTGTTTACCCTAGCAACCCCCTAGCAACCACTTAGCAACACCCTAGCAACCACCCACCAACGCACTAGCAACCAAATCATATACCTTAGTAACCATCTAGCAACGCCCTAGTAACCACCTAGCAACAACCTAGCAACCACCTAGTAATGCCCTGGCAACCACCTAGCAACAGCCTAGCAACCACTTAGCCACATCCTAGCGATTGTCTCATATACGTTACCATGTTTTTGCTGCCGGGTTGCAAGCACACTCTGCATTTTCTTCAGGAAATGCACTTTTCTAGTTCCCTCTCAAATGCAAGAAAACATTCCCTATAAAGAAGAATCCACAACACAGAGTTCTATTATAAACTATTTTCCTGTGCCACAACGTGACGCACACTACAAAACCAAACGCACAAGTGCACTTGTCAGCACGCACCCACATACATTCACATACACACACACACACACACACACACACACACACACACACACACACAATATACAAAAGATTAACATGCTATTATCCTGAAAACATAGCTATTGGTTCGCTACACACAGTACCCACATATGCATAAAAATATGAGTCAGAGCTGTCCTTCATGGAATTACAACACACAACGACCGCCTACACTGGTACCAGTAGAATCCTGGGAAAGCTCCTAAACTCCTGGGCCCTTATTTATCAAGCAGTTGAGAATAACTGCTAAGAGTCTTGCTAAAGGCGCCTTTAGGAGTAGAACCATCCTAGCTCAGAGTAAGCAATAGGAGATATGCTAATGTTTTATGAAGTTTCCTTCTTCTACTTCCAGGTGCGGGTAAGACTATTTCCTGTGAGCTGATCTCTGTTGATTTTACCAAAATATGAAGAGCCACAAATGAACCGAGCAGATATTTTTCACAGTTCATCCCATAAGTTGAGAAAATCCCCAATAAATGTAATCATTGAAAGCAGTATTGCTGTCATAGTGCAGCAATTTGTGAACATGATGAAACATCTCATAACTATGAACTATGAGTGCCTGTGAGCAAATGAGCATGTAGTCCTGGTGAAACTGAAAGCAACATTCATAAACAATCACATTGATAAAATGTCTATCAGAACTATATCTGTTAGGGTGCACTGGCGGCTGGAGGCTTTGACAGAGTGGTTGAGATGAAGTACAGTCACCAGTGATTTATTTTCAGTTGGTGCTGAACCCAGGATCCAGCGCAGACTATTTACAATGAGGAGGTCACAACTAACAATAAATGTAAATAAACATACTGTACAAAAACAATTCAACAAAACAAGAACTGGATTTAGACTATGTCCTGTCCCAGACGCAAATACGTGTACATTACATACTACAATAAAAGTGTGTTGCATAATAAATGTGTTTTGGTGCTTTTTATGAATATTATCTAAGTTTAGCGAAGCACTGCCGAACACTATAATGTGTGTATAACTTTGCACCCAGAAGTTTAACCCTTCTGTTCTGTTCAAAAAGACTTCACACCCTGACAGGTTTGGGGTACATAGAGACCCCAATAGTCTAGATAGTTAAAATATAATTAAAAATGAAAGTTTGTTACTCAAATATGTTTTGTTCTTATACTGAGTATTAAAATTGCCTGAATGAATAGCAAAGAGCCCCCTAAACTCCTTATCTCACATGAAAAATATCTACTTAGGCCATACAGAAGTCAAAATGTGTTGAAAAATAGGCAAATTATTTTTATTTTTTGTTTACCTAAAATGAAATAACTTAATATTTCATGTGTCAGAAGAACCATTCATTGTATTTTATTTTCCTATTTAAATAAACAATTTGAATTGCATATAGGAAATCTGAACAATCCTTGTAGGCCTACATACATGTGAGGGTGCTATTAGAAACTGTGGGACCCCCACTCAGACCGAGCGTCACAGTCCCACTGTCTCTGTAAGAACTTACTATTCCAATAGGGACACATTCCCTCCATACATGCATCTCTCCATACATTATCCAAGATGCAAAATGGAGAGCGAACTATATACAAATATACACTATATACATCCTCCAGGCAACAGGACTGTCAGACACAGACCCCTTCCAACCTTGGCGCAAAGCGCTACCAAAGGCTTGATGGCCCCGCAAGACGCTAGAGCCGGAGGGACAGAAACCATAAGGGGTTGATGGCCCCACAAGATGCTAAGGCAGGAGGGGCAGGGGTTGATAGCCCCTCAAGGTGCTAGGGCAGGAGGGGTATAAAACATAAAGGCTCCATGGCCCCGGAAGATGCAAGGGCAGTAGTGGTAAAAGAGATGCACAAGTCAGTGCACCTTGTCCTACTTCATACAAGATGGGCACAGTGTTATTATGTGCAGTTTGCATATGTAATTATGGCATTTTGCACAGGTGACACAAGTCTTAGAATCTTAGAATCATTTTTGCGAGGGCAAACTTGACACCTGTCACGCTTTCCCTTGGTTTTGGGGGGCTGTGGAAGTGCTGTATTTGTCTCTCCCTGAATCTCCCTCACCACAGAGACAGCTGCTGGTGCTCTTGGAAGGCACTCACGATGCTCAATTTGAGGCTTTACAAGGGCGTACCCTAGCTGCTCAAGGAAGATCCTCCTCCGATTCATTTTGGTACTGTTGCAGTCTCCATTTGTCTCGCATCATAAAACAAATGCATTGTATGCACTCACATAAAGAATGTGGAAAAAAATCACCAACGGCCAACAGGCAGTCATGCATCGACAGCTGTATGTGGTGGTCACCATGTCCAAATTGTCAACCCCACCCTTTGTTTCATTGTAATCGAGAATCATTTGAGGCTTTCTGTCCTCTTTCTCATTCACAACTGCATCATTATGCATTGTACTCATAAGGAGTACATTAAGAAACAATTGCAGTGCTGTCAGTGTTGGGTGCGCATGTGCACATGTACCAGCAGATGTATGGTGTGGAAGTGAAAATGTGATAAAGGGAAGGAGGATATACTACTAATAGAAGATGATATAAATTCACTCACTGTGTCATAAGTGTCAGTAAAAACAATAGTGGAAGGAAAAAGCCAGCAAAACATATAAATCGTGATGGGTTATGCTTGGGGTCAAACTGACCCCAAACAACACATTCATAGCCAAAGTGTATACAGGACAGGCAAAACATACCATTACATGAAAATTAATGTTAATCAGTTGTTCCCACTGATTTAGGAAAAATAATATTAAAAAAAATATTAAGTGCAAAAAAACATTTTAAGCATGTTTTTACAGACGTTCAAGATTGAATGGGGTCAAAATGACCTCAAACAGTACAGAAGGGTTAAATGTGTGGACAGGCTTTTTCCATCTACAGCTAAGCGCTATCTTACGTACACCGTGGAAATTTCAGAATACATAAGGCATTCCGATAAATTTTTCAGATTAACATGTCACAGGCAAATCCACAAACACATTTCACAATCTTTTTTCTCGCTGGCCTCATGTTATTATTGGATAGTCAGACAGACTTGCACATAACCAGCATCCACCACGCTCTTCTGCCTGTTTTACGTCCCGGCACGGCTTCAGTCAGTGATAGTGTAGTTTTCATTAGTACATACTCATGCACATGTGCAAAACAAAACAAAAACATACATTTAAAGACAAAAAGAACAAAAAAGGAAAGAAATACATTCATCAATACTTTTTTGATTTCCTTCTTTTATTATGCCCTAGTCCCCTCCCCTTCACAGACCATCATTACCAAGCCCCCTTACAGGGACAACTCAACCATATTTCCTATAGCTATTCACTTTTTTACTACTTGACATATTTTTGTTATCTATGTGATCTACTCATGACACCTTTTCCATTTTGTGCTTATAACTTACAAATTTCCTTCTATTTTTTACAGTAAGTACACTTATACCCCATGTCCAAATCATGTATCAATATTCTCACACACCTACGCGTGTCTATGTTATTCTTATTCCCAGCCCACTGCCGCTCTCAGTGCCTTCCATCTGTCCTTATATACAATCAGCCTACTGTTTTCTTGTGCCATTTAACCCTCAATTGTGCTGTGAAGTTTTACAAAGAGTTTGAATCTCTCTATCCTCAAAGCCTTCACAGATTTTGATTTAAAAATAAAAAGTTTCCCCAAAAGCAGGGCCAGCCCAAGCCTTTATGGGGCCCTAAAGCAGAATTTGATTTGGGGCCCCCCACCGCCTCGGTGCCGCCAATACCATTGACTATTGTCAATGCTTGATCATTCGCACGGACTGTAACCTAACGTTAGTCTGACTGACTGTGCTTGCATGATGGGCCGTAGCCAGGGCAAAATTTTAACTGATAAGATAAAGATAAAGGATAAAGATTCCTTTATTGTCATTGCACAGAGTGCAACGAAATTGTGTAGCAATCCTGGCAGTGCACATGACACATTTCACATAACAAACAGCAATTAAGAAAAATACAAGAGTTCAAGCTAATTTAAGGGAAAAAATATGGACAATAAAATATAGAGCAGTAAGATATAAAACAATAAAACAATAATAATAATAATAATATGATAGATAAACTTCTAGCAGCAGCAGACATATTCCACATTGGGATATTGCATGTTTATTGTAATTGCAGTGGCCCTATGTTCAAAGTAGTGCAATTTGGTGTATATGCATACAAGGTGCTGTTCAGATGTACACATATATGCAGTGTACTATAATGTAACTGCAAGTATTAAGTACTAAGGTGAGGTAGGTCGCAAACAGTCAGTGTCAGTGTTTGGCAGTGTTCAGTTCTCGTATGGCTCTGGGGTAAAAGCTGTTCCTAAGTCTGTTTGTCCGTGATATGATGGACCTGAAGCGTCTACCAGAGGGCAGCAGGTCAAACAGATAATGTCCAGGGTGGGATGGGTCTTTCAGAATGTTGGCTGCTCTACTGAGGCAGCGAGGGCTGAATAAGTCCTCTAAAGAGGGCAGTGATCAGCCGATGACCTTTTGGGCGGTGTTGATGACCCTCTGAAGGGCTCTCCTGTCCACTGCTGAGCAGCTGGCATACCATGCAGAAATGCAGTACGTCAGCACACTCTTGATGGACCAGCGGTAGTAGGCCACCAGCAGTTTCTCCTGCAGGTTGTTCTTCCTGAGGATCCTCAGGAAGTAGAGTTGCTGCTGTGCCTTCTTGACTACTGCGGTGGTGTTTGTAGTCTAGGAGAGATCTTCTGTGATGTGCGTACCCAGGAACCTGAAAGCAGGGACCCTTTCCACACAGTCCCCGTTGATGTGTAGTGGATCGGGGTCTGCACTGTTTTTCCGGAAATCTATTATGATTTCTTTTGTTTTTGAGGAGTTCGGAGCGAGATTGTTCTCTGAACACCACGCTGCCAGTCTTTGGACTTCATCTCTGTAGGCTCTCTCGTCTCCTCCTGAGATAAGTCCAACCACAGTTGTGTCATCCGCGAACTTGATGATGGTGTTGGTGGGATGGGTGGGGGTACAGTCGTGTGTGTAGAGGGCATAGAGAAGGGGGCTCAACACACAGCCCTGTGGGGCAACGGTGCTGAGTGTGAGGGTGGAGGAGAGGTGGGGGCCTAGTCTAACAGTCTGGGGACGGTTTGTCAGAAAGTCCTTGATCCAATGGCAGGTGGGCTGGGAAAGTCCTAAGTCAGTGAGTTTAGTGACCAGTCTGCTCGGGATGATGATGTTAAAGGCAGAGCTAAAGTCTATGAAAAGCATCCTCACATAACTCCCCTGGTGTTCAAGGTGGGTCAGTGCAGTGTGAAGAGCAGTAGCGATGGCATCTTCTGTGGACCTATTTGCTCTGTAGGCAAACTGATGTGGGTCGAAGGTGGGTGGGAGGCTGGCTCTGATGTGCTGCAAGACCAGCCTCTGGAAGCACTTCATTATGACCGCTGCAAGTACAACCGGATGGTAGTCATTGAGGCTGCTGATGACAGTCTTTTTCGGCAGTGGAATGATTGTGGCTGACTTCAGGGAAGGTGGGATGCTGGATTTAAACAGGGACAGGTTGAAGATCTTTGTGAAGACCTCGGAGAGCTGGTCTGCACACTCCTTCAGCACGCTTCCTGTCACACCATCAGGGCCGGGAGCTTTCCTCGGATTAACCGCTCTGAGCACCCGCCTCACATCCTGTTCCTGCACAGTGAAGGTGTGGCTGCTGGGGCCTGGTGGTGGTGTCATGTCTGTCTCCGCTGCTTTCACCTCATAGCGAGCAAAGAAACAATTAAGTTCCTCTGCCAGCGAGGCGTCACCGTTGACAGTTGTGCGGTTGCTGGTCTTGTAGTTGGTGATGTGCTGGATGCCCTCCCACACCCGCCATGGGTCGTTGCTGGTGAAGTGGTCCTCAATCTTCCTCTTGTAGGCCGCTTTAGCCTCCCTAATGCCTCTCTTCAGGTTGGCTCTAGCAGCGCTGTATAGGGCTCTGTCGCCAGACCTGAAGGCGGTGTTACGGTCCTTGAGGAGAGTTTTGACCTCCTTTGTCATCCAGGGCTTCTGGTTGGGGTACACCCGGATGTGTTTGTCGACAGTGACGTTGTCAACACAGTGCTGTATGTAGCAGAGTACAGTTGATGTATACTCCTCCAAGTCCTGAGCCTCAAAAATGTCCCAGTTTGTCCTTTCAAAGCAATCCTGCAGCTGCAAGGAAGCTCCTTCAGACCATGTTTTAACAGCCTTTGTGGTGGGTTGAGCTTTTCTCCTGAGGGGGGTGTATGCTGGGGTTAAGAGAATGGATAGGTGATCTGAATGGCCTGGTCCGGTCGTAGTGTTGACTTAAAACCGTTTTTAATGTTTGAATAAATCTTGTCTAGTGTATTTGTCCTGCTGGTGGCACATTTGATGTGTTGTTCAAATTTTGAACAACACATGCTTACTGTATGAGTTTCAGAAGCATAAGTAGAGCAGGTTTATTGTATAGCTACTTTTGTACTTTTTTTTTTACTTTCCTCTCAGGAAAATTTGTAATTCTAATAGGCTGTTGTGTACCAAAAATGTAGGCTGAACAAACATCCCTTCTTTCTTTCCACCAACTCACTTTTAAGACATTTTGAACCATTCCCCTAAAATCAGTAGGCTAGTCCCTTCTTGTGAGCAAAAATGTTTCTTTAATGGACATGAACGAGATAAAAAAGACAGTGGCCTGAGGTGACCGACGTCGGCTAGCCAATCTTAGCTAGAGCTAACCTTGAGTACTCTAAGTTAGTTGATATAGCAACATACAATAACTCTGTTGGACCACATTGCACAGGTAACGTTAATTTTCAAAGCTGTCGAATTATGAGGCTAGGCAGTGCTGTAAGATAAAATCACATTGACAAGAACCAGAGTTACCAGCCAGTGCTGCACTTGTGATTACTGATGAGGTTGTTATTGTTTGGCTAACGTCACAAGCTAGCTCGCTGTTTCAGAGCCGTTTGACAGTGGCCTCACTGTTGCTTGGCAACAGAGCTACGCTTCAACACAAACAAGAATTGACAGGATCTAAGCGACAATTTAGAGGTGCAAAATTATAAAACGTGTTTGATGATCGAATCGGATCATTTAATGGTACCGATACAATGTAGGTTTACGGGACAATTGAGAAAAACGTATTGGAATCTAAATACCCAACGCCTAGACAATTCGGATTTAGTTGCTGAATTAAAACAAGAAATTAACAGAATCAAAGATTTGAGAATACTCCACCCAGCTGCTCGTCCAGGCCACTGTGCTCTCCCGCTTGGACTACTGTAACGCCCTCCTCGCAGGCCTCCCAGCCTGCACCATTCAGCCGCTGCAGCTCATCCAAAATGCAGCTGCTAGGCTGATCTACAATCTCCCCAAGTTCTCCCGCGTCACCCCCCTACTGAGATCTCTCCACTGGCTTCCAATCGCAGCCAGGATCCGCTTCAAGACCCTGACACTCACCTTTTCTGCTGCAAGAAAGACTGCCCCGACCTACCTCCAGGACCTCATCCTACCCTACACACCCGCTCGTCAACTTCGCTCTGCTACATCCGGACGCCTCGCTCCACCCACCAACAGAACGAAAGGCCCACGCTCCTCACAACGACGGTTTTCCATCATCGCCCCCCAGTGGTGGAATGAACTCCCCACCCCCCTGAGAACAACTCCTTCACTCCAACCCTTCAGACGTGCGCTGAAGACACACCTCTTCAGACTCTACCTGGACTGATACCTCTGCCTCTTTGACCTTGTAACTTTGACGTTGAGAATCTGACCTCACTTACCTAGGTGGTATAGCAGTACTCTATTTTTCCTGTAATTGTATTTGAGATGCAATCCTAGTTCAGGTTAGTTGGCTCGCGTCACTGACCTTGCGCTCAGCTTCAGCACTATTTGCATTGTATGACCTGTACACATCTTGCTCTTGTGCCTGTTGTTTGCCCACTATTTGCACTTTTGTACGTCGCTTTGGATAAAAGCGTCTGCCAAATGAATAAATGTAAAAATGTAAAACAGACTCTGAACTATGGTAGATTGCGAAAAATAGGATAAAGGCCTTGTTTAAGTAGGCTATAGGTGCAAATTTTTAAATCAAGAAAGAGATCAAAGGTATGAGTATCTGATCAAGAAATTTTTAGAACTAAAGAATAAAAAAAGATAGGACAGAAACGGAAACCACAGAAATGTGTGACATTAAAAATGAAATTGATTTAATGAACAAAGATTCTATTCACGGGTTGCAGCTGCAGTCAGGCTTTAATGCGGATATTAAGGAGACACCAACGGCTCTTAACATTATCTCGCAGTTCAAGGAAAGACAGCAAAACAAAAGAATCCAAGCTATTAGAAACCTAGATGGAATTATTATCGATGACGAAGGAGGATTAAGGCATACTGTGAAGGAACTATGTGAAGGAATGTACAGCGAAATACTGTAGATGTCAATAAAGACCATATCCAGGCTTTTCTAGGCTCAATTACAGTAGACCCCTGTAGAAATTACAGTGACTTAGAGTGCCCTATATCGCAGGAGGAAGTAGAGCTGGCAATATTGCAACTCAGCCGTAAAAAGTCACCTGGAAAGGATGGCCTCCCTGCAGAGTTTTATTTAGCTTGTAAGCATGAGATTTCTAACCTTCTAGAAGGGGCTTTCAATTAGGGCATTTCAGGTGGTTCTATGTATGACTCTTTATGAAGGTGTCATTGTATAAAAAAGGTGATGTACTCGACATTAACAACTGGAGGCATCTCACTTTAATGAATGTAGATTACAAAATCCTAGCAAAGGTACTCGCAAATAGACTAGATGATGATCTACGGGCAATTATTGAGAAGGAACAGACATGTGCTGTTAAAGGGAGATTAATGTGGGACAACCTCTGTACTCTTAGAGAAATTATCAGCAGCGTGGATCAAGGCGAGGGCTTCTATATCATCGCATTAGACCAGAAAAAAAGCCTTTGATTTTGTCTCCAGAAAGTATTTATGGGAAGTTCTAAAAATGTACGGATTTCTAAAACTTTTTATCGATGCAGTAATGTGTATATGCTAAATCTATTGTGCAAGTTAATGTGAATGGCCATCTGACGGAATGCTTTGAAATCCGTCGCGGCGTAAAGCAAGGTTGTCCGCTTAGTGCAGCACTTTATGTGTTGGCAATAAGCCCACTAATAAAAAGAATTAAGAGCGACGCACGGCTAAAAGGTGCACAGGTTGCTGGAGAGAGATTCATAATATGTGCCTATGCAGATGATATTACAGTTCTCGTAAAAACACCAGAAGAATTTAATATCATTACCGAACATTTTAAATTTTATGAAAAAGTCTCGGTAGCTAAACTTAACCAGGAAAAGTCGGAAGGTGTATGGCTGGGAAATCGCGTTATTCGCGATGCCGTCACCTACACTGAGCACGCCAAGAGGAAGACCGTCACCGCCATGGATGTGGTGTACGCTTTGAAGCGTCAGGGTCGCACTCTGTACGGCTTCGGAGGCTAAACGTCAATCCTGCAGTGAGACCAGAACTGAAAATCACCTCAAAGGCTCTTTTCAGAGCCGCCCACTTCCCCAGTCGAAAGAGTGAGACGTTCCACGTCCAGCGACACGTTTGTATAACATTATTGCGCATTAACAAAACGGGCTGCAAGCACCCTTTAGCCATACATTGTTGTTCGTTACGTTATGTATTCGCTCAAGCAGCGATCCAGCTGAACGCGTGTGTGCTGTAGTGATGGGAATTCCGGCTCTTGCTAGTGAGCCGGATCATTTGGCTCGGCTCCGCAATAAGAGCCGGCTCTTCATTTAGTACCACTTCTGGCTTTTATCATTAGCCAAATTTAGCAATGTTTTGACCTATGATTGGTATATGTGCACGTAAATCACTTAAATTATTCAATGTAATTATACTGAACCTTATGATTTCCAGAATACCATTATTTTACATTGTTTGGTATAAAAACATTAATGTAAAAAACATCAAACACTATTACGCATGTGTATTGAACATTTTAATTATATTGAACGTTGTAAATTAGCGTTTCGCTACAAACACTAACCACAGAGCATCTGGTCCTTGTGCATAAATGTGTGTTACAATTCTAATGCTACTGTGATGTCCATATCAAATCAAATAAAATAATAAAATAAACACAAACCATTCCAAACACATCATACGCACATCAACACAACATTCAGTCAGTGCATGGAGTGGCCGTGGCGGAGCAATGTGGCGAAGAGATCATCCTATTATTCTGTCTTATTTTGGATTGTTGTAAAAACGAAGCCGTAGAAAATTCGCCGAAGAAGGGCGACTGATATTATTTTGTACCACCTGAGTTAGTTTTTAAACGAAGTTTGAATTAAGTCGTAAATGAGCTCTGGACAGTAAGAACGAGAGACCGCTTCCGTGGAATATGGTTTCATTGGAAGTATTTTCTGTTGTATTTGTGGTAGAAAGAAAGGTTGATTAACGTAGGCTATGATTAATGTGTGTTTGTTGGTTTTTCATATGTGTCTTGGATGCTTTTCCTGACTAATGTCACCTACATGACGTAAACTGTTTTGGGGAAAAAAATATACAAATGAAAAAAGGAAGTGGGATTCGCGCGGTAGAAGTTCTTTGTTTCGATAGACGGCTAACGTTCAGGCGTGTGGTATTCCCGCCCAAGGAAGTCAGCCAATCGAATTTGAATGTCATCCGATTCAGAAGAATCTGCCAATGAAATCCTGCGATGACTGGTCGGGCAGAGATCGTGGCAAGTATTTGCATACAGTCTATATATAAACCAAGTATGCAGCGTCAGTCCAATCATTCGTGTCTGTGAAGAAGCGAGCATCATGCCTGAACCAGCCAAGTCTGCTCCCAAGAAGGGCTCGAAGAAAGCCGTTACCAAGACGGCTGGTAAGGGCGGCAAGAAGCGCAGAAAGTCCAGGAAGGAGAGCTACGCTATCTACGTGTACAAGGTGCTGAAACAAGTGCACCCTGACACGGGCATCTCATCAAAGGCCATGGGCATTATGAATTCGTTCGTCAACGATATCTTCGAGCGTATCGCCGGTGAGTCGTCTCGTTTGGCCCACTACAACAAGCGCTCCACCATCACTTCCAGGGAGATCCAGACTGCCGTGCGCCTGCTGTTGCCCGGAGAGCTGGCCAAGCACGCCGTGTCTGAGGGCACCAAGGCCGTCACCAAGTACACTAGCTCCAAGTAAAAGGGACGTGGTGACAAATCCAACCCAAAGGCTCTTTTCAGAGCCACCCACTCTTTCTGATAAGAGGCAAAAACCGTTTTACCCTGCATCGCAACAACTTTCGTGGATTTGCAGCGGTGCCCCTTGCCCTACCCCACCCCTGACCATGTTTTCCCGTAAGAAATATACACCATTTCAGAAAAAACTTTTCCACACCATTTCAAACCAAATAAAATCAACATTTCTTGCAGGAGAGGATTGTTTTCTCAGAAATACATCTGTAAAGCCCATGCTTGCAGACTTGCATACTGTCATACATGTGCTACATAGAGAAATACACAGCCATGTGCTTGGTGCTCATGCTTCCCAAAATAAGAGCTTAAGAAAGTTATTATGCTTGCCAAAAAGTCCAAGAACGTTATTGCTGTATTTCCTTTCAATAACATTCACTGAAATCTTCATGGTCGTCATATGGTAAATTCATATGCCATGTGCTATCTCTCGCTGAAAAATTGCAATCAGTTTTTATACCGTTGCAGTAACTATATAATGAAAAATAAACATCGATTGCAGAAAAAAACCCAAAAATCAATTGTTGTGTGATTTGAAGTAAAAACAAGCGGCGTACAGATAACAAATGCAGTCTCTCCACACTGTGAAGTATGAAAAAGTTATTCGTCAAGCTGTTGATGAGTGACGTTGTTTCTTCATGTAAAATAGATTTGGGGCTTCAGTTTCAATTAAGAGGCTCTATCATGCGGGTGTGGCGAGGGTGGATCATTTTTGACACGAAGGACAAGGGGAGCATACAGAATATTAAGATTGCACAAGCGTTAAGTCCACGGATAGGGGGACGGATATCAGGAACTGGAGTAATCGCGGCAGTGTGGCGTTGTGCTAGGGAGCAGGGCTCCTAACCAAAAGGCTACATCAGTAAATATCCAGCTGTATAAATAAAACTGTACGCCACTCTGTATAAGAGCGTCTGCTAGATGACAATAGTGTAATGTCATGCTGCTTCCTGCGCGATCTGGTTTCGACCACAGTCAACGCTGAAAGGCAGGCAGAAAAGATTGTTTTTAGCATACAATACAAACTAAAAAATAAAACATGTTTGAGAACCCCCGATAACATACGCGGGCATGACGACAGAGAGGCAGACTACGGTAGTGATCAAAATCTCACCCAAGGGCAGCGAGGAGGAAACAGGGTTTGACGTGTGCTTCACGTGGCAAAAAAGGAGTCTGATTTAAAACTCACGCTCGGTTAAGAAACGACTGGCATCGTCTTTTCGAGCTGCGCAGGGGTCTTGCGTGAATGGATAACACGCGACGTCAAAGTGCAGCAAATGTTTTAGCCGCTTTAAGTACGAAAATCTGCACAAAAAGCGGTGTGAGGGTTTCTGTCTCCCCGCAAAGTGGCAAGGTTTTGGGCATGTCGCACAAAAATATAGCAGAACTCCGTGACACGGAGCGGTGTGTTCTGAGCGGAAAGGCTTTCCGTCAGTATTCCGTGCTATTTTCACCTGTATAAAACTTGCAGGGTTGGTTTTTGGACTGTTTTGCACGAAGAGAAAACACAAGTGGTGAGAGGTGTCGGGAGCACCGAATCGATGTCAGAGAAGTTGAGTCTACACGGTTCTCGTGTGATGTTTAAGATCAACCCCCTGCTTGGTGAGCAGCTCTGAATCAGACTGTGCTACAGACTGTACGTGTGTCAAGACGAGAGAACCGAACGAAAGACAAATGGCTGAAGTCGCACCAGCGCCCGCCGCCCCCGCGCCGGCCAAGGCTCCTAAAAAGAAAACAACAAGCAAGCCCAAGAAGTCGGGCCCCAGCGTTGGAGAATTGCTCGTCAAGGCTGTGTCCGCCTCCAAGGAGAGGAGCGGAGTGTCTCTCGCCGCCCTGAAGAAAGCTCTGGCGGCCGGCGGCTACGATGTGGAGAAGAACAACTACCGCGTCAAGCTGACACTCAAGAGCCTGGTGACCAAGGGGACCCTGTTGCAGACCAAGGGAACCGGTGCCTCTGGCTCTTTCAAGCTCAACAAAAAGCAAGCCGAGGCTGCGAAAAAGAAGCCCGCAAAGAAAGCAGCTCCTAAAGCGAAGAAGCCGGCCGCCAAGAAACCCGCTGCTGCCAAGAAGTCCAAAAAGGCAGCGGCAAAGAAGCCCGCCGCCGCCAAGAAGTCACCGAAGAAGGCGAAAAAGCCCGCTGCACCCAAGAAGGCGACCAAGAGCCCCAAGAAAGCCAAGAAGCCGGCAGCAGCCAAGAAGGCGACCAAGAGTCCCAAGAAAGCCAAGGCCGCCAAGCCCAAGGTGGCAAAGCCCAAGACCTCCAAAGCCAAGACCACCAAAGCCAAGAAAGCGGCTCCCAAGAAGAAGTGAACGCGGGAAAGTTCATTTCTCGCACAGCAAAGGCTCTTTTAAGAGCCATCCAAAAGCTTCCTGAAGGCGCAAACACGTTGTGCTTAGCCCTCTTTCTATTATTCACACTAATATATTATGGCATGTCGTATAGGAAATTAATTAACTTGAGAATATTGAATGGAAGTCTGAATATATTGAATGATACTTGAGAATATTGAATGGAATCTGACGTCACCAAGGCACGGTCGCCATGTTGTGTGCCCACAACATCAGATTCTAGGTGTATTCTCAGTATTGCACAGTGTTGTGCAAGTTCAGAAGAGCTAGTTCAAAGTTCAGTTCACACAGATTAAAATGAACAAGTTCACGTTCATAGTTCACAATGCTGAATTTTGAACAAGTTAACAGTCCCAGTTCATTTCTTCCATCTTTTAAATGAGCTGCTCCAGGGACTATTTTCTGTGTACGAATACATGCGCAGTGATTGTTACGCCGGACATGGGCAGTTGGTTGCGAGCTATCGAGCTGTCTATCTGATGAGTTGCACTAATGAAAACGTCTCAAGTATGGAATAACGCCGTCCGTGTTTATTCGTCAAGCAGTAACTTCAACACGGCCAAGGATTCCGAATCTCGCGCAAACCTGAACGAGCTCAAATTCACATTCTTTAGTTGCAAACGGATACGTTCAAGTTCACCGTTCACCGAAAAAATGAGCACGTTCAATGAACGCGCTCTTTTAACGCGTTCATGCACAACACTGGTATTGCAGTCAAAATTCTCACATTTTGATCAATATATTCCACATTCCATTCCTTCCTATTTAGACTCTCATTCCATAATGTCAAATGATATTCCATATATTCAGACTTTCAGTCAATATTCTCAAGTTTCATTCCATATATTCAGAGCATTTTGTAATTATATATATATATATATATATATATATATATATAACGCACATTCACTAACTGTGTCTGTATACATGTCGGCTACGCGTATACAAGTGATGAATGGCTCGGTGTGGAGGCTGATGTATCGATACATTTCAGTGATACGTTGAATTCTCCACCTGCAACATTGTAAAAGCGGAGTGCCCGCGCAAAAGGCCTGTTCCGATGTGATTGGATGAAATGCCATCGAAGCCTTATCCAATGAATGCGTTGCGTGTGGCTATAAGCTAGGCTCGCGAGCATTAACTGCTTCATTTGACAGTTGTCGAGAGAGCGTACCTAACCCAAACATGAGTGGAAGAGGTAAAACCGGTGGTAAAGCCAGGGCTAAGGCCAAGACTCGCTCGTCCAGGGCTGGACTGCAGTTCCCGGTCGGTCGTGTCCACAGACTGCTGCGCAAAGGAAACTACGCCGAGCGCGTCGGCGCAGGTGCCCCGGTCTATTTGGCCGCCGTGCTCGAGTACCTTACGGCTGAGATCCTTGAGCTGGCCGGTAATGCTGCTCGGGACAACAAGAAGACCCGTATCATTCCCCGTCACCTGCAGCTTGCGGTGCGTAACGACGAGGAGCTGAACAAGCTCCTGGGCGGTGTCACTATCGCTCAGGGCGGAGTTCTGCCTAACATCCAGGCTGTGCTGCTGCCCAAGAAGACCGAGAAAGCTGTCAAGGCCAAGTAATTGTTGTAGCCACCACCGCTGGCCCCAGACCCAAAGGCTCTTTTTAGAGCCCCCCACCGGTGTCTTCAAAATGCGCAAAATGCCCTCTACTCGAGTGTTCCTGTAGTCGATGTTCAGCCAGTTGCCACGTATTAATATTTCACCGACATCACGCACTTTTCAGTGACGCCCCAACCGCTGCAAAATAAACGAGCTGGACAAAGGCATACACACAAAATGTACTTAACGATCATCCGGGTTGTTGATCTTGTTTAGTGACCCCCCCTCTTGCTCGTGATTAGGTAGCGGCATTGTTATCAAGCAACTGAAATTGACTCGTTAGCTTGTGAAAAAGCATTTGGCACTGGTGAGGGGGAAAAAAACGTTACAGGGGGGAGAAGGGAGAGGGATTTTTTTAAATGAACTAAGGGCGTTGTGCTTGAGAGAAGGTTGGGAAAGAAGGTGGGAACAGAGAGAGATGTTTGAAATTGAATTGAAATTTAGGCGGCAGAGACGAAGAAACGACCCAATGGCCACAGACAACGAAGTGAGGTGGGGACCAATGACAGCTCCGTATGAGCTGATCCAATCAGCCTTTGACTGCTACGCCTTATAAATATGTGCTCAGCGTATTGGCACCACTTAACTGTCAAGGAACGAATGTGTTGTTGAGATGGCTAGAACCAAGCAGACTGCCCGTAAATCCACCGGTGGCAAGGCCCCCAGGAAGCAGCTGGCCACTAAGGCTGCGCGTAAGAGCGCGCCTGCAACAGGCGGTGTGAAGAAGCCTCATCGCTACAGGCCTGGCACAGTGGCTCTGAGAGAAATCCGCCGTTACCAGAAGTCCACCGAGCTTCTGATTCGCAAGCTGCCTTTCCAGCGCCTGGTGAGAGAAATCGCCCAGGACTTCAAGACCGACCTGCGTTTCCAGAGCTCTGCCGTCATGGCTCTGCAGGAAGCCAGCGAGGCTTATCTGGTTGGCCTGTTCGAGGACACCAACCTGTGCGCCATCCACGCCAAGAGGGTGACCATCATGCCCAAGGACATCCAGCTGGCCCGCCGCATCCGAGGAGAGCGCGCTTAAAATGCGCCAGTACACTGTCTAAACCCAGTATCCAACGGCTCTTTTAAGAGCCACTTCAGTGTGTCTCAGAAGCGCAGGCCTTTGTCGTATTCCATGTTTTCATGTGGATTAAGCTGACGTGTGATTGTGTCCTGGGCCTGTGCTTGAAGCGCCACGCCCTTCGCCTACATTCCCCAAACACCTAAATATTTCCATCCAGCCCGTAGACGTGCTGTGAAATCACATCAGAATCCCAGTGTTGTCATCTCCCGCATGTGATCACGCTGTAGACATTGCGAGCAAAAACATTGCACGGGTCTCTAGTGACATCTAGTGGAAGTCACATTTTTTAAAGGCTTTGGAGTGAGTATGACGTGCTGTGTTTTTTCGACGTAACATGAATTGAATCCTGACAAAACTGGATACCGCTACCTTTTACCTTTGTTTGAGAGGGAATTATCGTAAAGGCATTTGCTTGCATGGACTAATAGTGCACAAATAACTCAATGACCATGGTGAAGTCAAGGTGTCATTGTCAGATTTCATATCTTTGGGTATTGATATTTGCTTAGGAGATGAATTTTGATATTTGCAGAAAATATATGAGGATAAGCTCCTGATGAAAACCTGTATTTACTATGAAGTCACATTTGACCTCGTATGGGTTTTTGCTTGTGTTGTACTGTACCTCACTTGTAAGTTGCTTTGGATAAAAGTGTCTGTCAAATTAATAAATGTAACTGTACCTAAAAACATGCCACAGCAAGCAGTAGACGGACCGATTAGCACAGTGAATTGCATGGATTTACGATAGTAAATATTACTGTATGTAACCTGCTTAGTACAGTAAATTCTTGCATGGCATCTACCTGGATGTTTTGCTATTATTTATTTATTTATTTGATAACTTTAAATCTCTTTTTCCTCAATATTTCCTGCCATCGTAGGCAGGGTGCCCCAATCTGAAAAGCACAATCCCTTGAAGCTCTCTTGTGGACCCTGAATTTGTCTGTCAGACGTTTCTCAACTTCGTAACAAATGCTGATAGCATAAGTCCCCTTTATGAGCCACACTATTTAACTGTTGATTAGATCACAGTTTCATGCTGCGCATAGAGAACAAAGGAAAGGGAACCAAAAATGTGCAATGGCAAAGAATGTTTGTATTCACCACAGAAATGAGACAGTCAAACAGTGTATCAAATAATATTAATGTATAGGGCCATGCACCCCAATGAACAAAAAAAAGTGTGAATGTCTCTGTTCATAAGCAACACCAGAAAATATGCATATGTAAGAACAGTAGTCCCACAAACAATACAAGTAATCCACGAAGCAATATCCAAATCCAAGACAGGAAAGATAGAAAAAATTGAACTTACCAAACTCCAAAAGATTCCAGCAAAAGGTGTAGACCGTGGATCTATGTCATCCGATGAAAAAATAGAAATAACTTTGATTGAAATACCGTCAAGCCTTGGTAAGCAATCAGTTGCAGACAAAAAAGCAAAAGGCAGCTATCAGCAGGAAACTAAATGTAGATATGAGATTATTAGGAAATTCCTACCCAAGTGACAATTGAACTAGACTTTAAAATGACATTCTTCTTTGAACCATTGCTACTTTTCACTGCTTCACCTACACATTTTCTTTTTTTGTTTTTATTTGTTGTATGAATGTGTATTTTTCTTCAGAACCTTGGGTTTACCAATGTATTCAAATCTTCCTATAATCAAGCTCTTTCAGTTTCAACTTTGGCAATTTGCGTGCATGAGACTGTTGACTCCAGGGCTTTCCGATCAGGCATTGGATAATTGCGTAATTGGTTCATTTCTTTGCCACCCAGGTAAAACAACAACGGTGGAGCAAGTGAAGTCCTTATTTTTATCCCATTTTCCATGTTATAAAAGTCTGTGTTACACAATAGTTATTCATCCTGTTTATTCATAATAAACAATATAGTGATTTCTTTTTTTAATATATATACAGTATATTTGTATATGTACAGACGGGTGACAAATTAAAGGAAAACCCTGAATAAATGAGTGGAGAAACATAGCGAATGCAGATGCTTGATTTTGGATCAAGATGGCAAGAGGAAAAGATCTAAGTGACTTTGAAAGAGGGCTCATTGTTGGGGCACAGATGGCAGGAGCTTCACTCACAAAGACTGCTCAACTGGCTAGTGTTTCAAATACAGTGACTAAAGTGACATCTGCATTTAGATCTATGGGAATGAAATCAGTAAATAGGGTCGGAAATTGTGGTCAACAGCGCACATTCGATGACCGTGATGCTTGTGCGTTAGTGTGATATGTAAGGAAAAACAGAAGAGCAACTCTTCCTCAGGTGACTGAGAATGTCAATGCAGGACGTGATCAGACTGTGTCAGCAAGAACAGTCTGTCGACAATTACACAGAGAGGGATATTTTAGTAGGGTTGCGGTGCATAAACCCCTCATTACAAAGATGAATGCACATTTGAGAGTTCAGTGGTGCAAAAACCATGGGCACTGGTCTACAGAGATGTGGAAAAAAGTGATATGGTCAGATGAGTCATCCTTCACCATATTCTCGACAAGTGGGCGAGTGCATGTGTGGCGTACACCAAGAGAACGGTACAGGCCTGAATGCTTGACCCCTACAGCGAGGGGGTCCCGTGGCTCCGTTATGATGTGGGGGGCATTTTGCTGGCATGGTTTGGGTCCCCTTGTCCCCTTAGAGGCAAGGGTTACTGCAAATCAATACAAAGTTGTTCTGAGTGATCACCTTTATCGTATGATGAAACATTTCTATCCTGATGGAAGTGGTCTCTTCCAGGATGACAATACCCCCATCCATAGGGAACAAGGGGTCACTGAATGGTTTGACGAGAATGAAAATGATGTGAATCATATGCTATGGCCTTCGCAGTCACCGGATCTCAACCCAATGTATGTATATATATATATATGTGTGAGTGTGTATATGTGTGTGTGTGTGTCTGTGTATGTGTATGTGGGAGCGGTGGTCCATCCCCATTCATGGAGACTCCCATGGACATAGGCTTAATAGTCTGAAAAGATCTGCGCACTGAAAGTGTGTTCAGGGACAGGATCGATCCACTCATCTACTCAAATGAACTGCTGTTGGGACAGTATAGGTTCTGCAAAGTATGTTTTCTGCAAAGTGGCGCTTTCTTACGCAGTTGGGAATACTGAACTCTGTTACTTTAGAACTCTGCGCTGCATGTGAACCATGATTCTTTTACAGTGATCAAAACAGGGAATAAGGCCCATGCTAATTAAGACATTCAATATCTTTGTTAACTTTTAGTATCTTAATAGCTTAATAGCTTCTTAATTTCTTACATCAATATATATTGTGTATTGTGTTGTTTGGGGTGGGAGTGGGGAGTCTTTTATACTAAGTCCTCAATCCCTCTGTATAATATTTGTGTTGATAAAATAATAAAAAAAAATAATAATCACAAGAAAAACACAACACTTATTGAACAAATCACACGCACGTGTACTCTGTGTGCATGTGCTGCAGGCCCTCCAACGGAGAGGCCCCTGATTTCCATCAAGTTGTTCCTAGATCAGTCACTATATGTCTGATTACTGACAGGGCCTGTTTGATATATTGGTTCTGTACCTTCTATCCCAGGCTCAGGCCTACTCTGTATATTCTAAGGGCAGGGCTCCTAGGCTCTGTCCCATTTAGTGTGATGTATGGTCTTCTGCCTCATAGCTAAAGTTCTCAGCCCACTCTGATGATGTGCCTTGGACAATGTGACGGCATGTTGCTTGGTGGTACCATTCAGGGGTACCCTTCGACCGACTCTGCCTTCCCTGTCAAGGTCTGTGACAGAGAGGAGCTGGGTCAGAGAGGAGCCGGGTCAGCGTGTTCTCATTATCAATCTAAGGGTGTCTTTTGCATCATTGTTTTTCCAATTAGGTGCCAGTGTCCAGGCACAGCAAGGTTGAGCAAAACTAAACATCTTCTTGTGTAAGTGCTTCTAGCTATTTAGGTAGCTGCAGAGTCGCCCGAGCAGAGCAGAGCAGGGAAAGACTGGACTGCGAGAGGTTGAAGTGTGCGCAAGGTGTAAGATTCTAAGTGCAAGACTTAGTGCGTGTAACATCTGAAACTCTGCTGAGTCGACCATCGCCTGTGAAGCCTTGCTGTATTGAAGATCATGAATAAACATTTCTACCTCTTCTTCAACCATGGTCCAGACTGAAGTTCTTTGTGTAACAGTTTTATTAGTTTCCTTGCAAGTACATCAATTTCACCAAAATCCAACAGATGGAAAGAGTCTGATTTTTTTTTTTTGTCTTTACATTTCAAAAATCTAATTTCATAAGGGTGTGCAGACTTTTTATATCCACTCTATGTGTACAACTCACAAAGCTGTCTTGAATTTAAAAACTGGCAAGACATATTGTGCAAACCTGATGCTTATGCAATTCCTGACCTAACTAAAGGTCAGGGCTCAGGCAAGGGCTCAATCACAGACAGGAGAGCTTCGGGTTCCAAAGGGCTTTATTGAGAGCGTCAGGCAAAAATCACAAACCAGAACAGGCAGTGTCAGTAACAGGCAGGCAGTCTGTGGGTGAACCCAGGGTCGGAAACAGGAACAGGCAGGGTCAGGAACCAGGCAGGCAGGCAATCAGGGCAAGGCAGCGAGCAGGAACCAGGTTGAGGAACAGGCAGGATTGTAACCGGTAGTATTCACAGGCAGAAACCAGGGCAGGGACAAAACAGGCACAAGACACTGCAACAAACTAGCAAACAAGACAGAGACAAGCAGGGTAGATATAGGGTTGGGCTGATGAGGGGATGGGAAGCAGGTGTGCAGGCACGCAGGTGGAGATGATCAGGTGGGCGGAGACAGGGTGGAGAGCAGGGCAGGGCTGGAACACAAGGAAAAACAACAAACGAAAGTACATGGACCAAAATGACAGCTGGGGAGAAAACGAAAAACAACAGCTAGGGGGCCGGAGTACTGACACTAAATGGTAATACATTGGCCCATTCTCTCCTGAACGAAAGGAACAATAACATGGAAATTAATTCTGAGTGAAAACGTGTAATTGTGGAGTCTGTTGTGTCCCAGGAATTCTTAGTGAGCTGGACATCAAACTACCTAATGATAGTATAGCATACTGTTAATATCAATTTTCATAATAATTATTAATGGCATGCATTTTGTTGCCAATAACACAACACATGTCTGTAAAAACCAAAAAAAGCTGATTTTTTTGAGGACAGACAGAAGCTCAGCAAGCACTGTTCCCTTTAAAATGTGTGGCTCCAGTCATATTTTAGCCAGACATTCCAGCCGCATGCAAGCGGGGGGAAATCCGCACTAATTTAATCAGCAATGGAATTTTTGTATCATATGTATTTTGGTTGGAAACTGGAAATCACTCCTTACTGGATGGCGCGCCTAACATTACCTAGCCCATACTTTTTATACTCCGTAATTTGGTCTGTGTAGAAATGCCAATGGCGGAATGGCTGGTTGTAGCGCTTTTTAATAAGAGAGTCTGGATTGGTAGTCAAATTCACCAATTAATACTTGAGATCCAGCACTCGCCGGAGTAATGCCCTCACTGTTGAACAGACAGTGTGCCTTGCTTTATGATATTTTGCCAGCGGACACTTCATGTATTCCATCGGTGATTCTGAACATCTGAGCAAGAATACTGTATGCTGTGCAGTTCGCAAGGCGGTACTTGCTCTCACTAAGCTGCTGGATGCATTTGTTGTGTTCCCTGGCCATTTAAGCATTCTAAGGATCAAAGAGGCTTTTTATGCGATCGCAGGTAATTCGCAATATAAAAATACTTGGTCTATTTTTAATATGCATAGGCTAGGCCTATATACAGAACACATTTTTTCCATAGGAGTCCCGAGTGTGATTGGTGCGATTGACTGTATGCATATCCCCATTAGAGCGCCCCTGGGAGAACATGAGGGGGATTATGTGAACAGGAAGTCATTTCACAGCATCATTGTTCAGGTATTTGATCATATTGTATTTGATCTGACATGTAGGCTAGCCTACATTATTTTGTCCTTAAAACTTATATTCAAGACAAAGACACATTAGATGGTGATTTTCTTACAATGGTAGTATGTTAAAATGGCCTGAAATCCTTTGTCAGATGACATGTAATGGTGACCAGTCTGGAGGCTAGGTGGCCTGGGTCAGTGCATGATTCATGAATTTTTTGGGAATCCACCCTTGGTCAGAGATTTGAACAAGATAATACGACCACCACCCTATATTTCACACATCATGCTGTATTGTGACCATTTCTTTCTTTCAAAGGGCGCTTTGATGGCCTGCTGCTTGGGGACAGAGGCTACCCGTGTCTGCGTTACCTGATGACCCCCTATCGTGACCCACAAACAAGGGCACAACTTAAATATAATGTGGCTCACAGTAACACAAGGGTCAGGATAGAGATGACAGATAGAGATGATAGAGAAGGGTCATCAAAGCACGCTTTGCTTGCCTGCAAGGCTTGCGGGTGCGTCCGGCATGGGCACGTGAGGTGGTGGCAGCATGTGTGTTGCTCCATGACATTGCCACTATCAGAAAAGAAAGAGCACCATGCCAGCTGCCGACGCCACCAGGTGTAGTGGACCCAGCGACGCTGGATCACCCATCAGGAAGAGCCGTCAGAGAGGCCATCACAAATAAATTTTTCGACCAAAAAAAAGACACGAAATTATTATTTTTTGATTTACGTGTTTATTTATTTGCATCCTCCCTCTCCTAGAAATGAAAAGAAAAAGTTACAGATGGTAGAGACATATTGATCAAAGGATGGTCAATGTATAGCAATACCTTTTTGTCATGTTTACGTTTTTCTATTTCCAGTTTGTTTTTATTTGTAGCATTTTCTTCTGGCAGTCGAGCTCAAGCATACGCTTATAGAGCAACCGCACATTGTCAGATCCAGCCTGCACAGCAAAACATTGAGAGAACGAACATGGGATGCAGGATTCGGCATCATTAGTGTTCCATAGTGTAGCGTGTTTAAGTTCAATAAGTAATGTATATGCGTTGGGTTAATGTGTGCAATCTTCTGTTAACTCTACAATAGGCTGCATTACCTGGGCCAATGTTGGGGCGCCACCCCTTCCGGTGTGTGTGTGTGTGTGTGTGTGTGTGTGTGTGTGTGTGTGTGTGTGTGTGTGTGTGTGTGTGTGTGTGTGTGTGTGTGTGTGTGTGTGTGTGTGTGGGGGGGTTGTCCGGTTTCAGTCAAAAAAAAAAAAAAAAAAAAAGCGCGGGACTGTACCTGGGTGCGGGGTGTGAGTTCGAGCCCTGGAGTTCATTAAATGGTTGTACGGCGTGGCTGTGGCCGACAACAGCCGCTATTAAACTTTGCACTTCGTAGCAAGTTCCCCGTGCATGAATCTTTATGTGGTGAACGCCACAATATTGTGGAAAAGGACGAGCGATTCAGGGCTGAGTGACGGGCATTCAACCCAATCAGAGACTGACTTGCTGATCAATCGCGTTGGAAGCGCCTTTGTGCCTGTGGGGAGTGCGTCACTTGTTGCTGGAGTAGGTCAGTGCAGTAGTCCACCACTCGCCGAACGAAAGTTTCTGGTTGTGCAAGACTTTCACGGTTGTTTGGACGCGCACGGGCCATCGTGTCACTTGTTGTGAATGTGTGCGTTCAGATACTAGTAAGTCATGTCCATACTACATATTATTCTGTTGTAACAGTGAAGAGGTTTGCGATTGTAACGCGATCGTAAGCTACACTGCTAGCCAGCTAGCGAATTTACTTGCTGTATTTCCAATGTTATCCCCTTGTTTGCTACAATGCTAGCTAGCGAACTCACTCGCGATTTTTTCCAATGTTATCCCTTTGTTTAACAAACATGTTCAGGGCTAGAATGTAGCGGATGTTATTATCGCGTTCGGCATTTTAATTTACACTCGCTGTGTGACAGTCGCGCTAGTCTAGCGCTCATGCAAGCAGCAGTAGCGAACGGTTCACCATTCCTTTACTGCGGGTGCCAATACGCGCATGCGCACTGCACATGTTGCGTTGTATAATCGCATCGCTTCAGTGCGTGCTCTATTTAGGTCATACCGTGTTGTGCACCTTACCGTATGCATCATTGTTTACGTCGCTATTGTGAATAGGGCGAATATTACTGTCACTTAATTAAGACATGCTGATTTATTGTTTGTAAGATATTTGGTTGTTTCAATGTATCTTCTCCTTTTTAAGTTAATAATTTCTTGTTTTTTGTTTAATTTACAGAACCACACACACACACACACACCCACACACACCCTCAAACTGGAACAGACCCAGAGGACTGTTAATAAAGGGACACACTGTGATCACTACCTCTGCCTCTCGTGATTCTAAACGGATCCCCTGCAGTGATTCTAACTACAAGGAACTAGCAAATATTGGCATCCACTACCTCAAAGTATTTTCACATATTGTCAGTATGAATAATCCTTTTAATAGCAAAGGAGAAGCTACCCTCTGAGTTCTCTGAGAGGCCTGAGAGGAGGTAGCCATGGGTGGGGAGAGTAGTTGATTTAGCTCCTCCTGAAAGACAATAATGCGACTGCCAACTGACCAAAGCTTTGTTCTCTTGAAGGTTCATTCTCATTCAGTAGATGTATGACTGGAAGTATCAGCTCATGACAACTTGCCATAGATAGCCTAGTATTAGCCTATGTTAGTCACCGTTAAGTAGACATAAAAATACAAGTGAAGAAGTCAACCTAGTTGTGTGTGTCAGACGTGGCGGACACGGTCTCCTCACCCAAGAAAAAAAAAAAAACTAAAGAGAAAAGCTGTTAAGTTGTGTCAACATATCAGCATAGATAAATCCACAGAACTCAATTATTTCCACACTTACCTCTACCTGAGAGTCGGATGAGGGGTATGCTGGTGGCTGGAGCAGATCAATAGTATCCCCCTCAACTGTACAGGAATGTGAACTGCATAAAATTTTAAACTGGGCAATCAAAACAATTAATATATTACCCTGTACATAAAGGGTGGACATTGAACTGCCACCAGGGTCAGAACCGACTGCCCCCTCGACCCCCTCCATTTTGGGCCTTCCTCTGTTGTTCGGCATGGCCAACTCTGCCTGTGAAAATGTAGCAGGAGGTGGGCCTCCTCCAGTTTCCACCATCTCTGTCTTTTTTCTGTTTGCTGTGAACACATGAATAGGCTATTATAAGTGTAGGCTACACACCACATCTGTACTCAGTATTAATGATGGGAACTATTAATGCATACCACTTGATAGAATATTTTTATATTTCATCCTGACTTGTTGCCAGGTGCGCTTTCCGCTGGGGTTGCAGCTGAAATGATTGTTAGAATGAAGTTATTCTTAACACGAGTAACGGGTCAATTTCAGAAGTGTAGCCCATGCATAGGCTATAATTAAAATATCCTAATTGTTTTCACATATTTAGATAGACTATTTTATGTGTCCTTACATCTCAATCATATTACAAATAAGAGTCCGTAAGACAAAATAGAGAACATACAAGAACATTTCAAGAACACTTCCTACGAATTTACTCTGTCGGCACTGCGCTGCCAACAAGCCTCCCTGGCTTTGTTGGCCGCCACGGTGTTAGATTTATCCGTTAACGTTTCTTTAAAGTCCTAATTTCCTGATATTATTAATGGGAATTCTTCCGGGGAAAAACACGGACCACGAGCCATTCTGCAAAAACTCTGCCTACGTTTCCGAACACGCCCCTTTTACGCGAACGCGCACAAACTCCGGTTAAGTTAACGCCGAATCAACTAAACCGACATCTTAATCACCGTCGTGGTACCGTTTAGCACCGACTTAAGCAATCAGAGTTTGACAACCCTGACTTTCCTTGATAACCCCGAGTTAAATCTGAGTAGGTTAAACTCCCTTCGCAGTACAGCCCTCAGGTCTCATGTCGTGGTGGGCTGACAGTGGTCGGGGCAGTTTGGTGTCCGGGTCTACTAACCCGTGACACAGTACTCACTACTCAAGCTTTTGAAAGGGTACTTAGTTTGAATTCTAACTGTAATAATATATCCCAGGTAAATCTTCATTCAAATGAATTCCATCTTTTTTTCCCTACCATCTGTATGTGTGTGTGCGTGCTGACAAGTGCACTTGTGCGTTTGGTTTTGTAGTGTGTGTCACGTTGTGGCACAGGAAAATAGTTTATAATAGAACTCTGTGTTGTGGATTCTTCACGTGTTTATAAGGAATGTTTTCTTGCATTTGAGAGGGAATTATCCTGAAAGAATTTGGTTACTGAACGGTCAAGGAGAATACAGGCCAGTGCCACGTTTCAAATGTTTGTGTATTGAAATCTGTAAAGAGATGAATTTTTATACTTAGCAGAAAACACAATATAAAGATAAGATCCCGATGAAAAACTCTATTCACGATGTTGTCTCATTTGAACTAAAAACAAGAGAAATGTCATGAGCGGTTTTCATTCTGTTGTCTAAGCAACTCTCTTCTGTTCACTGCTGCGGTGTTCTGGGACAGGATCTCTCCTCATCTCTCAACTACTGACTCCTGTACTCTGGGGCAGGACCTTTCCTCATGGATGTGTCTCTGACCTGCTGTATCAGAGCTCTGGAGTGAAGGCTGGCTGTGCTCAGCTGCCTCCCCTCCTGTGGACAGGGGCTCGACCGAGATGGAATTTCTTTGAGTTATTGTATCAGATGGGAACAGAGACGGTCGTCTAATGCGACGTGTATTGACACCTCTGAATCATAATGTTACATTGACCGTCTCTCGCGGTAAACTGTTTTGTGGGCGCTGGTAGGGGGCCAAGCAAGGGTAGGCACCATATTTCGTTTTGTTATCTCGAAAGCAACAGATTTTCCATGACAGTAATTGTTGCTATGCTAACGATTTGCACGAGTATGACATGCTGGAAAAGCATCGTTGACTCTTTGAACCCCGCTTGAAGGAGGCGGGCTCTAAGGCGAACCGCCTTTTCTTTGAGTATGGGGCCTCAATGAGGTCGTCTTTCAGTGAATATATGCGTGCACCGCCGCTGTGAAGTATTACGGCTGTTTTAGGTTATAGCATTGATAAGATGTCCGGAAGAGGAAAAGGAGGGAAAGGTCTGGGGAAGGGAGGCGCTAAGCGCCACCGTAAGGTTCTCCGCGATAATATTCAGGGTATTACCAAGCCCGCAATTCGTCGCTTGGCTCGCCGAGGTGGTGTCAAGCGTATTTCTGGTCTGATTTACGAGGAGACGCGTGGTGTGCTTAAGGTGTTCTTGGAGAACGTTATTCGCGATGCCGTCACCTACACTGAGCATGCCAAGAGGAAGACTGTCACCGCCATGGATGTGGTGTACGCTTTGAAGCGTCAGGGTCGCACTCTGTACGGCTTCGGAGGCTAAACGTCAATCCTGCAGTAAGACCAGAACTGAAAACCACCCCAAAGGCTCTTTTCAGAGCCGCCCACTTCCCCATTTGAAAGAGTGAGACGTTCTACGGTCAGCGACCCATTCGTATAACATTGTTGCGCTCTAACAAAACGGGCTGTAAGCACCCTTGGCCATACGTTGTTTTTCGTTACGTTGTGTATTTCCGCTCAAGCAGCGATCCACACACTGTCTACACTAGACAACGCAAGGCTTTAGCTGGCCGCCTATTACACCTTGTGCCGTCGAAGGCGGCAGACGACTTAATGTAAAAATGAAAGGCTTGTAGCAAAAGCGCTAGAGCGGGATGCGGGGAGTCAGCCACGAAGCGAGATGGACTGTAGCAAATACACGAATCATTAATGATTGCTGTGGGTGTATCATAGCCTCGAGTTCTCTTACATATACGTGAGAGCCAAACCTTTAGCCTACTCGCTGCATAATGTGCGAAAACCGTGCGCCGCACGGCTGGAAGACTGCCGGTAAGAGGGGTTGTTAAATGGTCTGCTTTCGTTAAAAAAGTATGTCCTATTGCCTGACTGATGAAAGGGCATTTTATGTCGGAATGTGATTGCCGTCTGGAAAATGTTGAAATATCCTGTTTTACAAGTTGACAGTAACGGGATCTATGGCATTTTTGATGAGAAACTCAGAGGAAAAAGAACATGCTTTATTTTGGATTGTTGCAAATGTTGTAAAATGAATCTGTAGTTTTTAAACAAGCCAAGACTTAATTGAATCGTAAACGAACTGTGGACAGTAAGAACCAAAAGACCACTGCCATGGAATATGCTTTCATTGTAACTGTATACAGTTAGAAGACTATTTGTGGCGGACATGTATATTGACGTGTGATTAATTTACGCTGTGCAGATTTTTGATTGTTGGTTCTTCATATGCGCCTTGAATGTATTTCTTTAGTAATGTCACCTACATAATGTAAATTCTTGCAAAAATAAAGAATATTAAGAACACATACACAAGAAAAAAAAAGATGAAGTGGGAGTCGCGCGGAAGAAGTCCTTTGTTTCGATAGATGGCTAACGTTTAGGCGTGTGGTATTCCCGCCCAAGGAAGTCAGCCAATCGAATTTGAATGTCATCCGATTCAGAAGAATCTGCCAATGAGATCCTGCGATGACTGGTCGGGCAGAGATCGTGGCAAGTATTTGCATACAGTCTACATATAGACCAAGTACGCAGCATAAGCCCTATCATTCGTGTCTGTGAAGAAGTGAGTATCATGCCTGACCCAGCCAAGACCGCTCCCAAGAAGGGCTCGAAGAAAGCCGTCACCAAGACGGCCGGTAAGGGTGGTAAGAAGCGTAGAAAGTCCAGGAGAGAGAGCTACGCTATCTACGTGTACAAGGTGCTGAAGCAAGTGCACCCTGACACGGGCATCTCATCAAAGGCCATGGGCATTATGAATTCGTTCGTCAACGATATCTTCGAACGCATCGCCGGTGAGTCGTCTCGTTTAGCTCACTACAACAAACGCTCCACCATCACTTCCAGGGAGATCCAGACTGCCGTGCGCCTGCTGTTGCCTGGAGAGCTGGCCAAGCACGCCGTGTCCGAAGGCACCAAGGCCGTCACCAAGTACACTAGCTCCAAGTAAAAAGGATGTGGTGACAAATCCAACCCAAAGGCTCTTTTCAGAGCCACCCACTCTTTCGGATAAGACGTAAAACACCGTTTTACTTCGCCGTAACAGTTTTTGCACTGTGTAAGGGATTCACCCCAATGTTTAATGTGCTCAGCGATTCAATCATACTACGGTCAATTAAAGATGCAAAAGGAGTGTTCATGTCCGTTGTTTCGACAATATCATAGGTGTATAGCAACCCAGCATGCCTTCAAGTCCACGGCTATGGGGATGAATATCAGGAGCCAGAGGCACGTACTCGCAGCAGTGTGCTGGAGTGGTAAGTAGGCCTGCTCCCCACCAAAAGGTCGCTAGTTCCATTCACTGCTGGGGCACTGCTGTTGTGTACCCTTGCGCTAGGGTTTTAACCCACAATTGCCTCAGTAAATATGCGGCTGTATAAACAGATTAATCTGTCGCTCTGGCCAAGAGCGTCTGCTAAATGACAGTAATGCAATATAATGCTGCTGCTTGCACGACCTGATGTCAACCACGGTCAACGTTCCCATGAGCAATGACGTGTCCCGATGAGAAGGCAGCCAGAACAATACTTTGTGTTATATGCCAAAAGAAAATTAGAAGCCCCTATACATATGGGAGGGAGACGGTGGTGATCAAAATCTCGCCCAAGTGCAGCGATTAGGCAACACTGACGTGTGCTTTAACTGGCATCAAATGAGTGACATTTGAAACGCACGCTCGGGTAAGAAATTACTGGCATTATCTTTTTGAGCTGCACATGTGCCTTGCGTGAACGCATAACATGCGATGTTAAAGTGCAGCACATGTTTTAGCCGATTTCAGTGGGAAATACTGCAGGAAAGCAATGTGAGAGGCTCCGTCTCCCCATAAAGCGGCTAGATTTCGGGCAGGTCTGGAGAAATATAGCAGGCATCCGCAACACGCAGGCGAGGGGTGCGAGCGGGAAGGCTTTCTATCAGTATTCCGTGCTTTCCTGCGCGTTGGCGCAGGTGCTCCGGTCTACTTGGCTGCCGTGCTCGAGTACCTTACGGCTGAGATCCTTGAGTTGGCCGGTAATGCTGCTCGGGACAACAAGAAGACCCGTATCATTCCCCGTCACTTGCAGCTTGCGGTGCGTAACGATGAGGAGCTGAACAAGCTCCTGGGGGGCGTGTCACTATTGCACAGGGTGGCGTTCTGCCTAACATCCAGGCTGTGTTGCTGCCCAAGAAGACCGAGAAAGCCAAGTGATTTTTTTTTTTTTTTTTGCAGCATTCACCACTAACCGTCAAACCCAAAGGCTCTTTTCAGAGCCGCCTACTTGTGTCATGGGAAAGTGCGAGACTGTCGAGTGTGTCTGGGGAGAAGGTTTTTTTTTTTCTTTCTCCTCTTCACCCCAGTGAGTGTCCTGAACCATCATCTTGCAGAACCCATTTCCACGTCACTGCAAAGCTGTAGGTTGCCACGTGAATTGTGCTCGCGTGGCTAGCATCTCGCAGTTTGTATGAACACACAACAGCAGCTGTGGGCTCCTTCAACATTACACAGCGCCTTTTGTGATGACTAAATGCGTGGCTGCTCGAGCTGGAAAAGTGAATGAGATGGGTGAATGCACGCACACGACCTGGATTTTGTGAAAGTAACTATAGAGGGAAAGAACGCTATGGCTCTGAGAATTTATCTTATGACAATGAAGTGAATGGTGTTTCATCGAATGAATTGAATGCATGCACTCGCAAACCAAAATGACACTCAATATCGACAATTTACAATCCTTGTATCACTCTTTTGCTATTGTTAGTAACTGCTGCTACATATCCGCCTATCAAGCAACTGAACTGACTCGCTGGCTTCTGATACAGCGTTTAGGTGTAGGCATTTGGCACTCAGAAACATATGTTGCCGGGAGGACAATATTAAAATTTGGGGAGAAAAAGCAAAAAGCTTCTCACGTTAGAACAGACTGTGAGAAAATTGGGAGAGAGGGTGCGACCGTAGAGACGTTTGATTTTTAGGCAGCAGAGGCGCTGAAAAAAACGACACAATGGCATAGGGTGCGGGCCAATGAGAGCTCCGTATAAGCTTATCCACGCAGCCTTAGTGCATGCTTATAAGGCGTAGCAGCCAGAGTGGCCTAGGTTTGTTTGTTTATTTTTCTGTTAAGGAGGGTTGTGTTGTTGCAATGGCCAGAACCAAGCAGACTGCCCGTAAATCCACCGGTGGCAAGGCCCCCAGGAAGCAGCTGGCCACTAAGGCTGCGCGTAAGAGCGCGCCTGCAACAGGCGGTGTGAAGAAGCCTCACCGCTACAGGCCTGGCACAGTGGCTCTGAGAGAAATCCGCCGTTACCAGAAGTCCACCGAGCTTCTGATTCGCGAGCTCTGCCGTCATGGAGCTGCAGGAGGCCAGCGAGGCTTATCTGGTTAGCCTGTTCGAGGACACTAACCTGTGTGCCATCCACGCCAAGAGGGTGACCATCATGCCCAAGGACATCCAGCTGGCCCGCCGCATCCGAGGAGAGCGCGCTTAAAATTCGAATGCCCAAAGGCTCTTTTAAGAGCCACTTCACTATTTCCTAGAACCGCAAATCTGCCCATGTTCTCCCTCACGTGTCCTCATCAGATGGCGAATGTGCGAAAACTGCATAGTCTTCTAATGACATCTAGTGGAACCTACGGGTTTAGCACTACAATGAAACGACGTGTGAAGCCATCATGTTCCGATAATTTTGCTTACGATCGGATTCGGGCGAACAGTTCACACTGTCCGTCTTGGGATATCGACGTGCATTTCTGAATCACAGTACCCTGCTGTAAGATTTTAGAGGGTGCTTAATTAAACTCTACATTATAATATTACACTGAACCTCTTTATTAGAATACCTTATACCATTATAATATATTCTAGCTCATGATCTCTACCGTCAGTTTGTGTGTGTGTCTGTGCACTGGTACACACATGAGTATGTACGTCATTTCTTGGCTAGGTAGCGTATATGTTTCAACTTAGAATGTTCAGCAATGCAGAATGTATGTGTAACAGTAGACAGAGAAGTAAGGGATTCCACATGCATTATGTGAGAATGCTGTTTTGTCTAATGACGTTTATTATCAAACATTTCAGCAACAGCAGCTGAGAACTTAATGTTGGTATGCCATAGTTTTTAATCAGAAAACACAAACTAAGCTGGTCAAACCACCGCTGTGGTTCGAGTGTCTTTGGGAGCCCAGATGTCAACTGAATGTACCACTAGAAAACAACTGGAAAAAGAGACAATAATATTATAGAATGTGATGCAACTTTCAGCTGCAGATGACATTAAAACCCTTGCTTGTGTCAGTGTGTCAGTACAGTAACTCCACTACAGACATTAATGTTTAATCTTAGTGAAAGATTTATTTCAACCAGTTTAAAGATTACAGTGTGAACATTAAACAGCTGTTCATTTGAATATCCTTCAAACGTGAACAAAGACAGGCATGAAAAAATGCATGTACATGCATGTATTCCAGAGCTCAGTGTGTTACTGTGTCCAGTTCCACTACAGATATTAAATACTTTTAAGAATACTCCCCAGTCTAGTCCCATAAATGACTGCAGTACCCCCTCCACAGAGAGTGGAGCTCTTCCCTGGAAAGAGGAGTCATTTGGTGCTGCCTCTATCAGAGACATGTTGTCCTCTGGTCTTAGCTCATAATTTACACATTTCCTTCTATTTTTTACAGTAAGTACACTAATACTCCATATCCAAATCATGTATCAATATTCTCACACACTTACGCATGTCTATGTTATTCTTATTCCTCAATGAGATCTGTCCAACACTGGTGTGCTTGCATTCAACACTATCATAAGTCTTAATTCTGTTCGTATTTTCAGTGCAAGCATCTCATTTAGAACAGAGAGTAAAATGTGCTTGTCCTCCAGTTTCAGCTTGCGAGTGAGTAGGTGCTGCACTGTGGTCATACTCACGTGAGGAGATTTGTGTGTACACAGCACTGCCTCCTGGTCATCAGTATCTCGTGAAGCAATCAAAAGAGTAATCTGTGGCACCACTGCTACTTAACGAAGGCAAAGTTTACGACTTTAGAATTCCTTTGGTTTCCATTTCACGCCACCTCATTTGAATCGCTGTATGTTTGCAGTGCCCTACGTTACATGTCTAATTGTCGCTGATGCCCAGTTCAGCGAGGGTGGACCAGATCCTCCTGTCCAACCTTGCTGAACTGGGCATCACCGGCACTGCACTTCGCTGGTTCGAGTCCTACCTCACAGACAGATCATTTCAGGTATCCTGGAGGGGAGGGGAGTCCAAGCCCACCGGCTAACCACTGGGGTACCTCAGGGATCGATGGCTTCTCCTACCACTGCCATGCCGATGACACCCAGCTCTACCTCTCGTTCCAACCTGATGACCTCACTGTCTCAGCGCGGATCTCTGCCTGTCTTTCAGTCATCTCAGCCTGGATGAGGGAGCGCCACCTTCAACTCAACATATCCAAGACTGAGCTCCTAGTGATCCCAGTCAGCCTGTCGATCCAGCACGACATCACCGTTCAGCTCGGCGCAACGACACTGACTGCGTCCAGGTCTGCAAGGAACCTGGGGGGTAGTGATTGATGACCAGCTGAAATTTACTGACCACATCACTACGACTACCAGATCATGCAGATTTGTCCTGTACAATATCAGGAAAATCAGGCCCTACCTATCCGAGCATGCTGTGCAGCTCCTTGTCCAGGCACTGGTCAGCTCAAGACTAGACTCCCTTATTCCCTTATTATGATATCCCAGTCTTTGTAAATGGTGTTGCGATGTCAGCAAAATTGGGTGACATGTTTTTGACAAAAAAGGATGAATTTTCTTTCCTCAGTAACATCTGAAGACCCAACTCTTCTGCTCTCACCTGAGCACCTGAAACAGTTCCCCCCATCTCCTATTAAACTATTAAAAAAAAAACATAATGGTTTAGTGTAATGGCTTGGTTGTAATGGTGTAAACATAATGGTTTGGCTTAAAGCACTCGCTAGCTTTACCTGCTAGTTGGTACCTCGCCTGGCTAACCTTTGGAAGTTTGTCATGCAGTACTTCTAATATTGTTGACTCTGTATGGTACCTCACTTGTAAGTTGCTTTGGATAGAAGCGTCGGCCAAATTAATAAATGTAAATATAAATGTAATTGCATTACTCATTGTTCTGATGTAGATTGTGAGGGATCAAAACTTTTTACATTGTATGTGCAAATGAATATTGGCTTTTTTCTGCAAGACAGAAGACAGTCAATTTTTGCTCAAAAAAAAAAAAACTAACGAAAATGAAAACAGCATTTATGCAGAAAGGCGAATACCCTACTATTAAGATTTTTTTCGTACTGCATTACTCTATCATTGTTCTCCATCTAGCGTGAAATCGGGGAAAATGTTTCAAGAAATTAGTGAAGTCGATCTGGATAAGGGCGGTGTGCATCTCACACCGAATGTATGGTCGCATTTCCAAGGATAAAACAAAGTTTTAAATATTATAGGATCCCTGTCTTGTGTTCCAATGCAGCATCTTGTCAGTCGACATTATTATAACTGTAACTTCAACACTAATCACTACTTTGAAAGTCTTTTTTTATAGGTGTGTCTGACTCGAATTAAGAGGTTGGTGGTGGAATGGTGTGTAGAATGTATTAACATTCTTGTGTTTCCTTTTGACTCTGCTGTATTAGGGACGTGCACTTTATCACAAACATGTAAACAAGAATTGTAAACAAGAGTTGTAAACAAGTGCTTGTGAGAGGTGGGGGTGGTGCGCAAACAAAGACGAAGGCAAAGACATATGGCCCTTTTTACAAACATACATACATATATACATATACACACACACACACACACACACACACGTATATATATATATATATATATATATATATATATATATATATATATATATATATATATATATATATATATATATATATATATTTGTACATACAGACGAGTGACAAATTAAAGGAAAAACCAACATAAATTGTCTTAGTAAGGTGTTGGGCCACCACGAACCACCAGTACAGCTTCAAAGCGCCTTGGTATAGATTCTACAAGTCTCTGGAACTCTACTGGAGGGATGGAACACCATTCTTCCAAAAGATATTCCCTCATTTGGTGTTTTGATGATGGTGGGGGGGAACGCTGTCTAACACTTGGGTCCAAAATCTCCCATAGGTTTTCAATTAGGTTGAGATCCGGTGACTGCGAAGGCCATAGCAAATGATTCACATCATTTTCATACTCGTCAAACCATTCAGTGACCCCTTGTTCCCTATGGATGGGGGTATTGTCATCCTGGAAGAGACCACTCCCATCAGGATAGAAATGTTTCATCATACGATAAAGGTGATCACTCAAAACAACTTTGTATTGATTTGCAGTAACCTTCCCTCTAAGGGGACAAAACCCAAACCATGCCAGCAAAATGCCCCCCACATCATAGCAGAGCCACGGGACCCCCTCACTGTAGGGGTCAAGCATTCAGGCCTGTACCGTTCTCTTGGTGTACGCCACACATGCACTCGCCCACTTGTCGAGAATATGGTGAAGGATGACTCATCTGACCATATCACTTTTTTCTACATCTCTGTACACCAGTGCCTGTGGTTTTTGCACCACTGAACTCTCAAATGTGCATTCATCTTTGTAATGAGGGGTTTATGCACTGCATAACCTGCACTGCTATAAAAAAAAAGAAATCAGTATATTGTTTATTATGAATAAACAGGATGAATAACTATTGTGTAACACAGACTTTTATGACATGGAAAATGGGATAAAAATAAGGACTTCACTAGCTCCACCCTTGCTCTTTTACCTGTGTGGCAAAGTAATGAATCAATTACGCAATTATCCAATGCCTGATCAGAAAGCCCTGGAATGAACAGTCTCATGCACACAAAGTTGAAACTGAAAGATCTTGATTATGTGAAGATTTGAATACATTGGTAAACCCAAGGTTCTGAAGAAAAATACACATTCATACAACAAATAAAAACAAAAAAAGAAAATGTGTAGGTGAAGCAGTGAAAAGTAGCAATGGTTCAAAGAAGAAAGTGGTTCATTTTAAAGTCTAGCTCAATTGTCACTTGGGTAGGAATTTCCTTATAATCTCATATATACATTTAGTTTCCCACTGATAGCTGCCTTTTGCTTTTTTGTCTGCAACTGATTGCTTACCAAGTCTTGAGGGTATTTCCATCAAGGTTATTCCTATTTTTTCATTGGATGACATAAATCCACAGTCTACACCTTTTACTGGAATCTTTTGGAGTTTGGTAAGATCAATTTTCCTGTCTTGGATTTGGATATTGCTTCGTGGATTACTTGAATTGTTTGTGGGACTACTGTTCTTACATATGCATATTTTCTGGTGTTGCTTACGAACAGAGACATTCACACTTTTTTATTGTTCATTGGGGTGCATGGCCCTATAAATTAATATTATTTGATACACCATTTGACTTTCATTTCTGTGGTGAATACAAACATTCTTTGCCATTGCATATTTTTGTTCCCTTTCCTTTGTTCTCTGTGCGCAGCATGAAACTGTGATCTAATCAACAGTTAAATAGTGACACCTTGACTTCACCATGGTCATTGAGTTATTTGTGCACTATTAGTCCACGCAAGCAAATGTCTTTACGATAATTCCCTCTCAAACACAGGAAAACATCCCTTATGAACACGTGCAGAATCCACAACATCAGACTGCTGTTGAGTTGAATATTCTATGATGATTAACATTCTAGTATAGCTTGAAACATGGAAATTCCACTGCCAAACAATACAATCACTGCACCACCACGCAGAGATACACCAATGCACGTAAACAAACATGCATACACACATATTAAAAACACGTTTAAACATTAAAGTCACATTCTGTGGTCTCTAAAAAATGGACAAAAACGTGCATGGTGAAACGTGCATGCACTAAGACACACTTAGAATCTTCGCGTTAAATTTTCTTTAGATTTAACAAAAGCCCTCCTCACGTGCGCATACATACTACGCCATGCCAATTAGGTTCTGAGTCGTTACGTCTTGATAATAAACTAGATCAGACACAGCAGCATGCGCAATCTTTTACTGTCCAGGCTACTGTTGCACGAACATTGTCACGCTGAACGTTCGATTGGTATTATTTGAATAAAGAGAGGCATTCATGATACACGGTCAATCACTGTAATACTATGAGTTGAAACTCAAGATATTTTTACAAAGTGCCCTTCCAAAAGCTGAGCGCCGAATACTGTAATGCAGAAATGCTCTCACAGCGACATAAGCAGATGACAGTCTCCAAGTGGATAAATGAAATAAAATTTGAGCCTGAGCAAGGACAGCGATGGCCAACCGGCCCTGGGGCGCAGTGAGCAGATGCGTTGATGTAGATTAGTGAAGGTAAAAGGTAGCGGTATCCAGTTTTTGTCTGGATTCAATTCATGTTAGGTCGCAAAAACACAGGACGTCATACTCACTCCAACGCCTTTAAAAAAATGTGACTTCCCCTAGATGTCACTAGAGACCCGTGCAATGTTTTTGCTCGCAATGTCTACAGCGTGATCACATTCGGGAGATGAGAACAGTGGGATTCTGATGTGATTTCACAGCACGTCTACGGGCTAGGTGGAAATATTTAGGTGTTTGGGGAATGTAGGCGAAGGGCGTAGCGCTTCAAGCACAGGCCCAGGACACAATCACACGTCAGCTTAATCCACATGAAAACATGGAATACGACAAAGGCCTGCGCTTCTGAGACACACTGAAGTGGCTCTTAAAAGAGCCGTTGGATACTGGGTTTAGACCGTGTACTGGCGCATTTTAAGCGCGCTCTCCTCGGATGCGGCGGGCCAGCTGGATGTCCTTGGGCATGATGGTCACCCTCTTGGCGTGGATGGCACACAGGTTGGTGTCCTCGAACAGGCCAACCAGATAAGCCTCGCTGGCTTCCTGCAGAGCCATGACGGCAGAGCTCTGGAAACGCAGGTCGGTCTTGAAGTCCTGGGCGATTTCTCTCACCAGGCGCTGGAAAGGCAGCTTGCGAATCAGAAGCTCGGTGGATTTCTGGTAACGGCGGATTTCTCTCAGGGCCACCGTACCAGGCCTGTAGCGATGAGGCTTCTTCACACCGCCTGTTGCAGGCGCGCTCTTACGCGCAGCCTTAGTGGCCAGCTGCTTCCTGGGGGCCTTGCCACCGGTGGATTTACGGGCAGTCTGCTTGGTTCTAGCCATGTCAACAACACACTCGTTCCTTGATAGAACAGTAGCAGCGATACGCTCAGCACATGTTTATAAGGCGTAGCAGTCAAAGGCTGATTGGATCAGCTCATACGGAGCTCTCATTGGTCCGCACCTCACTTCGTTGTCTGTGGCCATTGGGTCGTTTCTTCATCGTCTCTGCCGCCTAAATTTCATTCTCTCTCTGCTCCCGCCTTCTTTCCCAGCCTTCTCGCAAACCTTCAAGCACAACGCCCTTTGTTCCTAAAAAAAAAAAAAAAAAAAAATATATATATATCCCTCTCCCCTCTGTAATGTTTTTTCCACCAGTGGCAAATGCTTTCAGAAACTAACGAGTCAGTAATTTCAGTTGCTTGATAACAATGCCGCTACACTTCGCCTAATCACGAGAGAGAGGGGGTCACTAGACAAAATTAACAACCCGGATGATCAAGTACACTTTGAACGTATGCCTTCGTCCACCTCGTTTATTTTGTAGCTGTTGGGGCGTCACTGAAAAGTGCGTGATGTCGTTGAAATAGTACGTGGCAACTGGCTTAACGTTGACCGCAGGAGCACTCGAATAGAGGACAGGTTTGCGCATTTTGAAGACACCGGTGGGGGGCTCTGAAAAGAGCCTTTGGGTCTGGGACCAGTGGCAACAATTACTTGGCCTTGACAGCTTTCTCGGTCTTCTTGGGCAGCAACACAGCCTGGATGTTAGGCAGAACTCCGCCCTGAGCGATAGTGACACCGCCCAGGAGCTTGTTCAGCTCCTCGTCGTTACGCACCGCAAGCTGCAGGTGACGGGGAATGATACGGGTCTTCTTGTTGTCCCGAGCAGCATTACCGGCCAGCTCAAGGATCTCAGCCGTAAGGTACTCGAGCACGGCAGCCAAATAGACCGGGGCACCTGCGCCGACACGCTCGGCGTAGTTTCCTTTGCGCAGCAGTCTGTGGACACGACCGACCGGGAACTGCAGTCCAGCCCTGGACGAACGAGTCTTGGCCTTAGCCCTAGCTTTGCCACCAGTTTTGCCTCTTCCGCTCATGTTTGACCTAAATACGCTCTCTCAATGACTGTCAAATGAAGCAACAAGTGCTTGCGAGCCTAACTTATAGCCACACGCAATGCATTCATTGGATAAGGCTTCACTGGCATTTCATCCAATCACATCGGAACAGGCCTTTTGCGCCGGCGCTCAGCTTTTACAATGTTGCAGGTGGAGAATTCAACATGTCACTAAAATGTATCGATACAACAGCCTCCACACTGAGCCATTCATCACTTGTATACGCGTATCCGACATGTATACAGATAGTTATTGAATATGCGTATATATAAATATATATGTAGGCGAATATTAGTGTTTCCTGTAGTCTGTGTTGCACTGTTGTCTGCACTGTTTCTTTCCCCGTGTTTCTGCATTACTTGTCGTGTCCAGTAATAAATCTGTTTCCCACTCGTGGGATCCATACTGCTACTAAACGACATGCAGGGGCAATTCAGCATCAATTTACTAATTGCCGCTACTGAGGCGCTAAGTAGAGCGTGAGCGTGTGGCAAGTTAGCACGAAGGGAGAGGCGCACGAAGACGTGAACAAGACCGAGCTCATTTCTAATTGACATGTGCATGTGCAGCGAAAGATTGCGTACTCGCAGAGATCGAGCTGGCTATACAGCACAGTCGCAACGCAACTGCAGGCATACAAGCAAGAGAGCTAAACAGAACGTGTTTGCGCTTTCAGGAAGCTTTTGGGTGGCTCTTAAAAGAGCCTTTGCTGTGCGAGAAATGAGCTTTCACGCGTTCATTTCTTCTTGGGAGCCGCTTTCTTGGCTTTGGTGGTCTTGGGTTTGGCCACCTTGGGTTTTGCCACCTTGGGCTTGGCGGCCTTGGCTTTCTTGGGACTCTTGGTCGCCTTCTTGGCTGCTGCCGGCTTCTTGGCTTTCTTGGGGCTCTTGGTCGCCTTCTTGGGTGCAGCGGGCTTTTTCGCCTTCTTCGGTGACTTCTTGGCGGCGGCGGGCTTCTTGGCAGCAGCGGGTTTCTTGGCGGCCGGCTTCTTCGCTTTAGGAGCTGCTTTCTTTGCGGGCTTCTTTTTCACAGCCTCGGCTTGCTTTTTGTTGAGCTTGAAAGAGCCAGAGGCGCCAGTACCTTTGGTCTGCAACAGGGTCCCCTTGGTCACCAGGCTCTTGAGTGCCAGCTTGACGCGGTACTTGTTCTTCTCCACATCGTAGCCACTGGCTGCCAGAGCTTTCTTCAGGGCGGCGAGAGACACTCCATTCCTCTCCTTGGAGGCAGACACGGCCTTGACGAGCAATTCTCCAACGCTGGGGCCCGACTTCTTGGGCTTGCTTGCTGCTTTCTTTTTAGGAGCCTTGGCCGGCGCGGGGGCGGCGGGCGCTGGTGCGACTTCAGCCATTTGCCTTTCGTTCCGTGCTCTCGTTTTGACACACGCACAGTCCGTAGCACAATCTGCTTCAGAACTGCTCACCACTCAGGGGGTTGAGCTTAAACATCACATGAGAACCGTGTAGACTCAACCCCCCGGCAACGATTCGCTGCTCCCGACACCTCTCACCGCTTGTGTTTTCTCTTTGTGCAAAACAGTCAAAAAACCAACCCTACAAGTGTTCTACAGGTGAAAATAGCACGGAATACTGACGGAAAGCCTTTCCGCTCGCAACACACCCCTCCGTGTCACGGAGTTCTGCTGTATTTTAGTGCGACATGCCCAAAACCTAGCCACTTTGCGGGGAGACAGAACCCCTCACGCCGCTTTTCGTGGAGATTTTCGTACTTAAAGCGACTAAAACATTTGCTGCACTTTGACGTCGCGTGTTATCCATTCACGCAAGACCCCTGCGCAGCTCGAAAAGACGATGCCAGTCGTTTCTTAACCGAGCATGGGTTTTAAATCGGACTCCTTTTGTGCCACGTGAAGCACACGTCAAACCCTATTCCTCCCCGCTGCCCTTGGGTAAGATTTTGATCACCACCGTCGTCTGCCTCTCTGTCGGCGTGCCCGCGTATGTTATCGGGGATTCTCAAATATGTTTTTTTTTTTTTTTAGTGTGTGTTGTATGCTTAAAAACTTTTTTCTGCTTGCCTTTCAACGTTGACTGTGGTCGAAACCAGACCAGGAAGCAGCATGACATTACACTATTGTCATCTAGCAGACGCTTATACAGAGTGGCGTACAGTTTTATTTATACAGCTGAATATTTACTGATGTAGCTGTGGGTTAAATACCTTGCCTTTTGGTTAGGAGCCCTGCTCCCTACCACAACGCCACACTGCCGCGATTACTCCAGTTCCTGATATCCGTCCCCCTATCCATGGACTTAACGCTTGTGCAATCTTAATATTCTGTATACTCCCCTTGTCCTTCGGGTCAAAAATGATCCACCCTCGCCACACCCGCATGATAGAGCCTCATAATTGAAACTGAAACCCCAAATCTATTTTGCATGAAGAAAAAACATGTCATTTGCTTGTTTTTCTGCAATCGATGTTTATTTTTCACTGGGTGAATTCAGCTATATCGGGATCTTGTGATCGCGTTCTTGTCATCAATGAAAAAATAACCCAACATTTCTGAAGCCCTCAAGGTGTCTACTTTCTTCATGTGAATAAATTAAGTGTGTATGATATTTTTACAAAGCATGGCTCACCATTTTGTTGTAGTTGACACAAACTATTTTTCAGTGACATGTCTGGTAATTTGGGACACAGTTTCATTAGTCTAGGCCCTTGCTTTCAACCCTAATGACATATTTCAAAGAATATTTTAAACTGACTTCTTGTTTTTCTTAACCTTCAATATATGTCTAAGGTTAGTTGATATTGTGTATTAGCCTATTATGATGTGTTATGATTGCTTAATGAATTATTACGTCAACAGATAGTCTTAGGCCCTATAGGCTAGGCTATTGGTTAAGGTGTTAAAGTGATGAAAGAATCCAACATGTTTTCAAAATAATAAATAATTTATTTAAAATATCTTGTAGAATTAAATCATCTTTTCATCAATTCATCAGTTCATCAACCAACAGTACAAAAATTCAACGTGTCAATTCACCAACGTCATCAACCGATCATCAATTTCTTTTTTGAAATGGTGCATCAAATCAGCAGTCTGGATAGATGTGGAAGGAGCCACCGTGTGGTCGAAGGTGGCAAACAGATCTAGATCAACGTCCAGGTTAACTTCCAGGGAGATGTCCATCTCCGGGGTCACCATCTCAGTCACAGCATTCTCCCTCTCTGCAGTCACAGTGTTGCATCAAATCAGCAGTCTGGATAAATGTGGAAGGAGCCACCGTGTGGTCGAAGGTGGCAAACAGATCTAGATCAACGTCCAGGTTAACTGCCAGGGAGATGTCCATCTCCGGGGTCACCATCTCAGTCACAGCATTCTCCCTCTCTGCAGTCACAGTGTTGTCAACCTCTGGAGCATCTTGTCTGTCAGTAGGCAGGCTTAGAGCGAACAGAGACCTGTCAATGCGAGTTGGGTCCAGAGGACAGATCCCAGTGCCCCTAAACCCTGCCGGGCATTCTGAAGTGTTGCTGCACTTTTCCATGCCTTTGAAAAGAAACAGAGGCTTCTGTAGCCTCTGCCCACCATTCTCCCTGGTGAAGACACGGCCCTCCAGGTTCCAGTTGTATATCAGGCTCCTGAAAAAGGCCCTGTCTGCTGGCTGCAGAATGTGGGTGGTGTGTGCAGGAAAGCACACGACATGCACATTGTGGTTTCATGCACATTGTGGTTTCTCATTATTTTCAAGAACTCTAAATTAAACACATGGGAGCTGTGCCCATCCAGGAGAAGGACATGTGGACGGTCTGTGTCGCTTTGACCAGCGTGCTGTTGGGAGCCCCATAGCACCACTCATGGCGCAACCGCTTCCCCTTGAAAATCACCATGAGTGGGCCGTATTCCCACTTGCGAGTAGGGCGGTGGCCTCTCCTATCTCATTCACAGTGACCTCAAAACAGGGGGATCCTACCGGTGGCACCACTCTCACCGACACAAAATGATCCTGCAACCCTGTCTCGTCGCAGTTCCACAAATGGCTCCGAACATCTTGGATGCCGAGCTCAGAGATAATATCCTCATAGGACTTGAACCACTGCCCCACAACGGTTGGATTGAAGCAAGCAGCCCGGCCTGCAGAGAGGGCTTCTGGCTTCCTCATGCCGAGACTGGGGTGTCTCTTCATGAATCCCTGAAACCAATAGTGGCCTGCTCGTCCCTTGCTCCCCGAGAAGCCTTTTAGCCCATTGACCTTTGCAAATTGAAATGCTAGCTTCTGAACTTCCATCTTCCTCATCGGAAATCCTCGCTTTGCTAGACCTGTAATTAACTCAGCAAGGTTGGCCTTGTCTTGAGCTGAGATGATGGTCTTCCTTCCCGCCACGTGTTTGTGTCCCTGTATGAGACCTTTGACTGGTCTTTGCAGGGTGGACTTAGGAATACTCAATGCCCTGGCCAGAAAACGTAGCTGGGGTCTGCTACCTGCCTTCACCATTTGTCTATATTCATCGATAGCTCCCTTCATTCTGTCCTCATTCCACTTGTTGTACTTCTTCTTCCCTACAGTTGCACTCTCTCCCTCGATCTGGCTGCCTGTTTCCTGGGTGCCATTCCATTCTGCAACAGGCTTTAAATTCACAATGGATAGGGGTTAAGCCATGGATTAAACAAAGTCATCAAGAGTTCTGTAGGCTACACCTGCATCAGCAGGCACCAACATTGCTGCTTGATTAGACTAAATTCCTTGTTACGCCACTACTTACATGCTAAGCATACTAAACAACATTTGGATTAAGCTTTATTGTTTCCCATTGTCAGATAATTTTTGGGATAGGCTAATTTGACCAAATTATAAGGCCTACTGTTACACACAATTTGGGAGATTAGCATCAATTTGAAGTCTGTTCATAAATCATTAAAAAGTCTTACTCTATCTACTGAAAAGTTGGCTGTAGGCTACATCTCTGTGGTTCTGTGTCGACATAGATGAGAGGTCTCTCTTTTTATCAGGTTATATGAATACACTAGTGCTGCACTTCATTTCAATTGCCTTTTAACATTGTCCCCATTTACCTGAAAAATGCTGTCCCAAATTACCAAACCATGTTTGGTAATTCAGGACACCAAGAAAATGACCTAATTTTAAAAATGTAAACATAATTTCAAAACAATATATGTTTATTTTGGTACACTGTTACATCATACATTTTGGATATCATTTATATCCACAAAATATTAGTCATTCAAATTTGATACCCTTATATTAAAATCAAGCTGAAGCATATGTCATTTCTCTTTCCTCTTGCTTTTTGGGGTCAACTTCCTGTTTGATGCTGACCACAACCCCCCACGTGATGTCACAGGAATTATGTCATGTGACTTTGGTCACACGCTTCCACAGCAAGGTCTCAGCACCAATTGCTTTGACTTACACCTTTCGGGGCAGAAGTACAATGCTGTTTTCTCATGCTGTCCCAATTTACCTGATGCCCCAACATACCGGAATTCACCCTGCAGCGGTCTAAAAATTGATTGCATATTTTTTTCAGCAAGAGATAGCACATGGCGTATGAATTTAGCACATGACGACCATGACAATTTCAGTGAATGTTATTGAAAGGAAATACAGCAATAACATTCTTGGACTTTTTGGCAAGCATAATAACTTTCTTAAGCTCTTATTTTGGGAAGCATGAGCACCAAGCACATGGCTGTGTATTTCTCTATGTAGCACATGTATGACAGTATGCAAGTCTGCAAGCATGGGCTTTACAGATGTATTTCTCACATTTGTAACACATTGTGCTTGTTTTACGGTCCGTCTTTGGGTCGGCAGAATTGGCAAACCTGCCCCGGCTGTAACATTTACATTTACATTTATTTATTTGGCAGACGCTTTTATCCAAAGCGACGTACAAAAGTGCAAATAGTGAGCAAACAACAGGCACAAGAGCAAGATGTGTAAAGGTCATATAATGCAAATAGTGCTGAAGCTGAGCGCAAGGTCAGTGACGCGAGCCAACTAATCTGAAGCATATGTCATTTCTCTTTCCTCTTGCTTTTTGGGGTCAACTTCCTGTTTGATGCTGACCACAACCCCCCACGTGACTTTTGAATGACTGTAACCTCAGGTGGATGTCAACTGACATGTGCAGCACCTTTTTAACATTGTGACCCCACCCCTGACTCCATTCCATATGAGAAAACAATCCTCTCCTGCAAGAAATGTTGATTTTATTTGGTTTGAAATGGTGTGGAAAACTGAGGCAGGTGGGGGGGGGATGTTGTTGTTCAAGAATAAGCACACGCATTCTCTTTCTCACTCTGTGTATGCGCGTGTGTCAGTGAGAGAGAATGAGAGTAAAATACTGGAACCCCATCTGAAGCCATGCATGTACGTGTGTTTATGTCTGTGCATAAATAAGTTTTTATATGTGAGAGACAAAGACGAGCAGACAAAGGAATCAAGAGAAAATTGCCACAGGTTCTTTATTCTGTTTTATAGTTGCTGTAAATATTGTATTAATATCAACGGGTCATTTTTGACCTCAGACCACAAAATGGTTAAGGCGTATTGAATGGGAATATCCTATCGCCTGCAGGCTACCGGTAGGAATGTACGGACTCAAATGGAAGTTGTCCATTACTGACCCATTCGCGATCAACCACCTGTAATGCAGGGTAAAACGGTTTTTGCCTCTTATCCGAAAGAGTGGGTGGCTCTGAAAAGAGCCTTTGGGTTGGATTTGTCACCACATCCTTTTTACTTGGAGCTAGTGTACTTAGTGACGGCCTTGGTGCCCTCGGACACGGCGTGCTTGGCCAGCTCTCCGGGCAACAGCAGGCGCACGGCAGTCTGGATCTCCCTGGAAGTGATGGTGGAGCGCTTGTTGTAATGAGCTAAACGAGACGACTCACCGGCGATGCGCTCGAAAATGTCGTTGACGAACGAGTTCATGATGCCCATGGCCTTTGAGGAGATACCGGTGTCAGGATGCACTTGTTTCAGCACCTTGTACACGTAGATAGCGTAGCTCTCCTTCCTGGACTTTCTGCGCTTCTTGCCGCCCTTACCGGCCGTCTTGGTGACGGCTTTCTTCGAGCCCTTCTTGGGAGCAGACTTGGCTGGTTCAGGCATGATGCTCGCTTCTTCGCAGATACAAATGATAAAGCTCACGCTGCATACTAGGTCTATATGTAGACTGTATGCAAATACTTGCCACGATCTCTGCCCAACCAGTCCTCGCAGGATCTCATTGGCAGATTCTTCTGAATCGGATGACATTCAAATTCGATTGGCTGACTTCCTTTGGCGGTAATACCACACGCCTAAACGTTGGCCATCTATCGAAACAAAGGACTTCTTCCGCGCGACTCCCACTTTATCTTTTGTATTATTTCTTTATATGTTTTATTTTTTGCAAGACAATTTACATTATGTAGGTGACATTAGTCAAGAAATACATTCAAGACGCATATGAAAAACCGACAATCAAAAATCTGCATAGCATAAATTAATCATACCTCAATATACACGATAATCTATAAACATCTTACACACAAAAACCAAACTATGATATCCAACAGGCAATTTAGACTATTTTTTTCCGCCACAAATAGTGTTCTAACTGTATATAGTTACAGTAAAAGCATGTTCCATGGCAGTAGTCTTTTGGTTCTTACTGTCCATAGTCCGTTTACGTTTCAATTAAGTCTTGGCTTGTTTAAAAACTAAACCAGCTGGTAAGAAAAATATCAGTCCTTTGCCGAGTTTTCCCACAGGTTCATTTTTATATTTGCAACAATCCAAAATAAAGCATGTTCTTTTTCCAGAGTTTCTCATCAAAAATGCCATAGATCCCGTTACTATCAACTTGTACAACAGGATATTACAACATTTTCCAGACGGCAATCACATTCCGACATAAAATGCTCCAAGCTTTCATCAGTCAGGCAATGGGACATACTGCATTTTCAACGAAAGCAGACCATTTAACAACTCCTCTTACCGGCAGTCTTCCAGCCGTGCGGCGCACGGTTTTTGCACATTATGCAGCGAGTAGGCTAAAGGTTTGGCTCTCACGTATACGTAAAAAAGAACTCGAGGCTATGATACATCCACCGCAATCAATAATTTTCGTAAATTCGTGTATTTACAGTCCGTCTCGCTTCGTGGCCGACTCCCCGCATCCCGCTCTAGCTACAAGCCTTTCATTTTTACATGAAGTCGTCTTCGACGGCACAAGGTGTTATAGGCGGCCATCTAAAGCCTTGCGTTGTCTAGTATAGACCGTGTGTGGAGCGCTGCTTGAGTAGAACTATATAACGTAACGAACAACGTATAGCCAAGGGTGCTTACAGCCCGTTAAAAGGCGCAGCAGTGTAATACGAATGGGTCACTGACCGTGGAACATCTCGCTCTTTTTACTGGGGAAGTGGGCGGCTCTGAAAAGAGCCTTTGGGGTGGTTTTCAGTTCTGGTCTCACTGCAGGATTGACGTTTAGCCTCCGAAGCCGTACAGAGTGCGACCCTGACGCTTCAAAGCGTACACCACATCCATGGCGGTGACGGTCTTCCTCTTGGCATGCTCAGTGTAGGTGACGGCATCACGAATAACGTTCTCCAAGAACACCTTAAGCACACCACGCGTCTCCTCGTAAATCAGACCAGAAATACGCTTGACTCCACCTCGGCGAGCCAAGCGACGAATTGCTGGCTTAGTAATACCCTGGATATTATCACGAAGAACCTTACGGTGACGCTTAGCACCTCCCTTCCCCAGACCTTTCCCTCCTTTTCCTCTTCCAGACATCTTATCAACACTAGTCTAAAACAGACGTAATGCTACGCGACTAAAGTGCACGCATATATTCACTGAAAGACGACCTCATTGAGGCCCCATACTCAAAGAAAAGGCGGTTCTCATTAGAGCCCGCCTCCTTCAAGCGGGGTTCAAAGAGTCAACGATGCTTTTCCAGCATGTCATACTCGTGCGAATTGTTAGCATAGCAACAATTACTGTAATGGAAAATCTGTTGCTTTCGAGATAACAAAACGAAATATGGTGCCTACCCTTGCTTGGCCCCCTACCAGCGCCTACAAAACAGTTTACCGCGATAGACGGTCAATGTAACATTATGATTCAGAGGTGTCAATACACGTCGCATTAGACGGCCGTCTCTGTTCCCCTCTGATACAATAACTCAAAGAAATTCCATCTCGGTCGAGCCCCTGTCCACAGGAGGGGAGGCAGCTAAGCACAGCCAGCCTTCACTCCAGAGCTCTAATACAGCAGGTCAGAGACACATGCATGAGGAAAGGTCCTGCCCCAGAGCACAGGAGTCAGTAGCTGAGAGATGGGGAGAGATCCTGTCCCAGAACACCGCAGCAGTGAACAGAAGAGAGTTGCTTAGACAACAGAAGGAAAACCGCTCATGGCATTTCTCTTGTTTTTAGTTCAACATCGTGAATAGAGTTTCTCATCGGGATCTTATCTTTATATTGTGTTTTCTGCCAAGTATAAAAATTCACCTCTTTACAGATTTCAATACACAGACATTTGAAATCTGGCACTGGCATGTATATTTTTGCTTAACTGTTCAATAACTTGCACTCCATTAGATGATGCAACCAAATACCTTCAGGATAATTCCCTCTCAAATGCAAGAAAACATTCCTTATAAACACGTGAAGACTCCACAACACAGAGTTCTATTATAAACTATTTTCCTGTGCCACGTGACACACACTACAAAACCAAACGCACAAGTGCACTTCTCAGCATGCACACACACATTCAGATGGTAGGGGGAAAAGCTGGGATAATAATTCATTTGAAAGAAGATTTATCTGGGATATATTAATACAGTTAGTATTTAAGTTAGAAACTAAGTACCCTTTCAAAAGCTTGAGTAGTGAGTACTGTGTCACAGGTTAGCAGACCCGGACACCAAACTACCCCGACCACTGTCAGTCCACCACGACACGAGACCTGAGGGCTGTACTGCGAAGGGAGTTTAACCTACTCAGATTTAACTCGGGGTTATCAAGGAAAGTCAGGGCTGACAAACTCTGATTGCTTAAGTCGGTGTTAAACGGTACCACGACGGTGATTAAGATGTCGGTTTAGTTGATTCGGCGTTAACTTAATCGGAGTTTGTGCGCGTTCGCGTAAAAGGGGCGTGTTCGGAAACGTAGGCAGAGTTTTTGCATAATGGCTCGTGGTCCGTGTTTTTCCCCGGAAGAATTCCCGTTAATAATGTCAGGACATTAAGACTTTAAAGAAACGTTAACGGATAAACCTAACACCGTGGCGGCCAACAAGGCCAGGGAGGGTTGTTGGCAGCGCAGTGCCGACAGAGTAAATTCGTAAGAAGCGTTCTTGAATGGTTCTTGTCGTATGTTCTCTGTTTTGTCTTACGGACTCTTATTTGTAATATGATTGAGATGTAAGGACACATAAAATAGTCTATCTAAATATATGAAAACAATTAGGATAATTTAATTATAGCCTACACATGGGCTACATTTCTGAAATTGACCCGTTACTCTCTGTTAATGAATTAAGATCTTCTCCCTAAAACACCTAGGCTGTTGGGCTATCTGTATGAATGTAATGCTATTGTTTTAAGAATAACTTCATTCTAACAATCATTTCAGCTGCAACCCCAGTGGAAAGTGCACCTGGCAACAAGTCAGGATGAAATATAAAAATATTCTATCAAGTGGTATGCATTGATCATCATTAATGATAATTTTGCTTCTCATCATTAATACTGAGTACAGATGTGGTTAAACAATTAAACAAATGACTCATGTATAATGGAATGGGACTATTAAATAATAGCCTGGAATATATCTCACTTATGAAACTGGAGGAAGTAATGGTTTACGTGAAGGATAATAAACTGGAACTTAAAATCTGCATTTCAAGTAATCTGAATAAAACAAAGCCTGGACCCCTGTAGCATGAACAGGTAGGCATTTCTGGATTCCATCTGAAACAGTTCTTCTCAAAACTTGTCCCAGAGACGTAGCAGCCCATTGTGTTTGTTGGTATGCAATCCATCTCAAGTATTAATTGGTGAATTTGACTACTAATCCAGACTGTCTTATTAAAAAGTGCTACAACCAGCCGTTCCGCCATTGGCATTTCTACACAGACCAAATTATAGAGTATGAAAAGTATAGGCTAGGTAATGTTAGGCACATTGTCCAGTAAGGAATGATTTCCAGTTTCCAACCAAAATACATATGATACAAAAATTCCATTGCTGATTAAATTAGTGTGGATTTCCCCCCGCCTGCGTGCGGCTGGAATGTCTGGCTAAAATATGACTGGAGCCACACATTTTAGAGGGAACAGTGCTTGCTGAGCTTCTGTCTGTCCTCAAAAAAATCAGCTGTCTCTACATTATATCTGTGCAGATGCAAACAGACACCAACAAATACCATTTTGTTTTCTTCAATTCCTTTAACAACATAGCTTTTATTTACACCTCTGGGCAGATATGAAAACATCCACATCACTTCCAGAGGCCACTGAAAAAGGTATTTACACCTCCCTATGCAAGAACTATAGTTGTGAAAAAGACCTCCTTCATTAAATCCAAATTGATTTCATCCTCCATGCAATATTTTTTGCTTCATACCTGGAGTCGTATTCTTAGCCAGTGTTATTGCCAACTGCAAAGAGTGGCAGAGTTTTTTTCCTCTGTATGTAATTTTCCTGCTAACACCAAATATAAATGCATGTTCTATGGCCAAGGCCTGGGGTATTGCAAACTGAAAATGAATTTGATTCATGTCTCAATGTTTCTACCATTCCTCCTTTTGACATACCAAAATATGAAACTACAATTTCCTATTTGTAAACATGAAGCCATTGTACCTACTTTAACTGCCTTTAACTGATTAAACTTTAATGAGTATCATTCCCAATTGACTTTTTATTACTTGTGTGGGGTTTACTGTGATTTCATAATGAATGTGTACATTTTGAGATTACATTTTCATCAATATCTTCTCTTTAACTGTTTAGTTACATCTTTCTTTGACTACAAGTTCTCCACTGCAGCAAGCAGTAGCACAAACATTGCACTACTACTGAATTAAACCAAAAACCCTGTGGCACTCATTAAGCAATTATGTGATTGTGTTCATTGTAATAGTATGTTAAGTAGTTTGTCATTCTACTTAATATTACTTAGAAGCTGTAACCACAGCTCTTTCTTTTTTTTTGTTTTTTACAGATATGTGTTGTGATATTGGCAACAAAATGCATGCCATTAATAATTATTAATGAAAATATTAACAGCATGCTATACTATGATTAGTTAGTTTGATGTCCAGCTCACTAAGAATTCCTGGGACACAACAGACTCCACAATTACACATGTTTTCACTCAGAATTAGTTTTCATGTTATTGTTCCTTTCGTTCAGGAAAGAATGGTCCAAAGTATTACCATTTAGTGTCAGTACTCCAGCCCCGTAGCTGTTGTTTTTTTTGTTTTCTCCCCAGCTGTCATTTTGGTCCATGTGCTTTTGTTTGTTGTTTTTCCTTGTGTTCCAGTCCTGCCCCGCTCTCCGCCCTGTCTCCGCCCACCTGATCATCTCCACCTGCCTGCCTGCACACCTGCTTCCCATCCCCTCATCAGCCCAACCCTATATCTACCCTGCTTGTCTCTGTCTCATTCGCTAGTTCGTTGCAGTGTCTTGTGCCTGTTTTGTCCCTGCCCTGGTTTCTGCCTGTGAGTACTACTGGCTACAATCCTGCCTGTTCCTCAACCTGGTTCCTGCTTGCTGCCTTGCCCTGATTGCCTGCCTGCCTGGTTCCTGACCCTGCCTGGTCCTGTTTTCAACCCTGGTTTTGCCCACGGACTGCCTGCCTGTTACTGACACTGCCTGTTCTGGTTTGCGATTTTGCCTGACGCTCTCAATAAAGCCCTTTGGAACCTGAAGCTCTCCTGTCTGCGATTGAGTCCTTGCCTGAGCCCTGACATTTAGTTAGGTCAGGAATTGCATAAGCATCAGGTTTGCACAATATGTCTTGCCAGTTTTTAAATTCAAGACAGCTTTGTAAGTTGTACACATAGAGTGGATATAAAAAGTCTGCACACCCTTATGAAATTAGATTTTTGAAATGTAAAGAAAAAAATATCAGACTCTTTCCATCTGTTGGATTTCAGTGAAATTGATGTATTTGCAAGGTAACTAATAAAACTTACACAAAGAACTTCAGTCTGGACCATGGTTGAAGAAGAGGTAGAAATGTTCATGATCTTCAATACAGCAAAGCTTCACAGGTGATGGTTGACTCAGTGCGTGTAACATCTGAAACTCTGCTAAGTCTTGCACTTAGAATCTTACACCTTACACACCCTTCAACCTCTGGCAGTCCAGTCTTTCCCTGCTCTGTCTCGGCTCTGCTCTGTGCAGGCAAATCTGCAGCTACCTAAATAGTTAGAAGCACTTACACAAGAAGATGTTTAGTTTTGCTCAACCTTGCTGTGCCTGGACACTGGCGCCTAATTGGAAAAACAATGATGCAAAAGACACCCCTGGACTGATAATGAGAACACGCTGACCCAGCTCTTCTCTGTCACAGACCTGGACAGGGAAGGCAGAGTCGGTCGAAGGGTACCCCTGAATGGTACCACTAAGCAACATGCCGTCACATTGTCCAAGGCACATCATCAGAGTGGGCTGAGAACTTTAGCTATGAGGCAGAAGACCATACATCACACTAAATGGGACAGAGCCTAGGAGCCCTGCCCTTAGAATATACAGAGTAGGCCTGAGCCTGGGATAGAAGGTACAGAACAAATATATCAAACAGGCCCTGTCAGTAATCAGACATATAGTGACTGATCTAGGAACAACTTGATGGAAATCAGGGGCCTCTCCGTTGGAGCGCCTGCAGCACATGCACACAGAGTACATGTGCGCGTGATTTGTTCAATACGTGTTGTGTTTTTCTTGTGATTATTATTATTTTTTAAAAATTTTATCAACACAAATATTATACAGAGAGATTGAGGACTTAGTATAAAAGACCCCCCTTTCCCACCCCAAACAACACAATACACAAATATATTGATGGAAGAAATTAAGAACACAGCTATAAAGATACTAAAAGTTAACAAAGATACGGAATGTCTTAATTAGATACCTTAGCATGGGCCTTATTCCCTGTTTTGATCACTGTAAAAGAAGCATGGTTCACATGCAGTACAGAGTTCTAAAGTAACATCTAGACATTTGAAAATCTTTTCAAAGCAAGGTGCTGTTTCTGCACTGCCCCAGCATATGGTGGAGTTCAGTATTCCCAACTGTGTAAGAAAGCTCCACTTTGCAGAAAACATAGCCCAATGCAGAGGGTTTGGGGTATGGTTTGTGATGAACTGTGGCAGGTGTCATTTCCTAGAAATGGCTCCAGTAAATTGCAAACGTAGACAATATTTTGTCTGAGGAACCTATACTGTCCCAACAGCAGTTCATTTGAGTAGATGAGTGGATCGATCCTGTCCCTGAACAAACTTTCAGTGCGCAGATCTTTTCAGACTATTAAGACGATGTCCACGGGAGTCTCCATGAAAGGGGATGGACCACCGCTCGACCGGTGTGAGTGTTTACAGAAACCACAAATATGTGTCTTATGTGTTGCTACTCTGTGACTGTGACAATCCTTGGGTTATTCAGAAGCAAAGGGGAGTGCCACCTGAATATGAAGGACACTGAAATCAAGGAAATAAAAGACTGAGATACCACATTTATTTGTGATTCTTAGTTATGTTCTGAGAAAACCAACAGGTTAGATGCGAAATAATTAAAAATAATAACAAATAGGTAAAAGCAACTAGTATGGAACATGCACCTAAAACAGATCTCTTGTCATGAGGACAAAACACCACAAAGGACCCGGTAAGTCCCAAGCACCCAAGAGAATGATCATCCTCCTCTTGCCTTCAATCATCCCACTTTGTGAAACACCCCCTAACATATATATATATATGAAAGAAAAACGTGATATTCTTTATCATTATTACGACCCCAGAAGTGTGGCAAAGAAATGAATCAATTACGCCATTATCCAATGCCTGATCAGAAAGCCCTGGAATCAAGAGTCTCATGCACACAAATTGCCAAAGTTGAAACTGAAAGAGCTTGATTATGGGAAGACTGGAATACATTGGTAAACCCAAGGTTCTGAAGAAACATACACATTCATACAACAAATAAAAACAAAAAAAGAAAATGTGTAGGTGAAGCAGTGAAAAGTAGCAATGGATCAAAGATGAAAATTGTTCATTTTAAAGTCTAGTTCAATTGTCACTCAGGTAGGAATTTCCTTATAATCTTACATATACATTTAGTTTCCTGCTGATAGCTACCTTTTGCTTTTTTGTCTGCAACTGATTGCTTACCAAGGCTTGAGGGTATTTCCATCAAGGTTATTTCTATTTTTTCATCGGATGACATAGATCCACGGTCTACACCTTCTACTGGAATCTTTTGGAGTTTGGTAAATTCAATCTCAAATTCTATCTTTCCTGTCTTGGATTTGGATATTGCTTCGTGGATTACTTGTATTGTTTGTGGGACTACTGTTCTTACATATGCATATTTTCTGGTGTTGCTTACGAACAGAGACATGCACACTTTTTATTGCTCATTGGGGTGCATGGCCCTATAAATTAATATTATTTGATACGCTGACTGTCTCATTTCTGTGGTGAATACAAACATTCTTTGCCATTGCACATTTTTGGTTCCCTTTCCTTTGTTTTCTATGTGCAGCATGAAACTGTGATCTAATCAACAGTTAAATAGTGTGGCTCATAAAGGGGACTTATGCTATCAGCATTTGTTGTGAAATTGAGAAACTTCTGACATACAAATTCAAGATCAATGGCAGGGTCCACAAGAGAGCTTCAAGGGATTGTGCTTTTCAGATTTTCTGCAAAATATCAAAATTCATCTCCTAAGCAAATTTCAATACCCAAAGATATGAAATCTGACAATGACACCTTGACTTCACCATGGTCATTCAGTTATTTGTGCACTATTAGTCCAGGCAAGCAAATGCCTTTACGATAATTCCCTCTCAAACACAGGAAAACATTCCTTATGAACACGTGCAGAATCCACAGCATAGAATTCATTAGTATAGATTGAAACATGGAAATTCCACTGCCAATCAATACAATCACTGCACCACTACGCAGAGATACACCTATGCACGTAAACAAAAACGCATACACACATATTAAAAACACGTTTAAACATAAAAGTCACATTCTGTTGTTGATGTGCATATCTGCCTGCATGCAGCCAGAGTGGTGTCCTTCCTCTAGCCCCCACGAGCTGAGAAAAAAACATTCAGTGTCGGGTCGGCGCTGAAAAGGGGGGGCAGAGGGTCCGTGCTGAATCACCAAAAACCGCAACCATGACACCTCCGCAACAGCCCTATCTCACGTCCCTCTCCGGGTCTTACATTGCTTTCTCTGGCAGGGTAAGAAAAAGACCAAGCACACTGCAGACGGGGCTGCTCAAATACATTAACTGCAAAAGAGGAAACTACATGAACGGGGATGTATTGAAATCCATTGTTAATAACCGTTTACCCTGATAAGGCATCACACTGGGGAAATATGCTGTACAGTGGTGGGGCCGGAGCGCTGATCTCTATCCAAACTGATCCTGCAAAGTCTTAACTGAGGTACAGCGTCCAGACTACTGTTACACGTACATTCTATCATGCTGAACGTTCTATTGTTATTATTTGAATAAAGAGAGGCATTCATGATACACGGTCAATCACTGTAATACTATGAGTTAAAACTCAAGCTGCTTTTACAAAGTGCCCTTCCAAAAGCTGAGTACTGTAATTCAGAAATGCGCTCACAGCGACAAAAGCAGATGACAGTCTCCAAGTGGATAAATAAAATAAAACTTTGACTGAGCCTGCGCAAAGACAGCGATGGCCAACCGGCCCTGGAGCGCAGTGAGCAGATGCATTGATGTAGATTAGGTAAAAGGTAGCGGTATCCAGCCTGTCTGGATTCAATTCATGTTACGTCGCAAAAACACAGCACGGCATACTCACCCAAAGCCTTTTAAAAAATGTGACTTCCACTAGATGTCACTAGAGACCCGTGCAATGTTTTTGCTCGCAATGTCTACAGCGTGATCACATGCGGGAGATGATAACACCGGGACTCAATTACATGTCAGCTTAATTCACATGAAAACATGGAATACGACAGAGACCTGCGCTTCTGGGACCACTGAAGTGGCTCTTAAAAGAGCCGTTGGATTCTGGGTTTAGACCGTGTACTGGCGCATTTTAAGCGCGCTCTCCTCGGATGCGGCGGGCCAGCTGGATGTCCTTGGGCATGATAGTCACCCTCTTGGCGTGGATAGCGCACAGGTTGGTGTCCTCAAACAGGCCAACCAGATAAGCCTCGCTGGCTTCCTGCAGAGCCATGACGGCAGAGCTCTGAAAACGCAGGTCGGTCTTGAAGTCCTGGGCGATTTCTCTCACCAGGCGCTGGAAAGGCAGCTTGCGAATCAGAAGCTCGGTGGACTTCTGGTAACGGCGGATTTCTCTCAGGGCCACCGTGCCAGGCCTGTAGCGGTGAGGCTTCTTCACACCGCCTGTTGCAGGCGCGCTCTTACGCGCAGCCTTAGTGGCCAGCTGCTTCCTGGGGGCTTTGCCACCGGTGGATTTACGGGCAGTCTGCTTGGTTCTAGCCATCTCAACAACACATTCGTTCCTTGACAGTTAAGTGGTGCCAATACGCTGAGCACATGTTTATAAGGCGTAGCAGTCAAAGGCTGATTGGATCAGCTCATACGGAGCTCTCATTGGTCCGCACCTCACTTCGTTGTCTGTGGCCATTGGGTCGTTTCTTCATCGTCTCTACCGCCTAAATTTCAATTCAATTTCAAACATCTCTCTCTGCTCCCGCCTTCTTTCCCAACCTTCTCGCACAACGCCCTTTGGTCCTTAAAAAAAAATCCCTCTCCCCTCTCCTCCCTGTAAAGTTTTTTCACCAGTGCCAAATGCTCTTTCACAAGCTAACGAGTCAATTTCTGTTGCTCGATAACAATGCCGCTACACTTCCGCCTAATGAGCGAGAGAAAGGTTACTAGACAAGATAAATCGGATGATCATCAAGTACACTTTGAGTGTATGCCTTCATCCACCTCTTATTGTGCAGCTGTTGGGGGCGTCACTGAAAAGTGCGTGATGTCGTTGAAATATTAATACGTGGCAAGTGGCTTAACATCGACTACAGGAACACTCGAGTAGAGGGCATTTTGCGCATTTTGAAGACACCGGTGGGGGGCTCTGAAAAGAGCCTTTGGGTCTGGGACCAGTGGTGGTCGCTACAATTACTTGGCCTTGACGGCTTTCTCGGTCTTCTTGGGCAGCAGCACAGCCTGGATGTTAGGCAGAACTCCGCCCTGAGCGATAGTGACACCGCCCAGGAGCTTGTTCAGCTCCTCGTCGTTACGCACCGCAAGCTGCAGGTGACGGGGAATGATACGGGTCTTCTTGTTGTCCCGAGCAGCATTACCGGCCAGCTCAAGGATCTCAGCCGTAAGGTACTCGAGCACGGCGGCCAAATAGACCGGGGCACCTGAGCCGACGCGCTCGGCGTAGTTTCCTTTGCGCAGCAGTCTGTGGACACGACCGACCGGGAACTGGAGTCCAGCCCTGGACGAACGAGTCTTGGCCTTAGCCCTAACTTTGCCGCCAGTTTTGCCTCTTCCGCTCATGTTTAGCTTAGCTACGCTCTCTCGACTACTGTCAAATGAAGCAACCAATGCTCGCGAGCCTAGCTTATAGCCACACGCAACGCATTCATTGGATAAGGCTTCAATGACATTTCATCCAATCACATCGGAACAGGCCTTTTGCTCGGGCGTTCAGCTTTTACAATGTTGCAGGTGGAGAATTCAGCATGTCACTGAAATATATCGATTCAACAGCCTCCACACTGAGCCATTCATCACTTGTAAAAGCATAGCCGACATGCATACAGATACAGTTATTGAATATGCGTTATAGTAGTCTGTGTTCCTCTGCACTGTTTCTTTCCCCGTGTTTGTGCATTACTTGTGTCCAGTGATAAATCTGTTTCCCACTGCAGGGGCAATTCAGCATTGATTCACTAATTGCTGCTACTGAGGCGCTAAGTAGAGTGTGAGTGTGTGGCAAGTTAGTACGAAGGGAGAAGCGCACGAAGACGTGAACAAGACCGAGCTCATTCCTAACTGACATGTGCATGTGCAGCGAAAGTTTGTGTACTCACAGAAATCGAGCTGGCTATACAGCACAGTCGCAACTGCAGGCATACAAGCACGATAGCTAAGCAGAAAGTGTTTGCGCTTTCAGGAAGCTTTTGAGTGGCTCTTAAAAGAGCGTTTTCTGTGCGAAAAATGAACTTTGTTTCGGTTCTCACGTCTAACATACGCGCAGTCTGCAGTAGTGATGTTACGTTCGCGACCGATCCAAGTGTTTTGAACGGCTCTTTGGTACGAACGAAGGGATCCGAGTTGCACTTGAGAGTGCAAGAGATTCTTTTTTTATCGTTGCTCCCAAATTTCACTGCCTGCCTTAAATCCAGTCAGTGTAGCATGGTGGTTAAGGAGCAGTACTTGTAACCAAAAGGTTACTGGTTTGATATATGAGAGAGATTCTTTCTTTGTATATTATAATTCATACCAATCTCAGATTTTATCCTTGAATGTATTGTCAAATCATCATTTTTCAGGCTGAAGGGAAGAGACTACATCCAAGCATAGTTTTATGTAATGGATTTAAGCAAAATAAGTTTCTTGAGCTACTGTACAAAATGGACGTGGTTCCCTTAACCACCATCTGTGGTCCAACAGAACATCAGAATACTTTCATTAGGAGGAAAAGCAGAGTAGCTGGTGTAGTGGACTGATACGGTTTAGCATGATGACCATGCTAGAGTGGTGTAACTCCTTATGACAGAGCACTCTAAAAACTAATTCAGAGGACCTTTTATCTCACAACTATATATATATATATATATATATATATATAGTTGTGAGTTTAAAAAATGAAGTTCTATGATATTGTTAGACTTTTTGTTTGTTATTTTCTTGAGCTCTGATGACACACAAATTATACCTATTGTTTCAGCATACTATCATGACTAACCCGAACTTAAAATCTTCGATTCATCAATAAAGAACTAAATTCAAGTTTGAATTCTACCGCGCATGCCTGGACATGTTCTAATTCGTCTGCCTCAAACCGACTGACTGAGGACAAAGTGCGGAAAAGCAAAGCACGTTTTTCACGTAAGGTTAGTGTTATTACAGTTACGAACATATTTTCTTTATGACCCAAAACGACTTGGGTATTTTTCCTTTTGATGGTGATATGATAACGTATTCTGCCCGTTTAGCGGTTGTGTTGAATGTAGACACTGTGCCAATTAGCTATAGCTTCTGATATAGTCCGACAGCCCAGCAGGTGCTCTAAATCTAACGTAGAGTGAAAAGGGGGTAATTTTATGCTTAAAATTATTTGCATTGACCTCTGCCATGTCCTCACCTGGATTGTTTTTGTTCCTTTAAAACATGGGGTAGCCTCAGATCACATCTGTCAAGAAAACACTCAACTCAAGCAAGGGTGAGATCTTCTGAAATACCCAGTTTCTGTTGCCAATGCTGCAGCGTAGGCACAATCTCCACCGAAAGAGTATTTTGAACGTCTTGGTCGACAATTGCAAAAGCAAGAAACTGTCACCTGTTTTCAAAAATTGCAATTTCAAAACTAACCTCTGTGGAACGTTTGCTTCCCACAAAAGTCCCAAGCATACTCCCCACTCATTGGATGAGTTCAAAGACGACTTGCTAAAGAGGTATGTAAACCCTTCAAATACAAATGATTGTAGTGATCAAGTTAATCAGGAGGGTGAGCAGTCTGATATTGATGACATTGAAAAGGATGATGGTGATGTGAGAGAATTGCCAAAGTTGATTGAAAAAAGCTTGGCTCACTTGATGTTGAAACTTGAGAGCATCTTTAACATACCCAACAGATGCATTGATGAGGTTGTAGAGGAGTTGCATTTTATTTCTCATTCAGCCTCAGCTCCCATCATGAAAGACATTTTACAGTCTTGCTTGAGGAGACACAACTGGGAAATTGATGAGGGCATTGTGTCAGAAATGGTGAAGGACCTTTGTGGTGCTAACCCCATTAGCTCTTCCCTGGGTAGTGGCGGTCATCTTTCCTCTGCCTACAAAAGAAGAGAGTATTTTAAAGAGCACTTTTCTGTGGTTGAACCCATTGAGTATGTTCTCAGTAGGGAGCAGAACAGCTTCCAGTATGTCCCCATTCTGAAGTCATTACTTCAGGTTTTGTGCAGGAAAGATATACAGGACTTGATCTTGCATGAGGGAGAAGCTCAGACTACTCTGTATAAGTCATTTTATGTTGGCACTTATTATAAAACCAATGAGCTGTTTTCATGAGATGACCTCACCATTGCTCTCGTTCTCTATGTGGATGACTTTGAGATATGCAATCCTCTTGGTACATCCAGGAAGAGGCACAAAATCACAGCTGTGTATTCGGTGTTAGCTGATGTCCCCTTGTTGCTCCGATCTGCACTAAACTCAATCTTAGTAATTCCGTGCAAGGCTGGGGATATGAAGAGATTTGGTTACAGTGCTGTGTTGGAGCCACTGCTCAAAGATCTTGTGGTCTTAGAGGAGGAAAGACTGTATGTTCCAGCATTGGGCAGAAGAGTCAAAGGCACAGTGTTTAGTGCTGTTGCAGACAATCTCGGGGCCCATTCTATGGGGGGATTTGTTGAGAGCTTTTCCTTTTCATATGTCTCCAGATTTTGTCTAGGTGAGCAGTCAAAGTTTCAAATAGGAGAAGTGAGAACAGGGGCATTCCCACCCAGAATTAAAGAACAACACACACTGCATATTCAGGCTGTACAGGAGAATGCCAGTTTGACTCGTGTGTGGAGTGAAGAGGCAGTGTGCACTGACAGGAAAACTGGAATATTTTGATGTTTTGTCTGGCTATCCACCTGATGTGTTGCATGATCTCTTTGAAGGTATAGTGCCCCTTGAAATGGCACTGTGCCTCAGAGTGTTCATTCAGAGTAAATACTTCACTCTTGAAGAGGTGAACAAATGAAGACACCTCCTCATCTGGGTCAACCAATGATACACTGCTTCTCTCATCAGCTGAAGAAAGCCCAGGCCACCGTTCCCAGCGTTGGCCCTCTGAATTTATAATTCCCCGCTTTGCTTCCAATACAGAGATTCAACTTCAGTCAGCCAATGAAAGCCTCAGTAAGGATGGGACTCTTTTCAGTGCTACAGACCTCATCCCACTACTCCCAGACATTCTTGGAAAATAGCGGAGGCTATTTATGAGTAAACTGCTTATCCATCAAGTCTGCAGATAACTCAAGTAGCAGAGGCCCTGACTCAAAAGCATCCCTGCCTCAAAGAACCAGGGTCCTTTAATGGGTGTTATGGATGGATACAGTGCCTGAAATATAAGATGAACAACTTCAGATCCAAACTTCAAGGTCTCAGCTGTCCTCAACTTGAAGTGAACTCTTTCAAGAAGAAAGTACATGAGCAGACTCCTGCAAAGAATGTGAAAAAATCAAGGAAGGCTGAGGTAAATTACCTACCCCCTCATGCTCAAGGTGAAACTACTGCAAGTTTGGAAAAAGAAAGAGTGGAGCTCCTAAGTGAAGTGATGAAAAGGAATAACTCCAAGGTGGTAGCTCAGAAAATGGATGGTCAAGACATTCTCTCTTCGCAGACAGGAAATAGTTAATGAGGCCCCTGCCATCAGTGACTTCATGGAGCGATGGCCTGCTCAGTTTTATTAGACTAGCATTTTTGTACTATGGATTGATACGGTGTAGATAAATGTCCACTAGAGTTAGAGTAGTTCTCTCAAACCATGTTTCTTTTGTGTGCCCTGCAGATAAATGAAGAATTCAAGAGGATAACAACAGTTAGCCTTGAATCGACCTTTGTGGCCAAGCTGGACCAGTGCACCCCGAAACTGATGGCCTTAGTCCAGTCAAATGGAGGAGCTGCAGGCCTGAAGATCAGGCGCATTAAGGACATGCTTCTTGAGGTATAATTATTAACTAAACTTTATTTTGAATAGACCTTTTTCACAGCAGCCATTTTGACATGAAATAGTAGGGCAAGCAGAGGTGTTGCTAATGACATGAATTAAGGTTACGTTCCATTTAGGTCTAACAGAGCCAGGGTCCTGCTATTGTTTATGCTGGCTCACTGGAAAGGTTCTGCTACACTTAAATGGAACAGAACCTTCGTTAATGTCATTAGTAATACCTGTTCTTGCCCTACTATTTCATGTCAAAATGGCTGCTATCAAAAAGGTCTATTGCATATTATTAATAACATATCTTCTTCATTTCTTCAAATAAATTGCCATCATTGGGGTACGTGTACGTCTGATTTTTATTGAACCCCTGATACATTTTTTTCATGAATCAGGACAACACAGTTGATAGACGGAGAGAAGCTGCCATCTGCTGCCTCGTGGTCTATCTTGGAGAGAATGAGGAGGACCTTTTCAAAGAGTACAGTGTAAGTAATTCAGTACCCTTTAACGTGAACCTTTAAGCTGTGGCTTATTTCCATGTTGATTTAAGTCACACAGATTATTGTTTGAACATAAGTTGTATTCTCTTTAGTATCTTGTCCTTTTCTGCAACTAGCAAAAAGCAGTGTTTTATATTGATGGAACACATTTCTTGAGTAATTTATTGTAGTAATGACTGTAGTATAGTAATTTGTGGAGTAATTGAGACTGTGTATGATATAGTCTATGTATTGGGGTTAAAAAAGGATGTCTCCATTGGTCAGTTGGATTCATTAAATAACACATGGTTTGAAAACTGTGGAAGATGTACCATAGAAATGGTAACGGAATGGATTACAGTCAATAGTCCAATAACGGCTTTTGGCTGGGCCTTCGGTGTGACTTGTTTTACAAGCAGGTAAAAATGTAGTAGGGGAGAAATAAGCATTCATTCTGACACTAAAAAAGAATAAAAATCAGAATTCCATTCCTTCCTGAAATGTTAAGACTGGCTTTGCATTAAGCATTGTTACAGCCAACACTTCCCCTACTGGACAAAACTGAAATTCAGTCAACCTGTTTATTGTTTTTCACTTTTCTGATCTTACTGTGGTGTCATGAAAATTTTGTCACAATGAAAAGCAGTACACTTGAAAAAAAGCTGACATAGTAAATGTGTTTTATGGTAATAGAAAAATATGCATTTCAAACAAAAAGTCACGGGGAATGAAATGGCCCTCTGTTGCGCTCATAAAATATTTCATTTTTGCCTGTTAATAAATCTGACCTTTAATCTTTTTCTGTCTCACGGATTACATGTCAGTCAGTTTGCTTTTGAAAATGCTGCCTACATTTTGTTGTTTTTCGCAGACATCACAATCCATTTTTGAACAACTTTAGCATTTAAAAAAAGAACAATGTCAATAATATCTCATTGATTCAGCCTGGGAATATTAAGTACTCTCTGGCAGACAGATGTCGGACGAATTGTCAAATTCTGCATCATCTCCATGATTTGCGATGACGTTTGGGATAGGATTCCCCTTTACTGAGTTTTTTACACTGTTAATGACATGCGGCATCTTGCACGCCTCTTTGGTGTTTATCTGTATTAGAGAAAGTTATTCCTGATTACTGTAGAACGTAACGACACTCACAGCTTTGGGTAAATTAAAATAACTCTTCAATGGAAACTAAACAATCGGCATTCCTCATTGACAGGACCACCTCCACACTTAACACCTTGCTGGTGTCTGAAAAGGCAACATCCCCATAGGAATGCGCACCTTCACTTCGACCCATTGTTCCATTAGGGTACATATCCGAAGGATTGCAGGTCTCAGCACTCGATATCCACCACCTTGGGTGAACGGTACCAAACTACTGCGCTCCCATTTGTTCTCCGCCCTGGAACCTCTTCCGCGAAGAGATGCACAACATGACCGAGATCTCCTTCCAGCGGAGCTGCGCGTGCTTTCAGGCGCCACCCAGCGGTGCGCAAAAGAGGAAATATCAGAGATACTCCAAAAGCCACAGGACATATTTGGGACTCATTGCCTGTGTCATTCAAGAGTCTCCCAACAAGAGACTCACCTTCTGCCAGGTAAGAAAAGCTTTGAGTCTTCCATCGCACGGATGGATACGCTTCTGTTCTCTTGTGCCCGAGGTGGCTCGCGTTTATAGCGTTTTCTAAACACATGTCATGTACAGAATGAAAGGTCATTTAATATGAAGAATATGGCACCGTCACGACGTCAGTGATTTGACTCTTGTAAAACGCTTGTGAAAACGTACAAAAAAAAAAAACACTGGCAGCTGCATGAATCATATTCAGTTGCCCACTGAATTAACAATTTGGTCTCTTTTTTTCCAGATAATGGACAAGTTGGAAGCTTTCGTCTCAGGGGACAGAAAGGGTCTTGTAAATAATATCAGAGTCTGCTTGTCATCCAACGACTGTTTTGTCAAGGTATGTGTCTCAAACTATGCTGTTGATCAAGGATGTGGGACCATTCCTCTATGTAGTTGTTTGTTTCTTTGTTTGTTTGTTTTAAGACCAGTACTCTGCGATTACAACAATCCAACCATGTCTTTGTTTTGTAGGTGCCTGTCAATCCAGATCAACCACATTCAAAAAGAAATTTCTGGAAAGTTGATGAAAGCCGGATCACTCCAAAAATATTTCGACGCCACTTCAAGGGCATGCTGGACATCTTCCCCGAACTGGCTTCCAGAGTGAAAGGGAACGCAAACACACGTCCGGACAATTTCAAAGTCATCAACGCACCAGAGCCAAGTTGCCCTGTATGTATTTGTCAAACAGGTTAACGCACAGTACCGGTTAATTACTTTTCTGACAAAAGGGTTGCAATCGCCATCACAGACGAGAGAGTTTACACACACACACAAAAAAAGATCATTGGCTGAGCGGGCTGACGCGTTCTTGTCAGGATGGCCGAGTGGTCTAAGGCGCCAGACTCAAGGTGTTTAACCTTCCCTTACAGTGTGGGTTTTCTGGTCTCTGAATGGAGGCGTGGGTTCGTTGACAGAGCTTTTACCTTAATCTCATCCTATACGGCCACTGCCTTCTAACTCACGGCGATACATGCTGTATACGTCCCTGATCCAGCAGAGTCGAAAGGAAACACAGCAATTCTTTAATAGGTATGTTTCAATTTATTAATTAACTTTCATTTAAACTCATTAGCCCAATCAAAAACCAAAGTGTTATGTAAAACGCTTGTGAAAACGTACAAAAAAAACACTGGCAGCTGCATGAATCATAAGGTGTTGCCCACTGAATTAACAATTTGGTTTCTTTTTTTTCCAGATAATGGACAAGTTGGAAGCTTTCGTCTCAGGGGACAGAAAGGGTCTTGTAAATAATATCAGAGTCTGCTTGTCATCCAACGACTGTTTTGTCAAGGTATGTGTCTCAAACTATGCTGTTGATCAAGGATGTGGGACCATTCCTCTATGTAGTTGTTTGTTTGTTTCTTTCTTTGTTTTAAGACCAGGACTCTGCGATTTCAACAATCCAAACATGTCTTTGTTTTGTAGGTGCCTGTCAATCCAGATCAACCACATTCAAAAAGAAATTTCTGGAAAGTTGATGAAAGCCGGATCACTCCAAAAATATTTCGACGCCACTTCAAGGGCATGCTGGACATCTTCCCCGAACTGGCTTCCAGAGTGAAAGGGAACGCAAACACACGTCCGGACAATTTCAAAGTCATCAACGCACCAGAGCCAAGTTGCCCTGCTGTCCAGAAGGCATGCACCACCAAGTTCAACGGTCCGTTTTCCATCGAGTCTATTTTGAAGAAGGACCCCAAATCGCATCCGTGCTCCAAAACTGGCGCCTTATCCTTTGTGTCCGCTACGTCGCACGGAGTAGCTCAACCGTTTTCGTGCACACCGATAGCAGCTGCAGCCAAAGGGAAAACTAGCTGGGAGAAACATATCTGTGGGCCAACAGAAAACAGAATTGCGTTCGGAGAGCTCATGAATCAGGATGCAAGCTTTCTGCTCTCTAAGGACCGCTGTTATTCAACTTACTCGGCTGCAGAAATTCTGCGCGTTTCAGAAGTGTGCAATGCAATCAGGCCCCTCAAGAGGATTCGCATGTCTCCAGACGCGCCCGTCATAATCTCTCCTAGAGGAATGATTGCCTCTCAGCTCCACCATTCAATTTTTGCAAATGACTACTTCTTGAACAATTCGTAATAAATCTTTATTGTCCTAAATGGTGTCCTTGTATTATTTTACAAGTAGCATTGAGACTGCAGTACGCCAGCGATGAAATGTCCTTTAAAGATGTCATGCAACGTACCCGTGACGTACATAGAGCAGCTTAGATAAACTACCCCTTGGCAGAAATGGCTTGATGTATTTGTCAAACAGGTTAACGTACAGTACTGGTTAATTACTTTTCTGACAAAAGGGTTGCATCGCCATCACAGACGAGAGAGTTTACACACACACAAAAAAGATCATTGGCTGAGCGGGCTGACGCGTTCTTGTCAGGATGGCCGAGTGGTCTAAGGCGCCAGACTCAAGGTGTTTAACCTTCCCTTACAGTGTGGGTTTTCTGGTCTCTGAATGGAGGCGTGGGTTCGAATCCCACTTCTGACAGAGCTTTTCACCTTAATCTCATTCCTAAACGGCCACTGCCTTCTAACTCACGGCGATACATGCTGTATACGTCCCTGATCCAGCAGAGTCGAAAGGAAACACAGCAATTTCAATTTTTATTATTATTATTTTTTTTTACCTGATATCCTATGATTCATGATGGACTGCTGTGATGTTTTTATCCTGTAGCACTTTGAGATTGCTTCAAATGTAAAGTGCGTTACAAATAAAATGTATTATTATTATTAATGCTAACACATTTTACACACCAGTTCATCACCAAACTCTTTCAGAGATTTCAAAAACCACTTGTTGAAATGTCAAAAACAGCGTCATGCATGACTCTGCCTTGGATCGTTTTCTTCTCTTCATTACAATTACTCGAAAGTAACATCAGAAGTACTTGCAAACGAATTAAATTTACATCATTGCTGAATGCCTTCTTACCCGGTAACCTATAACTCTCTGCTTTAATAGGTATGTTTCACTTATTTATTAATTAACTTTCATTTAAACTCATTAGCCCAATCAACACGCCTAACCAAAGTGTTATGTTAATCGTAAGGGAGGGTGCCCTAAGCTGTCAATTCCTTGCATTCCATAAGTGATCTTTCAGTTAAACCTCATTTCATATTTAGAATCTCTCAACAGCAACGCTTGCCACCTTCAAGTGAATAATCACCTCAATCAATCAAGGTGATGACTGGGGTAAAATTCTCTAATTCCATGTAGTTTGGGAACGGACCATATCTTCATATGAAACAAATGTATTCGCAGCGCAATAATTTCGTCCCACATGGAAAAAAAATTCACGGGGAATAAAATGAACCTCTGTTGCGCTCATAAAATATTTCATTTTTGCCTGTGAATGAATCTGACCTTTAATCTTTTTCTGTCTCACGGATTACATGTCAGTCAGTTTGCTTTCGAAAATGCTGCCTACATTTTGTTGTTTTTCGCAGACATCACAATCCATTTTTGAACAACTTTAGCATTTAAAAAAAGAACAATGTCAATAATATCTCATTGATTCAGCCTGGGAATATTAAGTACTCTCTGGCAGACAGATGTCGGACGAATTGTCAAATTCTGCATCATCTCCATGATTTGCGATGACGTTTGGGATAGGATTCCCCTTTACTGAGTTTTCTACACTGTTAATGACATGCGGCATCTTGCACGCCTCTTTGGTGTTTATCTGTATTAGAGAAAGTTATTCCTGATTACTGTAGAACGTAACGACACTCACAGCTTTGGGTAAATTAAAATAACTCTTCAATGGAAACTAAACAATCGGCATTCCTCATTGACAGGACCACCTCCACACTTAACACCTTGCTGGTGTCTGAAAAGGCAACATCCCCATAGGAATGCGCACCTTCACTTCGACCCATTGTTCCATTAGGGTACATATCCGAAGGATTGCAGGTCTCCAGCACTCGATATCCACCACCTTGGGTGAACGGTACCAAACTACTGCGCTCCCATTTGTTCTCCGCCCTGGAACCTCTTCCGCGAAGAGATGCACAACATGACCGAGATCTCCTTCGAGCGGAGCTGCGCGTGCTTTCAGGCGCCACCCAGCGGTGCGCAAAGGAGGAAATATCAGAGATACTCCAAAAGCCACAGGACATATTTGGGACTCATTGCCTGTGTCATTCAAGAGTCTCCCAACAAGAGACTCACCTTCTGCCAGGTAAGAAAAGCTTTGAGTCTTCCATCGCACGGATGGATACGCTTCTGTTCTCTTGTGCCCGAGGTGGCTCGCGTTTATAGCGTTTTCTAAACACATGTCATGTACAGAATGAAAGGTCATTTAATATGAAGAATATGGCACCGTCACGACGTCAGTGATTTGACTCTTGTAAAACGCTTGTGAAAACGTACAAAAAAAAAAAAACACTGGCAGCTGCATGAATCATAAGGTGTTGCCCACTGAATTAACAATTTGGTCTCTTTTTTTTTCCAGATAATGGACAAGTTGGAAGCTTTCGTCTCAGGGGACAGAAAGGGTCTTGTAAATAATATCAGAGTCTGCTTGTCATCCAACGACTGTTTTGTCAAGGTATGTGTCTCAAACTATGCTGTTGATCAAGGATGTGGGACCATTCCTCTATGTAGTTGTTTGTTTCTTTGTTTGTTTGTTTTTTTAAGACCAGTACTCTGCGATTACAACAATCCAAGCATGTCTTTGTTTTGTAGGTGCCTGTCAATCCAGATCAACCACATTCAAAAAGAAATTTCTGGAAAGTTGATGAAAGCCGGATCACTCCAAAAATATTTCGACGCCACTTCAAGGGCATGCTGGACATCTTCCCCGAACTGGCTTCCAGAGTGAAAGGGAACGCAAACACACGTCCGGACAATTTCAAAGTCATCAACGCACCAGAGCCAAGTTGCCCTGCTGTCCAGAAGGCATGCACCACCAAGTTCAACGGTCCGTTTTCCATCGAGTCTATTTTGAAGAAGGACCCCAAATCGCATCCGTGCTCCAAAACTGGCGCCTTATCCTTTGTGTCCGCTACGTCGCACGGAGTAGCTCAACCGTTTTCGTGCACACCGATAGCAGCTGCAGCCAAAGGGAAAACTAGCTGGGAGAAACATATCTGTGGGCCAACAGAAAACAGAATTGCGTTCGGAGAGCTCATGAATCAGGATGCAAGCTTTCTGCTCTCTAAGGACCGCTGTTATTCAACTTACTCGGCTGCAGAAATTCTGCGCGTTTCAGAAGTGTGCAATGCAATCAGGCCCCTCAAGAGGATGCGCGTGTTTCCAGACGCGCCCGTCATAATCTCTCCTAGAGGAATGATTGCCTCTCAGCTCCACCATTCAATTTTTGCAAATGACTACTTCTTGAACAATTCGTAATAAATCTTTATTGTCCTAAATGGTGTCCTTGTATTATTTTACAAGTAGCATTGAGACTGCAGTACGCCAGCGATGAAATGTCCTTTAAAGATATCATGCAACGTACCCGTGACGTACATAGAGCAGCTTAGATAAACTACCCCTTGGCAGAAATGGCTTGATGTATTTGTCAAACAGGTTAACGTACAGTACTGGTTAATTACTTTTCTGACAAAAGGGTTGCAATCGCCATCACAGACGAGAGAGTTTACACACACACAAAAAAAGATCATTGGCTGAGCGGGCTGACGCGTTCTTGTCAGGATGGCCGAGTGGTCTAAGGCGCCAGACTCAAGGTGTTTAACCTTCCCTTACAGTGTGGGTTTTCTGGTCTCTGAATGGAGGCGTGGGTTCGAATCCCACTTCTGACAGAGCTTTTCACCTTAATCTCATTCTAAACGGCCACTGCCTTCTAACTCACGGCGACACATGCTGTATACGTCCCTGATCCAGCAGAGTCGAAAGGAAACACAGCAATTTCAATTTTTATTATTATTATTTTTTTTTTACCTGATATCCTATGATTCATGATGGACTGCTGTGATGTTTTTATCCTGTAGCACTTTGAGATTGCTTCAAATGTAAAGTGCGTTACAAATAAAATGTATTATTATTATTAATGCTAACACATTTTACACACCAGTTCATCACCAAACTCTTTCAGAGATTTCAAAAACCACTTGTTGAAATGTCAAAAACAGCGTCATGCATGACTCTGCCTTGGATCGTTTTCTTCTCTTCATTACAATTACTCGAAAGTAACATCAGAAGTACTTGCAAACGAATTAAATTTACATCATTGCTGAATGCCTTCTTACCCGGTAACCTATAACTCTCTGCTTTAATAGGTATGTTTCACTTATTTATTAATTAACTTTCATTTAAACTCCTTAGCCCAATCAACACGCCTAACCAAAGTGTTATGTTAATCGTAAGGGAGGGTGCCCTAAGCTGTCAATTCCTTGCATTCCATAAGTGTTCCATTCAGTTAAACCTCATTTCATATTTGGAATCTCTCAACAGCAACGCTTGCCACCTTCAAGTGAATAATCACCTCAATCAATCAAGGTGATGACTGGGGTAAAATTCTCTAATTCCATGTAGTTTGGGAACGGACCATATCTTCATATGAAACAAATGTATTCGCAGCGCAATAATTTCGTCCCACATGGAAAAAAAATTCACGGGGAATAAAATGAACCTCTGTTGCGCTCATAAAATATTTCATTTTTGCCCGTTAATGAATCTGACCTTTAATTTTTCTCTCTCTCACGGATTACATGTCAGTCAGTTTGCTTTCGAAAATGCTGCCTACATTTTGTTGTTTTTCGCAGACATCACAATCCATTTTTGAACAACTTTAGCATTTAAAAAAAGAACAATGTCAATAATATCTCATTGATTCAGCCTGGGAATATTAAGTACTCTCTGGCAGACAGATGTCGGACGAATTGTCAAATTCTGCATCATCTCCATGATTTGCGATGACGTTTGGGATAGGATTCCCCTTTACTGAGTTTTCTACACTGTTAATGACATGCGGCATCTTGCACGCCTCTTTGGTGTTTATCTGTATTAGAGAAAGTTATTCCTGATTACTGTAGAACGTAACGACACTCACAGCTTTGGGTAAATTAAAATAACTCTTCAATGGAAACTAAACAATCGGCATTCCTCATTGACAGGACCACCTCCACACTTAACACCTTGCTGGTGTCTGAAAAGGCAACATCCCCATAGGAATGCGCACCTTCACTTCGACCCATTGTTCCATTAGGGTACATATCCGAAGGATTGCAGGTCTCCAGCACTCGATATCCACCACCTTGGGTGAACGGTACCAAACTACTGCGCTCCCATTTGTTCTCCGCCCTGGAACCTCTTCCGCGAAGAGATGCACAACATGACCGAGATCTCCTTCCAGCGGAGCTGCGCGTGCTTTCAGGCGCCACCCAGCGGTGCGCAAAGGAGGAAATATCAGAGATACTCCAAAAGCCACAGGACATATTTGGGACTCATTGCCTGTGTCATTCAAGAGTCTCCCAACAAGAGACTCACCTTCTGCCAGGTAAGAAAAGCTTTGAGTCTTCCATCGCACGGATGGATACGCTTCTGTTCTCTTGTGCCCGAGGTGGCTCGCGTTTATAGCGTTTTCTAAACACATGTCATGTACAGAATGAAAGGTCATTTAATATGAAGAATATGGCACCGTCACGACGTCAGTGATTTGACTCTTGTAAAACGCTTGTGAAAACGTACAAAAAAAAAAAACACTGGCAGCTGCATGAATCATAAGGTGTTGCCCACTGAATTAACAATTTGGTTTCTTTTTTTTCCAGATAATGGACAAGTTGGAAGCTTTCGTCTCAGGGGACAGAAAGGGTCTTGTAAATAATATCAGAGTCTGCTTGTCATCCAACGACTGTTTTGTCAAGGTATGTGTCTCAAACTATGCTGTTGATCAAGGATGTGGGACCATTCCTCTATGTAGTTGTTTGTTTCTTTGTTTGTTTGTTTTAAGACCAGGACTCTGCGATTACAACAATCCAAACATGTCTTTGTTTTGTAGGTGCCTGTCAATCCAGATCAACCACATTCAAAAAGAAATTTCTGGAAAGTTGATGAAAGCCGGATCACTCCAAAAATATTTCGACGCCACTTCAAGGGCATGCTGGACATCTTCCCGAACTGGCTTCCAGAGTGAAAGGGAACGCAAACACACGTCCGGACAATTTCAAAGTCATCAACGCACCAGAGCCAAGTTGCCCTGCTGTCCAGAAGGCATGCACCACCAAGTTCAACGGTCCGTTTTCCATCGAGTCTATTTTGAAGAAGGACCCCAAATCGCATCCGTGCTCCAAAACTGGCGCCTTATCCTTTGTGTCCGCTACGTCGCACGGAGTAGCTCAACCGTTTTCGTGCACACCGATAGCAGCTGCAGCCAAAGGGAAAACTAGCTGGGAGAAACATATCTGTGGGCCAACAGAAAACAGAATTGCGTTCGGAGAGCTCATGAATCAGGATGCAAGCTTTCTGCTCTCTAAGGACCGCTGTTATTCAACTTACTCGGCTGCAGAAATTCTGCGCGTTTCAGAAGTGTGCAATGCAATCAGGCCCCTCAAGAGGATGCGCGTGTGTCCAGACGCGCCCGTCATAATCTCTCCTAGAGGAATGATTGCCTCTCAGCTCCACCATTCAATTTTTGCAAATGACTACTTCTTGAACAATTCGTAATAAATCTTTATTGTCCTAAATGGTGTCCTTGTATTATTTTACAAGTAGCATTGAGACTGCAGTACGCCAGCGATGAAATGTCCTTTAAAGATGTCATGCAACGTACCCGTGACGTACATAGAGCAGCTTAGATAAACTACCCCTTGGCAGAAATGGCTTGATGTATTTGTCAAACAGGTTAACGTACAGTACTGGTTAATTACTTTTCTGACAAAAGGGTTGCAATCGCCATCACAGACGAGAGAGTTTACACACACACAAAAAAAGATCATTGGCTGAGCGGGCTGACGCGTTCTTGTCAGGATGGCCGAGTGGTCTAAGGCGCCAGACTCAAGGTGTTTAACCTTCCCTTACAGTGTGGGTTTTCTGGTCTCTGAATGGAGGCGTGGGTTCGAATCCCACTTCTGACAGAGCTTTTCACCTTAATCTCATTCTAAACGGCCACTGCCTTCTAACTCACGGCGACACATGCTGTATACGTCCCTGATCCAGCAGAGTCGAAAGGAAACACAGCAATTTCAATTTTTATTATTATTATTATTTTTTTTACCTGATATCCTATGATTCATGATGGACTGCTGTGATGTTTTTATCCTGTAGCACTTTGAGATTGCTTCAAATGTAAAGTGCGTCACAAATACAATGTATTATTATTATTAATGCTAACACATTTTACACACCAGTTCATCACCAAACTCTTTCAGAGATTTCAAAACCACTTGTTGAAATGTCAAAAACAGCGTCATGCATGACTCTGCCTTGGATCGTTTTCTTCTCTTCATTACAATTACTCGAAAGTAACATCAGAAGTACTTGCAAACGAATTAAATTTACATCATTGCTGAATGCCTTCTTACCCGGTAACCTATAACTCTCTGCTTTAATAGGTATGTTTCACTTATTTATTAATTAACTTTCATTTAAACTCCTTAGCCCAATCAACACGCCTAACCAAAGTGTTATGTTAATCGTAAGGGAGGGTGCCCTAAGCTGTCAATTCCTTGCATTCCATAAGTGTTCCATTCAGTTAAACCTCATTTCATATTTGGAATCTCTCAACAGCAACGCTTGCCACCTTCAAGTGAATAATCACCTCAATCAATCAAGGTGATGACTGGGGTAAAATTCTCTAATTCCATGTAGTTTGGGAACGGACCATATCTTCATATGAAACAAATGTATTCGCAGCGCAATAATTTCGTCCCACATGGAAAAAAAATTCACGGGGAATAAAATGAACCTCTGTTGCGCTCATAAAATATTTCATTTTTGCCCGTTAATGAATCTGACCTTTAATTTTTCTCTCTCTCACGGATTACATGTCAGTCAGTTTGCTTTCGAAAATGCTGCCTACATTTTGTTGTTTTTCGCAGACATCACAATCCATTTTTGAACAACTTTAGCATTTAAAAAAAGAACAATGTCAATAATATCTCATTGATTCAGCCTGGGAATATTAAGTACTCTCTGGCAGACAGATGTCGGACGAATTGTCAAATTCTGCATCATCTCCATGATTTGCGATGACGTTTGGGATAGGATTCCCCTTTACTGAGTTTTCTACACTGTTAATGACATGCGGCATCTTGCACGCCTCTTTGGTGTTTATCTGTATTAGAGAAAGTTATTCCTGATTACTGTAGAACGTAACGACACTCACAGCTTTGGGTAAATTAAAATAACTCTTCAATGGAAACTAAACAATCGGCATTCCTCATTGACAGGACCACCTCCACACTTAACACCTTGCTGGTGTCTGAAAAGGCAACATCCCCATAGGAATGCGCACCTTCACTTCGACCCATTGTTCCATTAGGGTACATATCCGAAGGATTGCAGGTCTCCAGCACTCGATATCCACCACCTTGGGTGAACGGTACCAAACTACTGCGCTCCCATTTGTTCTCCGCCCTGGAACCTCTTCCGCGAAGAGATGCACAACATGACCGAGATCTCCTTCCAGCGGAGCTGCGCGTGCTTTCAGGCGCCACCCAGCGGTGCGCAAAGGAGGAAATATCAGAGATACTCCAAAAGCCACAGTACATATTTGGGACTCATTGCCTGTGTCATTCAAGAGTCTCCCAACAAGAGACTCACCTTCTGCCAGGTAAGAAAAGCTTTGAGTCTTCCATCGCACGGATGGATACGCTTCTGTTCTCTTGTGCCCGAGGTGGCTCGCGTTTATAGCGTTTTCTAAACACATGTCATGTACAGAATGAAAGGTCATTTAATATGAAGAATATGGCACCGTCACGACGTCAGTGATTTGACTCTTGTAAAACGCTTGTGAAAACGTACAAAAAAAAAAAACACTGGCAGCTGCATGAATCATAAGGTGTTGCCCACTGAATTAACAATTTGGTCTCTTTTTTTTCCAGATAATGGACAAGTTGGAAGCTTTCGTCTCAGGGGACAGAAAGGGTCTTGTAAATAATATCAGAGTCTGCTTGTCATCCAACGACTGTTTTGTCAAGGTATGTGTCTCAAACTATGCTGTTGATCAAGGATGTGGGACCATTCCTCTATGTAGTTGTTTGTTTCTTTGTTTGTTTGTTTTAAGACCAGTACTCTGCGATTACAACAATCCAAGCATGTCTTTGTTTTGTAGGTGCCTGTCAATCCAGATCAACCACATTCAAAAAGAAATTTCTGGAAAGTTGATGAAAGCCGGATCACTCCAAAAATATTTCGACGCCACTTCAAGGGCATGCTGGACATCTTCCCGAACTGGCTTCCAGAGTGAAAGGGAACGCAAACACACGTCCGGACAATTTCAAAGTCATCAACGCACCAGAGCCAAGTTGCCCTGCTGTCCAGAAGGCATGCACCACCAAGTTCAACGGTCCGTTTTCCATCGAGTCTATTTTGAAGAAGGACCCCAAATCGCATCCGTGCTCCAAAACTGGCGCCTTATCCTTTGTGTCCGCTACGTCGCACGGAGTAGCTCAACCGTTTTCGTGCACACCGATAGCAGCTGCAGCCAAAGGGAAAACTAGCTGGGAGAAACATATCTGTGGGCCAACAGAAAACAGAATTGCGTTCGGAGAGCTCATGAATCAGGATGCAAGCTTTCTGCTCTCTAAGGACCGCTGTTATTCAACTTACTCGGCTGCAGAAATTCTGCGCGTTTCAGAAGTGTGCAATGCAATCAGGCCCCTCAAGAGGATGCGCGTGTGTCCAGACGCGCCCGTCATAATCTCTCCTAGAGGAATGATTGCCTCTCAGCTCCACCATTCAATTTTTGCAAATGACTACTTCTTGAACAATTCGTAATAAATCTTTATTGTCCTAAATGGTGTCCTTGTATTATTTTACAAGTAGCATTGAGACTGCAGTACGCCAGCGATGAAATGTCCTTTAAAGATGTCATGCAACGTACCCGTGACGTACATAGAGCAGCTTAGATAAACTACCCCTTGGCAGAAATGGCTTGATGTATTTGTCAAACAGGTTAACGTACAGTACTGGTTAATTACTTTTCTGACAAAAGGGTTGCAATCGCCATCACAGACGAGAGAGTTTACACACACACAAAAAAAAGATCATTGGCTGAGCGGGCTGACGCGTTCTTGTCAGGATGGCCGAGTGGTCTAAGGCGCCAGACTCAAGGTGTTTAACCTTCCCTTACAGTGTGGGTTTTCTGGTCTCTGAATGGAGGCGTGGGTTCGAATCCCACTTCTGACAGAGCTTTTCACCTTAATCTCATTCTAAACGGCCACTGCCTTCTAACTCACGGCGACACATGCTGTATACGTCCCTGATCCAGCAGAGTCGAAAGGAAACACAGCAATTTCAATTTTTATTATTATTATTTTTTTTTACCTGATATCCTATGATTCATGATGGACTGCTGTGATGTTTTTATCCTGTAGCACTTTGAGATTGCTTCAAATGTAAAGTGCGTCACAAATACAATGTATTATTATTATTAATGCTAACACATTTTACACACCAGTTCATCACCAAACTCTTTCAGAGATTTCAAAAACCACTTGTTGAAATGTCAAAAACAGCGTCATGCATGACTCTGCCTTGGATCGTTTTCTTCTCTTCATTACAATTACTCGAAAGTAACATCAGAAGTACTTGCAAACGAATTAAATTTACATCATTGCTGAATGCCTTCTTACCCGGTAACCTATAACTCTCTGCTTTAATAGGTATGTTTCACTTATTTATTAATTAACTTTCATTTAAACTCCTTAGCCCAATCAACACGCCTAACCAAAGTGTTATGTTAATCGTAAGGGAGGGTGCCCTAAGCTGTCAATTCCTTGCATTCCATAAGTGTTCCATTCAGTTAAACCTCATTTCATATTTGGAATCTCTCAACAGCAACGCTTGCCACCTTCAAGTGAATAATCACCTCAATCAATCAAGGTGATGACTGGGGTAAAATTCTCTAATTCCATGTAGTTTGGGAACGGACCATATCTTCATATGAAACAAATGTATTCGCAGCGCAATAATTTCGTCCCACATGGAAAAAAAATTCACGGGGAATAAAATGAACCTCTGTTGCGCTCATAAAATATTTCATTTTTGCCCGTTAATGAATCTGACCTTTAATTTTTCTCTCTCTCACGGATTACATGTCAGTCAGTTTGCTTTCGAAAATGCTGCCTACATTTTGTTGTTTTTCGCAGACATCACAATCCATTTTTGAACAACTTTAGCATTTAAAAAAAGAACAATGTCAATAATATCTCATTGATTCAGCCTGGGAATATTAAGTACTCTCTGGCAGACAGATGTCGGACGAATTGTCAAATTCTGCATCATCTCCATGATTTGCGATGACGTTTGGGATAGGATTCCCTTTACTGAGTTTTCTACACTGTTAATGACATGCGGCATCTTGCACGCCTCTTTGGTGTTTATCTGTATTAGAGAAAGTTATTCCTGATTACTGTAGAACGTAACGACACTCACAGCTTTGGGTAAATTAAAATAACTCTTCAATGGAAACTAAACAATCGGCATTCCTCATTGACAGGACCACCTCCACACTTAACACCTTGCTGGTGTCTGAAAAGGCAACATCCCCATAGGAATGCGCACCTTCACTTCGACCCATTGTTCCATTAGGGTACATATCCGAAGGATTGCAGGTCTCCAGCACTCGATATCCACCACCTTGGGTGAACGGTACCAAACTACTGCGCTCCCATTTGTTCTCCGCCCTGGAACCTCTTCCGCGAAGAGATGCACAACATGACCGAGATCTCCTTCCAGCGGAGCTGCGCGTGCTTTCAGGCGCCACCCAGCGGTGCGCAAAGGAGGAAATATCAGAGATACTCCAAAAGCCACAGTACATATTTGGGACTCATTGCCTGTGTCATTCAAGAGTCTCCCAACAAGAGACTCACCTTCTGCCAGGTAAGAAAAGCTTTGAGTCTTCCATCGCACGGATGGATACGCTTCTGTTCTCTTGTGCCCGAGGTGGCTCGCGTTTATAGCGTTTTCTAAACACATGTCATGTACAGAATGAAAGGTCATTTAATATGAAGAATATGGCACCGTCACGACGTCAGTGATTTGACTCTTGTAAAACGCTTGTGAAAACGTACAAAAAAAAAAAAAAACACTGGCAGCTGCATGAATCATAAGGTGTTGCCCACTGAATTAACAATTTGGTCTCTTTTTTTCCAGATAATGGACAAGTTGGAAGCTTTCGTCTCAGGGGACAGAAAGGGTCTTGTAAATAATATCAGAGTCTGCTTGTCATCCAACGACTGTTTTGTCAAGGTATGTGTCTCAAACTATGCTGTTGATCAAGGATGTGGGACCATTCCTCTATGTAGTTGTTTGTTTCTTTGTTTGTTTGTTTTAAGACCAGTACTCTGCGATTACAACAATCCAAGCATGTCTTTGTTTTGTAGGTGCCTGTCAATCCAGATCAACCACATTCAAAAAGAAATTTCTGGAAAGTTGATGAAAGCCGGATCACTCCAAAAATATTTCGACGCCACTTCAAGGGCATGCTGGACATCTTCCCCGAACTGGCTTCCAGAGTGAAAGGGAACGCAAACACACGTCCGGACAATTTCAAAGTCATCAACGCACCAGAGCCAAGTTGCCCTGCTGTCCAGAAGGCATGCACCACCAAGTTCAACGGTCCGTTTTCCATCGAGTCTATTTTGAAGAAGGACCCCAAATCGCATCCGTGCTCCAAAACTGGCGCCTTATCCTTTGTGTCCGCTACGTCGCACGGAGTAGCTCAACCGTTTTCGTGCACACCGATAGCAGCTGCAGCCAAAGGGAAAACTAGCTGGGAGAAACATATCTGTGGGCCAACAGAAAACAGAATTGCGTTCGGAGAGCTCATGAATCAGGATGCAAGCTTTCTGCTCTCTAAGGACCGCTGTTATTCAACTTACTCGGCTGCAGAAATTCTGCGCGTTTCAGAAGTGTGCAATGCAATCAGGCCCCTCAAGAGGATGCGCGTGTGTCCAGACGCGCCCGTCATAATCTCTCCTAGAGGAATGATTGCCTCTCAGCTCCACCATTCAATTTTTGCAAATGACTACTTCTTGAACAATTCGTAATAAATCTTTATTGTCCTAAATGGTGTCCTTGTATTATTTTACAAGTAGCATTGAGACTGCAGTACGCCAGCGATGAAATGTCCTTTAAAGATGTCATGCAACGTACCCGTGACGTACATAGAGCAGCTTAGATAAACTACCCCTTGGCAGAAATGGCTTGATGTATTTGTCAAACAGGTTAACGTACAGTACTGGTTAATTACTTTTCTGACAAAAGGGTTGCAATCGCCATCACAGACGAGAGAGTTTACACACACACAAAAAAAGATCATTGGCTGAGCGGGCTGACGCGTTCTTGTCAGGATGGCCGAGTGGTCTAAGGCGCCAGACTCAAGGTGTTTAACCTTCCCTTACAGTGTGGGTTTTCTGGTCTCTGAATGGAGGCGTGGGTTCGAATCCCACTTCTGACAGAGCTTTTCACCTTAATCTCATTCTAAACGGCCACTGCCTTCTAACTCACGGCGACACATGCTGTATACGTCCCTGATCCAGCAGAGTCGAAAGGAAACACAGCAATTTCAATTTTTATTATTATTATTTTTTTTTTTTTACCTGATATCCTATGATTCATGATGGACTGCTGTGATGTTTTTATCCTGTAGCACTTTGAGATTGCTTCAAATGTAAAGTGCGTCACAAATACAATGTATTATTATTATTAATGCTAACACATTTTACACACCAGTTCATCACCAAACTCTTTCAGAGATTTCAAAAACCACTTGTTGAAATGTCAAAAACAGCGTCATGCATGACTCTGCCTTGGATCGTTTTCTTCTCTTCATTACAATTACTCGAAAGTAACATCAGAAGTACTTGCAAACGAATTAAATTTACATCATTGCTGAATGCCTTCTTACCCGGTAACCTATAACTCTCTGCTTTAATAGGTATGTTTCACTTATTTATTAATTAACTTTCATTTAAACTCCTTAGCCCAATCAACACGCCTAACCAAAGTGTTATGTTAATCGTAAGGGAGGGTGCCCTAAGCTGTCAATTCCTTGCATTCCATAAGTGTTCCATTCAGTTAAACCTCATTTCATATTTGGAATCTCTCAACAGCAACGCTTGCCACCTTCAAGTGAATAATCACCTCAATCAATCAAGGTGATGACTGGGGTAAAATTCTCTAATTCCATGTAGTTTGGGAACGGACCATATCTTCATATGAAACAAATGTATTCGCAGCGCAATAATTTCGTCCCACATGGAAAAAAAATTCACGGGGAATAAAATGAACCTCTGTTGCGCTCATAAAATATTTCATTTTTGCCCGTTAATGAATCTGACCTTTAATCTTTTTCTGTCTCACGGATTACATGTCAGTCAGTTTGCTTTCGAAAATGCTGCCTACATTTTGTTGTTTTTCGCAGACATCACAATCCATTTTTGAACAACTTTAGCATTTAAAAAAAGAACAATGTCAATAATATCTCATTGATTCAGCCTGGGAATATTAAGTACTCTCTGGCAGACAGATGTCGGACGAATTGTCAAATTCTGCATCATCTCCATGATTTGCGATGACGTTTGGGATAGGATTCCCTTTACTGAGTTTTCTACACTGTTAATGACATGCGGCATCTTGCACGCCTCTTTGGTGTTTATCTGTATTAGAGAAAGTTATTCCTGATTACTGTAGAACGTAACGACACTCACAGCTTTGGGTAAATTAAAATAACTCTTCAATGGAAACTAAACAATCGGCATTCCTCATTGACAGGACCACCTCCACACTTAACACCTTGCTGGTGTCTGAAAAGGCAACATCCCCATAGGAATGCGCACCTTCACTTCGACCCATTGTTCCATTAGGGTACATATCCGAAGGATTGCAGGTCTCCAGCACTCGATATCCACCACCTTGGGTGAACGGTACCAAACTACTGCGCTCCCATTTGTTCTCCGCCCTGGAACCTCTTCCGCGAAGAGATGCACAACATGACCGAGATCTCCTTCCAGCGGAGCTGCGCGTGCTTTCAGGCGCCACCCAGCGGTGCGCAAAGGAGGAAATATCAGAGATACTCCAAAAGCCACAGGACATATTTGGGACTCATTGCCTGTGTCATTCAAGAGTCTCCCAACAAGAGACTCACCTTCTGCCAGGTAAGAAAAGCTTTGAGTCTTCCATCGCACGGATGGATACGCTTCTGTTCTCTTGTGCCCGAGGTGGCTCGCGTTTATAGCGTTTTCTAAACACATGTCATGTACAGAATGAAAGGTCATTTAATATGAAGAATATGGCACCGTCACGACGTCAGTGATTTGACTCTTGTAAAACGCTTGTGAAAACGTACAAAAAAAAAAAACACTGGCAGCTGCATGAATCATATTCAATTGCCCACTGAATTAACAATTTGGTCTCTTTTTTTTCCAGATAATGGACAAGTTGGAAGCTTTCGTCTCAGGGGACAGAAAGGGTCTTGTAAATAATATCAGAGTCTGCTTGTCATCCAACGACTGTTTTGTCAAGGTATGTGTCTCAAACTATGCTGTTGATCAAGGATGTGGGACCATTCCTCTATGTAGTTGTTTGTTTCTTTGTTTGTTTGTTTTAAGACCAGGACTCTGCGATTACAACAATCCAAGCATGTCTTTGTTTTGTAGGTGCCTGTCAATCCAGATCAACCACATTCAAAAAGAAATTTCTGGAAAGTTGATGAAAGCCGGATCACTCCAAAAATATTTCGACGCCACTTCAAGGGCATGCTGGACATCTTCCCCGAACTGGCTTCCAGAGTGAAAGGGAACGCAAACACACGTCCGGACAATTTCAAAGTCATCAACGCACCAGAGCCAAGTTGCCCTGCTGTCCAGAAGGCATGCACCACCAAGTTCAACGGTCCGTTTTCCATCGAGTCTATTTTGAAGAAGGACCCCAAATCGCATCCGTGCTCCAAAACTGGCGCCTTATCCTTTGTGTCCGCTACGTCGCACGGAGTAGCTCAACCGTTTTCGTGCACACCGATAGCAGCTGCAGCCAAAGGGAAAACTAGCTGGGAGAAACATATCTGTGGGCCAACAGAAAACAGAATTGCGTTCGGAGAGCTCATGAATCAGGATGCAAGCTTTCTGCTCTCTAAGGACCGCTGTTATTCAACTTACTCGGCTGCAGAAATTCTGCGCGTTTCAGAAGTGTGCAATGCAATCAGGCCCCTCAAGAGGATGCGCGTGTGTCCAGACGCGCCCGTCATAATCTCTCCTAGAGGAATGATTGCCTCTCAGCTCCACCATTCAATTTTTGCAAATGACTACTTCTTGAACAATTCGTAATAAATCTTTATTGTCCTAAATGGTGTCCTTGTATTATTTTACAAGTAGCATTGAGACTGCAGTACGCCAGCGATGAAATGTCCTTTAAAGATATCATGCAACGTACCCGTGACGTACATAGAGCAGCTTACATAAACTACCCCTTGGCAGGAATGGCTTGATGTATTTGTCAAACAGGTAAATGCACAGGACTGGTTATTTACTTTTCTGACGAGAGAGTTTACACAAAAAAGCTGATTCACCGAGTGTGCTGACATGTTCTTGTCAGGATGGCCGATAGAGTGCACATACCTAATGCAGCAGAGTTAAAAGGAAACACAAGGATCATGGGATGTTAATCCATTTTGCACACCATTCCACCACCAAACTCTTAATTAGAGTCAGACACGTCTATCAGAAAAAAAGACTTTTAAAGAACCATTAGTGTTGAAGTTACAGCTGTCACGTTTATTTCAGCAGTTTTTCTGACCTGTCATCTAATCCATTTTACCCAAACTCGTCACCAGGAAAACATTTTTATTACCAATTAATGGACTGTTTTTCAGCCTAAACCATGTTGCTAAATAAATAATTCTATTGCAATTATAATGTCAACTGATGAGATACTGCATTGGAACAAGGGTCCACCACTAATTAAAAAACCCACTCTGAACCCCATCTCATTTCAAAGCCAATAACTCCACGGAAACTGCCCTAACTGCTGTAACTAACACACCAGGACTGAGCTGCCAGCCATCCAGGACCTCTACAGCCGGCGCTGCAGGAGGAAGGCACAGTGGATCCTCTCTGACTCCAGCCATTCCAGCCACAGACTTTTCACACTTCTGCTGTCTGGCAGGCAGTACATGAGCATCTGGACCCGAACCAGCAGGTTCAGGGACAGTTTTTACCCACAAGCCATCAGGCTTCTGAACTGCTGACACGAACACTTGCACACACACCACACACATGGAAACCATACACTCACCACTGTGCCAATTTAAGGAGGACTACTGTTTACACCGTGTACAATGTTTACCACTAGACACTTTAATTACACTTCTAACTATATCAATATTGCACAGCACTGTTGTTTATACTCCTACATTATTACTCTGTTACTATCCACTTATTTTATTCATTTTACTTCTCATTCTGTTTTTTATCTCATTTTATTTTACTCATTTTATTTTTTATTTCATTTTATTTTTATGTATTATGTAAAGTTGAGTTTCAGTAAGAATTTCAGTACTGGTAATGATGATGCATTGTTATCGAGTATCTGACAATAAAACTTGAAAACTTGAAACTCCTGTTCTCCCTCTACAACAGAATACTTGGAGAGGTCATAACAGCACATGGTGTCAGTAGTCCAGCCCCCTAGCTGTTGTGTTTATGTTCTCCCCATCTGTCATTGTGTCCATGTGCTTTTGTTTTTCCTTGTGTTCCAGCCCTGCCCTGCTCTGAGCCCTGTCTCCGCCCACCTGATCATCTCCACCTGCACACCTGCTTCCCATTACCTCATCAGCCCAACCCTATATCTACCCTACTTGTCTCTGTTCTGTTTGGCAGATCGTTGCACTGTTTTTCCTGTTTTGTTCCCGCTGTGCTTTTTCTCTGTAAGTCTTGCTGTTTTTGTTCCTGCCTGTTCCGAGCTCGACCTTGATTCTGCTTGCCGCCTTGCTTGGTTTGCCCACGGACTGCCTGTCTGTTACCGACACTGCCTGTTCTGGTTTTGCTTCTTCGCCTGACGTCTTTATTAAAGCTTTTTGTTACCTGAAGCCCTGGTGTTCGCGCCTGAGTCCTTGCCTGAGCCCTGACACATGGCCTCTCATCATTCATATGCAGATGATACCCAAGTGTTCATTTCCTTCCATCCTGTGATGGACTTCACCCCCAAAGTCTCAGCATGCCTCCCTGATATCTTGGGCTGGATGAACAAACAGCTGAAGCTGAACATTGAAAAGACTGAGAGTCTATTTCCCAGCACACATGACCCCTCCTAGGAACCTCTCACTTTGCATGGACAATGCAAAGGTAATGGCAACCCCAGCTGCCAAAAACCTAGGGGTAATTTTGGACAGCAATCTGTCTTTCGAAGAGCATATTGCAGCCACAACCAGGATCTGCAGATTCCTGTTTGAACATAAGGAAGATCAGACCTTACCTCTCCGAATAGTCAGCCCAAGTGGTGATCCAGACCCTCATCCTGTCACGTCTGGACTAATGCAACTTGCTGCTTGCTGGCCTCCCGGCATATGTCATCCGACCGCTGCAGCTAATCCAGAACACAGTAGCCCAATTGACGTTCAACCTCCCCAAGCAGGCCCATGTCCCTCCACTGGCTGCTAGTTGCAGTCAGGATCAAGTTCAAGACCTTGCTACTAACCTTTAAGGGACTTAACGGATCAGCCCCCCAATACATACAGGACAAGATAAAATCCTACAAGCCAGCAGGAGTGCTGCGCTCTGCTACCTCGGGTCGCCTCTGTGTCCGGACAGGGATCTCATAATAATTTCAGACTCTTTATATATGTTGGACTTTGTTTTATCATTGGAAATGCGACCCTGCATTCGGTATGAGGTGCATTTTACATTACATTATTGTCATTTTCATTTTAGCATACGCCCTTATCCAGAGCGACCTCAATAATTTCTTGAAACATTTTCCCCGATTTCACACTAGATGGAGCACAATGACAGAGTAATGCAGTACGAAAGAAACCTAAATATTATTCTTCTTTCTGCATAAATGCTGTTTTCAATTTCGTTTTTTTTTTATTTGACCAAAAATTGACTGGAATTGAATCTGCAAATTAGCCCTCTGTCTTGCTCTCAAAAAGGCAATATTTATGTCACACCCGCTCCCAGTCAGCCAGCTCAGCCACGCCCAGCTCAACCAGTTCAGCCTGGCTCAGCCACTCCCACTCATCAGGCACACCTGTAACCCATTCCTCAATCGAGCCCTGGCTATTTCAGGACTCAGTTCAGTTGCCTCATTGTGAGGTATTGTTCCTGTGACGCTACTAAGCCTGTGTTTTGATCCATCGCCTGTTCCTTGGACTTTGCTTGTGTTTTTGGATTTGGATTGGTGTACTGCTGCTTCCCGTTGCTGACCTGTTTTGTTCTTAACCACGTTTTTGGATTGTTATTAAAGACCCCTTAACCGCACTTTGTTCGTCTGTTTCATTACAATTTATTTGCACATACAACATAAAAGGTTTTGATCCCTCAGTATCTACATCAGAACGAATAATGCAATTAGACGTGTAACGTTGGGCACTGCAAAAATACAGAGATTCAAATGATTTGGCGCGAAATGGAAACTAAACGAATTCTAAAGTCGTAAACTTCGCCTTCGTTAAGTATTAGTGGCGCCACAATGCTCTTGCAATAGTTGTCTGTTCCTGGTGAGATAAAGAGTAATCTCTTTGCTTCTTTGATGGCTAGATGGCTGCCGAATTCGGATCTTCTAAAAAAAAAACTGTGCTCAGTGATCCCTACTTGCTAGCAGTGAAACATGTCACTTTGTAGTGTGTCGTAATTGCCAAGGGCGAACACCAGACCAAAATTAACGCAAAAATAAGTGTCATGCACTTTGCTGATTCTTTAAGATATACTCCTGTTCGACCTTTCGAACCCTTTTCGATTCCCCCAGATCTCCATCCTGGCGCGGAGTGATTGTAAGGGGGAGTCACCATGGAGACAGTGGGTGGGACAAAAATGTCATTTTGGTCCAGAAATCACATGTACCAAGTTTGATTCTTATATGCGGAGAGATAGCCATATGTGAAAAGGATAAAAAGTTATACGTCTGAAAGCTCGGCGGCTGTGTGCGGAAAGACGAAATCGGTGCATGTTTAGGAGCTGGTAAGTACAAACGTTTCATAGCGATAAGTAGCCTACAGCCAGAGCGATTGCCAAACAGCTGCTACGTGTTAGTTAACCTTAGCTAACTGGATGTTGATTTCGATCGAACGTGAACGTGAATAGCCAACAACTATGAGAATTTTGGCTCATTGTCGCAACGTTTCACGTTCAAAGGCATGGCTAGAAATGTTGGTAGCTAGCTACCGAGCTAACGCTAACATCATCATGGAAGTTTGCTAACATATATGGACAGCATGCACAGTTCACGAAGGTACGGTTCGGTTTGGTAATAGATGGAGCGAGGGCAACAGGTTTAAGAGACTAGCTAGCTCACTAACCGATAGTTGGCACGCTAACCAGCCCTTCATTAATCGTTTGTCTTTGGCTGCAAAGGCTGACTAGCATATCACTTAACAAATCAAGGTGGGACTTGTGACTATGTGGCAAAACGAGCCACATCCCCAAGTGTTTAGCGACAGTAGCTATTGCCAAAAAGGAATTTGATACCGAGAGGTTTTCCAGTTGCAATTTCTTGCAATTATCTCATTGGACATAATGTCAGATAGGAAAAAAGGGTCGTCCCCGTGATCGCAGCGATTGTTTTGACGTCTTTATCGTTTTCAGTTCGGCAATGTTAACATTAGCTGTTTTTCGGAAAGGCAACCACAATACATAGACCAGCTAACCAGCGTTAGTTAAGTTAGCTAACAGCTATGGACAGCTTGCAAGATTATTATGTACTTTACAAATTCACACTGCGGTGTCTATTGTGATTACTTGTCTAGTGCGGTATTCGAGTCTTTTTTCGTAGATATAACTGCTTGCCTTAGCTACCTAACGTTAGCTAGCCCCTGCATGAATCGTGGAAAATTGTAACGGACAGCTGTCCTGATCCCTGGAATTTACAGACTTTTCTGCATCCATGATTAGTGCCACAGTTTTGGTTGGGATGGTACAGATGGACTGTATTATTAATAATAATAATAATAATAATAATAATAATAATAATAATAATATAAACACACATTTTGCCTTTGTGGTGTACAAATGAATCTTATTTCCAAATGTGTTCCAAATTAATCTTGATACCGATACCCAAGGATAATTGGCATTTTATTTGGATATTTTGCGTTTAAAATTGGTTCAGTGACATGTTTATATATACACTAGGCTAAATAATCAGAGAATTAAAATCCATTATGTAAACCTTTAGAGCTGTCATATCAATACTATCCAGGGGAAAAGTCAAAATTCTGTGCTTTGTGTATTCAGAAACTATACTGTACAGATAAAACACCACAGTGTCTTTGTACACTTTCCTGCTGACCCTGATATGAATGTCAGAGTGAATTTTAAAGGAAAGCAATGGAAGATCACCCCCAGATGTCTAATAACTAGAGGCCAAAGTCATTTCATTTAACCCACATGGTAGTTTGAAACTACAAGTCAGATACAGGTTTTGACGATTCGTTTTAGCAGTTCACACACTTTTTTGCTGAGGAAAAAAAACTGCAGTTGGCTGATCAGCTCATAGTGATTAAAATTAGGCATTTCACTTTTCTAAAGGCTCACTGCCTGAGAAACTACACATTTTCAAGAACCACATCCTGTTTTGCACAGAGCATAAGACAAATGCCAGTCTCTGCTTATGGTGTTATTTTGTTGTCTGGCAGCTGTTGGACCACGTTTGCAGACGAAAATAACCGAACCTGTGGACACGCCCCATTAAAGTTCAGTCAAGCATGTTTGTTTGGTTCACACCAATAACAACAGGGGATGCATTTGTTTGTTCTTAAAAATGCACAAATTCTATTTACAGACTTCACAATTTCGCTTCATCCCCTCTGAAGTTCTGGGATCCTTTCTTATGAGCTGCTTGCCTCCCTAGGGTTCGAGCCTTTGTGTCCCTTCTGGGGTTTGGACCAGTGACCCTCTGGTCAGGAATCCAGAACCACATCTCGCTGTGGACCCATGAGAACAGAGAGTGCTTGGGAGAGACCGTCTGTGGGAATTTCTGTACTATTATCTTGTTCTTTTTTGGATGTTGGTACAGCACCAACAGATGCATTTTGTCAGCCCCTGGAACCATATTGTATGCGTAAGTGGGTGCGTGGGCTTCTGGATGAACCCCGCAGGGCCCTGGTTTCAGTGTTGTTCCAGGGGTTCCTTAGCAAATATGGGACTTTGTTTTTCATCCATGAAACTGTACCAAAGTGATATCCCAGCGGAGAGCAGGAGCACTACAATTTAATCACATTACTTCTATTAGAAGCCCGCAACATTTGTTGGACTATTATGTCTCTTTGTAACCACTGCATGTGGTTATTACATTTTGCCTACACCATGGTTCGCCCTGGTTAATTTGTGAATGTTTTTGTATCACTGTAATTATGTCGGTCATATGCATGCTTAATGTTGGCTTGAGGTGCCATATTAACATGGAGGGTCTTAGCCCCACTATTGGTGCCCATATATGGAAGTGTGGGAAACCCTGTGTCTGCTGTCTTCTGAAACTCAAAGCGTGGTGAGCTGTGATCACTGGCTGCAGAAGGCTCTCACCTTGCCATTGTGAATTCTATGCATGCTTATGGAAGTGTGTCAGGCATTTCACATGGAAATATTATGAGCAGGCATCCATTAAAGCTGCTCTATCCCATTGGGCCTCTTAATTAAAAGTGGATTGTAGACTGAGACAAGGGCAGTGTTTTTGGCATATGTTTACCAGTAAACTGTTCACCTGACCTAAAGCCCAATGCAAACGCTGGGCTAATAGAGTTAATTCATAAGAGCCAGTTTGAGCTGTAAGGTCTAGGGATTGAGCCCTTGTGTGCTGGGAACGCACTGTAGCTGTCACATGAATATCCAGACAGGCTTTGACTGGCTGGGTGCCACTCACATGATAAGCAGCTTTGCAATCTGACTACCAGTGCTTCGAGTTCAGTACAGCTGTGGGAATAAAATACATCTAGCCTATGTCATCATGTGTACAGAAAGCTCCAGATGCTTTCTGCCCCTGGTAACAGACCTGAGATCAGCTTTCATGCCACACAGTTCTAACCCCACCCATGTAATGTAAAATTTGTTTGTGGCCTGGATTGAGGGAGGAAACTGCCTGAATGGCACAGAAAGCTTTCCATTGGAAATGATTCCGATTATTTGATGTAAATGAAAATTAAGTCATCCCCATTTTATGGACAGCTGGACCCCCAATATGGACAGCTCAGTGGAATAAGAAATTAGAATCAGCGGAATCTACCTGCAAACACACAGACATGGTATGCAGTACAAACATGACCCCTAATTTTACACAGTGTCACCTTGTGCTTGTGCTTTTACCAACAAAAAAGTAGCTACATTAAACATAATTGTTAAGAACTATGTGCTTAATAGTACATCAGTGCTATTTAAAAGGACAAAATGGGGAGTGTGAATTTGAACCCAGCAGGCACATAAAGAAAAGAAATATTGACAAAACCTTGCATGGCAGTTTGGACGTTAATGTTTTATTTATTTTGTTTCAATAAAATTTCATAGTAAAGGACCAGAGTGATTCAAACAGTAATGGTGGGTAGGATGATTGTTTCTTTTGGACGACTAGTGGGCAAAATGTGTTACATTACATTATCATTTAGCAGACACTCGTACCCAGAGCGACATAATTATTGTACAATTTTCACGTTATCCATTTATACAGCTGGATATTAACTGAGGAAATTCCGCGTTAAGTACCTTGCCCAAGGGTACAGCAGCAGTGCCCTAGCGGGGAATCAAACCAGCAACCTTTTGGTTACGACCCCTGCTCCTTACTACTACACTGCAGCTCAAGAAGAGATTGCAACTGCACAAATTCAATACCATACTATCATTCCATGATGTCAATACTCATGCAGTGTGTATCCCTTTTCAGAATACAATTGTTGCTTGGTGATATTGTGTAACAGGTCCCTACTGGTTTTAAAAAAATGACAGTGAGTCCTTGGCTTTGGGCTGTTCTCTGAAAAATCTGTGCTTTGCCTGAGTTTTGTCATGAACTTGAATATTCAGGTACAATGTAAAAATAAGGTTTATTAATAGTGCAAAGAAGTATTTGAAACTGAATGCCAGGCACACTACAGTTCAGTGGCAAAGATTAGGCTCTATACACAGGCTTGGCACATCTAGGCAAACACTTCTGCAGGGTTCCGTTTTCACGTTGAGCTTTTTATCAAGGAAATCTGAACTCACGCTTGTGCCTTCAGGGCATATCAACTACTTTCAAAAAGCACATAAACAGGGCTGTAATATTGCTGATGTTATGGTATTTTTCGGGCCCTCTTCTCAAAAGTTTCAGAAAGGTTGTGCAGATCTCCTGCATCTCTGGTCACAGATCAGGAGCTGCCTCTTTAAATTTCCTCCACTTTGCATTTCCATCCCCATAGTGGGGTTGCTGATTCAGTTTGTGTATGGCCATTTAATTAACCTCTGATAAATTATGATGATAGATACTAACAGGTTCAAGTTGAATGTGTGTCGCACAATTAATTCTTTCCTGTCCCTGAAAATCTGTTTGTTTGTTAATGTCAGCTTTGTCATGACTAAACTAGCATACAACTACACATGTTCAGCGGGCTTACCTGAGAGGTTCCTGTGTGTTTATGGAAGATGCATCTTGCATGGGCTTAAAACGATGTGTTCTGCAACAGTACAATTCAGAATTACTGTTCTCATTGAAAAAATGCAATGGAATACAATCAATGACTCCTTGGGTGTTGTCTTAATAAGCCACCATGAATAACATTTGCTTCTGAATCATTTGCCTTAAGATGTAAAAAGTCAGTTTGGCTGATGAGTTTTAAAAATAAAGGACAGTGTTTCCACAGCCTTTCCACAGTACTTTGAAATGCATTGCCCATTTTCAACCTTCTGCCACCCAATGGCTTATGTAAAATGGTGATAAAGCAACCCATTTATTGTATGAATGTCAATAGACCTCAGTCACATTCCAGGCATTCCTGAGCCAGAGGTGTGTCAGGTTGGAGTCTCGCTGCTCATCAGGTCTGTGCAGTGGTAGAGTAATGTTTCTGGGAGATGGTAGGACAGGGTCCCTCTTTCAGTGCCCCTCTACCCAAAATGTTCTTTCTCATGGTTTCAGTTTACACACCTTCTGGTGTCTGGTGTTCTTCGACCCTGACTTATTGACTCATTGTCTGCTTAATATTCCGTCTTGTTTGATGACAACCATTGATACTTTTAAGGAATGGAACACTTTCCTATTTATATTTGTTTGGCCAAGCAGCAAACCTCTCATTGTTTGATGTGCTGAGGAATTGGCCACTGTGGATGTTTACTGCTGTTGTGTGACATTCGAATCAATCACAATCCTCAATCATGTGCTTTTTGGTAGCCTGCAAATGTCTCGTGGTGTAACAGCCCTCCATTCTCAAGTGACTCAAAAATAGAGGCCTGTCCCTACGTTGAATATGACTTCTGCTTTCTACATCTGTAGAAGACTCTTTTATGCTTCAGGATGTAGTCCACAGTGGTGTATTTAGATGAAGTGGCACCATCTTCTTTGAGGCATCCTCTTCAGTAAGGTCACTCACGTTTTACCAGTTTATGGAGCCAGCAGAACCTCTTCCCTTCGATGTTTGGCCAGCCCAATGTGTGTGATGCCATGGTGAGGATGTTGACAATTAGCCCAGCACATTCGTCCTCTACAAGCTCCCCCCAATTTCTCAGCAGTCTTCTGCAGGTCCCTTACCCAGACACACCCGTTTAAGGCTCTCCCAGCCCCAGGGGTAACTGAGAGTGTTTGCAAAGAGGGCCCTTCTGGGAGCAATTAGCGCTGCACTCTGGACGCTGTATGCAATGTTTTGCGTCAGCCAAAATTGTGGTTCTGTGCGGTCCACATATGTTTGTGTTCTTTTTAAGGTTGTGTTTGTATTAGTATGGTTGCCTTTTGCAGCAGGATCAGACTCTGCCAGCAAATGGCTACCCTGTGACATGCAGGCAAATTGCAGTTAAAGGAAACTGTTAGCGGAGTCAAACAGACTCTCTTTTAGATATTTTTAGTGTTTCTAAAAGGAAACCATTGACTAGTGTATGATACACATGCTAAGATCCAAGACAGAGCTGAATTTAATTAGCTGTTTTAAGGTGTTATAGCTGAAGTAACTGTATCAATTACAGAAGCATTTAAATAAGGTGTGATTTAAATAATTTATTTAAATAATCTAAATAATGTGTGATTTTGCTGTCCTTTGGTATCTGAGCATTTACACATTTGCCAGGCTAAACTGTTGGTTCACTGTGCATGACAGCATCAGTAATTTTGTCTGATGGCTTATCAACAATGCTGTACTGTAGTCAGATTCATTCCAAAATTATTGCAAAATCTCCATAACACAGTACATGCAGTATAAAAGCCTCTACACCCAAACCCAGCAACCCCTAATGAGCCTTCAGAACTAATTATGATTCTGTTACAGTGTGAAACATGCCAAGTCATCTAAAACAGTTAATGTTTTTGGGTATTTCTTTTGAAAAAATCTTGTACCAATCTCATAACAAGACAAGGTGCTTGTCTTGAGTGCAGGCTGGGTCTTATGGTCTGGGTTCAAAAATAGCCATCTGCAGGCTGTGACTGAGAGCCCAAATTTGTGGAATAAATTAGCTTTACTCTGCTGGGGATAGGGGTGGGTATGTTGCCAGGACTTCCTTGTCTCATCATTCTCCCTGCCATTTGTCAAATGCTTGTGAGTTGCTTGGATGACATCACTGAAGTCTATCCTTCAATTGGTGCCTGCTTCTTTGTAGTACACTGTGGGACTTGCAGTGCAAAAATTAAGTATTGGCAGTGTGCAAGTGAATCATAGGATTACATCTGTCTGACTCCTGCAAGAGTGCAGAGGTTTGCAGTGGTGAGATGAGCCTAAAGTACAATTGCCATATCAAAAACAGGGTTGCATGAAGGGGGAACAGATAAGCAAAATACAAAATTATGATCTCATAACATCAAGCAAGGTGCAACGAGGTAGCTAGATTTATCACATGCTCTGTAAAGCAAAGGGTTTTTGTGATAAAAATATATCCATGCCACAAAAGTGTGCTATGCATTGTACATTGTATATTTGCAATCATTTTCCATGTGGGAGACTACATCTGAATTGCTAGATGCACATTATGCTGTCATAGACCTATGGTAAGTGGAAGCCATGCATTGCTCTTCATTAGCCTTAATTTTCTTGTCTTAACTCTGGCTTGAAAACACACTCAAGCTTTTCTCTCTTTTATAGCGAGCACATTTATGCAGAAACAATTATGTTTAATTACACTACTCCTTTTTTTCTTTTACTTGCACAGTTACACATGCAGCTGTAGAATATCATTATTTTCATTTAACTCGGTCTTATTTGGTGCCATAGGAATTCCGGCAACTTGATTAATATCTCAACCCCCATTGCTGAGTTAACCTGTGAGGCTAGTGGAATACAGACCAGGATATGACTGGACTAGTGGTGACCAGACTTGTTAGTCTCCCTCCATCAGAAATTCTCTCTCAGATTCTCACAGTTTAATAACTGGGCACACAGGAATGGTCATCTCGCTGAACATTCACCTTTGTGAAAATCGAGGGCATTTTCAGAGCTGATGAGAATTCTGCAGAGTCTCCCTAAAGAGGACTAGAAGCCCTAAATAAATACTTCCACATGACCTCCTTTTCTGCGCCAGACTGCACGGTTCCCCAGCAGAGTGACGTTCGTAAGATTCCTCACAGTCCTCTATGTGGTTGGGGGGTTTGGCTGAGATGCCTGTGCAGTTTCGATATTCTTGCTTGTTTCTGTGTTTCATGCTGTGGCAGAGGCACCCGAAAGACAAGTGTGGCTTAGCCACGGTTCCAGAGGGCTTATCGGAAAACATCCAGCCCCCGTGCCGAGAAACCCAAAAATCTTACTGGATGCTTTATGTGCTTTATTGAAGTCTCTCAGTATTTAAAAAGGAATGGGAAATATTAGATGAGAACTTCCATAAAAAATAGCTGCAACGCAATAAATGAAATGGTTTTAGCTACATTTTATTGTGTTTGACGATTACAGTTAAGATTTGGTCACCATGGTAATTTTTTTGCACAGTTTGACCTTCATTAGAACATTTTCTTCTTTTGAAGCTGGTTTTATGGTTCTAGTCTGTGACTTAAAAGAGAGCACCCACATAATGAGCTCCTTCTAACTGTGAAACCCAAGTTTTTTGTCTGCGCTATTGGCATTTTTAGAGATAGAAGATCACAGGAATATGGTTTCTGAAGAAAATGACAGTGTCATGTGTGTATTTTAATGCTACAGCAATACATAGAGTGCACAACATTGCTACATTTGGCATTGAGATGGGTTTTGTGACCAAAATGATCAACAAACAGCACAGCCATTGTCATTGGATACACTAACACAATCACACCATGGTGGGAGGGCCCCACTTACCTTTTCTAATACCTTTCCTGGTATTTTCTAGATTTATTGATCCACAGCCTTGAACTAATGGACAATGTCAACATTTCTCAAGGCAGTCATTCACAGTGTTAATGCACATGCTGAGAGTTTTAATCAAAAACCAAGAGCGGTAAGTCCTCAGTCCAGCTTGCTATCGATTTGAAATTCAATTACATGGACCCGTTTATTTTAACTGGTAAAAATGCTGAGTTGAATATCCCCTGAATACTCATTTTGTTAGTAACTAATTTAAGACAAGAGTGATACTATTTTTTTTGCAGATTGCTATTTGTTGTAGACCAATTTTTTGGTTTCTCTGTAACAAAGCAAATGAAGGTACACTCCTTCTACGTGGGGGAGGGAATGTCTGTCCAAACCATTGCAGTCTTCAGCGCTTGCCTGCTTTTTTGTCTTGGGGTCATGGTCAAAAAAATAATTTGAATAAGATTTTGGACTACAGTCTTTCCAAGTTGTCCCAAGAAAAGTGTGGCAGCCAGGCACCCCAGTGTCAGAAGACCAGGCTGCAAGAGGGTCAAAGCGCCCTTGCGCAAGGACATGAAGATTTCAGCAAATAAGCAGTGTAATTTGTTTTGGATTTCCTTCCCGTGCATGTGATGGTTATCAGTGTCCCTCGAAAAAGCATGAATAAACAATGTCGTGCCACTGAGTTTCAAGAGAGCCGATCTTGCAGCAGTTGACCTATAAACGCCTTAGGTCACATGATCAGTGCCGATAAAGGGTAATTAGCCACACACCAAGTGTAAGCTACCGTGATGTGTAGTGGTGGAGCTGCAGTGCCGTGAGAGGTTGCAACCTCTTGCCACCTCTCTCTAATTGGTGGATGTGTCTCCTGGAAGTTTCTCTCCTTTTCTGGAACTCCCATCACCCGATAAACAAGTACTAAATGAAATGTCCTAGTCCCAGCATGTTTTACACTGGCTATTGTACCTCATTGCTGATTTTCACTTTTCGTGTCATATATAAATCCTTGAAGTAACAGATAGTTCAGTAATTGCGCTTGTTTTCTACATGGGCTTAAATGTATTGCTCCACTACCTGTAAATCATCAGTAACACTGAAAAAATGCTCTACTGCCTATGTGAAATACTACATGCTGACTGTGAAAAACCTAGGCTTCCTGAATTGAGCCTTACCATAATGTAACACATTTTATTTAACGCTCAAAATGGCAGCCGCAATGCACACAAAACATATTTGGAGGTGGAATCGGGAGGATTTATTGTTTCCCACCGTTTTTTCTCAAAGTTTCATTGTTTATTTTCATCATTACTTTTTTCAGCAAACCAGATTGGAATCTTTGGTCCTGAGAGATCAGAATGATGTGAAATGCTAATAAATTCGATCATGTTGTGTGTACAAACTTACACTTGCAGCAGTGTGGTGTAGTAGTAAGTGGCAACCCAGCGGTTGCCAGTTTTTTCCCCAGTGTGCTAGTGCTGTTGCATGCCTGGGCAAGGTACTCAGGTATCAGGTGCACAGATACACTGTTTGGAGGCCAAGGTAATGTTTCAGTCACACGTGCATACCGGTGCAGAACATACGCAATAAAAGCATGAGGTGGAGCTTGCGTCGGTCTCTGCATCTCTGTGGTAGAAGGAAACATCAGGGAGCAGGAGCCATGCGCTCTTCCTCCTCCAGGCTATGGGAAGGCTTCTGCAATAAGAAAACAGCCCATAATGAATTGTGCACTTATTTTTAGATCTCTTGCCTGTAATTTTTCCTACATATCCTCAAGTCCTAGCCTGACTGTATTCCAATCCGATGCTGTGGAGGGATAGTGTATATGCAGGGATGCAGGGATCATCAGAAGTATTGTATGGGTTCTAAAGGAAAGATACTTCATTGCATAATAGGCCAGAAGTAATTTCTGTCATCTGCTGACTGATGTGTAAGTAAATGGCCTTTGTTTGGAATGCCTCGAAGATCATGATTACTCGCTAAAGATATAAAATGTTGTGGGTTTTTCCCCCCACAATTTAATTGCATTTTAGTATGTATTTTAGTGTGTTTGGTCTACATTTGGGAGTTGCAGTAATTAGTGGGATTATGTGCAGTTTGTTGGCACCTCAGCACCAGTCACTGGATTTTTTAGGGAGTTTGTGCAAGTGTTGCTTGCTTTGCTGGGTACAAAGCAAAACATTTCATTTGGAACTAGCATGCATCCATTGAAACCTGTACATCAGGACTATTCAGTTAGTTTGGAATGGGGACAGAGTATGAAAATAATCCCAAATGAGGGGCCAGGGAAATATGGCTGAGTCATCACAGTAACAGTTACAAGATACGCTTGTACTGTCGCAAAGACACATATGGGAACTGCATGGATCAACCTTTGAATGTATATTGCACTGTAGTTTGTAAAAGCATAGAAAACAACACATGAGAGCATAGTATTGTATCAAAACATATAGGCTTAACCCTGCGCTCACACCGGCAGTGACTTTATCGCCGTGTCGCTGTCGCTGGCTGCAGCTAGTCGCTGTATCGCTGTGGCTTGCTGCAGCCAGCTTGTGGGCGTTCCTAACGTAGTTTTGAGGAAGTGGGCGACAAATGTATTGACAGGAGATGCATCAATTTTTGAAAAAAATGTATATACTAATAAATATTATAAATATGTATTATATTTTGTATTTATGTGTTATATTTACATCGTCTTTGCTATATTCATCGTGGAGTATGTTCGTATTTTCTTAAGGCAGGCCTATTAATATATCGCCCAATGTATGCGTGAACCCACAAATCAGGTGCATTCCCGCTGAAAAATATGTTTTGGAGGGAATTTATTTTCCTATAAAGAGTGTGATCTTGCTTCAAACACTACCGTTTCACCATGGACTGCAAAGTAGCATTCGCAATCGCCGCTATGGAAACTAAAATGCAAATATAGGAACTAAAGTTTAAGGAAACGTTTCACAGCGAAAGAATGTAAGAGGAACACATCTGCCCTGATTGGCCGTCGCTCGACTCTGTCGCTGCTCATTTGCATAAAGTTGAACTTTGCTTAACTTTTTTTTGTCTGCAAATCGCGACGATCGCGTCACCAGGCCACGATTCGCCATGTCGCTCAGCATCGCCCAGCGACCACTGAAAATGAAAGACTTCCGGCCGCTTTGTCACTCCTTGTCGCTGCCGGTGCAAGCGCAGGGTAAGGCCTATTTGTACATTCAAATGGCAACACATACCCTGTTCAGAGATCAGTCCAGGAGAGCCATATCACAGCTTGAAAATTGGAATTTTGAATGTCACTCTTAACTAACAGACCACATTAGCTGTACCACAACTGTAACAACAACAAGAACACATGAGTGCATAGTATGGCATTGTATCAAGACACATAAGTCACATCTATATTCAAAGGAGGTAGAACAAATAAAGTTGTTAATTGCCATGACAGGGTACATGGTCTGTTTTAACTCGCCACTAAGTTTGGCACGCAACAGGCTTTGGTGGATAAGGCAATGTAGCAATCTCAGCTGTGGAGCCACAGCAGCCAACGTAGCAGACAGGCCCTATGTCTGTTACCAGCTTATCAGTACATTCCAAATCCAACTTGTTCTCCTCAACGAATGACACAATTAAATTAAAAATTGTCTACCTAGTCGTGTGTCCCTCCAAATGAATTAGTCCAAGTAGATCTTCCCAAAAGCATTCATGGTCAAAGAATCTAACCTGGAGGGACAACTGTGCTACATCACTGCTGTCGGTTGACTCATCCATGGCAAGGGACATCATCTCTGCCTTTCACAGTCTGTCCAGAAGAGTCCTGAAGACATCTGATGCAAGGACTTCCACTTTACTTATGGCTGACGTGTCTGATAACGGAATTTTTTAAATCGAATCAATCACACTTTCAGGTTTTCTAATCAGTAACCACCTTCTAGATTGATGCTAGCATACACTCCTTTACAGTCTTTGTGCCCATAAACAGCCTTTTCTTTCTGGCTAATATCTATGCCACTCGTAGCGATGAAGATGTATCTCTCTTGCTCTGTAAAAGCCTGGAACATAGTGCTGTGACTTTGCTCATAATAGGAGGTTAGCCCCCGAATCTTATGCCCAGTGGGAATGTAATGTAAAAGTTTGGTTTGTCTTGAAATGCCTCCGAAAGTTATATTTTTTTGTCACCAATACGCACTTACTGTATAGTAAACACAGGCCTCATACTAACTGATATAAACACATACTTCTCTGTCCATTGGCTATTGTATTGCCTGTTTTCTGTGTCAACTTTTTGCTTTTTTAAAGTAGAAAGTAACATTCTGGCACGAAACTACCTAGCAAAAGGTGCCAACAGAGCGTGGTGGGGACAACAGAGATCAGAATGTTTTGAATGTTTAGAGGTGAAACATCAGACGAGAACAGAACATGGCGACTTGCATCAGCCAGGGATGGCTTGTTTACATTGATTGGGGTGGGACAAACAGGAATAATACTGATGCAGGACCATATAGAAATCATGAACCAGAATTATTTTATTTTTCTTTTAATTGGCAAGAGCTACTTAAAGGGACAAATTACTTTGCCGGGCCAGACCCGGCCCCAGGCCACTATTTGAATAGGCCTGCTACAAGTGTTTACTTTTACAAGATGTTATGTTGTATTGCTTAGTTCCACTTACCCACTGTAATGAATTCTCTTGGTGTTATCTGTGAGCAGCAGTCTCTGTCCTGTGGCCCCAGAAGGCTCAGTCTCGTATGGAGGCAGTCACATGGAGCCGCCTGCGAGGTGACTGAGAGCTCACAGCAGAACTTCGAACGCAAACGCAGCGCAACCAGCAGGCCTGACAGCGAGCTCCCAGATTCCCCTGCCTCCCCCTCTGACTGGCAGCCTGTAATTTCGAGCTCTGCTTAGATGCCTGCGAGATTGCTTTTGAAAATTTCCTGGAAATGCATCCCAGTGGATATAATTCACTGCTGCACGGCCCCAAGAAAGAATATTTTTGGACTTTACTTCTCTGAAACTGTCATCTAACCTTCAGCGGGCTGCCTGGCCAGGGAGAGAGGCATCATTTCTGACAAGAAATGCAGGCAAGTCACAATCAAAAGCTGTATGCATCTGCTTTCTACCATTAAGAAACCATATCTAATTAAACCGGTACAGAAATATGACAATCCGATTGGTTTCACCTTTGCTCACTCAAAATAATAAGTTTGACTTAAACTAAGACCATGTAGCAGTCTGAGCAATCAAGCAGGCTCACACTAACAAGACTTGAGAATTTAAAAAGGAAAAACCATCATGACAATATTAACAAATGATTTACACCCAAGAACCTATATAAATAAACTCCACATCTGTCCAGTTCTTCAAAAAGATTTATCTACAAAATGTGACACAATACAGATTTTCTGATCTGCTTCCTCAGCACCATCAGTTTTGGAAAACCTCTACAGAGAAAATTGCAATAGAAAAGGGATTACCTTTCTGAGAAGTAACATGAATCATGCCATTTTCTGGGTAAAAGGAAATCCTCCATCCCACATAGATTCACTTTCAAAAATACCAAACATGTTAGTTAGTCCTTTCTCCATTGCTACAAAACATGATAAAATATGGTCAGTGAACTACTGTCCTCTCTCATTTAAGGAATCCTTCATTTCCTTTATACGCAAAAAGGTATGGAAACAGTATAACTTGCAGATAGACAACAGAACTGTAGAGATAAGTATTATCTCACAGATTAACACAGATACTTCCAAAATTAATTCATCCAAACCACACCAACTCTGGGAAATATTTACTCCTCCAAAAACACAAGAACATCGCTAAACCTTTTGAATCAAAACAAGCACACTGGAACTTAAGCTGCAATCCTTTCACCACACACAGTGGGGTCACATATATCAGAAATGTGATCAATTTGGCTTTGGACCAAACCTCTCAAAATGGATATCGATCCTATATAACGATACACATACCTCAATATCAGCCTACAGATATGCTCCTAAAACTTCTCAGCTCCAACAAGGAACAAAGTAAGGACGCAGCCCCACGGTCTATCTGGTCCATATATAATGAATCTGAGGTATAGTAGATATACACAGAGTGCACAAGAATCAAAATGTAAAGCTGAAACTACAGCCAGACCTGTACTAAACCAGTAAGAGATTCCAATTCACACAAAATTGTATTTATGTAGAAAATATTCCACCAATAAACCAACAGCCATCAAACTGCTGGTTTGGGAAAACCTTACATTCACATTCACTACAAAACCGCTGGAACAACTAGAAGTCCCTGGGTGATTTAACACTAGAGGACCATGTTAATAAGTACATACCATTTGTAGATAGGGTAAGAAGACAGATTTATACAAAGAATTCCTACATCACGGCATATTAAAACGAGTAATTACGACAGTGAGTCCAACACTTTTCTGTCGAAATACACAAAGAGATGAAAAAGTTAGCCAAACGCTTTTGTAATATGTTAAATAGAAAATAAAACAATTAGTTTGATCCCCGAAAAATAGATAGTTGACCTTTAAATTCTCCCTTAAGTCAGCTTAATTTGGCAAATATTTGTCAGACATGCATTTAGATTAACTACCAACAATCTTATACAATATGACCAGCTTCTTACAGAGCTGACAAGATCCTAAAATTGGTTCTAAATGCACCAACGAAAACAATATACTGTTTCAAACTGTTAAAATTCTAGAAAGTAAATATTAACCTGGATGAACAATAGGGTACCATTGTTTAACCCTGAAATCATTTATCATTGAAGACCCCAAAAACAGTAGACGGTCTCGCATACAGGAGAATCTCTTTCTCACAACTCATATCACCACAAACAAAAGACATCTTCTGATACTAGATAGACTTTACTTTATCGTTGCATTACTTCATTTAGCAGACGTTCTTACCCAGAGCAACTTCCAAATAAGTGCATCACTATCAGTGTTTCCCACACATAGACTTTACTTGGGCGGGCCGCCCAGGTGTATTAACGGCCGCCAAAGTATATTTGGCGACCCATTTTAGCATTTTTTTATTTTTATTTTTTTTATCCGTCCGAGAGAACGACGCCATCCGCGATCGAATTACTAGGCCTAGTGGACAATCTCCCCTCGCTCTACCCCTCGCGTAGCCTACCTGTTCATTCTGCTATCGCGAGAAGGTTCTATTGAAAATCGCACGTGTGTTCTGCAGAGAACCACAGGGAGGGTGTTCGAAACCGCCTACTGCACACTGTGTACTGCGTACTACACAGTACACAGGTATACTGTATATTACATGCTATTTTTCAGTGTAGTAACCAGTATGAGACCATTAATGATTACATTTGTAGTATGTTACATTGTCGCGTGAAATCATTGCGAGTTTAGAAAGTCCAGATTTCCTCGTGGTATTTTCCAGTTGACGCCACTAGCAATCTCAGTGAAAAGTATTGACGAGTTCACGAAAAGTATTCGCGAGTTGAAGTATTTTCAGGTTTTTTCTTTTCAATGTCTTACCTTTCGGAGCACATAATGTGGCACAGAGGAAGAGAAGGGCTGCTACAATATGTATATATATATATATATGTATATATATATATATATATATATATATATATATATATATATATATATATATATATATATATATATATATATATATATATAATGTATATATGTATGTATATATATATATATATTATGTATATTTTGGCCGTGATATTTGAGTATGAATACAATGTAAGTAGCCTACGCTGCTAGCTTGCAAGCTTAACTTTTTATGGTGTTACACCTGTTAGGCTATATGTCGTCAGATAAGTAATAAGGTAAAAATGTATATGGAAATTCACGAATAATTATGAATAATTTTTTTTTAATGAACAAAAAGATTTTCTGTGAAATGATTGATAGTTTAATTACAGATGTCATACAGTTTTAGATTTCAGTCATTTACATGTAATGGGATTACAAAGGATCATAATCAAGTCAGTCAATTATAAGTGAATACATAAAATATGAATATTCTTACTCTTCCCATGTGGGTAGTGGAGGGGAGGGTTGGGGGGGTTGGATCTGTGAAATATGTGAAATTAATAGAAATATTCAATAAATCAAAATATTGTGTTAAAGGTCACACGTATTTGTTGTTTGTCACATGTAGTAGACCATTTTTGTGCCGACAGGTAATGCCCACCCTTTCCACCGGGTATCACCACAAGTATGTTTCAGGCCTGTGGGAAACACTGACTATGCTAAGAGCAGTTATTGCAAAGTATTACAAGAGGACAGTAAGATACAAAGTTAAGTGCTAGGCTAGTGTACAGTGGCTTTTTTTTTATTGAAAATGGCAAACGATAGGATAGATAGACATAGATAGGGAGGAAGGTAAGCTAGAGATGCAGCTTGAAAAGGTGAGTTTTAAGTTTTTTCTTGAAGGTGTCCAGGGAGTCTGTTATCCGAATCTTGACTGGAAGGTCATTCCACCAGTGTGGAGCCAGTACTGGGAAGAGGCACGTTCGAGAGATGCTGCCCTTGTATTTCGGGACATTGAGGCGACCTGAGGTAGCAGAGTGCAGCACTCTTGCAGGTTTGTAGGATTTTATCATGTCCTGTATGTATTGGGGGGCTGATCCGTAAAGTTCCTTAAAGGTTAGATCTTGACCTTGATCCTTGCTGCAACCGGTATCAGAACCTGCTGTCGCACAATGCACTAATGAGGTAATCCCAGTGGTGAAAATGGATGAAATATATTATATCAGGGGTCAGACAGAGAGATGTTATCTGTAGGTTATTGTGATGGTTATTTCTTTGTGCCAGTATTAACACAACAAGAGTTACACAACAAGAGCCATCAGCAGTGTCCAAAAAATTCAGAAATAAAATCTTTTCTCAAAATCTTTTGAGAGGTGGATTCCCATAAAATTTTCAGTAATGTAATGCTGTCATTTTGGGAGCTGTGTACAGATATCTTCCTTAAAGTGAAATAAGCCAAAATGATGTCTGCACAGATCAGTGGGACTAAAGTGACTTGGCAAGCTTCATACCATTCCTAGTGCTTTTTCTGTTCTTTAATGGGCCTTGTTCATTGCTGCAGGCTGTTCATTTTAAGATGTATTTTGAAGATGGCTGAAGCCAAATTGCTAATCACTGCTGAGGACCCTGCTTTGAATTTCCCATAACTTTAAAGGCTAAGGCTAATTGTGGGTGGGCGAGCGGCGTGGCCTTGTGAGACCTTAAAGGATGTGCTTATGTGATGGGCTGAGCTAGGGTCTGAATCTGGCTGAAAGCCTCAACTCTGGGTATTCGTTTGTGGGAGAATTACCTATGAGGCAGAATGTACAATAAAGAAATCATTAAAAACAATCTGAGGTTGGACGTTTGGAAGAATTTTTTAAGGACGGTGAGAAAAATCATTCTTCATATAGTTCCTTATGACATTTATTATGCCCACTCTCATGCCTCGAACAGAGGTTGGTATTCCTACACCAAAACTTGTCCTTGTGATACGTCCTCATGTGTCACCTGGATGGAAATTCGCAGCATTCTGTGTTTGGTGAGCTGAAAGTTTCAGAGATTACAGTGAATGTTTCGTGGGTCTCTAATGCCTAAATACATGCCAAGTTCCATTGTGCACACGATGCTAAATAAATGTAGTCTGTGAAGAGTTTGCTCCTGGGGGGCATGTTTGTTGTTGTGTTATTGTAGTTGATTGGGAACCACTGTGTCAGTGGCCCTGTTTGATCGGGGGTGTCCCGCGGGGTCGCGGTCTCTAATCAGCTGCGCAGGAAATGGCATGGAGGGCTGGGTTTCCTCCTCCGGCCGTGTGGCGTATGGGCCGCAGTCTGAGCCGCAGGTAACGCACGAGCGGTGTCAGCGAGGAGTGGGCCCTGACGTCAGCGGCCGCTGCGGGGGCACGGGGGCGGCTTCCTCCCCAGAGAGCCGGCCACTCCCCTCTTATTGGGAAAATGTGAGCGAGGGGGTCTGGGGGGGGTCCGGTGGAGTCCTGCGCTCGGCACCGATTGAAGCCAAAAGCGGGTGGAGGAGGAAGGGAGTGGGGCGACCGCTTACAGAGCGCCGGCAGAGGCAGCGGAACCCTTCCGAAACCGCCCCGGGCCGGAAACGGAGCCAAACAGAAACAACGCATGCACGCATGCCCGCACGCCCGCACGCACACACACACACTTACAGAACAGATTTCCCCAAGCAGTTGCTGGTTTCAGAGCTTCAAACTACTGGCCCAGGAGGTCTCCTCATTTTGGCATTCTCCACTGTTTCCCTTCAGGCTGTTTGCTTTTTTTTTTTTTTTTTTTACCATTTTCCTCCAGAGTAAAGTTTTCTTTTGTCAAAGTTTAAAACCATTAGATTTTATAGGTGGTTTTGTAACTCGCATCTTGAGTAGTGTTTATAATAAAATTGTGCTAATTAATCCATTCGAGGAATGAGAACCATGATTGGTTGCCTGATGCAGCTCTGACGCAGATCAGGGATTTAATATAACAATGTTTTTTTCTGTTTTGTTTTGTGCCGTTCCTTTTTTTTACATACTGTGTGATTTGCACTGCGTGTGGGTGTTTTCAGGCGTCTTGTCAGACCTGCTCGGTGAACTGTACCTGTCAGAAGAGCTAAAAGAGACAGTTTACATGGGCAGTGTTGGGCCCATTAGCCTGTGGTGGTCTCCGCTGACCCGGGTTCACTGCAGAAACAGCGGAATTGGTCCGCGTAAACCTCAGCACTAAATCTCCTCTCTTTGAAAGACCCTTCCCAGACTATCGCAGAGCACTCCAGATCCTGGCACATTGCCCAAAAGCCTAAAAAAGTTTGAAAAATAACTAGTGAAGCTTTCAGATTTGTATGGAAGCCAAACGAATGGCCCTGTTTGGCCTCCCAGAGGATCTGGCCTCCCCTGTTCTTTCAGGCTGGCATTTTGGGTCACTAATTGAACACAGACATCATAGCACTTGTGAGCTCAATGCTGCGCACAACACTCTCTCTCTCTCTCAAACACACACACACACACACACACACACACACAGACACACACACACATACATACACACATAGACACGTGCGCACACACATACACATATGCACGCATACACACACACGCGCACACACACAGAAGCAGGAAGCAAATCGTTTTATAAAGGAGTGCTTTATCTGCACGATTGAGGAGAGCCCTGTCTCATTTGGACTGGCTAGCACCCGACGGTGAGGTCTGGTCTTAATTACAGGCAAGCGCAGGAGTGTGTGTGTGTGTGTGTGTGTGTGTGTGTGTGTGTGTGTGTGTGTGTGTGAGTGTGTATGCACGCAAATGTGAGAGATGGAGATTCTGTCTCTTATGTTGAGAAAGTGGTTGAGGTTTCCTTTTTTTCCTTTTTTCTCTTCTTGCTCTGAAAGATTTTAGGTCAAGCTGTGGGTCTTGAGCAGGAAAGCCTTTGACGTTAGCGCGCCAGTGTGAGAGCTCCCAGCTGCACATTCGCGGGATATCCCAAAAATAAAAACAGGATTTTGCTTATTTTTTCCCCTCTTCCTTTCATTGCAGAAGTGGAGAGGGGCACACGGTTATGGTCGTCTCCATGGGTTGTCCACAGGGTAAGCTTAAATCTTTTTGCGTTTTATGACTCTGGCTGTTGTTGACGTACATGCATTCTTTGATAAATGACCATAATAATAGAAATGGTTTTACTTGGAATCGTTGACGAAAAATCTAAGCAGTAATGTCAAACAGTTGTGTACACAAACGTAATAGATTAACTATGCTGTAACAGTGCCGTACATCTCCATTGTTTATCGGGCGTATTGAAAAACGCATTTCATTGCATTATTATTTAGACATTCGTAGTGCAGTGCAGACATTTGAATGTGTCTTTTGGACACAAACCATGTTTGCCTTTTGCCTTTTGTTTTACATTTGGAGGATTGTGGATCTTAATATTAATACTTTATATATCCCATTATGTGGCCATTTTCATTGATGCTATTGTTATTTGTGCTGTCAGTTGCTGAGTCCTTACAAAAGAACCTCATATCATTCCATTCATAGCAAGGGAATGTACTTTCTAACTTGATTTTATTGATATGATTTGAGTTGATCTCAATGTATTTATGAATATGTGTATGTGTCTGTATACTAATGCGTACATAAATGTTGACATTCAAATTTAAGGTCATATTTCAGTTAAATGTTTGAACCACCAACAGCAGCACAGTAATAAATATTAATATTACTACTCTTATGCAAGTAATATTTTTCCATATATTCACATATAGTAGTAATGCTAGTTTTAAATCATTCAATAGAAGTAATGAATAATAATACATGATCATTCAATTCACTAAGAACACATGTATAACTGTCACTTTAAAAATGGGTTGTTCTGTCCCACATCAGTCCCCTTTGTGTAACACACCAGCGATCTCATGGTTTTTGTTGCATTTTAATGAATGACACCTTGCCATCTGTCCTATCCACCAGTGGTTCATGTCTCTAATGGTAGCAAAGGTCTCACAGTAAAGTGATGTCGTGCAGCAACAATAATCTGTAGAACATTCTACCAAAAAGGAAATTATGTATTTTTCAAATATGGATGTTCATGTTTTTGCTAGTTGGTACTATAAAGAGCTTTACCATGTCACTGAGTTTGTGTCTGTGTCAGGAGTTGATCTGATGGTAGATGTTTAAAGGATACCTTTGCAAAAAAAATGGTTAATTATTTTTGAAGTTTTGTCCTCATATTATGTGTGCAAAGGATATTATTTCAGTGCAAGGGATCTGTATGGTAACTTTCACTCGAACCTGACAGGGTCCAGCCGGAATGGCCCTCTTTTTACACAAACGAACCAAGTGTGTTTCCCCAACCATTTTCTCCAATGACGTCAGAAGTTTCAAGAGAAGCTTCCGTGGAGGATTAAGTTGCATCAACTCTCCGTCAATTACATAAATATGTTTGACCCCACATTCTTCTCTCTCACGCATATTAGCTTGTGCATGGAATATAAGCCAACATGGACAAACAACTATTTTAAAGGAGACGGGAGACACTCAGGGGCGGTTCTGGGGCACTTGGCATCATCGGTGACCCATCATCCTTGGGGTCGGGAGAGCGGGCTTACAGAGACACGCTGGACGAAGGGGGCCCGGCCTCAGGAGATCCCCAGGCTGAGCGGAGACACAATGAGGGGAAACGCTTCCTGTGGGGGTTCCCGCCAAATCCTGACACTCTTTGACTTATGAGTGTGGTGGGAATATTGCCGCAGCACAAAAAAAAAGAGAGAGAGAAAAAGACCTGATTGCATTTATCATCCGTAATGAGCTCAGAGCAATGTCAGGAACACAAACAGATCTTTCTGGGGTTTTTTTTCCTTTTTTTAGGAGGTCTTTTAGTGCCAGTTAAGCCTGCAGCTTTGCTCTCTGAGGAGAGGCAACCTCAGTTCCCTCGACTCCACTGAGAGCTGTCGCGGGATGTCAGCTAAGGCCGGTGGGGGTCACAAGAGGTCATGGTAGATGCTTCACCTGTTTACACCTTCCTCATCTTCTCATATCTTTCATAATCAAGTGGTTTTACTCATTACTCGTTAAAAGTTGGGGAAAAAATATAGAATATAGAATTCAGATTTAGTTCACTGAACTATGGCACCAAGAGAATTTGAAAGACACATCTGAAATTCTCTACGTTAAAACTGCAAGCTGAATACTTCCTGCTTTATTTTTAGATGTTGCTGCTGAGAACGCTTAAGCAGGGTTTGTATCAGTGGATGATGGTTGGCCAGAAGCACAAGTTTTGGGATTTGTCAGTCAGTGGTCTAAGATGAATTTTTGTTTGTTGTTTTCTTGAGAAAAAACTATTTTTCTTGCATGTGATTGTCTTTCTCTCTTTTTTTGTATTTTGAAGATTCAGTGTCCTTCACATATCACGGAGAGACCAGAATATATCATCCTGAATTCAAACCTCTCAAGCATTTGAAAATATCTGGTTTATTTAGATAATAATTCAGCAATTAGTATTAGATCTCTTTTCTTAAATGAGTGTAGGAAATCCAAAACATAATGAAACAGTTATGAATATATAGTCGCATCTACCTAATGGTGCAGAAAAGGCCTGGTTACCTTTTCGTCTTCCTCGGATGTTTTCATTTAGAGAGGGGTCAAATCCAAGCAAGTGCCCTCACCCCCAGAAAACGGCATTTATGGACCAGCCTGCTGCAGCTGCCGTGTCCGGAAATCGTATACCGGTGTACTGATTTGGAATGCCCCCTGGAGCCCTGATGGGGGGAAGAGGGGCGAGTGTGCACGGATGCCAGCGCTTATGGCTATCACAGGAGCGTGAGAATGCCACACGTGTTTGGCCCGACATTGAATCCCGGAGACCAACGCAGTTGACAGGCGGTTCATTGCCATTGCCTATTATAGGGTTGTCTTGGCCAGGTTTGTGTTCAGAGTGGAACACCCTAGTAAGCAGGCCTGGCAGGTAATGTCTCTCGGGTGTTATTGACGCCACCATAATGAACATGCGTAAGGAACGGCTCATGTCACAAAGAAGGAAACCATTCATTACAGGCCCCCCGTGGGCTGAAACGCGCAGCACCGGGAAGGCTGGTTCCTGCAAACCGGCGTCAGCTGCTGCTCGAGGACCAGTGCAGACTTGCAGACGTGCCCAGGCCGCACCTGAAACCGCGGCCTGAACGTGCGTCAGCATGTGTTCGTTGCGGCCAGCTCTGAGGCATTCCTGCAGGTGTTTGAGTGACAGAGAGCAGGTGGGCTTGACACAGGATCTCTGAACTTGAGCTCAGCTGGAAGGGGAGGCGTGGGACACACTCCAGAGTGTTCAAAGCATGCTCAGGAGTTGGGGATTCCTCGCTGACGGGCGTGATGGCTTTGGTTACCCTATGGGCTGGATGGACCACCTCACTCTTGTGTTTTGGCTGTGGAGAGAAGTGCACAGGGCAGCCTCTTAGCAGAGGCTCTTTTGTGGGTGTCCTGTTTTGTGGTTAGAACCACAGGACGCCGGTGTCACTTTGCGTCTTAATCCTGCGGTAATCTCTGGACGCTACCTCACCCTCATCTGTTTGCCTACCGCCACACCTTGTGTGTGGGGCTGTAATGGTTTCGGGTTCAGGCACGCCCGTGTGGGTGATTTTGGGATTGAGGGGGGATCCTTTGTCCAGGGTTCATTGGCTTTTATTCCACAATTTTAGAGTGACTTTCCTCTAAATGAATAGTTACCATGCCCCTGGAAACCTTCAAAGTAACGGCACTGTGGTAAAACTGCATGACACTACCATGTGCTGTCCTGTGGTGGAATTCGGGGAACTGGAAAAAACAGAAATGGTCTGTGTAATGTAATAGCCTGGTGCCTCAAAGGCCTAGCATTTTGACTCTTTCCATACGTGTCTGAGAATATAAAATGCAGCCCAGCATCTGGTGGTACATTATGGGAATCATATATCATTATATTTCTTCTTCTTCTTTCTCTTTCCCTTCTACTTCCATTTGAATTTTTGTCAGTAACTCTGCCAACAGTTTTTTAGCTTCACTTACACCTTCAGCTAGTTATGGAATTGCATGCTACATTACATTGTGTCATTGAGCAGACACTGTTACCCAGAGTGACTTACACAGGTTATACTTTTTTTTTTTTAACAGTGTTACCCATGTATACAGCTGGATATACTGAGGCAATTGTGGGTTAAGTACATTTCCCAATGGTACAACAGCAGTGCCCCAGGGGGAAATCGAACCTGCAACCTTTGGGACACGGGTCCTGCTCCTTAACCACTATGGTGCACTGCTGCCCTTCTAATACATGCAACTGGTGTCACAATGGGCCTGCTACAGCAGCCATAAATCCAGACCATCTTGTGAGCAAATTTGGTAACTAGTAGCTACTACCATGCTACATTTTCAAGCCAACTTAAAGTTTGTCATAAAATTTCCTTTCTAGTTTGTGTTATATGTTTAAAAGATAAAGTCCAGCCCGATGTCTAGTGGTGCGCTATAGCAATCATCCTGTGGCAAGCACAAGTCTGCGGGACAACAGTTTAATTCTTTCGTTTCATTTTATTGTTTTTTTTTTCTCCAGAAAAATTAAAATCCACAAAAAAGCTGTGAGTTGATCACCCTGTTTACTGGCAGTCAGTGATGACTAGCCTGTTTTTCCTCTAAATCCAAGTTAGTCATTCGTCTGCAGTTACCACACCTGACGCCCTCTTCCTGAAGTGTACTCGTAAGAAGGTGCTTTGCTTCTCAGCCTCACCCAGTTAAATGCTATGGATGGGTGTATGGTCCCAGTGGTAGGGTAACCACAATGTCATGTTGAAGATGTAATTTGTGGCTTTTTTGTGTAGAGTGTGATGTGGGTAATTATAAGAAAGCAGGTGAAGTCACCATTTGGGAGACTCACTGCTGTAAATGAACAGCTACTGAAATTGGTCACACCTTCAAGGTGTTGCTGTCAAGATAATTGTTGGTGCAGGTAGTCAGCAGGATTTCAGACTCTGACTAGCATACACAGGCTGGTAGGCTCACCAATTACCAGCTTGTGTCATTGAGAGACTGTAAATTAAACTGAAATACTACTCAGTGTTTGTCCGCAGTCTGGAGTAGTTGTTGGAGAACTTGGAATAGGTTGAACACAGCTGATGAAACAGGGATCTACCCTCAAGGGCTTGATGGCTGATGGTGCTGCTGAATAAATGGATAATAGATTAGATGTTAGCAATGTGAGACACCATCCAAAAGGGGAGATAAAGTAGATTAATGATGTAATTTAATCATAACAAACATTTCTGGCCGATAACTCTCAGACTTCAAAAGCTTCTGCATGTGTCAAGAGGAGATGAGGGTGGCCGAGCAGCCAGTGAGGCCACTTCCTGTTTGCCAGCGCGGGGCCCTTCCTGCTGCTGTGCTGGGTCTCTGTTCTCAGAGGCGACCCAGCGAGAGGGTGGTGATCCATTGTGTGGTGCAGGAGGAGGGGGCTGGACTCATCCGGCTGGACGTGACCTTGCCTGTCCAAGGTCAGGGGTGAAGTATTGGGGCCTATCATGGATTTTAACTAGAGGACACAAGAGGTCACGAGGTCATCAAAACTGCATTTAATCCCAGCGGTCCAAGTTTAAAAGCAGCCACGATTTTTCTCCTAAGATAATCTTGGAAACCTCACATATTTATCATTGACAGTACTGTGAGTTGGATGCCTTCTGCAGTTACAAACACTAGCACACTAGCAAGCAGAACCTGGGGTTATGCAGAAAGGTCATTGGCATTTTGATACCTGACCTTTCAGGGTGTTCGAATGGAAACATTGGCCATAAGATTGAGAAACATGACCCCATTTCCCTCTGTCCCTGGCCCATTGCCTTCCAGTACTGTCAGTGCTTTGGGCCTTCCTGCTCTTTGAAAGTGTCTCGGGTGTGCCTGCATGATGCACACGTATAATAACGGATTTAGCAGGCAAAGAGCCCTTAGAAGTCAGAGTCCTGCAATGACAGAGCAATATGCTGTGGAGTACTTCCTTGAGATGTTAATTGAGGTTTTAAGAGTCTGGTTTATTAAATCACATGTCTGTGCAGCATATTGGTGAAACTCAGAAGAAATGAAAGAGGGTAATGCAGGCCAGCTGCAGTCTGCTGCAAAAATGCAACATTCACAATTTCCTCACAAACCTCTGCAGGGCAGTCCCGCAAGGCCCATTTTCCCCAATTTCCTTGGTTCAGTACCAATTTGGAACAAATCCCTGGATCATTTACACTTCACCAGTGATGTCATCTTTCATTCTTTCCTTTCATTCGTTTGTTTATTCCACCAATATTGTGTGTAATTTGGGTATATTAACTGCAGTAAAGCTGAGAGTGATTTGCTTGCTCCAGAGTTAGTATATGTTTAAAGGCTGATATGATAATGATTTTATGAGTTTCTATACACTGATCTTTAAACTCCCATGCCTGCTGGGTTATGGGATAAGCAGTTACCCTTTAAAAGTTCCCATTAATGAAGTACAGCTGGAAGCAGTGACATACCATGGATGCCATAGAGTAGGCTTCCTTCTTGTACCTCTTAACTGGTCAGGGCTTCCTGACAGTTGCAGCTGTGCTGTTTTGGCATGAATTGGATTCCAGTTTAAAACTGATTGGTACCATATAAAACATTTTTATATCATTTTTATTGATTGCTTCTCTTATTTTCCTATTTAAACCTACAAAACATTTTATTCAAACACCACACTCTGTTCACGCTGGAGGTAGCTCATCTGACCAGCACCATTCAAAATCTGTGCAACTAAATCAGTTTTTGTCCACTGAACTGTTTAGTTGTAGTGCAATTTGCATGTAAAAGTTAAGCTTTCACTAGATAATCATTATAGCTGTCATGAATGGCTAGCAGACTGAAATAACACTACTGAAATTAGATGCCGTAGCATTCAGCTATTTGGAGACGCACTTGGCCAAGGTCCAGAAGGGGCTCTGAAAGTTTGAACCCTTCAGGTCAGCCCTCAACCTCCTCTTTGTTTTAAGGACTTGGATAAATGCAGGTTATTTATAAAGGGAGAACCCAACATCCTGTGTAAGTGTGGAGGTTTTTGGTCGTGGTGGCCTCCTGCCTGTGTTGCAGGGACATGTGGCCGGCTATGTGGAAGTCGTGCTGGATGTGTGCTCAATCCTTTGCCATTAGACTGCTGAAGTAGCCTGTGCTGAGGCAGGAAGTAAAGGGTTAAATTACAGCAGCCGGTCATTCAAGACAGGAAGCACAATCAGAAGGAAGTGGGGATGACTACACCAAAATATGCATGGGTCTCATGTGGGAGAAGGAAATATGTTATCCGTATGTGTGTGTGCGTGTGTGCATGTGTGTGTCTGTGTGTTTGTTTGTGTGCGTGTGTGTGTATGTATGTGTCTGCGTGTGTATGCATGTGCAGTGTATAGGATAATTGCTCGGCCATGTATCGCAGGCAAAAATCTCTGCTTTGATGTTTAGTGTATCCATTATCCTTCATTTCTGCTGAGAGCGTGCTCCAGGTGGCATTTGAGTTTAGAGCTGTTGAATGGGTTCTGTTTAATTGTTTAAATATCATTATTTTGGTAAATGTTTGTTTCCTGTTTAAACAGTTTTACTTTCAAATTGGAGAGTGGTTGATTCACAGGAGTGAGTTCAAAGAAATGATTCAGCACAAGGAACAGTCGACAGGCATCAACTGCAGACCAGGCTTCTGTGGAAAATACAAGCAAATAGTAGGGATCATTCATCACATGCCGATTCTAGTATTTTATTGTATAGGCCTACTACTGTCATTTACATATTGATTCATTTTCTTGTTTAGCAGATGCCTTTATCATGGGCGAGTCCCACCACATTTATGCAACTCATCCTCCCACAATGACACACTAAGGACGCATTTAAGGAAAAAAACTGTCGTACCATAAATTATTCAATATATTTTCAGTGTGTTTTGGAAATCTCTAGTAAAATATTGTGGACTAGTCTCTTGCAGTGGTTTGGTGGAGTGGTATAAATAGCAGGATGTGGGGACAGGGACACAGCACAGATATCCTGTGAGACTCTGTGCTGTGCGCTGGCTGTTCGGTACACAGTGAGATGAATACTCCAGACTGTTCTACCATTTGCACTCAACTCTGTTCAGTCTGAGAGGAAGTTCCCTTTCAAGCTGGCAAAGACGGCCTCCCAAATTAAACATAGAAGTTAAAGCAGAAGCAGCTTGGAAGTAGGTCGTGCAAAATTAGAGGGACAGCACCGCAGCGGAATTAATTATCATATTACTCCGCAACAGGAAAACGGCTAAATATTGTACATTTCGGGAGGCTCCAAGTTCATGATGTGTCAAACTACCTATCATAAGCAGATGATGTTGGTGGCATTAGAATCTTTCAGTTTCCGCATCCCACAGAAAAATGTTACAGCATCCTAAATACACATTAGAGAAACTACCATGTGAAGAATCATGGCTTTTTAAAAATTGAACTTCATCAGTGATTTTTAAAAGTGAGCTGTGGAAGCCATACCAAAGGGCAGTTCTGTGCCGTGGCTTCTGAAATTCACTGAACATGAGTGGGAAAATGGCCAAAGCATACAGATATTGGATGAATATTGCATGTGTATACAACTTTACACAGCTCATTGCAGCCATGATGTAGCTAACCATTACTCATACAGAATCCAAAATGGCAGCCAGATCATGTGATCAAGTGCTGCTAATTCAGCCCCAAACACCCACAGGCATATGCAATCTTTTTTTGTATCCAACTTAGTAGTCTTGGAATTAAAAAAATGCAGATATGTGGAAAATAGTAATTGTAATGATAATAGTAACATAGTCATAAAAAATATACTGTTGCCGGCAACTTTCCCCGTCAAGTGAATAAAGATGGAGCAGTGCATTTTCTCACTATGGTCATTCCTGGGTAAAGCATTACGGATACTTTTTATAGAACTTGTTATACATTTTACCAGGACTCTCCCGAACTGTCCCTGAGACATGGGAAATGTTCTCAGACCTCACAGAGGGGGGGAAGTGAATACGACCATTTCCTTTATAAACATTCTGCATAATCTACAGGAAATGAAGGCCATCAATATGAAGGTGCCTTCTGCTGGTGGTCTTTTCATCCTGACATTTCTATATTTGCACTCCGAAGCGGCGGCAGCTTCAGAGCTGTCAAAACCTCACAGTGCAGGCGCAACAGCCTGGCTCCCGTTTCCTCTACATGGCAAAATCAGTGGAGCCTGCTGGTTCCTTCCAGTTCAGCCCGATTAACCGGCCGTGCCCCTCTGGCTTGTGTTTGCTATGAGAGTCGATTCCGCTAGAAAGAGGAAAAAAAATAAAACAAAACAAACAAAACGGCACGTGATTCCGCCTGTGTTTTTCCATGGTGTTCCCCCGAAGGGAAGCCCTGTTCGGGCAGTGAGTCGTGTCCCTGTGGTCTCAACTCCAGCTGCATTGGCGATCGCAGGAAATATGTGTGGTAGGGACTGGCATCTGAAACACTGTAGGGGGTCAGGGTGCTGCCACTGGTACATTTGGGTGCAGTCAGTAAAGGTGTTTTCTTTGAATACCCTGAGGAGACATCCACTGAGGTCGTTGACTGTGAGCAGCTATAAAGTTTCCCCCAGTAAATGAATAAGAGGTTCAAAATGGGTGAACTGGCACCTGTGAAAATCATTTTAAAAACAACCAAAATTATTCTCATCCAAGGCACAAACATCCCTTACCAGCCCTTGTATGTTCTTCTCTTTTATACCAGCTTGGTCTTCCCTGTTGAGTGGTGCAGCCAATTACGTCAATATCCAATTGTCCGATGGCTGCACGGACTCACATTTTCATGCTTCCAAACACTGCGAAAGGTGAAATTGATGCCAAAACTTTTGCTAATTCATGGTTTATCAAATATTAAAATGCAGGGTCCTCACACATATATATGCACACAGTAAATAACTTTCTAAGATGGAGGAAATTGTCCACGTTAGTGAAGATTTCATCACCTTTACGCAGAACGAAAAAGCACAGGGATGACCTCAGGGCAGCAGCAGTGATTAGAGTAATGTCATGTCTCTTGTGGGGAGAAAAGATGAACTCATTCTGTCTGTTTTGAGGGCAAGCAGGATTTCTGTTGATGCTTGCTTTCGAAGGAAAATATCAGACACAACAGAGAGCTCTAAAGCGATGCTGGGGGTGAGCACTCAATACATGGAAATTGAAAGGGAGAGAACCAACAGCCTGGAGCTTTGTGAGCCCAGACCCAGCTGAAAATTGATCTCACTTAAAAAGATGTAATATTGATAGTTACTTGAAGTGCTGTTGAAATCAACCTGACACTAAGTTTTAAATTGGGGGGAGGGGGGAATCCTGCTCTTTTGTCTCTCATGGCTTGTCCAAACAAAGAGGAGCCCCTGTGTTGAATTACTCTAATTTATCATGTAAAACATTCTGATGACATTCAAGCCATGTCTTGACTGTTGGCTGGAATGGGTGGAGCATTGGGTGACATTTTCACTGTTCAGCTTCAATGGGACCAAAGCTGTTTACATTTTAAAGGTTCATTTAGGATTTAATTGCTTGGTCACGTCCTGTAGCTCCTGGTTGTCTGCATAATCACAATCCTGTAGTGATGCGCTTCAGATCAGAGTATGGAGAAGCACTCTGATTGGTCAGATTCAGGTGGGCCCTTGATTCACTGAATGTACAACGCTGTATCAATACAATGCTTTTACTGGGTATTGCTGTAAAGTGTTTCCAAAAAAACTAAACACATGACATATCTGCTTGCAAATATTTCTGGAAGTAAAGTTTCTTTTTGCTGATGGTTGATCTTAGTTTATGTAGAACAGGGCAAACTTCCTGTGTAACTCATTTTACAGCCATTCATATTGTTTGTCTCCAACTTTCAGCTTATCAACCAGTGTGTTCTACTGCTGCAGTAATGTTTGAAGTGGCATTGTTTTTTTTTGTCTTCCCTTGAGCATCTGTGAAATGTGTTTTGTCTTGTTTTCAAACTTAAAGAAGTTGACTGTTTACAGTGTCTCTCGAGCAGTCATGACTAATCATGCATCCAGAGTCTTCCACACACGAGAAGCAGGAGGCGAAGCAGCAGGTGGCTTGTTTGTCTGGTGGCATTTGGGTTATGGTGCTTCAGAAAGGTTCCGTTCAAAGGTCAGGTTATGTAAGTTTTAATCAGTCCAGCAAATTCCCAGCCAACTCAAGACAGCGAAAGAGAATCCGTGTTATCTTAAGGGCTCTTATTTGGGGTGTAATGTAACCAGCTATGTCAAAAAGGCATGTTTGGCCCAAAGACTGCTGCGTATGTGAACATCGCCCATTTGCTAAGCGGACCCTGTGGCCTGGGGCTTTGAGAAAGGCATGTGGTAAATAAACGGCATTCTCCCAGGCATAAGGATGAGGGGGAGGCAACCGCCTGTCACACAGTGGTGGTGTGTGTGTGTGTGTGTGTCTGTGTGTGCACGTCAGAGGGGATGGGGGGGCGCTCAGCTGCCGTGTCCCTTCAGGAATTCCTGTAGCGCTGGCATTCCCACCTCTGGGCCTGTTTGGGGACCGTGGCCTTTTCACACGTATCAGAATGACTCCACACCGTCCGTCACCCGAAAAACCATGCTCAGGCATTGCGTAACTCATCCGCAAGGCCATGTCCCCCCCCCCCCGGGGTGGATCGTCCCGCCATACCCCAGCCTTGCACTTCCGCCAGCCTGACCTTCTAGCCGCTCGACGCCCCTCCGAGCCGCCATGAAAAGGTCTTGTCGCTCATTGTTACTGCCACTCGTCAAACTGTGAATAAACAACCTCTCTGATGGAAGACAACCTTATCTGTCTCCATGCTGTTTTTTTAATAAGAAATGAGGGCATCTACCAGTATCAACATGCTTGCCACAACTTTCATGAAATTTGAACAATGCATTGTCTGCTTTCCAGTACATTGGTGTCAAGCAACCCATGGTAGTGAACATATTATGGGCATTTCATTGATGTCTGTATTCCTTCTATGGAGCATCCTCTTAATGGTGCATTCAAAGCCACTGAGATGTTGCTCTGCTTAGCCTGGTAGCTTTTGAGAAGTGGCACATAATGTTCTTATGAGAGTTATAGCTGGTTGCCTTCTTGGGTTCATTTTCCAGCTGAATTTACATGGTACGTTTCCAGGCCCTTAAATTAAGTCCCCATGGAATCAATGTATTTAATAAATGCCCATCGAAATAGCCCTCAGCCTGGGTGTCCTCCTTTATCAAGGGCACTCAGGTTTCAAAACAAGCCCCCCCCAAACACAGTGGGTCTGCTTATTATCTTGGACCCTCTTCATTTGAAGCCAGGCTAAATGTGCGAGAAAGCAGCTGGTACTGGTAAATATAGAAAGCAGGTGCGAGAGAGAGAGTCACATCCCTTTGCCCTTTCTGTGGTGAAGGGGTTTAAGAGGGCTGTGTCAAAACAATTCTGTCTGAGCTGTCCAGCACAGACCCCTCGACCTGACACACGCAGGTCCAGCAGCACCCTCAAATATAAGCATCACTCCTGAGTGCCACAGCCCTTCTGTATTTACAGCTCATGTTCTTTGGCTTCTCCTTTTAGATAGTGCCCCTCAACCCAGTGTAGGCTGCTTGGTATGAGTGGAAGGCAATGCAGGCCTATTTGATGAACCTCACACCTCTTCATTTTCAAAGTTTGGAGAAGTGAGCAAGCCCCCTGTTTTCTCTCTCTCTCTCTCCCCCACAACGTGACCATGACTGTTGATGCTCAGAAATAAATCTCTTTAAATACCCAGCAGGCACATCGTGTCCCGCGGGGGTCCATGTGACAGAGAGCTCTAGTGTGGTAAGACAGCAGCTCCCCCACCCCCTCCCCACACACACCCCACCCCAGGGGGTCCCAGTCCTGAATTTCCTTGTCTTATAACGAGGTACCCGACAGCACTGTCCACCCACGTGTTCTAGTGGGCCTCGAGAGATCCCCTCGGAAAGCTGTCCGTCTCCCTTCTCAAACTCAACGCTACGATGCCCTCTCCTCTCCCTGGCCCCCCACAAACCGCCGTCACGCGCGGGTTCCCTGAAGCTCACAGCCTCTCAGAAACCATCAGCCTGAACTCGTGTTTACCCGCGCCCGTGGGGAGAAGTTACTTAATTGTTCTTCAGGGAATGGGGTACAATATGACTGCGCGGTCTCCGTCAAACTTTTCAGAAAGTGTAAAGACCGGGCTCCTGCCAGATAAACAGATGAGGCTGCTGCAGGGGTGCTCGGAAACTGCATCACGTCCCTCCGTGGGTCATCATGCATGAGCTGAAAGGGAGATGTAGAGAGGGCCATGGCTGTCTGCTCCTGCGCTTTCAGGGCCTTTCCACTACAACACCATACAAGCCCAAAAAGGTGTCTGTAGCTGTCCAGCAACAAGCCTATCGCCAGAATCCCGCAAAAATATCAGGCTGTAGATCACATACAGTGTTATGGATAATTCAGAGAGAGTAAATGATATACTCTTTTACCACATCAAATGGAGTATTTTCACAATAAATATCACATCATTTAAATATCAATGAATCTGTGAACATTTAACATGGATACTCAACCATAAAGGATTTAACTGGCTGTATGAAAATCAAAATTACCCTTTCTTTGTATGTTTGTGTATATGTGGTTGACATTACTGTGTCTGATAAAAATAAACTGTGCGTGAATGCACCTTGCAATAGGAAACAGGGACCTCTGAAATGAGCAAAGTCTGCTTTAACTGTAACACCGCTCACAAAACGAGTACCCTTTTAGTCAAGCCTCATTCAAAATAAGGCCTGACGCTTGAGTGAGCTGTCTGAACATCAGCCTAAATGGCAAACCGCATGTACTTCAAGAATATGAAAACAAAATGAAAAAAAGACTGATCAGAATATGCTGCTGATTTTCTGAAGCACTGACTTAGAGACGCAGTGCCGGTGTCATGTCAGTACCAGCTCTAGTCCAGCTGAAGTTGTTTACTAATCTGTTGGGGTGCGAAACACGCCTGTCTGTGTGTGATCAATCGTGCCCCCTGCGCCCCAGAGACCACTCAGCACACGCTCTACCAATTAGCACCCTGCTTTAAAGGCAGAGCCAGTACTTCTGAGGACTGTCTCTGGAGGCTCTCGTGTGTGATAGTCTACCTTTGTTCATCTCTTCCTGCAGTATATTCATCTGTGCATGACTCAGAAGTTTTCTTTATTTACGAAATTGTTCCCACTCCTCTGAAGTACAGCATCGATCAGCTGTGACAGTATTGCCCTTTGTAATTTGTATCAATCTAAAAACTGTCTGTTGATCTTTCCCTCCTGCTGCATTTTCTCATCAAACATAGACAGAGTTCATTTCCAGGAGGGAACAGGCCAAACAGCAGCAAATAGCTAATGCCTCTGAGCCTCATTCAAATCTGGAAGCGAAGCACATCGTAACAGATCAGGGCGACATGCTGGTGTTGTGGCACACCGCCGTTTGAATGTTCGCCCGTGTTTGTATGTGGGAAACCTAATGGAAACCAAAGAAAAATGGGCCCGCAGGCATGTAAGCACAACAGCCCCAGTGTTTGTGAAGCGTGGCTGGTATCGCAGGAAGAACATCACAGTCCCACGCTATAAGAGGTTAGCGTGCGGTGGCTCAAGGATGCTATTGTGCTGCAAATAAAAGCTCACAATCTAAGTGCGTGTAGGAGGCTTTGAGGAAAAATCCATGTTGCTGATGTAGAGGAGCAAGCTGACCACTCTCTGGTCCAAGTCAATGCCAGTGTGCCTGTTCTGTGATGGAAACCTTGCTAGTGGATGTGTCCTTTTACACAGAGCAGATGCAGTGCGTTGTGCTGACATTTCAAGTCTGCCTCTAATCCATCTTGAAATATCCATCTTAATTGGCTAACTAAGCTAATGGGTTGAATGTAGCTGATGTAAGTATCAGTGTTCTGGTGTGAAATGGCTGCCCTGCAGCTCACAGGCAAATGTGTTGCCTCATAACCATGGTGCCTGAAGTAATGTTGCTCTCCAAAGCATTTTGATACCTGATAAACAGCACTAGTCAAACTCCAGTGAGTTATGATTGAAGCTCATGCATTTGTAGGCCAGTGTGAACTTTTTACAGACTTGCAGCAGAATTTAAAGGTTCACTTTCCAGGATCTCTGGATTAGCAAACCATCAGGAGGTCCCATACACTATTATCTTCAGCTACTTTTGGGAGTGTGTATCTATGTGGTGTTTTCTCAGTTTGTTAAGTCCTGGGAATTAGGCAAATTAGAGTGTATATGTGAGATATGTTTTAAACTCATATTGCTGTTTGCTGCTTTATTTTCAACTAACAGAATCAGAAAAGCAGTTGTGTCATTTCAACAAAGACCTTAGAATAGAATGATCTTTATTGTCATTATACTCAGGTACAATGAAATTTTGCATGGCACCTCCTGATGTAGTTAAAAAAAGATAAAACAAATAAATGAAAAAAGATCAAACACATAAATAAAAAAAGATAAAACAAATAAATAAAAGCAGTGCCAGAAAGACAGCAGACAGCAGTAATAGCAGCAAGGCACAAATTATAAACTATATTTACACATTCAGTCCTTAATGTGTTTGTGTGTGTGTTTCACAGTTCTGATGTGTGTGTGTGTGTGTGTGTGCGCTCACAGTTCCTGTATTCTGTTCTGCGGGGAGGGGTTTGATGGAGGCCACAGCTCTAGGAAAGAAGATAGCAGGGGGAAAACGAAGTTAAATTTTCGTACAAAAAAAGAGCCTTTCTCTCATTTTAATCTTATTGACAGTTTTAGAATAGCCTGCTTCCCTGACGTCATGTGCCATGCCTTACAGTGCATCTGTCTGCTCGGTAGGATCGTTTTAGAGTGTCTCTGAAATTAATTACGCCGAGAACAGCTCGGAGCGAGGGCGATAAGATACTTGATGTCATCTGTTTCCATTATTCATTGTATAATGTCATCAGTTTCCATTGAGCCAAATAGATCTTAAACTGACTAATTTAACTGATTTCGTTTCCATTATGATATGATGTACGATAGCTGTTTCGTTCTGCCCGTGGTGTCAAGTTAGGCGGCTGTGAAGAAGATGCTTTTTAGGTGTGCTCACGCTAGCCCGCTAACTGGTTTCATATAATTGCAAATCTTTTTAAAAGTGCGCTTGAAAAATGTTTCTGTGCTGAAGATTAATTTCCTTCAGTTTTCTCTCAAGAAGAATGTTTGTTCTCCACTACGTTTTTTTTTTTTTTTGATGATTCTTTTTCTGATGTTTTTGTCAACTTTAAGAGGGAAAAGGGGTCTGTTGCTACAGAAAAATGGGAACCATGTAAGAAAAGTCATGAGAAAACGAGTGCCTAGACTCTTACGTTCAAAATATTTGTGTAATTGCTCTGTGTTTTTATAGATCCACCGCGAATTCGATTCAGTTAGATTATGTAGGCTAAGTGTGGAGATGTACTGTGCTGTCAGCGTGGTCCTCCAGGTCCTTAACTTGTTCAATGGGAAACTTGCACAGAGGGGTCTGCACCAAGAACACCCAACCTTTGACGTTTCACACACAGAAAACGTTTTCCATGATTCCTGCTGTGCAACCAGAAATGTTCCGCTACTTTAATTTAGTCTCATTTCCAGAACGACACGTTATATTAAAATGGTTGAATTCAAAGTTTTTATTTTATCAAAGAAATGTGGTTACGGGAAGATTAAAATCACCGGATCCTTATGCCCTTACTGCTGGTGGGGTCTATTTTGTTCTTGCGAGGATTGTTCGTCACCCGACCCTTTTAGCGGCAGAAACAACGCTGCGGAGGAGAAGTGAACGGACTTCCCCAATGAGCCCCAAGCTCACAGCGAAACGGCACTGCGCAACGGATCGGCGGTGGGGTGGAGGGGTGGGGGCTCTGCGCGCTCGTAAGAGCATTAAGGGTGCATTTGTTTATGACACGAGCGGTCGAGCACTGTCAGTGTCATATGGCAAGCTGGGGCAGCCTCAACTGGTTCAGAGCAGAGAGAGTTATTAGTGTCAGCGGTAGGGGCTGTTTACTTCGTGCAATTCCCCCCAGGGCCACGGACTTAATTCTGAGCGGAGCGCAGCGTTCCACAAAGGTAAGAGTGGTGGGGGCAGAGCACCAAAGGCAGAGGGGTGTGTGTCTGGAGAAAGGGGTTAATCGAGCTTGTATCGTCTCCGTTTGCTGAATGCCGCGTCCGTCTCATCCGGCAGTCGCTGGAATCGCGCAGCTGCCCCCGTGCTGCAGAGCGTGTCGCCGACTTTGAGCGGAGAGAGCTGCCGGTGCAGCGCAGCCGCCGGTGCCGCTGCAGCCACGCGGCCGGCTCCGCCGGGTTGCTCCGGTCGCTTCGCGCCGCCGTGCTTTGGAACACGTTCATTTCACTTTTCGAAGCAATACGCTGGAGTACTGCTGTCGTGCCCCGAGCGCTTTGCGGTCGCGAAGGTCACCAGAGGTGAGCATCAGTGGTTATCAGGGTTTCTGTCTGCTGTTTTCCTCCCTGGGAAAGTTTGTAATGCGGGCAGTGTGAGTGGGAATCTAAATTTATGGCCAATTCTTTTGACAGTACTTCTCATTTCCTGCAGCAGAGATCTATTGCATACATCAAACAGATCTATTACTCTAATGTAATAGAGGCACATGATTATTGTTTGTCCTTCTGCTTTGTGTTAGGGGGAGTCACTGTAGCATGTATGTGTAGTGGTTTTGTTGTTTTTAGTGAACAAATGGATGGCATTCATTTGACATTGTTATTTTCAGTATTTTCTGTGAACCTCACTTTGTCTGTGATCCCAGTCTAAAACAATGCAAATCAAAACAAGACCATTAACCAATAATATTAATAGCCTTGTTCATGTCATGAAGTTCCTTCTTGAAATTAAATCTCAGTTATTTTCGGGTACTGTTCCACCCAGCTGACACATCTTTCTGCGGTTTCATTTCACTCAGTTTTTCATTATCACTAATAGCGTAAGGGTCACATCTTTTGTTTGGAGACATGTTTCTTTGATCTCACCTAGAACTAATGCTTTGAAGTTGCCATAAAAAATAAATTCCATGCACGGTGCTGTTTTTGTTTTTCTTGAGGTCGAACAGAAAACGTTAAGCTTTCATTTGTGGTTGCGTAATCTCTGGAGTCTGCCTTCGGTGTCATTTGCCGGGGTTGGTGGGAACGAGGTCCTTTTTAGCCGGGTGGCAGGAGAGGGGACGGCATTTCATCCGCTCTAGGTGTCTTATCCTTTGCTAAAATCGGCATGGCAAACCCTTTCTCACTCCATTCTCTCTCCCTCTCCCTCTCTCTCCAGCATTGTACCCGGGCCAGCGGGACGTTGATGGCGTTCCTGCAGGGCAGCGGTGACTACTGCCGCGCCCAACATCCTCACGCCTGAGTCAGGGGAGTATGACCGTCCTGCACTGACACCCCTGGATGCCAAGAGGCGCCCGCCACCCCGCCGCTCAGAGACCGCCCTCTCCGAACATGCCAATGGGGTAACTCGCACCGGACCAGGCCAGCGCTAGCCACCTGAGACCGAGTCCTTCCCCTGACCTAGCTGTGAACAGAAACTTAAGAGAGGACCAGGGTGTTGACTACAGAAGAAGCCTGCTGCACTTTCATTCACTGGAGGCGGGGTTTGGAAAAGACTAAAAGGAGGCTGACTTTGGCGTGGGGCGAACCTGAGCCAAGCTTTTCTGGGGTTCCGGGTTCTCTTTCGGGACTGGTTCTGTTGGCGTGTGATTCCCCCCCTTCTCGGTGTGAGCGGACACCCTCACGTACCCCCCACCATGGCCCGGATGAACCGGCCCGCCCCTGTGGAGGTGTGCTACAAGAACATGCGCTTCCTCATCACGCACAACCCCACCAACTCCACCCTCAGCACCTTCATCGAGGTGAGCACCCGCCTGCCCGCGCCTCCACCCTGACTGCTAATCCCACCCACCTGTTGAACACAGGTGGGTCCCAGCATTTCCTCCACTGTCGCAGCTAATGGAGAATGCGTTCATTTCTGACAGGTGCTGCTGATACGGCCATCATTGTTTGCCCTGTCTGCCTGCCTGTCTGTTTGTCCTTCTGCTTGCTTGTCTGCCTGTCTGCATGCATGTCTGTCTGTCTGTCTGCTTGTCTGTTTGTCTGTGCTTGAGCCCGCCACATGCATTATTTTCTAGGCAGTCTATCTTATGCAACAGGTGACAACTGAATGGAAGCACTCCACGTCTGCACGTAGCTCCCACAGTCTGTTTCAGTGAAAAAGGGCCTGTTACAGGAAAAGGCTTGATAACCACTACCACAAATCTCCTGTTGCCATGGACACTAGTCCCAGCACCACCGTCAGATGGCGGGGCGGTGAGAGAGAGGCGCACGGGATGAAGCCAAGCCCGCTCCGGGCGCGCTGCAGGGACGCGCGGCTCCGGGTGTGAACGGCAAGGGCGCACGCAATTCGCCAGCGTCCCCCAGAGTCCCCCAGAATGCCGCGCTCACGCACGCGCTGACGCGGCTCCTGTTCTCTCCCCCCGCAGGACCTGAAGAAGTACGGAGCCACGACGGTGGTGAGGGTGTGCGAAATCACCTACGACAAGACCCCACTGGAGAAGGATGGGATCACGGTGGTGGTAAGTGGGGAGGTTCACACCCCTCGTGTTCCGCGGCAGACACTTGTGAGCAGAGGCTCTGTGCGCAGGCATTTTACACACCCTATAAGACGGCGATCCTGAACGCGTGGCCAGCTCAGCACAGAGGTGCAACCCATTTGACATGCTGCAATAGGAAAAAAAATGTCCGCCTGCCATTTGGTAGTAAAATAAAGGGGGGAAGGAGGAATTGTTTTTAAGAGTAAGGAGGAGGACATGCTTGCATGAAAAGGCAACCACAAACGCCTCTGCTAGATGCATCACATGAAGGGGTGGGAGCAGCCTGCAAAAGGTATTCTGGGACAAATATACATCCCAGTTGGATAACTGGGTCAAGAACCGCTTGTAGTAACGACTCCTGACTGTTGAGCAGTAAGAAGTGTTGGCCTCCGGGGCCAGTCTGACTTCTTAGAGCACTGGGTAGGGGGTCATTTGAGTTAGTCTGGCTGAAGGCATAGGCAGTGGTCATTTGAGTTATTCTGGCTTCGCCCATGGGCAGTGGTCATCTGAGTTAATCTGGCTTCAGCCATGTGCAGTGGTCATTTGAGCCTCTCTGATTTAAAGCATTGGGCAGTGGTCATTTTCAGCTGCAAATCATCAACTGGTGCAGGTGTCGAGGGGAAAAGGGTAGGAGCTGTATTTTTACACTCTGGGGCGCTTGTCCACCCCCACTACCACACACACACACACACACACACACACACACACACACACACACACATACATGCATAGCAAGAAACCCCAGGGGGACAACCTTTCCCCCTGCCCCCCATGCTTTTCCTGATAAGGCTCATCCCCATCCCGCAGACAGCGTGGTAAAGGGAGCGTGTGTCGGGCAGGTGTGTTTTGGCAGGGTGCGGGGGCATTGTTAAATGAGGGTCCTCGCGGAGGGCGCGTGACGGCAGCGGGGGGACCCACCGAGCATATGAGCGCCGTTCGCCTCCGAGGAGCCACACGTGTTTCCAATTTTTTTTTTGCCGTCAACGTTTTGCCCGTTGCCATGGGAGCTGGAAGGTCTCCCAGCAAACGGGCTCTGAGCCAGGGGGCCGTCTCCCACTGCGGCCCCTTACTCTTTTTTTGGTTTTCGTTCCTCCTCCTGACTATGCTGAAGGAGAAGTGCGTTCTCTTGGGGGGTGGGGCATGTGAAAAGGGGCGATAGAGGGGGTTATTGTTTGGCTCGATCTGACCTGTTACCCGACGTTATCTGAAGGATGTGGTGTGCCTGCTCTCCTATTCGAGAGCCCAGCTAAAGAGCCCTCTGATCTGACTTCGGCGAAGTGCAAGCACCAGAGAGATGTCTGGCACAGATAACCGTGCCATCATCCTCACATCTAAGAGGCTGATTTCTCTCTTAACTCAGTGCATCTTGGCTGCAGTGACACCTCTAAAACCATCAAGGCAGTGTTACTGTCTACAGGCTATATGCACAGTTTGTTTTTCAAACTGTTTGTCTTATCTGAAAGGTATTAAAGAGGGGCCTGCTCCAAACAGAACCAGCAACACTTGGGGTTAGCTTTTGCAGGGACAAACAAATTAATACTGTCATCAAGTGAAACTGGAGAACTGTTAGTTTCTATATTGGACGATTTTGGACAGAAATGCATTGCAACTGACCCTTTGCGGTGTAGACCATAAGACCATTATCCATGTGAAGCGGAAGTGTCCTTTGGTGAAACCAGGGGAGATTACAGCATTCAAACACTCTGTGTCTAGTGGCACACTCTTGTTTAGTATCCTATTGAGGGAAATGTCATATGTCCTGCTCGCATTTTCTTAGTGCTGGGGGGAGAAAATTCGTGACGCACTTTGAGAGCGGGGCATTTGAGGAGACCCGTAACCCTGTATGGAGGTGACGGTGCGAGAGGGGGGGAAAAAATGCGCGCGCACTGACGCGAGACAGGTGCAGCGGATGTCTCTCCCGCCAAGGAGCATCGAGTTGCCGAAACGTACACGGTGCCGGGTTCCGAGAAAAGCCGAGGCATTCGCCGCGGTTAGGCCTCCGTGTTGGATCTCCCGCGTCAGCCTCCGCACCAAGCACGTCTTGGAACCGCCTCGCGGATTTAATAGTTTACTGATGACATTCCAGACTCGGGGGAGGGGTTTTGTTAACCTCTTGGTGCAGTGGATTTAAATGTTATTTGTTACCAAATAGATGCCCAACAGACTTAGAAGGAAAGCTCTTGCTTTGCTAAATTGGAAAAGGTTCATAACTCATTAACCAATTAAACGTTTTGTTTTGTTTTGTTTTTTTCCCATAATGAGGGAGTTCCCAACAGAATTTAGATTCCTTGCTTAAAAAAATGTATCTAAGGATTGATGATGAGAAATTCTGAAACGACTTTAAAATGACTCTGACATAAAATTTTGTGTTACTTTGTATCTTGGGGGGCAGAATCCTTTGTGTTGGTTGCATTGAGCTCTCTAGGGTGTGTCTGTTTATCTCAGCTCTGCTGTTTGCTGAGAAGCCAGGGTCTCGGAGGAGCTTCAACTAAATCTGTTGCTTTGGTTGCAGTGTCGGTGTTGACAAGGTACAGTCCCTGAAGAGAACATGAATACTGCAGGTATAACATTCAGATGCATATGTGCATGGACAAAAACCCAGTTATTACATGCTCCGCTGGTTGGGTATCTGAGGTGATAGTGACAGAATCATATCTGTTTTCAGTCCATTAGACGCAGTAGAAAATCTGAACAATAGTTTAGCAGAGCAGAGTGCTGCTGAAGGGTTCTGACATAAAGCTGTTGCTTGCGTACGCCCAGGCCTTGGACCCAGGCCACCCCTCGGAGGTGTGTGTGTGTGTGTGTGTGTGAGGGCGTGGGGGGGGGCCTCTAGCTGCGTGCAGGAGAACATCCAAAAATGATAAGGATCTGCACTGCCCATGGTCCCTGGGATGACCTCAGCGGAGTCAGACTGCGATTCGTTCTGACGTTCTCCCTTTATGACCTTCAACATCAAACAGGCTGTGACACAACCCCGGGCCCTCAAAAGGCGTTGGCACGGCAACGTCCTGCTGTTTGAGGTAAATGATGGACGCCTGTTGGAGCTGTGCGCCAGGGAGGGGAAGGGGGGGAAGTGACTTATCTCGCAGCAGCAGGGCCTCGGCCCTCTGGCTCGCTTTCCGAGGCCGCCGCTAGCCTTCCGACGAGCAGCGGTGACAAAAAATATGGAGGTCCTGCCTTTGCAAACAGCTGCGTTGTCATGGCAGCACCCGGGCCTGACGCATCTCAGTGCGGACGCGGGGAACCTGACGATGGCTTTTGTAGACAGAGGCATTTGCGCTCTTTTCCCTATTGTTTCATGACTGTCTCTGTTTATATGGTGTGCTGTCATGGGTCAGAATGGAAAGTATTCTGTGAAAGGAGGAATGAAATGAAGGTGTACTGTGTATGTGGATGTGTGTGTGTGTTTGTATGTGTGTGTGTGTGTGTGTGTGTGTGTGTATGTGTGATTGGGTGTATGCACATGTGTTTATGTGTGTGCGCAACTGGCCAGGCCACAACCAAAGCGCCCCCTACTGGGCAGCTCCAGCGTTCCCTTACCGCCCACCCTCAACATGCTTCTGAAATGACAGCGGGACTGACAAACGCCGTTCGTTTTCTCCCCACACCCAGGACTGGCCGTTCGATGATGGCGCACCCCCTCCCACCAAGATCGTGGAGGACTGGCTGAGCCTGCTGAAGAGCAAGTTCTGCGAGGACCCAGGCAGCTGCGTGGCCGTGCACTGCGTGGCAGGGCTAGGCCGGTGAGTGGCCTCTCCGTCACACCGGACTCCAGGAACGAGACTCACCATTTCAAATACAGACACACATTGCAGCCTTTCAGGAGTTTTAAAATGAAACTCTTGAAAATTCTAGCTGTTTAATTAGCGGACCAACTCACATAAGTTGGAAGTGTTGAGTGGCCATGAATAAGAGCGTCATGGAGCAAATTAATGATGCGAGGCGCACCTTGCTGGGTGTCCCACCAACCTGAAAGCATGCAGCTGTCGCTAGACCTCCGCCGGACAAGTCGAACCCTAAGCCAAAATACATTCCTCCCAGAGGCACACTCAAACAGTAGAGGTAAGGAACCCTGTTTGTTATCAGAAGAGCAGAGGGCGAACTCGCAAGACGAAACAGGAAAAAAGGTTTAGAAGCATTTATTTTTACTGCCCTCTAAGTGTACGCTTGTTCCGTAACCCTCTGGCCAGGTCCAGTCCGCCCCCTTCGGAGGAGTCTAATGTCTTTTAATTGAATCTGGTGTTCCTTATTGAAATGTATTTATATCTGGAGGAACCCCTCCTTTCTGGGGCGAGTGGTAATCAGAGACTGCCTCAGTGTCCAGTTGAGCTGTGTCGTCCATTTAAATCTTGGCTCGGCGGTTGCGGTGTGAGCGGGAGGTTGGCCCCGGGTTGGTAAACCATCTCTGACGCACTTTGGCCCCGTCCTCAGGGACTCCGCAGTGCTCGCTCGACTCTGTTTGTTTTGATATTATTCAGATGGGAAACATTCACTTGCCATTGGTCCCCCCCCACCACTACCAAAAGGGGAGGGGGTTTTAAAGGCGGCCATGTGAGGGGTTTTACATTGGACTGCGGGACTGAAACCTCTACACATTGGTATGTTTTGACATGTTCGTGAACCCCCAACCCCCTGTCCTCGGTGTTTATGGTTTTCTAAGGCTCTGGGTTTCCATCCCAGAGGAGGACCCAAACCAAACAATGAAACAACTCAAGAGTTTATAACAAAACAGCACTGTGCTCCCACTCCTTATTAGGCAGCAGAAGCTAGCAAAAGCTGCCACGATCGAGCCCCTGTCTGACCGAATTCACATGCTCTCCTTAGCCCCTGATGGCCGTTTGAGCTGTCGGTGTTTTGCAAGAGCTAGCGGGCAGCCTTGGTCACTTGTGAGCGTGCAGCTGGAGGCCGACGTGCAGGACCGGCTGAATCTGGTTCTTGAGCCTGACAGAGTCTGCTCTGGGGTCAGCTTTCACTCTTCAGACACCGTTCTTATCGCACAGAGATTATAAGACCACTGCCGCCATCTCTGCTCAAACTTTCTGCGCTCTCTTCAGGTGCATGTTATTCTTCAGACGCAGGAATTGGCATGCTACAGGCTCCACATGGAGAGGAAACAAAATCCCTTTTGTGTGCACCAGGTGTCACTGTATTACCAAAATGCAAAAACGAGAACCGCTCTGAGCTCACCCCAAAAGAACGGTGTGCCTTGTCACAGAGAAAGTGAACCAAATGACTGCAGGGGCGCGACCCTTGAAGTGAAGATCTGCAACCATGTGTAAATTTTTTTTTTTTTTTTTGAGAAGTTGACTTCCTGGTTGATGTGTCCACAGGGCTCCTGTGCTGGTGGCGTTGGCGCTCATCGAGAGTGGGATGAAGTACGAGGATGCGATTCAGTTCATCAGACAGTAAGTACCTGCAGCTATCCCCTCGCTGGTCTCCCCACATGTGCCATCAGGCCCCTCCAGCTCATACAGAATGTGCCTTTCATCTTGTCTATAGCCAGCCCAAATACTTGCATGTTATGCCTCTCCTCATCTCCCCCCACTGGTTACCAGTTGCAGCCAGAATGAAATACAAATCTCTGGTCTAGGGATGGGAATTAATAAGATTTTATCAATATCAATGCCATTGTCGATTCTGCTTATTGATCCAATTCTTAATCGATTCCCTTATCGATTCCTGATCTGACTGAACACAATCTCCTCCTGACACTTGACTTGAACATGTTGAATAATAAATTGAACAATGAATTACTTACAAATCCTCCTTTTCTTGCGAAACAGCGCAGATTGTCTGTAGTTTGTGTGCTTGCGAAAGCCACAACGTGAAATTGTTTAACAGGAATGGCATTTATCGATTGAAATTATGTTAAATGCTCGTGACACATCACAGCTTTTGTGAGGTGTGCGTTCTAAGCGTTATTGTTCATTGCACTCAACCAAATAAAAGTTTATTCTCAGTAATTTAAATCGATTTAACTAAATTTAGCTCCGTTTTGTAATTTGAATTTTTTAACATGAGAAAGCTATAATTTGAAACATTTAAGAGAAAGCTTTGGGATTACTTGCCACTTAATTATTCAAATTGCCATCCTTGTTATTTTGAGCATTTAAAGTAATTTAAATCAATAAATGCCATCCTTGTTAATTATACAATCTCACATTGTCGCTTTCGCAAGCACACAAACTACAGACAATCTGCGCTGTTTCATGAGCATAATCATTTATTTACGATTGGTGTCAATTATTCTGTGAATTATTTGTTTTATTGTTAATCAAGGAGGATAAAGGGGAACAGTTTGAAAGTAGTGATAGATTTAAAGGTAATGTTTCCGCTTCCCCTGTTTCCAGCTCACCCACCGCCACTGATAATAGGCAACACCCTAAAACATCCTATTGACTAGTCTAACATTATACGTCTGCCTTAAGCTGTAGCCTGACTTATATAAATGTCCACAAAAGCATTTAACCACCTACCGAAAATCTGGTTGTTCTACTGTAGAGAAAGGATGTAAACCTTTCACCACAAACTTTGTCACCGCTCGGTGACACTTGTTCACCCTCTCCTCATTTAGCTTAGCTCCCAGAGCAGCGAGTGTGAAAGGGCTTTGCTTTTCTTGACTCGGAGCCGAAGTCGAGCAGCCTGCTGCCTGGGAGTTATCGCTTTCATCAAGAGCTTGCCTGTCATCATCTAAAATGGATGAAACGAGAATATTTGTACATAATACGTTTTCAGTTCTGTTAGAATATGCCTGTTACTTGTAAGACAGCAGTATGCCAGTGATATTTAACATTACCCTCGTCAACGGAGGTCACAGTGCTGCTTGCTTGGGCAGCAGCACTCGTACACAGCCAGTCGAAAACATGACATTCCTGGAACTTAATACCATGTTGGGTAGACAGATGTTTTAGCATATTGCTTGTATTTGCACCCTTACACGAAATAACAGCCTTGCACTTATTGCAAACGGCATAATTTTCGTCTCTTTTAGTGAAATGCAGCCAAGCTTTGGATCGCCTCTTCCTATCCATGATTCCCTCTTAAAGCTTTCACTCGCAGAGTGTGACGTCATGTCGCGCGACGCAGAAACGTGTAGGAAACGTCACGCTGGGAGCAGGAGCATTGTTTAGAGGAATCGATAACGTCGGAGGCATACAATTCCGATGGATCGTAAAAATTAGAACCGGTTCTCAGTCGGAACCGGTTGTCAATTCCCACCCCTACTCTGGTCCGAGCCTATGGGGTAGCAATAGGAACTGCACCCTCTTACCTTCAATACATTATCAAACCTTACGCTCCTGCCGGAGCACTCCATTACACAATCTCTGGTCACCTTAACATCCCTTCTGGAAAGGGTCCATCTTCTCAGTGAGGGTTCCTCTCTGCTCTGGCCCCCCAGTGGTGGAATGAGCTCCCCACAACAGTCAGGAGAGCCAAGTAACTGTCCATCTTCCACCACAGACTGAAAACTCATCTGCTTAAACTTCATTTGGTTCAGCTGACTCTGCAATCTAATCATTCATGTTACATCCTCAAATATATTTGGCAAGTAAAAGCACTATGTCCTTCAACTCCTTCTTGCAGCTACTGTGACACTAAGCAGAAAGCTGTGTGTTATGTAATGACTCCTACTGTTGGTTGTTACACTCTTGATGTGGCATTGTCTCTTAGCCTAACCTTTTTGGTACTTTGGTAAGATGCTCTGGTTCAGCTAAATGACTAAACATAAATGTAAGTGTCTAAATGTAAATGTCACATTGTCAGAATCGGGGTAGGCCCCAGTGCCCAAGCCCATGAGTCTCCTTTCCCTGTGCTTGAGCCATTCTTCCTCTTGCAGGAAGCGCCGGGGGGCAATCAACAGCAAGCAGCTGACCTACCTGGAGAAGTACCGTCCGAAACAGCGGCTGCGCTACAAAGACCCTCACCACCTCAAGAACAAGTGCTGTATCATGTGACCGCCTCGGCGCCCACAGACTGAACCTGCCGGTTGATTTGGGCGAATGGACCCACCACAACCCCCCTCCCACCATGACGCGCTTTTTCCCCAGTGCGCATTTTGTCCCACCTTTAGATTTGAACTGAGGAGCTCTCAGGTTGAGCAGGCCGCCCGGCCCCCCCCCCCGGCTTGGGAGCGTTTAGCCTTCATTGTATGAATTAGCCTCAATCGCTGGCCGTCCCGGTGCCAGGGAGGTGACCTGGACAGCCGTGCGTCGTCGGGGCATCTCCAGAGCCCTGACCCTGCCTGCGTCTGCCTGACAGCGCCCCCTAGAGGACGGTCACGCCCACCGGCGCCACGGCGCGGCTATCCGCTGAGACAGCCAACACGGACTCGAGTGAAACTGTGGGACGTTTCTACTTTTTTTTTTTTTTTTCCTTTGTCATCTGTGTGTTTTTGCTCTTTGTCTCGGCCTCAGGATCCCGCAGTATCTTTCCATGAACTTGTTTTGCACCACAGCGCAGAACTCCTGTCTCCAATTTTCTGTATCCCAGAACATTTTGTTGTTGAACCCCTTCCTCATGGGAAAGGGGTAGTGATCACCAGGGACAGTAGAGGCAGATGGGGGAACGGGTGAAGTGTGCATTTCTAGTGAATTTTTTTTCACATCTTTCTTATGAAGTACTCCAGGATCAGGACAGGGTTCTCAGTGCGGCTCACACATTAGGTAGGATGGTTTCAGGGCGGGACGTGTGTTTGGCACACACAGGACACGCAGTCCTCTTGGGCACAGAGCCACAAAGCTGTCCTGACATCACCATGACAACCCTGTTGTCTGTGTCAATGTGGTTAGTTGTCACTTGTGACCAGGTACTGACTGAGAGGGGAGGGTCTTAGATTGCTTTTTCTCTACGTTGGAAGCAAGCCACTACAGATATAAGAAATTAATAAAGAACATGCTTAAATTGTGGACCGTGTGTGGCTGTGTTGGGAAACAGAACGAAGAAATAAAGGGATTTTTAATGTTGTAGTCCTATTATCAGGAGTGTATCTATCAGCTGAATGTGGTCAGTGTGTGCCTAGAATGAGTAAGTGCTGCCATCTAGTGGATGTTGGTCAAATGTACAGCATTGTCCTCAATTGCTGCTCAGTGCAGTCTTCACATTTGTCCTCGTATTACATTCCATTTAAATCCAATTTGTTTTTCAAGTCTCTTTCCACTGGAGTTGGATTCGCCTACAGTCAGGGATCACCCCAGATGATATGACCAAACAGCTGGCAGCTGAACAATGTGTCCTACAATCTGAACAAATGCATAAAAGTTATTTTAATGCAGTTTGTCTCGTGTAATCAGATGCTCATGTTGCTTAATGCAATACTTTTTAATCACATTATAAAGGAGAAGGGAAAATAGGTTTCTCTCCAATCAGGCCTTTGCCTGCGAGTGGCCTCGCTCTGCAGATCAGCCTCCAGGCCGGCTCCTGCTCCTTACAAACTGATCACCTGACGTGCTCTCGTCGTTGCCACAGAAACCAAGCTGCCAGACTCGTGGCAGGACAATGTGACAGAGCTTTGAAATGCTATTCATACAGAAAAGGGAGGGGGAGGCTAGGAAATATGCAAGAAAAGGGGTGTCTGCAACTATGGCAGGGGTCAGGATTTAGCCAGCTGCACCTATCTGGCCTTTTGAAAGTACAGTGTAGTAAACATGTTTTGTTAAAAACAGTAGTGTTCAGTGCAGAGAGCGTAAGACAGATGAGATGTAAAATAACTATTGAAGAGCGGCAATGCAAGTTAACTGAACATCAGCCTGCCTTGTTCAAAGATCGCAGGCGACTGACCACAGGGGTTTTTGTTTTTGTTCTTTGTCCCTCTGCGGCCTGAAATGCCCCCCTCCCAGGCTCAAATCTCCAGACGTCTCTGTCCTGCAAAGTCCCTGGCCATTAAAAGGCAGGGAGGAGGGGTAGGGGTAGGAGGATCGACTTGCCATCGGACGACACCCACATCACCCCGGCAAACGGTGCTGACTTTCGTCTTGGGCGGGATGCTTTCCTCTGCGTCGGACTCCCTTCCTCTTCTGGCGGCCATTGTTGTTCTTTGTTCCCCCTTGCAACAGTGTCATGGCTGAGCAGCTGGAGAGCTCCTAATTCTCACCTGTGTCCACCTGTGTAACATCAAAACCTCCCTAAATACCTTCAGAATTTACAGGAGCCTGTAAGCATCCCTACAACACCCCACTGTGATACTCGTGCTTATCTGTATTTATGACAGCTAAATAACTACCCTTATCAAAGCCGAATGGAGCCAGAGACAGCATGCTAACAGAGAGATCACACATAGCACAGGCTAGCATGCTAACAGAAAGATCGCACACAGCACAGGCTAGCATGCTAACGGAGAGATCGCACAGAGTGCAGGGTAGCATGCTAACAGAGAGAGCACACAGCACAGGCTAGCATGCTAACGGAGAGATCGCACAGAGTGCAGGGTAGCATGCTAACAGAGAGAGCACACAGCACAGGCTAGCATGCTAACAGAGAGATCGCACATAGCACAGGCTAGCATGCTAACAGAGAGCTCACACACAGCGCAAGATGGCATGCTAACAAGAGATCGCACACAGCACAGGCTAGCATGCTAACGAGATCGCACACAGCACAGGCTAGCATGCTAACAGAGAGATCGCACACAGCAGTGGGTAGCATGCTAACAGAGAGCTCACACACAGCACAAGATAGCATGCTAACAGAAATTGCACACAGCACAGGCTAGCATGCTAACAGAGAGCTCACACACAGCACAGGTTAGAATGCTGGGCAGGGAATCGAGGGGCTGGACACACCGGCTATGAGTGTGGCGTTAAGGAGCAGTGCAACGGCGTGGTGCGGTGCAGCGGTAAGGAGCAGGGCTGCGGTGTGGTATAGTGGTAAGGGGCAACGGTGTAGGTTTGATTTGGAAAGTGGTGGGGACATAAATTTGGCAGGGAGTCTGGGGGTCCTACCCCAGAAAATTTAGGAATTTTTCATTGCATTTCCTGAAATTCTACACATTATACTATGACTATATACTACTTTCTTGAACACAATAAAAGGTGAGAGATTATCAGCACAATCACAGCATTTTAGGTAATCAGAAAAGTGGTAGGGACATATCCCCACTGTCCCTACCATAAATTATGCCCATGGTAAGGGGCAGCACAGGATTAGAGCGCCTGGGTAAGCTGCCAATGTAATGCGATGTAACACTGTCCCCATGTCAGAATCTCGTAAGACTCATAATCATAACTATTTTCCAGCAGGTCTCCTCTAAATATCATCCTTCCCAGAATTCCCAGGGTCAAAAAAAGATGGCATTTTGACAAGTTTTATTGCTGGGTCTCTGACTGTGTCCTCTGCTACCTCATTCTTAACACAAACACACAGGTAGAATGTAGCGAAGGGCAAGAGCAGTCACCCCACCCGGCCTCGAAAAAGAGCCAGGCTCGTTGGTATGGCAGTCAGAGCGCATACTCAACCGTAGTGACGGCACTCCGTCACATAGAACCTAGAGCAGCATGGAGGGGTGTCTCGCTGGTGCCACCCCCTGGCTGAGGAAAAAGGTTTGGTACATGGTGGTACATGGTGAATGACACCCTGAGGTGGAAGGCTCAACCCTGGATCTGACAGGGCCTCAAAAACAAGGCCCCAGATGAGGCGCTGTCACCCACAGAGACACTGGAGGGAGACCGGTCCGCGATGGGGTGAACCAAGGACATCAGCCACTCGGTGCCAGTGCATCGTGAACCACGTACAGAATCCGATCTGGTTCTCCTGGGCTAAGTGAGAATGAACCCTTTAAACGATGACGTGAGAGTGCCTTTGAGAGCGTGCAACTAGAGGCGTTTCCGCTCGAGAGCGATGCCGATTCTCCGGCCGCAAGCCACAGTGGCAGATTGTTTATTGTGACGGGGCAGTGGTGCGGTGGCCGCCCCCTTCCCCCGGGAGCTCACATTCCGGTCATGGAGTGTGGGACTTTCCGCCGCACCTGCATGAGGTTGGTGGTGGGGCGGATCTGAGCCCCATTCATACCGGCGCTTGGGCGCAGCGGGAGTAGGGTTTCTGCTTGCCACGTTTCGGCCCCAGCCAAGGGGAGCCCACTGGAAGGTACCCTCCGGGGGGAGGGGGGGTGTTAAGAGGAGGGGGAGCTGACCTCACCCCTCCCCATCCCCCATTCCCCATCCTCCATCCGCCAGATAAAGGTCTCACATATTGAATTAAAGGACTTTCCTTGCAACTGTGTCGCCTTTGTGACTTAGCGAGGCCAGGGAAATTCCCCCATTATAGCACAGAGCAACAGCTGGCGCGAAACAGTCCCACAGCCCCCGCATGTTAGTGTCGTCATTGTGTGTGCCAGCAGTCCTCTCAACACTAGGCTTCAAGAGTGACCTTGCTATGATGTCTTTGGGTCGGTCGGCTTTAAGGGGAGTTAAAATAGCTGGATTAAACCCCCTGCAGTTGTCTCTTTCAGTGGTTTCCCAGGGGAAGCCCGTCCTTGCAGCCACTAATTTCGGAAATAGAAATGCGTTATTGGGTGCAAAGGGCAAATGCAGACCGATTGGAATCGGGGGGATACACCCTCAGAAATAAGAGATGACATGAATGTCTCACTCCTAGAGTCTGCTGAAAGGTGGGCTGACCCTGGTGTGCAAGTGGCTTCATTGAGTTCATAGCTGTTTCGAGGGCAGAGAGAGACTGCAAGGCCCGCCACTTCACCATCTCCTGAGGATGTCGATTTGTACACACAGCTGAGGTGTGAGGCGGCTCCTGACAACATGCTGTTTCAGCCAGTAATCTGCTTACTTTAAAATGAGATATTTGTTTGCATCACCCCACCACACACACAAAAATTCCCTTCACAAGTTTACCAATATCATTGACACTCTAAAACACCACCCCTAGCTGCAAGTCCCCGTCAGCCTACAGATCCTCTTGTCTTGTGCAGCCTACTTGTGTTAATGCCATGAGTTACAGATATTAAAGACTTCCCATGGTTTCTAGTCTGTCTTATTTCCAGAGCACAAGTTAACTTGTGATGCTTGAATGTTATTGTGCATCCACTCGCTGCTCTGGGAGTATTGTTAATCTGGTTTGTCACCTTTGCTCATATAACTTGGATGGATACACTTCTGTTTTTTTGCGCTGGAAGTCGCTCTTGATAAGTGTCTGCTAAATGCTTGTGTAATGTAATATAATGTCTTCTATCTGCGTGAACCAGGGCACTCTAGAGTAAGCCTGACACATGGACATGGTCAAAGGAACACTGCCTTGATTTTAGATCAGGTAATCAGGAGCGCAGAGAGAAGGCTCACACCCATAAGTTAGCAGTGGGTGGTGTCCGCAGGACGGGAATGGGGAGGGAGTGTGGCTACGCCCGGCAGGTGTTGCTTCCTGTTTTGACAAAGCGTGTGCAAGACCCGCGCTGGCCTCCACACTTCCTGTTTCCACCGTGGCCTTCCGTCGACCCCTGCGTCCTCCAAACTTCCCGTCCTGTGACAAACCCCCTGCTCAGGAGAGGGGTATGGTGAACCCCCCATCAGGTTGTCTTCAAACAGTCACTTCCTGTCACAGAGGGTTCACTGCACAGCACTCAGAGCCAAATCATGCTGTTGTTATTCCTTTTTAGTTGTAGGCCCTAATGCTTATACATACATACATATACAGTATATCACTTATTTATAAATTATATATAATCTCATAATCATGAATGAACACACATTACAATTATATTAAAAGCTATTTTATAATAATGAGTCTTAAGCTTAGTTTTAAAAGAGGACAGACACAGCCGTTCTAATGTCCAAAGGAGGATTGTCCTAGAGCGTAGGGGCTATGATTGAGAAAACACAATCTTACTTCATCTTCATCAGCTTTAGTGTATGATCCATCTTTGTATCTACCATACTGTTAGTGCACATTTGTGCACATTGGCACGGCCTTTGTGGGTCTTGCTGGATTGTAAATTCCACTTAAAGAATAAGTACAGTAGGACAGTATTCAGTCAGCCTGCAGATATTTCTATAATGCGTCAATGGGCTCTCCATTCCTTTCCCTGTAAGACCTAATTGCATTACACGACTAGTTGCAGAATTTGTTGTGAGGGGCTCCCAGGGTTGACAACGAGAGACACTGAAGACTGTGAAAGCCACTCTGTGTGGTAGTGAAGGCAGAGCAGGCTCGCCTCGAACAGGCTTCTGGGCCTCCAGGGAAACTGGGCCGTCGAGTGGTTGAACAAAGGCCCGCATTCTCCCAGAAATCCTCTTCCCTTGCCTCCCTGAGGTGGACGGGCATTAGCTGCACTTCCCCTCACAGCAAGACACAGACAGGACATCAACAGGACGGCCACACACGCAGCAGTCCCAATCCTTAATTTGCATTCATTCAAAGGCAGAGACGTAAAGCAATAGAAGAAGGTAAAGATTTAGTAAAGTAGCAATAGACTACTGGATGGCCCACAGAAAGACAGTGGCTACAAAGGAGATAAGGGCATTATTTTTTCAATACCTTGGTTGTCAGTAGCAGTTTTATGTGTGCTGGTACATTTTCAAATATTAACAGCTAAGAAAAATTCACAGGCCATGGTTTGCCCATTATAAACCATCATGCAGCGCTACAGATGCAGGAAGGAGCCTCCCTCCTGCTTTTGGACCCACCACAGCTGAAAGAGGATTTAGACGCGTTCATGTTTGGTCAGTCAGGTACAGTTTGACGATAACAGACATGACTTTTATTTTTCTAGGCTATTGCCCAATCAGCTGGAAGCAATTCAGATCAGATTTGCAGACCGGTTTGCGCACTTAAGTTTACACACCCCTGATTCTGTGGAGGGGGAGGAATTTTTAAAAAAAAAAGAAGTGGATTCTTGTTTCACAAATATGCCTGTTTTTCCCCTAATTCATAACAAACACCCTACTGTTCCCGTTTCAAATTAATCGGACTAGTCCCTCTCGACACCAAACTGATTGGACTGTTTTCAATTACTTTTGCTGCCAGCAGGAGTAGGGCTTCAAATGAAAGATGCATCTTAGAGCGGGTTTGATAAAGGTCCAGCGTTGCATTGCTTTGATTGCGCCTGCCAGGCTGGCGGAGTGGGAGCACGTAGGGTGGCCACCTCGGATACGGTGACCGCAGCTGGCCGGGTGGACACGAGCAGACTTGGCAGGGAGATGTGCCCGCTGTTCCGAGCCCGACTGGAGACAGCAGCTAATCCATCCTTGTGTCACCTGCATTCTTTGCTGGGACCGCACATTCTTACCTGGAATAATGACTTCATTGTTGTCTGTAAGGTAGCATGCTGCAGTTTTAAATCTAGTAACATACAAACATGCAACAATGTTAGAATATGCTCTAAAGAAATCTGCTCCCTAATAATGTTGATTATCTCCACTGGTTGGTTGTATCTGAATGACTCAATCTTTGAATGCAATGATTCCTGCATGATTGATGTAACGGTCAACACATCTTAGCATTAACCCATAATTAGACAAGTGTACCATCTCTTTACAACACACTATTTGTGATGAATGCTGTTTGCAAAGCATGGCAGTAGTGAGAACCTCGGGGGTACCTGTAAGATGCGCTGTGAAGCACACCTGCCTGTCTGTCCATCTTTGTCCACATTCACCAAATCATGAAGCAGCATGCTCCAAACTGACAGTATGCCCCAAGTTGGCTCCAGCAACAGATGTGCACATTTGCCTTTTTAGGAATATCAAAGCCCCAGAAACCACAACACATAAAGCAGTCAGAGGCCTCCATATTAAATAGCTACTTTAGTATTAAACTGCGTTTTAATGGCAGATACATCATCAGCCAGCCGAAAGTCTGCACAAAGAAACTGATTCTGAGACTAAATAGATTAAGGTTTCACCACCTTTTCAGACTCTGACTAAAAAAAATAGTGTGCACACAATACTGTTGCAGCTCATGTTACTGCAAGATCCATGTTGATCATCTCTTCAATAATTCAGCTGAACAAAACAGCCGATTTAATCATTAAAGAGTGTTCGTTACTCATAGAGTTGAACAGCAACATCACTGGAACCTTTCCTGTGTCACACAATTTGACATCACTGTGGTTCAGGTAGGGGGATGCTAGCATACATTTCTAACCAATAAACAACATATTGGACAGAATAAACTGCAAATTGTTTTGTACACTGCTACACTGTTTGATCCTAAATGTCTTATATTTTGCAAACACCTTGAGAAAGGTTTTGAGGGAAAGGTATGATATTTTATACCACACATTTTTCATTAATGCAACACTCTGGTTAAAAGTAAGCTGGGTCTGGATGCTGGACCAGAGCATGTATGTATGTGTGCGTGTGTGCTATAGTTCTGCTCACAACTGCAGTCCAGTAATCTCAGCAATGCAGCAAACAGGAGTAATCTTAAAAATTAAGGTTTACGAATCAAACGGGAAGACATCTTCCTAGACATGCACGGAATATGAATTTTCTGTGTGACTGAAATGGATCTAAAAAATAAATGTCTAAAATGGGCAATTTAATTTACAACACTAAAGAGACATTGCTTAACATCAGCCTCCCTCCTGCAACAATCCTGGGCAGCGAAGACACACATATGTTCAGTCCATTTAAAGCAGTAATTGCCAAAATGACTGGCAAACGCAACCCATGTGGTTTCCTTACAGTCCATAAACATGTTAATATAAAAGCAAGGCCGCTTTCACAGAAGGTCCATAGCACCAGGACTAACCCTACCACAGCAGCTAATGGTAAAAATCATCTCAGAAGTCATTTAAGTTTTGTTCCAGAATGTTGAAGTGTTCTAGTAATTACATAAAGCCTACAGGGCAAGTGACCTTGAAAAGCAAGTGACCTTCCGCTTTTCAGCAAAACACTTATGTAGTTGTTTTTTCCACAAACAAAATCGACTAGTGTGAAATCAAGTGTTACCAATTGGTTATTTGATGCTGAAATGTTTGCTACAAACAGCATAGGTAATTGCTGTGTGCTGAGGAGTAAGTACTGAGCACCATCCTCAAAAATAAGCTCCATATATGGAATCATGAAGGAAAACCCATAACACACTGGAATAAAGCAAGCCGACCCCCCCCACCATCCGCCATAAACTGCTTCAATAAAAAATGGACTTTAGGGACATACAAAATAAATTTTATTATGCATTTTTCTTCTTGATTTCTACATTGTAGTTGCATTTCTAGACACAGTCATCATGAGAACGCAGCTACGTTTCATCCAGACACAGACGCAACATAAAATTTCTGTTGTGTGTCCGAATCTCAATATAGAATTATTGTACGGAAAAAACGAGGAACCTAATTTCGTCTTCTTTTTAATACTCAACATAAAAACAAAGCCCTGATGGGCCGCCCCAGTCCCTTCCCAGACTGCGAGCCAGTGAAAAAGAAGGGGGCGGAGCTCCGTTCAGGGCTGCGCCCCGGTGGCAGCTGGGATTGGTGTGCCCAAGGTGTTGGGGGAGGAGATGACAGGTGATCCGGCGATGTTACCCAGAGGCTGTGATGAGGACATTGACGTGATACCTGCCAAAAGGAAAGCATTACCTGATGACCATTACTATTTGAATGGCTATCTGAATGAAACCTATGTAAGTCGCTCTGGGTAAGAGCATCTGCTAAATGCTAATAACATAATGTCATGTATTGGACCACAGCTGTTTGTTCTTCTACCCTAGGCTGGTGAAGCATGGAGAATGATCACTGACTTCTCGGTTTGTTAAAATGCTGTACCCCACTCAAAGGGAACATGGGATAATCTCTTGGCAGTTCAAAACCCTGCACGAGCCCAATGCTAAATCTGCTGGTCTTGACCCACAGCTGAAGTGTATTCAATCCAATCAAGCCTGGCTTGATTTGCGGGTATCTATGGATCAGACAGGTCTGAAAACCGAGAGAAACGCATCGGTACATCTGTGTTGAAATGTAAGCAATATGACTTGAGTGAGATGGCCAGTGGCTACGAGGTGACATGACTGCAGTTTTTACTTGAGTCCCTGGTCTAATCACACTCTGTCGTTTCCACCATTCATGAGAAAGGTCCATCACCTCCACCACTGAAAAGTACGTGAGGAGTCTTAGTGGTGCGCACACACAGAACGAGAGCACTTTTACTCACACTAAAAGATGTGTGGTTCATTAGTGAAAGGCTGAAGCTGAGGCCTGAGGGGGGGGGGGGTACGTACCACTCATCATGCTGGACGAGCTCACTGGGGTACAGCTGGCAGCCATCCCTGGCGTGGAGCCCATCCTCACCTGCTCTTTCACGATGGGATCTGTCAGAGAGGGGCGGAGATGGACCGGTGACTGATCGGACACGCTCTGGCAGGCAGGGCCAACTGGCAGCCCGGGGGCGCACGTGTGTGTGTAACGGGCAGCGCGGTTTCAGTCAGACCCAAGGTTGTGGAACTTAGAGCAGGAGGTGCAGTTCGAGAGCCCTCCTCCTGGCCATGAGAAGAGCAGGCGCCCACGGACTGACACAGTAACCCATTTACCTACCAACGTGCCCCGCCCGGGAATGCTCGTCTTACGCATTTCCCTGCAGCGGGGAAACTGCAAACAACAAACAGTTTTCTATTCAGACCTGTCCCTGTCATGGGGCATCCATGAAAACAGAATAATGTCACCAGCTGTCCCACATGCTACAGTCCCCCAGACCCATATGACCTCTCCCTCTCCTATGTACTGAGGTAAGGTCACCAGCCCCTGAGTGTAGCCACTGCAGCATAAGGGAGTAACACAAGTTAATGCAATCTAGATCAAGCTGCCTTTCCTGACTCATCCTAACAGACCAGGCTCCAGCTATAATAACAGGCTAGTTTAACGTTTTTCTCAAGCAGACGTTAAATTATCTAAAGGTGGCAGCGTTTTTCGAGCGTGACTCCAAGTGGTTGTGGCTGGCAGAAGAATTCCTCAAATAAGTGCTTTCATAGTGTTCAGTGAGACTAATTCCTGGGCTAATCTGTAAAAGTGGAATTCAGCAGGGAATGCTGGAAGACAAGAGTTGCAGCTAGACAAGTCAAGCTGGTACGAAGTAGACTGACAGCTACAAAGCAATCTCCACACCGGAAACATTCAGGAATTAATACATAAATACACTGCCTACACATAATTGCACAATGACAGCAGCACATGTCTTCATAACTTCACCATAACTGTTCACCACCAGAATGCAGGGCTCTTGTGCTATGACTTGTTTGTGCTGGTGGTCAATGCAAAGCAATGGCTGCATTCTTCAGTTTGTGAAGAATGCAGCCATAGTTCGGAGCTCTCTGAACCTCCTGCTGGTTCCGCTTAGTCTGTCCGGAGCGCCTTCTCCATGCCTGCTGCTGTTGGCAGGTGATCTTAGGTGGAAGTGTGTCGCAGCTATGTGCATGCCGTTTGTCTGCTATTTGAGCCCCGCGTACAGGGTTTGTGTGTGTCAGTATGTAGTGTGTGTGTGTGTGTGTGTGTGTGTGTGTGTGTGTGTGTGTGTGTCCAGGTGTGGTATGATATGTGTGCGAGTTTGTGTGTGTGTGTGTGTGTGTGTGTGTGTGTGTGTGTGTCTTCATGCACATGCAGTCTGTGTGGTGTAGCGTATGCATGTGTGTGTGTGATGTGGTATGTGTGTCTCGGTGTCTGTATGCTATGTGATGTGGTATGTGTGTCTCGGTGTCTGTATGCTGTGTGTGTGGTATGTGTGTGTGTGTATGAGGTGTAGAGCGGTGTGTAACTGTGTTGTGTGGTATGCGCGCATGCGTCTGCGTGTGCCTTACAGAAGTAGGGGTGCTCCATGGCCTCTCTGGCGGTGAGCCGCGCCTGGTGGTCGTAGCGCAGCAGCTTGTCCAGGAAGTCCAGCGCCTCGGTGCTGACCAGGTGCTGGTTCTCACTGTGCACAAAGCGTTCCCACCTCTTCCTGGAATGCCTGCCACAGACAGCCACAGCAGCTACATTCATTACATTAATCTCCCCATCTCGGCCTGAGAAACAGCGCGTCTATTTTACCCATCAGCTGAAAGCCTTCAAAGACACGTGTGCATTTTCTCCAGACACTGGAGCACATTTGTGTTAGCTATGTGCTGCTGATAATGGTTTGCTAGCCAGATAATGGTTTGCTAGCCAGCTACTAATGAAAGCTCTGAGAACAGAGTATGTGCACCTGGGTATGCCTGTACATACACAACAAGCTAGTTTCTAGCCAATGGGACTCATGACTGGCCTTGTGGTCACAGAGTTTAAATGGGAGTTTAGCTTAGCTGTTTTGTCACCCAGGGTTACTAAAGGGAGTTGTGTCTGGACATGTGGTGACCCAGGATTTATGGTCAGTAGTACCACTAAGCCATGTTGTCACGCAGCCTTTCTAGACCAGAGGTAAAGTAATGGGGGCGGCAGTGTAGTATAGTGGTAAGGAGCAGGACTCATGACCAAAAGGTTGCCGGTTCGATGCCCCAGGGGCACTGCTGTTGTACCATTGGGCAAGCAAATTAACCCAGAACTGCCTTAGTAAAATATACAGTAAAAAACTGTAACCTAGGTAAGTCACTCTGATTAAGAGCATCTGCTAAATGCCAATAATGTAACGTAATGTGTGAGGCAAGGATAAAACCCACACAGTTCTATAATTATCTTAGAAACAGTTCTTACAGCCCTTTGACTGGCTCTCCTGATCTTATGAGGGGTTTTCTTAAGGATAACATCAACAACAAAAAAGTGTGGAGTCTTTTTTTTAAACCAAATGTAACCCTTTTTTGTCTTGAAATACTCATACCTGCCCAAAATATCATTGAACCGAGGGTCTAGCTCAATGTTGTATTTGTCAATGTAGTCATACAGGTCTTCGGTGCCCAGTACTTTAGCAATTCGTACAAGCTGCAAGCAAGAAATTACACACATTATATACAGAGAGTACCAGACAGGACACCAACATTTCAACGAACAGGAGCCAGCTTTCCTGAGAACACTTGAAGATTATTTAAAGAGATTTAAAGAGACACAAGATTCCTCTATGAAAATTAATGTCTTTTCACTTCTGAGTAAGTCCTTCATTTTTAGGATGCGATTAAGTACTTAATTGGAAGACTTTTGCAAATTACCACAAGTGATCTCTTACCTGATCATAGTTGTCATGTCCATGGAAGAAGGGCTCCTTTCTGAAGATCATACTAGCCAGCATGCAACCTAAACTCCACATGTCTAAACTGTAGTCATACATCTACACAGGAAAAGGAAAACAGAACACATTGCAATACATTTTTAAACCTGTAACAGGCATAGATATTGGCAATGTAAAGAGTGAACAGTCTACACCGTGATTTAACAAGAGAAAGCATCAACCTGCTCTATGCTTGGCACGCTCAACAAAGCACTTTACCTGCGGTTCGCTTTGTATTGCTTGTTGATACATAAATTAGAAATACTGATTAAAAAAGAATTACGAGGTCAACTACTTACATTTTTTTGTCACAAACTCTAGGTGGCATTTGAGAATATTCAGTAAAAGACTAAAGTGAGCGTATGAGCCCAGAAGCAGAGGGGGAAGATCCACCTGGTAGTCTACCAGCAGCTCAGGTCCCTTGAAGTATCTGGATGCGACTCTGACATTGTACTCCTGGCTCGGGTGGTAAAACTCTGCCAAGCCCCAGTCTATCAGACGAAGCTGTGAACACCAAAAGAACCACGTCAAGGTTAACATCAAAATCCTACTCCTTTGCCCCCTTCACTTACAGATAGTTACTGTGTTTGTGTGTGGTACATTGCTGGCAGTTATGAAGGCAATGCTTGTCCACTTATATAAATTACAGACATCTACATCATATTCTTCTTGAGAAATGTACGGACAACTCTCAATGCCAGTATTTAAGACAATTAACTAACAGGAAAAAATCCAAAACCTAAAGCCATTTTGTGTTATATAGAAATAACTTCACATCAATAATATTTCTCTAACAAATATAGTAAATATGCAAGATATGAAAAGGATATAAATGTAGTAAATAAACATTTGACATGACATGTCAGAACAAGAGCTATAAGCAAACAGCAAAAATTCAATGAAGATTTACATTAAGACTTTGAGTTGGATCAATATTAAATTAAAAAACATTCATATATTATTAATTATACACAGCTTAGCAGCTACAAGAACAATCCTTAGTTTGAGATATTAATGTGTTATCGCTTGTCAGGTGAATGTATTTGCACATTAGCAGAACAAAAAAATTCAACACTCCTTAAATGCCTTACCTCAAGAGGGCAACATGCCTTACCTAATTAACTGAATAAAAAGGTAAAATTAGACTGAAGTAGGGTTGTCGCCCTGCTCCCTGTATAGGTAAGACATTAACACACTTCACAAGCAACTCCTTGCCCTTCCTGTTTACTAATCCACAGCTGCAAAAAACAATCTTTCAAAGTCCAAGGCAGGAGGTTCAATACCTTTCTGTGTTCGTGGTCAATCATTACGTTGTGTGGTTTGACATCTCTGTGCATGATTCCCATACTGTGACAGTAGTCCAGCGCCTGTGGAGGGCAAAGGGAAAATACTCAAAAAGCTGGCAACCGGGCTCACCGGAGGAACCACATCATCCAAGGGGAAAAAAAAGCTGGGACAAATTTATTGGGAAACTTGGCTTCTCCCAACCAGCTGAGAAGACTAGGACTGACTGAACACAGACCTGCTCCACTGTCGCATGTGCGTCAAGTGTCTTCTGCACCACAGACTATGCAGTCCAGCTCTGCACACCTGAGCCTTTAAACTAGCCCAGCCCTTTCCAAAACAGGCAAACAATAGGAGATAGGGGCCACCCTGGCAGAGGGACGTCTCTGGTGACTGCCAACAGTCAAACCCTCCAATGTATGTCCTGTAGCTCCAACAAACTAAATGTGGAAATTCTTGTGAATGTAGAAAGCAATAAAATAAGCATATATTTGCCCTAGCTGCCCATACTATGTCGCCTGCGATAATCGAGCCGTGTTTAGATATGTGACATGAAGTTCTACATCACAAAATCCAGCAGCAGGGTGGTGTATCTGCTCCAAATGCAAACCACTTCAGCCACTCACGGGAGAACTACTGCAGCCAGTTAACCACTGGTGGTATAAGTAACTCCTCGTGCCTTAAACATGTTGCCTCCATACGGATCAGATTCACTGGCATTGCAGTAAGTGAAATCTTGGTCAAACAGAGCAAAATGTGAGAGCACTACATGCCAGTGAGCTTATAAAACAAAATGCATACCCTCAAAAGCAAGTGTTCAATGCAATACAACAGTCTAAGTAAGTAAACTAGCAAAACAGCTATGTTGGAGCTGATGCATATGCATGAATTCAACTGTTGGTTGTATGCTTGTGTTATTTAAGTTAAAATTCCGACTGAGATTCAGACCTAAGAGATGACATCCTTGGCTTAAAAAGATCTTAAGCAACTTGGCCAGCGCTGTGACAGACCTAACAAGCATTCAAGGTAGAGGGTTCTTTGGTAAGAGGAGACACTAAACAGAAGTAGATTTTCACAGACAAAAGACCCAAAACCCTGTCTGTTACACAATTGCAGATTAAGTCCATTAGGACTTATATTAAACGTGAAGCAGGCTTTTAGAGGAAGACCCAAAACGCTACAGATAAAGATGTGTCATTTTTCATAGCTTTTTCCTTCACTTCACATCTGTAAACAACAACAAATGCATTTAGCCCCCCTTGAAACAGCCTTACAGTGAAACCCTTCACACTGGGCATGCAAATGGCCCTCCCCACTCATCCCCCTTGCAAGACTCCTCTGTCTGACATTCCCGATTGGTCAGAGCTCTTTTCTCGCTTTAAATTATTAATAGCAGCGGGGAAAGGTGATATTACCATTGATACACAACCACATTCCTGCGTTATTTTCTTCCGGAACAATCTGAACTACCCGGCCTACATCAAAGCCCAGTGCTGTAAGGCAATCTTACTCCAGTCTGCGGTGGTGTAGCAGCTGACGCATTCTGCCTAATAAACTGCAATGGGGTTACACAGCTAAACACTGTAAATTAACACCGGGGGCAGTTCAGTCTGAGCTGCAAGTGCTAAAACACAGACACGCACAAGTCTTACCTTCAAGATTTCATACATGTAGAACCGAATGTCATAGTCTGATAGTGTTTGATACAATTGCTGCAAAAAAACAGAGGAGAAAAAAAAAAAAAACTTAAGCTTGTTCTTTCAACACTTAGAATTTCAAAGCAGCCCATAAATTAAAAATTATGTACACTGGGAGGACAAAAAAAAGACACAAAGCTTGGACTGTCCTTTTGTGAAGAGTTAATTATCCTACCTTGAAGTCTGTGTTGTTTACATGTTCAAAAACCAGGGCGGGTGTCCGAGACTGATGAATGTGCAAAAGGAGAGAGAGAATATTATTTCAATCATCCCTGCTATTGTGTAATGCAACTTCAATGAGGACCATACAAGATGGCATCATAAACTTAAGAATAAAAACCTTTACAATTTTCAGATAGGCTGATCAAAGTATTCTTAGGCATTTAGCATGCAAATGTAGCTATACAACTGCTCATCACATTTAAAGTAAAATTGCAAAATAAGCAGAACACGATGTAGAGTATTTAAAGCGCCTTAAACAACATATGAATAGTGTAAATAAGTACACCTTTTTAATGACCATCTCATTGTTAAACAATATGCCACTCATTTATTTTAAATTTCTTTCAGGCTAATAAAACCCCTTGAGGTGTGTGATCTTCTTTTCAGGGGGGTCCAGTGACAGCAGTATATGAAGGTGTTTGGCGTGAGGTCAAACGTTAGCTGCACATTTTGTTTCAGGAAACTGACCACAGGATCCTTGACAATGTCTAGAAGTGTGATGATGTTGGGCCCTCCTCGAAGGTTCTCTAGAATCTTAATTTCTCGCTTGATTTTCTTCTTTTTGACTGGCTATGGGAAAAGGAAGAAAAAAAAAATCAGTCAGACATATAGAACAACACACAACTGGCTGGCAGCCAGCTCCTCCTGAGGCAAAACGCATCAGATACGTGCAGTACCAGCTGGGTGTTTAAAGCAAGGTAAACCAAGGTGAAGACTAAAATCTGAATCTAATCAACCAAACACAAACAGCACTTTTCAAGGCCCAAAACTGTACAAGGACCTAAATTAAAAAATGAAGTAGTTAACTTACTCCGCTGTTCTCAAAACTTGTTTACAAAATGGTTGCTGTAGCCTTTAACTTTCTAGCAATAAAGGCTCGAAATTCCAGCACATGCTGGCTCGATCAGCACTTTGCCAGCATCAAACAGAGAGCTAATGAACCTGTCTTTACAGAGAATGCAGCCTCCAAATAAATCTCAGCCATCGCCTGGCTTCAGAAAAAACAATAGAAAAGTCTATCTTCAGAACTACCTGATTCTAAGGAATACCCCTCAATGCCCAGAGAATGTTACCAAATTTGTCTGTTGTGAGAGAAGTAACAGGCCTACGTGTATTTGTTTTAAGTAGCATCTTTACAGAAAAAACACTTTTGAGAAAATTTGATTAAAAAAAAAAAAAAACACAACAACAAATGTTTCGCACAAAAAACTACCACTGAGAGAAATGGTAGGGACAGCTGTGTGGAGGAAAAGTTCTGATTTTCCCTCACATTTATTTCATTTAGTCATACGTGTGTATTTGGCAAAAAAATACCTAAAGGAAATTATGAATGTTTTTGATATTTTCAAAAGCATTTTGTTCAGAACAAAATTATTGGATACATTCAAGTATCAAAGTTTTTTTTTGCAAAATGACACCAGATAGTCCAAGTAGATAGGCATTCTCCTAAATCATGCCCTTCTCATTCAGGTTCAGTTGAGAAAGCAGCGCACAGGTGTGACGAATAATACCTTAATTTACCATACAGGTTTGTTGAATTTGAATAATTGCATGGAATATATCTATCCTGTCATTTTAAAAAAGGGATTTGATGTATGCCTGTGGTTCCCCATGCTGATGGTGGAACCAGGCTCCGTGGACAGGTGCAGCTACGCGGCGCTAGCTGCAGCCCACCCACCGCAGCTGACAGCTGAGCGCGCCTCTCTTCCAGGAATGTAACATGACCACGCCTCTCCACGAACCCGCGAGTGAGGGAGGGAGACGCTGTACCTTGAGTATTTTGACGACTACTTTCTCGTTGTTTGTGATGTTTATGGCCTCAAACACTTCACTGTATTTGCCTCTGCCGAGTTTCCGCACAAGCTGGTAATCATCTTGATTCCTGAGGCACAGGGGAAAAAAAAGGTAGGTGTGGGGAGTGGCACGTAAAACATGCATTTCAGGCTGCTGACGCATTTAACACAAACACTGTAAATGATGGCCTGTAAAAGTTTTCCAATCAAAACTAGAACATTAAAAATTTTGTCTCATAAAAAATAAAAAAAATGTATATTATATACCAATGTTTCTCAACACTACTCCTGGCCCCACCCTGTCCTGCATATCTTCTATCTATCCTTGCTGCTTGATTAAATCAGGTGTGCTCAGCTAATAAAACGTGCCACTGATGAGTTCAGTCAGGTAGGTAGAGCAAGGATAGAGAGAAGATATGCAGGACAGGGTGCCGCGAGGAGCAGGGTTGAGAAACACTGTTATATACAACAGTGTTTCCCAACCCTCTCCTGGAGGACCCCTTGTCCTGCATGTTTTAGATCTCTCCCTGCTCCAACACAGCTGATTTAAGTGATCAGTTTGTTATTAAGCAGCCTCAGGAGTTCATAACGAGTTGATCATTTGAATCAGCTGTGTTGGAGCAGGGAGAGATCTAAAACATGCAGGACAAGGGGTCCTCCAGGAGAGGCCTGGGAAATGCTGATATACAATACACATATGTCTACTTTGCATCATTAAAAATAAACACACACTTTCCCTATATATAAAAATCTAAAATGCATACAAATGTATATGTACATATATACATATAAGTAAATAAAATGTGTATTATATACATACATACACACACAAATTTGTGTTTGCATATATACAAATACAGAAATGTGTTCACAATAGCATCATTTTTAACAGCAAATGACTCAAGGAGCATGCATCTATCTGAGGATGTGGGGAGACCTAAGGAAAAAAGCCTTTTAATGTCCCTTTGAGCAGGGTGTCAGCGGGCATTATGCTCTCAGACACGGGTTCATGCTCACCCCCACTCAACGACATGTGACTCATAGTCCCAGTACTCCCGGGGCCGCTGTGTGTTCACGTCGGGGTAAACTCGGGATCGACTTGTGACTGGACCCGACATAGTCTGGGCGTGGAGGTGACAGTGCTGTTTTCAGGATCACCTGGAAGAGGGTGGGAGGGACATGAATGAGGACACAAGAAATACCCTCATTTTCCACAATATGGATACACGCACACTTCGCTTTTGAGTCCTCGCTGTGTCCCACTACATAAACTCTGGAATCTACATCTGCTGCTTCAGCTAGCTAAAACTGAACGTGGCTCGACATCAGAATTTCATTCAGCATACAACAATCAATTTTTTCACAGGCCACCTCAAAGCCGATTTTAAAACACATTGGCATCTGGCTTGCTCCAATGGAACTTCAATAAAGCAGACTGTAACAGAGGCACTAGAAAACACTGCTAAGTGCATGCTAAACATTCTCTTGACATGGCTATGGCACCGTAGTAACAAGAAAATGTGATTATAGAGCTCCCAGACATGGCGAGAACATAGTGTTAACCTATGCAATTAGCACAATTCAACACAGAAAATAGGTCAATGAAAATGCAGCAGCCCACACTGAATCAGCTTGTTTGTTATCCATGTTTGTCCAACGATTCAATTTTACATACAGCTGTAAATATATAGTTCAAATAAATACCTGCACAGTACTCCTTTCAAAAGATACGAAAAAGAACACATAATTAATAGATATGACTTCACACTTTGTGCATTGGTATCATTTTAGTCAGTGCAAATTTTTAATCTGTTCAAAGAAAAGAAATCTTGCATATTCACATGCACAGACAGATCTTTGTCTCAGTCCTACAAGAGTCATAACCTACTGTTCCCTCAAAGTTGCGACACCATGAAAATAGGAATACACTGCACTGAGACTTACAAAGGGATGCTGAAGTGTTGTGTTAGCTTGGTGCAATTTTAAAAACATGCAGGGAGGTTGAACAGATTTAAAATAAGTTTTGAAAAGAAGGTCTAGGAAAAGGGGGAAAGAGGCAACTTCTCCCAGAGATCTGTACTGCGTTAACGCTAATTTTGATTAGAATCTCTACTGAAACGTCACAGGACGCTCTGCAGATGAACACCCAAGAACTACAAGAATTCAGTCCCACATTCCCACAATCACATATTTCCTGGAAGAACTGTTTTTCTACAAACTACCAAGGAGACCAGTTTAAATCTCTCTAGTTCTTTGAGGTCAGCGGTTCAAACAGCTTTGGGGGGTGGGGGTGGGGGACAAAGATATAGGACAGATATCTAGCAAATAAAGTCAACCCAGGCAAAAATGATTGCTTCCATGTTTAGATAAAGATTGATTTCATTTGCATCTGTAACAATACTAAAATATCAATACTGAATGGTTAACTGGTATGGCACATTTATGACCTTGAAGAGGTCACTCACCTTTAACCACCTGAGACAAAAATTCCAAATCAGATCAAATAATACAATGATGCTATTAACTGCTATCCTTATTGTTTAGTGTAATGTACAGTGCTAACAAAATCTGAATATAGTCAAAAGTACATTTTTCAAAATAAGCGACACAAATGAGGACCTTGCTATGCTGACATCTGCTCTTTGGTCTTGTAGATTTGTTGACTGACCACATTTAATTAAACCAATAAGAAAACATAGCATAACATAGCATAAAAAGTGACATGTATACCAAAAAATATAAAACAATACACAAAGACAGCTTGTGTTCACTATATATCATTAGTTCCTACTCACTTCTAGATATTCCTGTTTTCTTTTCATAATAGTCTTCCATCTTGTGAAAAAACCATGACTGACCTCTCATGCTTGGGACACAGAACCCCAGCCAAAAGACCTGGTTTAATTCCAAAGGAACAAGGGTGTGTTTGCTGGGGCCCAACCCCAAACAGTGATAAGAACTACATCACAAAACCTGACCCACATTCCAATTTCGGCAAGCCAAACACTTCATGTATTCTGCATTTGATTTTAGTGCTGTGTGCATTTATCACAAACCTAACTCTGAACTTTACCGATCACTAGCCCAAGTCAGAACTTTCAATCAAGTTGTTAATCCAAACAGATCGCCAGAGCACTAGAGGCAGCAGAGCAATAAGAGCAGTCATGGACACCTTCCGCATTTAAAAATCTATTTTACTTTTTTTAATAAGTTAACTATTGACAATAAGACTCTGAATGAACCGAAGAAAACCCAAAAGTCTATACGCACATAACTAGTTATCCTGAGGCATGTAAGGCATTTGCCGGCTTTCTGCTCAAGCCATTCAGTGTAGTCTTAAAGTGAGACAGACTTTGCCTCATTAACCCAGAAATGTGAGCCATGGACAATCATTTAGGCAGCCATGCTTCTGTTTAAAGAAGACAAATTCCATACTGCATCTTTTCCAACTGCAATGTCATTGTTTTACTGCCATCTCATCTTGTTTTTTCTCTACTTTACCCTATTCACTACCATCAGTGTGCATTTAAGATAACAATTGTTTAAAACTTCCAACAGAGACAAACATTTAGTATTGAATGCAAATTTTAAACAAGTAACCATTATCATATAGTACTTAATGAGCTTGCTGCCCTCTCCTGAGTGCAAACTTGTATGTTCTGTTTTAGGGAGTAGACACCATTTCTCATGACTGCTCAGCTGCTTCTTCTCACAGCCGTCAAGCTGGCATCCATTCAGAAAATGAAACTCATTTTTACAAGCAGAATGACATTTTTTAATCAGGATGGTATGGAACAAATACAAACACTGCAAGTTCTTTCCTGCCTCCTGTGCAGTGTGGCTAAATGTCAATTAATATGCATACCCCTTCGCCCTTACCTTATTGATTAAAACAGTCCCCACCCCACTGAACTCACTTCTGGCAATCACTATGCAGTAAATTATGGAAGCATGGAAAGTTTCTGATTTTGACAGGCAATCCTGTCAGTGATTGGATGATCGCGTAAAAGGGGTGGGATTTCAGCACTCACAACAACATGCTGTTGTGTCATGGGTATCACTGAGCTCTGTACTGTAACTATCACAGGTAGACACAGTCATTACAAGACACTGGAACTCACCTTAATATTTAATTTATTTCAACCCTAAATTATGTTAGATAAATTCTAATAACATTATACATTTGCATGAATCTTCATGTCAACCTTATTTCTTTTAAAGTCATGTGAGGCAGCAGCAACCAGCAGCAAGTTATCAATCATTAAAGTGATTTGATAGTGAATCAGTTCTTAGAATGCTTAAGTCCAGTGTGTTCGATAACCACAGTGTGGTTAATCACAATGTTGTCATCATTACCTTTGACCAACAGCCCTGGTCATCATACAAAAACAAGAAGGTAAAACAGACAGAGTCACTCAGAAAGACAGACAGAAAAGGTCATCAGTACAACCTGTCCATTAGTGGTGTAACGGATCGTAGTTGATCCATGATCCGTGCGGATCACCCCCCACGGGTCGGCACGCATGTGAACCGCGAATTAATTGCAAAGTTTAACCATAAAAGTATGAAATACAGTTTTACTGTCACTGTTACTTTTTAAATTAATAATTCCCTAAATCTCGATGCAGAGTTGCAGTGAAAAGATACAAGCACCATTTTCAAAACCAGCAAACTGTCTTTCTTAGCAGAAGTGTTGCGAAGACGAAGGCTGCGTCTGAAATCGCTCACTCGTTCACTCACTCACTATTCACAGTCATACAATAAATTAATAATTTTCTGGATATAGTTTTGTTTTCAAGTTTATTCAAACATTTGTATGAACATCTTTGTGTCTAACTGTGCCAGCTAGCTGACTAGCCAGTTACAACTGACATTAACCTGCTAGTTAGATAATACCGCTACATATCTAGCTATCAATAGTCAATTGCATAGCTATCAAAACTTAATGAAAGAACTAGCACCCAGCTTCATCTGTTCAAATTAGTTGAAACTAACGTTAGCTAGCTAGCTGGCAGTTAAGTCCACCGATCAAGTGTAAAATGTATATATATGCACTATATAGTGAATAAGCGGCGATTTCGGACACAGCTGAATAACAGCAGAACAAGCGCTCGGAATTTACGTCGCGGTCGAAGCTGTTGCAATATTACGGACTCGTGAGGCCGGTGGTTCCTACACTGCAATGGAAATCATGGCTACCACAAAAGCAAAAGTTCCTTGCTTGAAGTGTTCTTTAAGTAATTAATGGAAAGCAAAGTTATATTTGTCCCCCCTTTTTTTTTTTGCTGATCCGAAAAATGATCCGATCCGTGACTCAAAAACCGCGGTACGATCCGAACCGTGAGTTTTGTGATCCGTTGCACCCCTACTGTCAATCCATATATTTTATGCTTGTGACTATTTATCATGCAGACCAATGTGCCACACTACAGAACTAGTGAAAACCACAGCACTCGCATTCTGACTAGGTTTATAAGGAGAACTGGGCCCGCTGAACAGAAGACAGGGGATGGCGAGTTATCACAGATTTGAATAGTAAGACAGCTAAAGATGTTTTGTCGTGAGCGCTGGGTGCTTGTGTATTGCGCCTACTCTGAAGATGGTAGACAAATTAATGTTCTGTTCAAAGGAGCATGCACGTGTGAAGAGGACATTAACATGTTGAATGTGACAATTCTGCTCCAAGTTCATTTTATAGAAAGAGGTGCATTTGCCTGACTGGTGCACAACATGAACCAACCACAGTGTTCTGTGTTCACTTGCCGTCTGTCGACATTGAGACAAGCAGTTCTGCAGCAAAATAATGATGCAGAAAACTGAAAAATAAAAAAAATCTTTTGTCCTTGACTAACTGGCCAAGGAGTGATGCTATTATATTTGTGCATCACTCCAACTTCAAAACCAGGCAAACAGTTCAAACAGATTTAACAAAAATGACTTTGATGTTAATCGTCAATCAGTAGGACCTACTGTTTTTGTGATTATTCCTTGATAGCAATTATGGGCACCACAAGCACACAAATGGCCCTGTAAGTCTGCCAAAATAGCTTTGTCACAGGCTTCCAGCAAGGCACAGAAAACACAGTCAATACTGCTAGTAGCAGTGCTAGTTAGACATAATCAGCAGAGTTACACAGTTGAACACATTTATGGACACCACTGCAGGCAACACTTGAGCAAATTTCACTTGGCTATTTATAATGCACAGCTGTGACATATCTAAATCCTTTCTGTAAAGATGGATGCTAAAGAAGGTGGGGGGTGGGGGTGGTGGAGCTGAGAAGACTTTGGAACTTTACAAGGTTAACTTATATGGATATAACATGCAATTACTGGATGTTATCCAGTGTGCGTGCGACCAAACCTGGCCAACGACAATGAGCAGCGAGGGAACCTGAACAAGACCTGCACCACTGTCCTATCGCTTTCCTGCAGACCATCCATTCCGAACCCCCAGGGCACGAGCAGACACCCTTCACTCTCTATTGCACTCTTTGGCACACACTGAATGTCACTTACACATCACATAATGACTCACGCGTATGTACCTTTACCCCACATTTTTCCTGGGGTTGGGGGTCAGCAAATAATTAAATTGTCGGAAAAAAAACAATTTATTTTCCTAGCATTTCCTACTCAGATTGGGATTTCACCGCTACTGACCGCACTGTTTTTAAGCACGGGCGAACAACACCTTTGGGTTGCTAGCCCGTCAAGCGCGTGAGCCCTGTATTAGCCTCGTAAAAATGGTGGGACAGATAAAAATGCGGTTTTCTTGACGTGATGTGCATGCTTATGAACACAGCTTCCCTACTGCTTTAAACCTTCGCAGCACATTAACTCGAGGTCTTTCTGAAATAACTAAGCAAATTTACGACGATTCAGTATCACAACTGAGGACGAGCCCATCCCAGTTGCAGTTCGACGCAGAACGCACGGCTTGACTCAAAATCAACTCAAAATCAGTACTCAATCACCCGTCTGTGCCGTAAACATACAGCAAAGTTGTTCTTTCTTAAATACATTTTAAGACATTATAAATAAATGAAAAAGAGAACTTCTCAGATCCGTGCACTATCGCAGTACTGCAGCGTACTACAGCAGTAATTATTCCTTCGATACAAATTATTTGGTAGTCTCATGATGAGAATAGAACAGATCTTTATATAATCCACAGATGCAAGGTTTGTATTGCCAATACCAATTTCTCATCACAACTGAACTAAATCCAAATAACCAGTACTTCTGCTACAGAGATGTCCGCATGTTAAAATGCCTTCAACAGGGATTCTGGTCTCAAAAGCGTGTTTGGAATTTGGGGGGTGGGGGTGTTGGTACAAGATTAATAAGGATTATATAATAATACAGACAAAAGGATGCGGATACCTAAAAGCATGACCAAGAGTCATATATTTGACTTCCAGACTCCCGTGATCAAAACTTACAGACTTTTGTATTACAGGACTTAATCCCTAACGGAAATCACTCAACCTTCACCCTAACCAGTAACTCAAGTCTTTCAAACAGCAACCTGTAGGAAGTTAAAAAGAGATTAAACATACCGCTTTCTCGGCAAAGAATTGTGTCGTCATCCTGAAATGGTTCTTAAGCTTAAAAATCATAAAACTTTAGTTACAAATGCATGGATTGCTTTCTTTTAGTATGTTAAATATTTTGTTAACAGAGGCCAGGCTGCAATTATGTCATAGTACCGGACCTCTTTATTATCGGCACAATTTTTGTTCAATAGCGACTGTCATGTCTTTTTTGTTGATTTTGTGGAACGAATTTAACTGTGCAACGCTGCGCCTATATTTCTTCGCTTACCGGTTAAAACGAATTAATAGTTCAATAAAAGGGGGAGTTACAGCATTCTCATAAACTCATTTACCCAATCGTCATATGATCATAACTAAAGAGGCATGCTTACATTGTGCACTCAAGTCAAAGGCATTTAAAATGACCATCCCTCTAGTTCAATTCGTTACTATCAACAGCCAGCTCGCAACTGTTAAAGCATACATATCGACCTTAAATTCAGATCCCTATGTCAAACTGTGGAATGATTACAGCCTGCTAGTTTACTGACTGTTAGCGATACAAAGATTTCTGTTTAGTTTGACACTTGCTCTTAAATTGCAACTGCAAAATGCGTGAAATTACCTAAATTTCCATTCAATTTTAATGGCAATATTTTTGTCTTATTAAATAATTATTGATAGCTGGATGTCGACTTGCCTTAATTACAAGATCGCCTGCCAGGCCTGCCAGCAATCCACAAAACACCCAGACCAAACAGACAACACGCTCGAAGATGCTCTTTGGGCGAGTGTGATAGAACAGCTTCTTTTTGTTTTAAATTTATAATCGAAGAACACTGTTTTGTATTCCCTTATAGCCAAGACAGCGTAAAGCAAAAAAATTAGCACGCTACAGTAAAAATGCTTTAAGGCTAGCTAGTAACTGCGTTAGCCAAGTCATCCCATCGGTACCGTAAACTTCTCTGGCATAGAAATGTTTTAGGTATTTAATCGTCATCACGGTAGGTAGTAGGTAGCCTGCTTGCAACAATCTAAGAGGACAAATTGTGTTAGCTACTAGATTTCACAGTGAGAGCATTGCTGTCATGATGCTAACAAAAAGGTGATTGCGCTATTTTACGCATTTGTGTGGCTAACTTGCGTTAGTTCTAATATGCACCTAGCTAGGACCGTCATGTTGTCTTGCTAACTGATAACTAACGTTAGATACGTATCAGCTATGGTACCTGCACCACAGCTATGTAGGTAGCTAGAAAGACCCAAAAGGCCACAATTACGCCTGGAAAATTTCCTTACTCGAAAATGAATTGCAGGGTTACCGGGATCAGCCAAGGGGTTAGCGAGCTACAGCCACTAGGTACCCAACGTTTCATTCAAACAGAATATAAGTTAGCAAGCCAAGTGTAGATAGTTAGCAAGCAGAGTAGATTAAGGTTAGCTAGTTTGACAACTACTCGATGAAACTATGACACATTTGCTAAACGTCATAACTCGCTTACTGGCCAACATTAGCTGCGCGCTTATGGGAACCAAATGAGTCATTTCAAACTGGTGAGCTACGGGTAGCTAGTAATAACTACCACACTAGCTAACTAGATATACTAAGGTTAGCCACCACTTAAGATGTAGCTACGAAGTAGTCAACTAGCTAACTGGATGTTAATGTGTCTACATGTACCATTAGCTAGAGTAAAATAGACTGAACCATCCAAGGCACCGTTTCATTTAGCTAGCTAGCTACATTGATTTACCAAAGGAGAAGGGACGAGCGGCCGGCTAGGTAATTAACACAGCCGGTAATGTGTGGAAAACGAATCCTTCTGCTGATTGCCGGCCAATTTCCAACTTCACTGTGTCCAACGTTAACCCCTGGCTGCCACGACACTGCATATTCGTGGCTAACTAGCTGCAGACTTATTCTGACAGAGGACGTGAAGCTGGTAGCTGACTAGTCTTGCTCATCGGCCTTGATATTCTGTTATAGCTTGAGCTCGCTTGTCTAGTGATGCTGCTTGCCAGCCTTCACCATTTTCACCAAGCTAGCTCGCTGGCTAGCAAGACAGGCAGCCAATCAGTCCTCCTGTGTGCGCTTCGCAACCATGCAACTTAGATCAACGCAGCATATCTGTAACACTAACAAGGCAGCTTCCTTGATTGTGAAATTTACTCAACATTTAAGCCACGCACCGACTCGGCACATAACAGAGGAATAAACCCAATCGTCTCATCTTCGGAAAATATTTAAGCCAACCAACGGCAATTACAATATCCCCAATTTCAAGGAAGAAGCTATGGAAGCGATGCTTCCACCCTGCCCATGATCTGGTGAAGCTAGCTATGTAGCCAGCTAGCCAGCTACAGAATTGTCGGGAGTCGCAGAATTTTCAAGACCATAAATCTATGTACGCTAGGATCCCTATTTTAGAGTGTAAAAGGCCTATCATTCAATCTAAAAATATGTATAAGACAACGAAACGAACGATACATTATTGTGATATATTTTACGCAAATTATGTACAGTTTATTACCTCTCAGCGCTTCTAGGATGACAATATGGCGGTTCCTGCAGACACTGGACTCCGGCAAACAGCTTTGAAATAAAAGGGTATAGGTACCTCCGAACCTCGAGGGGGCGCAATTGGTCAGTTGGCGGGGAAAAATAGGGTGGAGCACTGACCTTTACAGACGAAGATAAAGTGAGGTGGAGCTGCGGATGTCTGGACGGTGTGGTTTGGCTGAACAACAAGTTATAAATTATACTGTTTTTGTTATGTCAGAAGTCAGGTGAAATATTTTGAGAAGTGTTCCAGAAAATGTTAAAAATTGAGATAATGCTGTTGATGATGAATACAGGAAAGACATTGTAAGACACGTACTGGTCTTGCTGTCTCTGAGTACATCTGAATGAATTCAAAGGTTGTAAAGTGATAGCCCAAATCCCTGCTCTCCCCTGTTAGCATTCATAATAAATTTTTATTAATCACCATCAAACTTGCAACATGACATCTTGACCGTGAACAATGACCTCAGCTTAACAAACTTGATAAATTGATATTTCTTGAATGTTTGCTCAATTTGCAAGAGTTTGCTCTACAAGAGTGCTTTTGAGCCGCGTAATGCTGTTTGTTCAAGAACATTCCATAGTCTTCACAGACACACATGCACAAAGAGTTAAATAACGTTACCTCAGGAGTAAGGCTAAGGCATCAAAACAATATATTTATCAAGCCAACAGCTACTTAGACTGGCATCAATGGTATTTTGTTTGATCTGGAAGGGATATTTACCTTGGAGGGCTCCTACAGTTGACTGCCATGGCCAATAAGTACAGGGTTAACAATCAAAATGTGTGATGGATATAAACAGTCACCAGATTTACATGTGCTGTTGCTACCTTTCATTGCAAAGGTCATGAGTTATCAATGTTGTTTTTGTAAGAAGCTTTCCATAGAAGTGAAAACCGGGAAAACAGCTTCCAAACGTGAAGCCTTTCCTGGTTTATAAGCATATCACAGTAGTACTGCAAGCTGCATCATTATGATTTCCTGGTAAGCACAACACCACTGTAAATAAAAAGAAAAAGGATCAAAGATTTCAAACGGAGTGAAATCCAATATGGCTAAAGAGACCCCAAAAGCAGGGTACTCCGCAAAAGTCAATATATAAAGTGTCTTTATTTTAATGGGCATAGCACACAAACTGATGCATTGCAGCAATAGCCATCATAAGGATAAACACGCTAACACAAGCAGACATATATGTAAGTGACGTATGTAAATAAGTTACAAAAAACTATAGTAAAATGAAATGGAAAGCTGCTGTATGCTGCTACAGCAATCATTAGATTGTTAAAGTTTCTCAACAGATTATCTGAGTATCAGACAAAGAGCCAGCCAGCCGGCCTCTGTAATGGAACAGGAAGTACTTAACCACAGTAGTGCTCACTGTCATCTCAACTATCACACAAACTCTAACACTAGATTTAAAATAGCTGTTTCTAATAGTGCTTCTGAAGTTTGTCTTTCTGTATGCAATCATTTTGAAAACTTTTTTTTAAAATTCTTTGTATTTACAAAATACATTGTGAATATGTTCATGTGCATATTGTAAGCATTCTTCTACACTGTAATATTTTGACTGTAATATATGAAAACATTTGTGTTTTCTCTTTCTTGGTATTTCTGTTACATAATGTACATTAAGCAAAAAATAGAAAATGGCAAGAGCTTCAAAACTGAACAGCTATATCTTACAAGCATTGTTTTGTTAGTGTACTTATAGCACTAGGTTTATATGTAAATTATATTCTCTCATTTCATCTTGTTTCTGACTTAAAAATCACTTCCCCCCAGGATCAAATTCCATTGGGTAGTACCTGCTCTCTGTATCACCCTGATAAAACCTACTGTATTTGCCCCTAACACTAAAAGAAGCTCATTTGCTTTCTTATGTGTACTGCAGAGATGCAGAGACATATGCTAAATGTCATTTCAATTACTCTGTTAAAATTCTGTTAAAAATATGAGGTTGACTGAGAGGTGTATCTTTTCTCTGCACATTTCTGCATGAAACTGGAGGTGGTCCCCATTGGCCAGCACTGACACTGAGTGAGCTGAGACTGTGTTCCATCCAATCAGATGTACATGCTATATGATAATGTGAAGGGAGTGTGCTGATCATTTTTCAGAGAGCAACTGCAGACCCCTGTTAATAAACCCAGGGAGAGTGCAACAAGTTCGCAGTGAGAGCACAGCTCTTATAATGATAGAAAAGTGCCTGAATGTCAAACCAGACATCACTTAGGCTTCTCTTTCAGAGAATGACTCTTGATGGCCCTTTTCAAATGCAATGTTAGAAGCTGCTGCTCAATATTGAAGTGGGAGCTTTGTGGAGATTCTGGAAACACAGGGAGTTCAAGGTCTATAAGTCATGTGACTCATGCAGTCTACTTCTGATGCTGTTCTTTGTCAAAACACTGTGTCTGATGCAAAATCTGCCACCCCTCACTAAGCTGACAGAGAGATGAATCTGTCTGCAGATCCACAGAGCAGTTACATTTGGGTTAATCACAGACAGTCCATGAGAAGAGAACTGGATGTAATTGCTCTTTTAGCAGCCGTGCATAGATTAACCCTCCCCTCGACCTCAATAAAGGACACGTTTAGTGTCAGGTTCATACGAGTCCAATGTGTGATGTGCTATATTAAAAAGCCATCTAATTCTATCTCCACTTGAATAAATCCCGTCTGGTATGTACTAGCCGCAGGGTATAATTTTTCATGATGATGGAAAATTGTGGAGATGTTTTCTCTGAATAGTTATAATTTGCCAAGCAAGCAAGGCTGCTCTGACCTGCCACCGGTCACAAGCATGCCAGTTCCCTCGGCACGTTGCATGTCCATGTCATCACATTATATTTGAACCATGGATTCAAGTGGTTTGCATGGAATATGAGTACAGTTTGGACCATGGCTCTTCACAGTCTGGAAAAATAATACCGTTATTAATAAAGAAATTTTTCACTGGCCTCAAAAAGGTTTCATTTTCTCATGCATGTGACACCACACTGATGAAAAAATTCTCCAATGGCAACATATTTGTTTACAGAATGACTACTGAATAATAAATAAAGATTTGTTTTGTTTACAATCCCATGATCCCTGTCAGGGAAGGTCACAGGCATTAGCATTGCAAATCTCTTGGTTACTGTACATTGTATACCCCTGTATTAATACAGTATAGTATACAGTAATTGTAATACAGTACACTGTTATTAAAAGTTGCCCTACTTTGAAATCCAGAGTCACGCCCTCCATAAAGAAACTTCAGTAAAAGAACTGTACCACTGGCCCATGCTCATGAAAAGCTGACCTGACCAGCTTCGGGTCTTTCGGTGCAAATGTTTTCACCAGAAAAGCTCTAAAACCACATTGCTCTGCCTCTTTCAGTGAAAAAGCGAGGGGATCCTCGCCGGCTGATTATCCTTTACACTTTTCAGAGTGAAACCCTTTTAGCAGACACACAGTGGGTCCCTTTGATTGGGGCCCGGGATTATTCTGAAAATGTCCAGGCCGAGAAGTGTGAGACGTAACCCTATTACCGCGGGCTTCTTACTTCCTTTATCATCGTGCTAACCTCTGTACTGTACAGGAGAGGAGACTCTCCTTTTTACAGTAGGCCTCCATACAAACTGAAGAAACATAACACCAAGATAGGTAGACTTCCTGTCTTGTCTAAAGACAGTCCATTCATTTGCACTGGCAGTTGTTCAGCCTGATAAAAAAAGACAAAAAAACAAACCAACAGATCAAATGACGGCCATAGCCGAGATTCAGGGGGACTTACAAGGGCATTAGTCTTAGCAGCATTAGCCTGTGAAATCGACCATGTCTGTAGAGTTTGGGCCAGATTTTTTTTCTTTTTCAAGATATTCTTAACACAAGAAATCCCATTCCAGCTCCTAACTAAAATCAGTATTTTATTGTTCATGTGTTTTCAGTGTTTCCAATAAAATTTGCAAGGGCTAAAGATAATAAAAAGGCCATAATAAGACTGATTCACAGGAATGTAAGTGAACATGAATCATTTTCACCTAAACCACAATGCAACTGGCACAATGTGCCAGCGATAATGGCAGCCTGATTGTAGATCGATAGCAACAAAATATCATCGTTACAAACTGAGAGGACACAAGTGGAGCTGTACACCAGGATGGAGCCACTGTAAATGAAAGGCCCCCTCGCCAAAACTCTACAACCACTGTCCTCCATCCTGGTCCTGGAGGTACGTAATGTCCTCAGGTATTTGTTCCATCCAAGGACTCAATCACTTTGATTCATCTCTCCAGGTGTGGGATTGATGCTGACGGGGCTGTGGGACCACAAGGGAGGAGATCTGCTCTAAATATTGCTCTGGCATTCATTACAGCCTCAGAATGGCTACCTGCCAAACAGAATGACATGAATGAGATTTCTGCAACTTGTGAGCTAACGCTGGGTCAGTGCAAAACACTTATGAGAACTGTCAGTCCATTTGTTGTAATTTGACAAGGCAGGTAAAATAAATGCTCTAAAAAGAGGATTTTTTGTCCTCCCACAACCTCAGACTGTAGCTCGCCATGAAGCCCCTTCAGACCTGGGCAAATCCTTCAGGTGAGGGGCATTCAGAGTTGGTTTACGGGTAATTGACTTAGCATTTTGCAACTGAATTTCCCATTCCATTGCAGGGATTCCCCCCTTGAGGCGGCGACGCATTCGCAAAGAGCAGGGCATATATTTCCCTGCCCCAAGGCCCAGTACGGGTCCTGCTCGGCCTGCCGATCGAGTTTCGGCAGTCAAAGGCCGGCTGTCATCGGCGCGGCTGATCAGCCTAGCGTGAGCTGTGACCTCGCTCACCGGCAGCCGCTTTGAGCACCGCTCGAGCCGCCGTAGCGTAGAAACTGAACTTTGAAGAGGGACGCCTTCTCCTTTCCCTCCGCAAAAAGTCCCCAAAAAAACGAAGGGACATTTGGGGGTGGAGAAAAAAACATATGATGTGAGAAATGCCCCAGGTAACAAAGGGTTTTCTGTGGTGTTCGGGTGTGCGTAGGGGGGATAAGAGATTCCTTTGAGAAAGTGTACGTAGGAGACACAAGAATCCTTACATTAAGCACGCAATTAATGTAATCCAAGATGGCCCTGTTTTTTCTCATTCACAGCTCTGCAACAAAGACAGGCCAGCCCCCCTTCCCATTAGAGACAGTATAAAAAGCCAGGCATCTGCCCTGGCTTTGAAGACCAGAACAAGTGCAATATCCAGCATTTCTACTGTACGATTCAGGATCCGTTAACCCATCCCCAAAGATGCTGTGTAGGTAAGACCCTAAACTATTCATCAGACTTTTTCCTCTTCTTGACTTTGTGTTGGACAGGTTTCTCATGTACATCTATTGTATATTCCTCAGCTGTGTCTTTACTTTTTCTGTCATATTTTCAAGTTATTGCATGATTGAGCACTCACGTATTCTCATTTCAGAATATAAGAAGACATTTGCAATTCAATTTCTGCTTTGAAGCATACATTTTCATTTTGTTGGTGAATTTTGTCTCACTGTCTTCGATTTTACAGGTTATCACAGTCATAAATTATATTTTAGTGTTTGGGCACATAGGTCATGTTTCAGTCAGAAGAATACCTCATTTGTCAAGTCAGGTAAAGTTAGGTAAATGTGTTTGTTTAGTGTCAGTTATTATTCAACTTTGTAAAATTCACACGTACATATTCACGTTATTATTTTTTATTGTAAACAAGAATATCAAATGAGTTCACTATATATCACATCAAGACAGAATTTTTTAAAGAGCACTCAGTAACTTTCTCTAAAAGCCACACATGAAAATAAAGATGGATTTAATGAACATAACAACTTTGCATCACACACTGAAACAATTCACAGAACCTTGCGAAGTGCTGCAAACATCTGCATTTATATTAACCCAACGAAAAACTTGCTGACCTTGCTGAGAGTTGCTGACCTCATGTTCTCATCAAAGAACCCATTACATTGTTGGTCCAAACTAATTTTTTGATGCCTCAGGTTGAATGTTCAAATATATGAATATGCTGGTCATTTTTCCAGAAGCATGCGCTCAGAAAGTATTAGACAGGATCAGGTAGGATGATCCTGAAACATTTCCAGAAGTTGCATATTCCTATGGAAAGAAGGTTTGCGCAAGAAAAAAAATCAGTGTAATTTTAATTGCTGAATGTTAAGGGATTACCTGCAACAGTCAATAGCCATAGCATTTTGTTTATTGGCGCTCAAACGATCCCACCCACGTGAAGCTATGGAACTGCCTGGCTAAATAGTGTGGTTGGCTGGGGTCACAGGCACTTATCACCCCAGGAGAGCAACAGCAGGCACTGCCTTGGGTAACATCGAGCTCCTGTGCAGCACTGGTGTCTGGAAGCAGGGTTTAGCTGAGGACGGGCACCTCCTTATGCGGGAAGGCTTTTCCTGAAATACCATTTAGTCAGCATTCCATTCTTCATCTGGGGGGTCGAATCCAATACACAGCATCCACTCCATCACCCTGCAATCAGATTGGTTTATCCAAAGACACAGGAGCAAATAGACACAAATATGTTCCGAATAGTACACTGACGCGACAACATTCTTGCCTGAAACAAAATAAGTACTGTGCAGTCTTCAAGACAGAACAATTTAAAAATGGCACAAAATGTAATCTCCGAACATACCATGATGTCCTTGATGATTCTGGTAACATTTTATTCCAAGAATAGATTAGGCAGCCTTCGCATTAACTTGAATGTATCATTCATAATAATGAGGATGCTGCATGTTCATATGGACCCATCGCAATGGATTTGAACTGGTTCAAAGCTTACAAAAAGAGCAGATGCACTTTTAACTGTATACATCAGCCTCATCTGGGACACCATACTATACTACTGTATGCTCTATTTCTCAGCAATACTGTGGGGGATTTCTTAAGTAATTGACTGTTAAATTAGTCCCCCCTAAATAAAGGTTTTCCTAATGTTAAAAATGACATCTTTGCATTTGAAAAGAATGAATTAAAGCAATTTTCCCCAAATAACTCTTCCCTAGGGATATTCTCATCCTCTGCTCCCTGGCAGTTCTCCTGGTGAAAGCCGACCTTGAGACAGGTAAGCGTTTGGCGGGGATTCGAACCGCAGTAATGGGGTTGCTTGGGAATAAAGCAACTTGTCATGTGTGAATCAAAGACTACATAGATCTGATAGATGTGAGCAGTGGTTTCTTAACAGCTATACATTGACGGTGTTTATTTTACAGGCCAGCACTGAAGGACAACTCATTACACTGTCCTAATTATTGATTTGTTAAAGAAGTAAACTGAATGCTGAATTTCACTTGTATGAAAGACCCACCTCTTTGTCGTGATCGACCCGCCTATACCTGCTGCGCCAACAGCAATGTCTGACTTGTGCACAACACTGCAAAGCAGGTTGAGAGGAGGCTCTGGTGGCCTTACATGATAACCCTTCTGTTTTAGGGGGGCTTAGGTGGTGACAGTGCAGCATTTTAAAGATCCTGACTTGGCTTGTCTGACTACATAAGCATAAAGTGTAAGCATTTAAATTGGTACACCTTACAGGTGTAATGCCATTGAGCTCCTGGGTAAAATAAGGTCCACATTGATGATGAGAAATTAAACAGCTGATTTGATGGTACAAAGAGAGTCATTAACAGCATATACCACACCATTCTGTGAGCTACAGGACATGAAGCATTATTGAATCATTTTCAGAAGCAATGAAATAATTATGTATTATGTGACTGTGTGTGTTTCAGATGGAGACACTCAAGCCATGTCCACAGGTAAAGTCATCATCATTATTATTATTATTATTATTATTATTATTATTATTATCAGTATTGTTTAAGGCTGTTGTAGAAGATGTATGTGATAAGTAACATATATTCATGATACAACAGTCATTAGTGAGAATAATTGTTCATTCTTTCACTGCTCTGCGGAAGACTATGTTTGAAAATCTAACCATAACAAATCTGAGTTCTCAACCTTTCACCCTTAGCTTTCACCTTCAGTTTTTCAGCTGAAACAGCACAAAAGTCCAAAGCAGGATCTTTTCTATGGCATATTAAGTTGCCCTAACTGTCATCCTGTAATATGTCTTAATTATTTCAAGTCATATTTCACCATGTCCCCTCCATAGACCAAGATTCCACCTCTGATGAAGTGCCGACAGGTAAAGATATTTCCTGATTACATCATGTCACATGTGAAATTTGTTTAAGCCGAAAGGCATAAAAGGATGAAAAAGCTAACTATGCTTCAAAAGGCTGCTCTTGTTTTCCTAGAGAGCATGAACTCCATTTCTTCTGACCAGCCCAATGGTGAGTGCAGTTGGAGAAAGTGGGTATTATAACCTTACATTATTGCCATTTAGCTGACACTCTTATCCAGAGCAACGTATATCAATTATTTATTTATTTATGTTACAATGTTATCCATTTATGCAGCCGGGTATTTACTGAGGCAAAGCAAAGTGAACTTAGGACAGTGTGTATTGCCAACAGCTAGTTAGTGGTAAAACATTGTTTTACCTTTAAAACTGTTAATGACATCTGGAAATCTGTCACTCATGTCTTTTCTTAAAAAACATCAATGTAAGCCAACATCTTTCTCACAATGTCTGAGCACATTTGAGCGGCAGTGTAGCATAGTGGTTAAAGAGCAGGACCCTTGGGCAAGGTACTTACCCCAAAATTGCCTTAGCAAATATCCAGCTGTATAAATGGATAACACTGTCAATATTGTTAAAAAAAAAAACCTGTAGCCGATGTAAGTTGCTCTGGATAAGAGTGTCTGATAAATGCCAATAACGTAATGTGATGTAATCTGAATCCTCCAGTTTACCATGCATTACCATGGCTCAGTTCTTTGAAAATTCTCTCCTGCCACCTAGTGGGAAATTGAAATAAATGGATCTAAAGGAAGAAGGAAGAGGGAAAAATTTAATATAATAACTGTGAACCTCAAGCTAAGGGCTGCCTGTTACCATACCTCCATTAAAATCATATTAATAAATATCAAACAGCAATGGGTTAATTACAAATTCCAGAAATATGTAAAGATAGTGATAGATAATAATTATTATTTGAAATAAATTCATAGTTGAACCACAGTATGACCTTGGAGGATGTGGAGGTGAGGGGTATCATTTTTGAATAATTGTTAGTTACTTTAATCTTTAGGAAATATTATTTAAACATAAATAGAGGAATTTGATCCCCTTTCTTTGAAATTTGGTCCCAACTGAGAATTTTAAAAATTACAGAAACAGTGGTTTTCATGATTAAGTCTATATTTTTAGACTGAAACAGTTGAAATGTATTAGTAATTAAAAAACACAATGATAAAAGGTTAATTTCTTTGTACCCAATGGCTGAGATTGTCGTTCAGCTGTCTTTTTTCAACATTACAATGCCATGTTGTGAATATCTGCATTTAGGGATAATCTCAGGTAATCTCTAATTATGCAACATTTTTAACATTGTTGATGGTTGTCTTATATTATAAAAGGTAATGTTTTAGATGACAGTGGTTCTGAACCTGTTTCTCCTCACTACCACACTCTCCAATTCAGTAAAGATGACCCACAAACAGTTTATTTACTTATTTAATACGGCAGCATTATCACATTTGCCATTACGTAATTTTGTATTATACCATTATGATAATCACAATAATTAATTTAAACTAATTTTAATATTTGTGATAGTAGTATTAGCATTATTAGTAGTATTATTAGTACCTGTATTGCTATCATTAATGACCAATGACAATTATAAAATGATGGCAAATTCTCTGGGTCCTGTTGTAGCTGAGTTAACTGGTCACCACTGATTACATCTTTTTCATATTCTGGACTTTACATTGTGTGATTTAGTATAACATATAAACAAAGGCTTGTTTTCTTTCAGACACAAGCAGCACAAGTGCTGAGGCGGATCAAGGCGGTGAGTTTCCACACATGATCATTAGATATTTGAAAACTGGAAGTCTAAACCATCTGAACTGGAGAAGGTGGACTGTTGCTTTTCTCTTAACACAATGTACACTTGTAAATGATTTGCCCATATGTGTCACATGAAATGCTTTTACCAATCAGAAAGTACCAATTCTTTACGATGAGAACAGCAAGATGCTGATAGTGTAACTACAACAGCAACTCAACAATCAACCAACCAATCAATAAATAATTTATTAGGCAAACTAGAATTAACCAAACAATCAAGTGATATGTTTTATTTATGGCTTATTTCTCTGAAGGCCATCAATCCAGCAATGATGTGAATGGGAGTTCAGGTAAGTGTCTTTTAGTTCATCTGGATTCAGCAAATTTTGTGAGTGAGTGTAAGGTCACAGAGTGTGGAGTGGAGCAACAGAGTATCAAAAATAGAGAGATCAAAAATGTTGATGTATGGGTGCCAAGCAACATGAATGCTAGGTTATCTCATTGAAAACTTAACAGCTTCACAACAGCTTGTAGCTTTATTTTCATTGTTGTGTTTGTTATGAATAGGCCTTTATAGAACTAAAGACGCATTATATTGTTGATGCAAAAGAGAAAAGCATAATCCAATGCTCATTCAATATATGTATCTTGCGTGTATGTGTATGAAACAACACAACTCTAGGTATGTTTTTTTCCAGTTTTCACACATTTTTCATTTATAGTTCTGTATTTTTTTGGTTTATTGAGATGAATAAGAGATATACACGCACATAAAACAGAAGGGTGCCTCTACCTTTTTGGATAGAGGTACTACTCGCAATGTTATTTTTTGACCACAAGATTTTTATTTATCTCTCCTCTAGATGGCACTAAAAACAGTATTGAGGAGCAGGATGGTAAGCAATTCTCTTCCTTGTACCTCTCTGTAAAAGTTACTTTAAACCTTTACCCTTTAGCCTAAAATGTGTAATTAATTAAGGATGAATAATTACTTCCTCATGCTGTGTGATGGTAAATGTATTTTGTTGTCTTATTAATTTTTAAAAATGAAAACCAATGCTGCACATAGCGCCCTGCAAGACATGTGATGTCTTGATTTGGGCGATCCTGGCATGATGAGGGAATGTTCTAATGAATGAAGAGTTTCCAGAACATTGCTTAACAAGTGAGCCTTAATGATGAGCTATATATTAACTCTGCTATATAGCCACGAGCTATATATTAACCATAATGTTTTTTTTTAAGTGTAAAAGTTATTTATTGTTCTTAATTTTCAGAGGAAACTCCTGACTCAGAGGAAGGTATGGCCCACAAACTCATCATCTTTCATCACAGGAGATACTTGAAATATCAAACAAGATAGTTTGCACAAATAAACTAAAAGCCATTACCAATACCTATGTTCTCTACTGTAAAACACTGTAAAATAAAACAACATGTTTCTTAAAGCACACCAGTTATTAAACTCTTGTTCAACTCAAAATCCAAGATAGGGTATTTTTTAGCAGCTGGGAAGTGTAAGTCCCATGGCAGACCAGATGGGGACAGCATAGAGCTGTCATCATCTTTTGGCTGCAAAGAAAATCAGATTCTAGCTTTTCAGAATAGACACCTTCTACATGTTTTGCATGCCAGCATAACTAAATAACAAGAGTCATATTTGAATTAGATTCCACTTGTTGTAAGTGCCTAACAATGCCTAACAACACATATATTTTTTTTTATTCTCTACAGGCAAACGCTAAAGGAAGCTCAGAAAGGAAGCTTGATAAATCTGTCTTCAACTGGTGCTGTCTACCCCAAGACTGTGTTATTATTTTGAAAGCCTTGGCATAGATCATAGTGAATATAGTCATAAAAATCTGCTATTGACAAAAACCTCAGTGTTTAAATCAAAAGTGTTTCTTCTTTCTTTTTTGATGATCTTTTTATTTGTGCACAGTATTTTACATTTTTAAAAATATCACTTTATAAAAAGGAGAAACTTTAAAATGAAACCAACATAAAATGTACACACTTCTTTCTAATATCATTCCTTACTCAATAAACATCTCCATGCAAACCTATAATTTTCTCTCCCCAGTTTATGTCACACCCTTTGACAAGGTTGTCTTAGATATGATTGCAGAAATTAAATATGTATGAACATTGAGATTTTTATGTATATTTAAATGGGAAGTCACTAAAGTGAGAAGTTACTGCATGCAAAAGCTGTTTTTCCCTTCTCTGACTCCATGTAAGCTTTCTCCAGATTACAAATATGATTGGTCAAATATGAAGGTCCTTTCCCTGTTTTGGCATAATAATATCTGAACTGCAAACCAATACAATGTATTCTCTTAAAACCTGAGAGCAGTTCATCACCCTTTGATGTCATTGCTTAACTTTTTATGTCATGAGTTGGCAAACTCTCCTCCTCTGTTTCAGGTACTTGCTAAAAGAGTCTAAATATGTCTATTCAGTGGGTAAATTAATAAAACCTAGTCAACATAAAAAAAATATTCTGGAATTCATCAACACTTTAAAGTTACTTTTAAGTACAAACATCACATTTCTCCGTATTATGTAAACATTAATGCACCACAAGGACTTTCCTGAAAAACTAGAAAAACCATATAACATTGATATAGAGGGGGAAATTAACTTAACTATGTAGTTTAGGTAATTTTCTGTTTGGTGTTTACTGAGTAAAACAGTCATGTCCATTTCAGAGTGACACACCTCAACACACAACTTAACAAGGACCAACTGGAAGCTTTTGGTTAATTATATTGTTGCTACCTGATGTGCTCACACAACCTCATCCTTTCATAAAAACCTCACAGTCATCTACCATCATTTGGCATGTCCGATGAATGTTTCTAATCACAGAGAAATGAACGCCTGAGCAGGATGAATTCTTTCATAAATTTTCAACTTTTACTTCTAGACAGAGCATTATGCATTGAATTCTGGAATAACATCAAACAAATGTGTTTTTAGATTGGCTGTATGTGGAGGGATTGAGAAAAAACATATCTGATTTCCTGCAAATGCACTTTGCCAGAACCGATACATATGATATTGGCAAGCCATGCCTCCGAGATCAAAACAAACGCACACAAAGTCTCCCCGGCGCTCAATGGATCCCTTTGAGAGCACACAATTCTGTGAAGCAGGCATCGCTGGATTCAGAAACACTCTATACCCCATTCATCACACCTCCAGAATTATGACCCATCATCACAATGCCATTACCCCAGAGCGCGGAAAGGTCAGGCCATTCTCCCACACCGAAGCTGATACCCTGCTGGCTATTGGAAACCCCCCTTCCATTGAGTTTTGACATCAGCAAATACATTACACTTCTTGTGCGGGGCTCTTATCGGACGCTTAAGCCTTGAGATCCGGTACTGGGAGAAGGCTGTCTGTTTTCCATTTTAACAAAATCCCACGTTTGCAAAAGGTTAAAAGTGACCTCCCCCCTCCACCACCACCCCACCACAACCACCTCCACTCCAGCTTATGGAGTCTCACCTTATTATAAGCACCAGTCTTATATTTTCTGCAAGCTTTACTTCTTGTCTGATTCTTGGCCACCAGCAGAGGAGACACTTTTCAGGTCTAATCCCAGGATTCAGTCAACCCTGTTTCTTACAGCTCATTCAGGGCTGGTTTAATGCTCCTTAGTGTCTCCGTTCTTCAAACCTCAGAGCTGCAGTCGATCCCAAATCACAATGAAAATAGCTGAAGTTTCATTGAATCATTATCATGTTTACTGTAACAACATTCAGCATTGTTGGCAGTTGCATAACAAAGGACTGGCCTGAGAGTAAAACATATTAAACGCTCATTGAAACGTGAATGTGTCCTGGATCAGTTTTCTGCCACGGTTTTGGTCACTGTGAGTATAGTCCTTTGGGGGATTTGGGGTGTAAGATTTTTCATCTTGATTGTCATTGCTTGTCAGTGTACAGTACGTGCGCACACACACAAGTCAGAAGGTGAGTCCAGCTTTTTAACCAGACTGACTGTGAAGTTACCCTGTGGTAACAATACCTGTCTGACCTCGTAACATGGCAACATTACGGCATCTCCATGACAACAGCCCTCAAGGTCACTGTCCCACTATGCCAAGCCGTAAACTTATTGGGCAAATGGTTGGATACATCCTGTCCACGGTGTTCACTTTATTTTGTGTTTTTCACTCCTCTGCTGACAGGGTTGTCACCTTGTGGTGTTATCAGAACTGTGGCTACTCATTGTGTGTGTGTGTATGTGCTCACAGGTGGGTGGGTGTTTCCCTAAATAGCCCTTTGCCCTGGTGTTAATTGAAGGCTGGAGGATGTCCTCAAAATCGGGGTGAGCCTGCCCGCCACTCTGTAAGGGGGGGGTCCCCTGGTGTAAACCCCATTGGAATTGCTAATGCAGACTGCCTGAATCTGAATCTAAGAAAATGCATGGGGAAATCTCCCAGCTCCCCCGAAAGAATGGCCTCATTCTAAATCCTAATCTTCGCTCCTATTGGCTTCTGTCGACTAAAATGGCTTTAAGGGGAAGCCAACGGCTAGGATTTCAGCAGCGCCCCCTCAGCCCATTGGACCGGGCTGAACACGGCCATTTAACAGTGGTTCAGAACGCTCTCATCCTGGAGGTACTGTCTTTAATTAATGAAGCCCGCTGAGGCCGGCTGCGCCCACAAACAAAGCTGCTCTGTAAGGAAGCGGTGCTTCCCCTGTATCTGTTTCACTGTGTACTGTATCAGGATCAAAAAGCACCAGAGCCTGGGCCAGTCATTCAGTCCACTGAAGTACACTTCGAGCTCCAGACAGCGAACTCATTTCGGAGCATTTGCTCCTACTTAATTTTAACCGATGTCAGGTCTAGGGTTGCCTCCACTAGGGGATTTCTAAGATCGCCCTGCACTCATTCAGACTGTTTTGAGAAGGACAGGCACAATAAGGACTATTGCTCTTATTTCTTTGTGCATGCTCTTAAAACTTTTCTCATTTATGTGGTGTGAACTGTTTTGTTCAAACTGACCTGTAAAGGACCTGTCTTAAAGTTTACTCAGAATTCTGAAAAATAATTCAGATGCTAGTCTACCATGTGAAATGAATCTTGAAAATAGGGCAAGCAGGTACTTTGATAACGTAACATGAAACGAAGCACAGAAAGTGGGGGTATTAAATTAAGTATGAAGTTATCCGTAATCTTCATGCTTTACTTTCCAAAATCAGCTCACCTTTAACTGCAGAGGGTGAACAGATGCCTTAAAGTTCCACAGAAAATCCCCAATGTCAGTGCTCTGTACCCATTAATAACTGCTCCCCTCTCAGACTGGTCACAACACAGTTGTATCACACCAAACCCCGTGACTCCCACACAAAAACCTTTCACAAATGTTTTCTATGGACCTGGCAAGGCCAAGAAACAAGAAAACAAGTGTGGGTGAAAGGAAGGCTAACATTTCAATGAGCAGGGACATAAAATATACAACACATTACTTTAAAATCTAAATCTGTTACTGTTTTTTTTTTTCCTTTGAGCTTTCAAGCTTTCTGGCAGATGTTATTGTGGAATGCCAGTAAACTTTGTTTGACAGTATTTCTGAGAATCAATACATTTTTTGATGATTCCAACAAACACAGTTTAGATTTCGTGATCTCAGAATTCTTAGCATCCAGAGAAGAAAGATTTGAAATAAAGGCCTAACTGAATGAACAATGAACAACCTACTTATCATGCAAAAATTCATAAAAATTACTGTTAAGATGTCAGGTGGGCTCTTTGCAATATTTGGAGCTTGCATGTGTCTTGAAAATGCACTCAAGGTTTTAGGTCCACCTAAAAAGGGAACCAGGTTTCCCCTCAAGTGACATCAACATCATTAGGCACAAATAGGTTAGGTACCTTGGACGGACACATTTGTCAGAGAACAAAGTGGTAACAATGTCTTTCACTGTGTCAGGAAGCACTCTGTATAGCCCAAACACTGCTGCTTTTGACTCCCCACAAAAGCAGGGCTGCTCTTTGCCAGCCTGCTGGCAGCGAAAACCAGCTGGCTGGAGGGAGCGGAGTGGCTGGCATTGTCGAACACGGAGCTGCGTGGGATCCTGACTGAACCTACAAATGGCCCCCTTAAGAAGTCAGAGGACACCTTTGTGGGACAAACAACGGAGTGCTGACACCGTGAACTTTTCTCTGTGACGTACATGAATATTCCCCTCGCCCCGTCTCCAAAAAAAAAAAAAAAAAAAAACATTGTCACATAGTCACAATGTCACAATGTTTGCTATGTGATATGCTATTGTATTAGGAGTGGATGTTAGATTACTGTTACATCTGATCATCTGAAAGGGACAGTATCGCAGCCTGAATGCATCCATCACTTACTTTGTTGTTGCACGTGCGCAGTTCATATTCAGTTGAAAGTCAACAGTATTTTGGTTTGGAAACTGGGGGCAGGCTGTCTGAGCGCTTTCAACAATCATCCTGAAATTATGTCTAGGGGTCACTGAAGTGCAAAACACTAAAATGTGCACTATTTTCCATGGTGTCCTTTAGAAACCTTATTATGCTCTCTCTTTGTTTTTTTGTGAGTTGTTTTGGTTCTGTGTGTGTCCGTTTGGAAGGCAGAGAACCGGGGTGTTCTGGTTGCAGTAATGCACATTAAAAGCTGTGAATAGGAGTCAGCCGGTCTGTAAGGTCTGATAGTGTGATCAGCATTTTCAAAGAGCGAGCCATTATCTCTGTGAGACATCCACCTCCCATTCAAGAGCCACTGCGATCTTAATCACTACCCAGAAAGCTTTGTGCCTGCGCTAACCTGACAAATGTTTCCCTTTTTTTTTCCTTTGGCTGAGAAGGACCCGCCCCACTCTAGTTCCCTCCCTCCCTATTCTAAGAATAGTATTCTAAGAAGCCATAAATGTCATTAGGTCTGTGAAATGAGAATATGTGCTAAGGTAGCACATGTCTGGAAAAAAGGAAAGCTGAGATTCTCCATAGGTCCATTCATGTGGTGTTGTCATGACTAGGTCAGTGAAAAAGAGGCTTTGTGAGGACAGCGAATCTTTTACGCAGGCAAAGTGCATTAAGACGTAAAGGGACATGGCATTTTATTTGAAAAAAAGAGACGTAAGAAAAAGGATAAGTTACCAATGAACCAGCAGCTTGCCTTACAAAGTTAATAAGTATGTAAAATGGGAGGAACATAATAGTTTGCTGGAGGAAAGGTACTGTCTCTGAAGGGTACTGTATTTGCCGCACTTCTCAGTGCCCTCTGCAGCTCCCCTCCCTTTGGGACATGCTGCGAGGGCGAGAGTGAGCCCCAGTACACTCGCTCGCTCGTGCACCCTGGTCACATGATGCAGGCAGACACAGCGTCCTGCTCAGATACTCCATTTTGGATAGATGGGGTCTTCAGTTATCTGTAGTTTCACTCTGCAATAAGACTGTGAAAGGTAAAGAATGATGTTTGGTCATCATCATCATCATCATCATACTACTTCTACAAATGATAAATGATACAGTAAAATCAAGTTAGTTGTAAGTTACTCTTATCTAGAACAACTTGCAAGGCCATCTCGGTATATGACAAGATATGTTAAATGCATATCACAGGAGCATAAAGAACAAGGACAGAGGCACTGGGCCACCAGTAACACAGTAATTGCACATTGTCCTACAAACAGAAACACAATATAAGCATACAGTAATATCTATTTTATTATACTCACTTTGACAATTACTTACAGTAAACCATACTACATAATATTAGTGTGCACATAAAGCCTGATAATGATATACAAGAGCAGCATCACCCTATATCATAGTAATGATGGATGAGAACAGTGCATCATTGCATGATGCTACTGTACTAGTAGTGTGTAACAACGTCTCTCAGACAAACCTACATTACATTACAAGGTGTAGTCTGGACAGGTGTGTTTTTGACTGGTTTCAGTAGAAAGTGAGTGATTCATCATCATCATCAGACAACTACTGCCAATAACTATCATTGTTATTATTTGTGATAAAGATAACAACGACAATGTGAACATGTTTTTTGTGTATGTATTTGAGTGGTAAATGTATTGTTGCATGTGTTGTTATCTTGCTGTGCATGTGTTATTGGGCTTAAGCACAGTGGCAGTTGCTCTATGGGGACATATGTTGCATTGTATTATTATTATAAAGGTGGTCCCCACTTTAACAACATGATGAATTCCCAGCAAATTCATTATAAATTAGGTCATTGACAACTGAATCCAATTTTCCCAAACATGAAAACAAAACCAAATTTTTCCTGAAAGATGCTTGATAAATATAGGATAAAGCCAAATATTCATGTTATAGTTGTACAGTATGAATATATATTTTTAAATACTTACACATAAATCAAATAAATCATAGATATAAATCATATTTTTAATATTCAGTATTGTGACCTGAAGTGCCCGTTGGTTCAGGAGTGACAGGATACTGAAAACAATCAGGATGCAAATCAGACCGGTGATTTCCTAACTCTTAAGAACAGTGTATATTTATGGAGCGAGACAGACAGCAAGCACAAAGGCTAAAATGCATAAATCTCCTGCTCCCCTTCTTGGCTTCACAGAATGAAGACCTTAGAAGGGGAGCTGAAGAGGAACTACTCAACAAACTTGTCTTGGGAAACCTGACTATGTCTTTGCTTTTAGCCACTCAAACAAACTTTTTTCTAGTTTGACAAGGGGTTTGAATGTCAATCCATGTTTTAAAAGCTTCCTTGTTTCTGCAACAAGACCAGAACCCTTGTCTGTTGTATGTACAATATCTTGGCCCTTAACCTCAGTCAGCAGCTCTACTATCCTGTAACTCTCTCATGGCTGAGGCTAAGCAGACTTGGACTTGATTACTATATGGATGGGAGACCTCCTGGACCACCTAATATAAATGGTATTGGTGCGCCAGCAGGGGGCACTCTTCCCTCTGGACTTTACATGAAAATAATGCCCCAGTGCAGTGATGGGACATTGGGCTGTAGGAGGTCCTGACTCTCTGGTTATTAAAGATCCTGCAGCACTTAGAGCAGGGGGTTCTGCAATGTTCTGGTTAATTTTCAATGTTGTTATCTAATAATGCTCCATATTTTCTACGTGGAACTGCACAGGATCCTGACTGAACTTACAAATGGCCCTCTTTAAAAGTCAGAGGACACCTTCGTGGGCTGAACAATGGAGTCCTGACAGAGTGCCCTTTTTTCCATGATGCACATGGATTTGTGCCCTTACCCTGCTCCAAAAAATCATTGTTTCTGATATCGGATAAGAAGAGTCACGCTCAAAATTGTTATGTGATATGCTATTGTACCAGGAATTGATGTCACATTACTGTTAACTGATCATCCTCAAAGGGCACCCATACAAAAAATTATATTCAGAATATATTTCAGAGAATATATTTATTAGCTCAACAAATATATCTAAAATAAGTTAATTATTGTCATTTGGGTAATTTGTAATAATATATTTCAATTACATTACTAACATATTCTTAGGCTGAACAACATATTGCTATATAAATATATTACAATGTATTTCATTTCCACAGAGAGTGTCACAGGGGAGTGTCATAGCCTGAATGCACCTGTCACTTACTGCATTTTTGCATGTGTGCAGTTCATACATAGAGGACAGGGGACACTCAAAAGCAAAGCATTCAAGTGTGCACCATTTGCCATGGTGTCCTTGGGAGACCTAGTGATGCTTTCTCTTTGTGTTTTGTGGGTTTATTTGATTCTGTGTGTGCCTGTTTGGAAGGCAGAGGACCGGGGCACATTAAAAGCTGTGGACAGGAGGAGTAAACCACTAACACCTGAGAGTGTGACCAGCATATTCAATAGTAGTAGCTTGTATAAGAAAGTAACTCACCCCAATCTCCTTCAATATCCTGGGCTTATCTTTCAAAAATGTCACTACAGTTGTGTTGAACACTTGCAGTTTTTCTGTGCTTTTGTTTTTGCATCTGCCATTGTGTGTCAATTGAATTATTTTTTCACCTCCAAATCTAAGGAATTCCTGTGACGTAACAGTGTGGTATCACTCACTGATGTGGTGTTCTTTTTTTATTTGCCATTTAATTTGCAAACAAATTTAAAAACCTCCTTGAAAATCTGCCTAAAGATGGCAAGTTCAAATGCAAGCTGACCCAAACAGAGCTTGTGGAGCTTTGTTTGGAGCTTCATTAAAACATGTTGCAAGAATCTATATTTTGTGTACTAAAACAATTATCGGTGACATTAAAAGAACATTAATTGCGTAAATGTGGATCATCATAAAACCTAATTGTCTGAAGGAGGGACCACCTGTACTCTGTCCATTTACAGGACCCTCCACTTGTATGTAGCTGAACACTCGACACCAAACACTGTGTGCTGAGGAGGAAGGTCATGACATGGCACTGTGTCCCTCAAGGCTGGCAGTTCCATCAGCAGAAGTCACTTGCCAGGAGGAGGGGGTGTGAGCTGCACCCCAAAGCCAGCTTTGCCCCGTACGGTCCGCGGGTCAGCTCTTTGGAGCCAGTGAGCCCGCCGAAGCGATCCACCTCTTGCTCTGGAACATCACTGGAACATCACCTCTGAGCTCAGACTCTGGGCTCCTGCCAGTGATGCCAGGCTGCACACCATGAGCTGCAGTTCCCTTCTGTTTTTACAGCCTGGGATGAACGCATATTTCCCCCTCAGGTGAAAAGAAATACTCTAGCTATTGTGTTAATAACCTAAAATATATCACTAATAAATAATCTGTCCACTACTTAGTAAATAAAAGAAAAAGATTTGTTTATGCTTTTTGTAATTATTCATGACGACTGTCACCATAGTTGGTATGGGTGATTAAAGTGGTCACCATGTCGTCAGACAGACAGACCGTGGGGACTGTAAAATAATCAATGGGAGTTGAATTGTTACAGGCCGAGACGGTGAATGTGGATGTCCTTAGCCTCGTGCATTTTCATTCATTACCTCCATTGTCTGTAAATCACATGGTGGTTATCTCATGGAGCCATCATTGAAATCCACAGTCACCGTGTCTCCACCAGTATCCCTATCCCCCCTTCTTCATCACTCTTCTTGGAGGTAGGAATTGCTACTTGTAAGATATCTCTGAGTTCAGACAGGTTCCAATCAAGTGATGATCACAATGTACAAGTACCCCAGGTACTGCAAGACAGGGCAAATGACAAGAAATGGTGCCGAGTCTTTATACTTCTCAGAACCCTCCAAGATTATCCAACCACAGTCCAAGAACAAAGAGGCTGATAAAGCTAATCACTCCACCACAGGAATAGTGGTGACTGGTGTGCATGGACCAGTTTACCTGTAGACGGAGCCTCCTGCAGACATGTAAATGAGCCTTCCTGAGATGCCAGACTCCATTATCTGTAAATCAGTTTAATTTATAAAAATGTTTAAGGAGGTTCAGCAAATCACATGGCCAATAAACCTTGCATGGCAATAAATATGGATAGGTGCACAGTTTGTATGATAAAATAATAATATTGATGCTTAACACCTTAATTCCTTAATCCTGGTTTGTCTGCAGAGTGTTGTTGGAGCTCAGTCCAGGTTTGGATCTGTCAATTTTTCTGTGGACTGATTAATGTGTGACCCTAGATTAATCTATTACACTATTAACACTTTGTCAGTCCTTCCAGTCCTATCACTCTCAATTGCTGAGGACAACCTGTAGACCAGGAGAAATAATATACTTCATTTATTGATTAAATGAATGTATTGAGCTTGTGTGTAAACTGAGGTAGACACAGTCGGGGAAAGTATAATCTACAAAGGAATTGCATTTGGACAAGCTAAATTTATGCATTAATGCAGGAGTTTAGCGTACAAACAACAGACTTTACACAATGAGATTAATATTCCTCAGAGACAACTTTCTCTGATTGTCTTTAGATATTATCATATTGGTGTCGAGATCCTTACAGAATGGATTTTTAATTTTTAATTTTTTTGCTGTATTTTCGTTTAACTTTGTTAAGCTTTCTGGGAATGCAACTAAAAATATTCTTCATGAATGGACCTGTATGTATGTAGGTGTACAGGAATCTACTGACATTGCGACCTAAGCATGACAAGACAATGAGGTTTTGCTTCAGAGTATGGGCATCAAATATCTGACCCGAATGAAAGCATGGCCTACTTTAAATAAATGTACGAAGGTTTGGTCAAAGTTTTTTTCCACAAAGAAAGATGTGGAAGAGTACAAAATGTTAAATATGACTAACACTACAATTCCTGATAAGCTGTGTTAATTTTTTTTCTGTTTTTCAAATCAGGTCTCCATTAAACATGATACAATCAGTAGTATAACAGTACAAAAAAATGCAGGGGAATGTAGGGAACGGTGGTGGCATCAACAGGAGATGAGTGGATGCAGTAAACACTAGATAATTACAGAGTAATCAGGGCCATGCAGACTGCACAATAAGATACCTTTCAGATAATTGACTCCCATCATTTTTTCCTAGTGCTAATTGAAGGAGCTGCATTGGATATTTTGTTTCGACATGCTTGCACTGTTTTCTGAATTTAAGCTGCAAGTTTTGAAATGTGCATTCTTTCTGCAATCCACTGTTTGTGCAATCCATCACTTCAGCACGCCTGTGTCACCGGCCCATTTCACATCAAGGTAAAACCTTCAGGAAGTGCACAGGGGTTAAAAGTGCCACACGACAGGAATGTCGCCGAGCACAGGCAGATCGCTACACTCAGACATAGGAACACTTCCTGCTCTGCAGCTTTTTTTTTTTAGTTCCCAGAACAGGAACACAAATTCTGACATGCATTTCAGAAGATCAATGTGTTGAAATTACGGTCAGAAAGCTAATTTGATGACACTCGTGAGTTGAGCAAAAGCAAGGTGCAGGGGAGGGACACCCGGACTCCACCTTTGAAGGCTATTTGAAAACACAAACAAAGGCGGTAAGCCCGGCTCTTAACCCTATTTTAATTAACTGTAATTTTAGAAGGTCCCTTGCAACGCCTCTGTGGAACTGGCTCAGCCCCCTTGGAGTGCAGGGAGCGGGGCCAGTATAAAACCCCTTGGGCTCAATCCAGTGCAGCTTTTAGACCTACAGGAGACGTGAAAGACACCTGTGTGTCCCTCTTCTTCGGTCACCCACATCCCTCTTGCAATGCAGTCGCGGTAAGTGGATAAAGGCTCACCTCAGTCATGCTGTTGCACGTGTGGGATTTTCTAAGTAGACAGGCTCAAACGATTTCCAGTACTGGGACACCTGGCAGAAGTGGAGATGTGAACTTTCACACCTGAGGTCTTAGCACAGCCAAGTAGACCATGATTCTACATGACATATTTGCCTGTGGTATTGTGGAAAATTGTTGCTGATATGTAGCTATATAGAAATTTACATAGTTGTATGTTATATCATTTGGAGATATTTGTATTGTTTATATTTTGTCCCTGTGAAAACATAAAACATCTTCTATCTCTGATTGTACAGTAATTACTTGAAGTAAAGATAAGGTATTTAATTTCTTGTAAATACCTTGTTGGTCTCTTTCAGCATCCTTTCAGCAAGGCCAAGACTATTGTATCAGATGTGGCACCCTGAATACTAGCTTGTTTTTGTACTTTGTATTATTAAAACGAAACAGTTTTCAGGGACAGCAAAATACATTAACAATGGGCAATATAAAAATAAATTAAAAATTGGGGAATTTTCTAAAAGAAAGCATAATTTTTTATTTGACCTGATATGTTGCTACAACTTTTATTTAAAATTTTTTATTATTTTTATTCATTTTATTTAATAAATCATGTTGAATCTATTTCAATGAATTCGTTATCCAACTTTTATAAATGACTGCCTCTAACAAAATGGTACTAAAATTTACTCTTGTAAGAGCCAGACTCACCAGGCCGACAGTTATATTTAGTAATATACTTAGTTTAGAGTCTGAGATTATAACAGCCCTGTAATCTGATAATAACAACATTATAATGCTGTCTGTGGGTTAACTTGGTTCCCTCTATGAGCTTTGTGTCTTATTTCCTGTTTGATATTAATTTTTTGTCTTCGCTATTGTAGAGTCCTGATTACTCTCTCAGTTTTGGCACTGGTGGGTGCAGTGTTTTCAGCACCAGTAAGTGGTAAGGAAACCATTAAATATATATTTCAAATGTTTTGGTGATTTTTCAACAGTAGTACCAAAACAAATTTCCTAACATTTGTTTATAGCCACTGACAATAATTTTAAATGTTATTTTATGATTACAAGACATTGGTTAATCAAAATACAGCCTTAAAAACAAAGGCTTCAATTCAATAAAATGAGAACAAAACAAAGCATCATCAAAAGCATTGACCTGTCCTATTTTTGAATTCCTGATTTGATTAAAATGAAATAAGTCAAAAATGAAACAAAATATAATTTTGTTCTATTCTGTTTTTAATTCTTTAAATGAATTCCCAAAGCTGTTAGCAAGGCCAAATGTCCAATCAGAAATGTACCCATGCATAAAATGATACCAAAAAAAGCCAACATCAGGTGCCCCCTAGCCATATGCTGCACAGCAAAATACGTGCGATTTGTATCAATCCAACCTTTCAGCTACAAAGGGAACACTCCAGTACTTTCTGTGCTCAGTGCGTAACAGGACCCCAGGCCTGCTGTCAGTGCTCAGTGGCTTTTTGTTCAGTTTTACCTGCCTGGCTAGAGAAATGCACTCCAGCAAGGATGGGACTGTTATTCAAGTTCTGCAGCTCGCGTTTCTCTGTTTAAACCCTTTTAATGCCAAAGGCTGCTCACACATACTCATCTCATTATTATCTCTTTGTTTTTTCCATAGATGGAACAGATCCTGATGGTAATAACACTTTTGTATGCAAATGGGGATTGTTGGTCAGTTTGATGAAAACATGGAGTAGAATAAGTGATTAATATGATTCATTGACCAAAAATCAATAGCAATGTGTATGAGTAATGTGTCATTGCAGTAGATTTTAAAATAAATATGGATATTTGTTGGATAACAATTTCTGACTTTGACTTGGTTATCTGTGCAGTAATGAGATAATTGTTTCTTTCAGACAGAGCTACAGCCTTGCTAGACTTCTTAAATGGTGGGTATACCCTGGATCCCATTAGAATGATCTTATCATTTCCCTTCAGTATTATTATTTTTATTATTATTATTAACAGTCTATGTTTCGTGGTTACTTATGCAGACTATTTTATTCAATCAATTTATCTCTGCTTTGAAAAATTCAGTTTTTCCAGGCAATGCCCTGGTTGCATCAAATGATAGTGCTAAAATGATGAAGGACTCTGTGTACGTTTTATGGTAGAGGTACCTCTTTTATACAATCGGTGTAGGTGAAAAACACTCTCTTTCAGAGATGCCAAGATCAGAAAGACAGGTGACAAAATCATAATGATAAACTAATAATAATATATAAATAATAACTACATAAATAATGACTAAATGAATAATAACAACACTCTAATTATTGCCCATTTGATGGTTACTTAGGGCCATTTTTGGAAAGAAAAAAACCTCACTTTAATTTACAGACACTATTTTCTAGTTACCACTGACTTCCAGTAAAAAGTCCTTACAAGACAGATTTATAAATGCTTGTCACATCCAACCATACCTTTTCACTGGGTTTTATATTCTTGCTGATCTGCCCTAGTTTCTTTCTAAGCAACATTCAGAGGTCATATGCTAATGAAACTCCCAGGAGCCCTGCAAACACAGATCCTCAGGGGAGATGGACATGTGTTAAACAGCTTTGTTTAAGGTCACCGGATGTGACAGTGCATGTTCCTTCCCCTAGGTGGCACTGACACGGGTTCGTCAACGGGTGGCACCAACTCAGACTCCCCAGGTACTGCCCGCCTGCCCCCAACTCCCCCTGGGGTGCCCTAAATTAATCTTTGCTAGCACCTCTTGGTATCCTCAGTCACTGCGGCTGTAACATGCGCTGATGTCATAAAGTACAGAAGGCTACTGTTAGAGTGCTAAGAGGCTGCTGTGTTCTGCAGGGACCCCGGATGGAGCGGACTCGTCTGAGCAAACTGGCAAAGGCGCTGGAGGTACGCAGGTCAACTACACTTTAACAAGGAAGAGGGACGCATCAGTGTGTCATACTTCATGACAAGCCCAGGGCATTAGTGGAAGAATGAGGAAGTAGATTCCCACACAGGTTCTTGTGCTGTTTCTTTTTTGGCTGTTGAGAGGCACAGAGAATGACTTGCTGACTTTTAGATACTATGTACTCCTCTCCTGACAATACAGACACACTGGGCCAGTGTGTGCACACATATTATTATATATGTGTGTGTGTCAGTGCGTGCTTGCCTGTGTTTTCTTCATGGGTGTGTATGTCTTGATGTCAGCAAAAAAGACAATTTTACATTGCCTCAGGTCTTCAGTTAATCCTCAGGACAAATATCACAATCTCTATTCAGCTGCTTCAGTCTCTGTGGGTGTGGATGGACTCCTCACAGAATACAGTGCTCCTTTTGAAACCTGTATGCTGGGTGTTGTAGCAACAGCAAGGCCAATCCAAAAAGGCAATCTTCAGCTCAAGACCATTCATACTGATTTTGGCGTTTTGACAGATGTGAGTTTGCATGTGCACACACATGACAGAGCACATGGAGCATGATATAAAATACCTGAGTCACTGGCCTAAGCTATTGCCCTCTAAAAATGGGTTTACATTTGATTATTCCTTAAAAACAAACTCACCTTCACGTTCTCTGTGGCTGCCTGTATACCGTGCATACTGAATTTTGGCTCAGTCATTCATGAGATGCTGGTTCCCATCATGACCACAGTGACTTTTTAAATGTTAAAACAAAACATGAAAAAGTAGAATGGAGAGAACTTTGTATGATGTTTTTTCCATGAGTACAGTCATACGTAATGTGGTATGTACTGTTATTACCATGTTTAGCTCCATGTGATCTCCCCCATCACAGATGAGTCTCTTTGAAAATCAACTTTGAATATAACTGTAGCAGTGAAGCAAATGCCCCTTTTTACCAAGGGAGTTTCAGTCTGGTGAAACATCAGCTTTGGCAGAACATTTTGCAATGACTTTTAAGGACCCTGATTGTGAAAGCATTTTGGCGTCTAAGCAAATAGTTGCAACTTGGGAGCCAGGCACTATGGACACAGAAGTAATGCCCACAGACACTTGCCTCACAAACAATAGAATAGTGGCTTTCAGTGCGAACATTTGTGGGATCTACCCCAAATGGTCTGCACTTTCAATCTGTGCACACCCAAGGTGAGGGACCAACAAAATGGCCTCCAGGGGGCCTTACAATTAACTAATAGTAACCCCCCTCGCATATGCCGTAAAGACAGTGTCTACCCAATTTAACTTATCCTCTGTAAAGTGCCTCAGAGGAACGTTTTGTTCTAAAACACCTACCCTACAGAGATGTGTATTGTCAGGACATTGTGAGGTAATGGAAATGATGTCACGTACAGCTCAGCAGACAGGGAGAAATGGAGCAGAACTGGTTTCAACGGAAATGAATGAGGAATGCTGCCGTAAAGTCAGGAACTCCTATAATCTGTCTCTTTTTCTGATCTGGTATTAAGCTGTTGAAAGTTATTACATTTTTATGATTTTGCATACAATTGTAAGTGATCGTAATGTCTGCATACCTGACTAGACGGAAACTTCCATGCCTTGCGCCTCTTGAAAATGATCACATATAGATATATAGTATCAGTCAAAAGTTTGGACACACTTTTCTTTCCTTATTTTTACTATTTTCCACATTTTAGAATAATAGTAAAGCCATCAAAACTAATGGAATGGGAACAAATGGGATTATGCAATGACCAAAAAAGTGTTAGAAACAAAACAAAACAAATCAATCAATTATTTTAGATTATTCAAAAGAAATTCATGCATAGGCATAAACTTCACTATTTATATTTGTCTAAGAAACAAATTTCAAGCATTTAAGCATAAGTCTTTCAATGCACATTTCCCATTATTTTAATCAGGTATATCCAAACTTTTGGATGGTACTGTATAAATATTTCAGATCATTTCCAGAGGATATCAGTCAAATACTGATTTTAGTTTTCCATGCTATTGTCAGATGCTGGTAACAGTGGTGTTTCCACAGACACAAACAGTAAAGCTCCTTAGATATCGTTCAACAGTAACCTCCTTAGGTTCATTCATACATGAATGTAACGTGCCTCTTCTCTCACAGATGGAGACGCAAGCATGGATGAAACCACCAGCGGACCCAGTACCCAAGGTGAAGTCTTCAATAAATAAAATGGAGTGATATAAAAGAAACATAAGTAAAAAAACAGGAGTTGAAAAACAGGAGAAATTATGTGTGGTCTGTATAAAGGTACCCCCAGGCAATGCCCGAGGAAAATGGGAGCTTCCGTGGGGTGTTCCAGCCCAGTCACAGAGCACTTACTACCCCTATGCTATTTGCATTATTTCCATAAATGCAGCAGAATCTGTCATGGGACAATATGAAAAGTTCCTAACAATAATAATAAAACCTTGTGTCTTAACAAGGACAGCATTGGATGGTAGTTAAAATTTATTTATAATGTATTACAATGGACAATGTTTTGATGTTAAATTTTAGTGCTATAGACTGTTGACTTGTGTTAATTAACAATAAGACTTTTTTCCTCCTAGACAACATTCTAAATGTTTTGGTCTCAATTTTCACATTTATCTTACATATTTAAAGAGAGAGACCTGAAATGGATCAGCTTATTTATATATTTTTAGTAAACTTAACATGTATAGACATAATACAGAGATAAGCTCACTTGAAAAGCATACATAAATGTCATTCTTAAGGCACCTTGGACATTATTGACATTTGTAACATTAATTAACACAACACTCTATATTTTTACTTTTCATGTAGATACGGATGCAGACACAGACAGTAAAGAAACTGATCCTGCCGATTTAGGTGGTAAGTATATTTTTTTAAAAATTGGATGCCTAGTTCCTCCAGCAAAAGGCAGTACCTTAAACAGACATTCCTTTGAATTATATCCAATGATACAAATATACATTATTGAATTTAGTGAACAATTCAATAAAAAATTATCAGCACCATCAGTGCTGCGGTTGTAATGCTACAGTGGCCTCCACATTGCCAAACCAGTTCACCAGAGTCTTTGAGTAAAAAATAGTGATATATTTGATTGTAATGTTGTTGTAATGTAATATAACAGCTATGATTGAAAATCACATTTTGCCATGACTGTACAACAAAAGTTGCATCCAGTAGACTGATACCTGTGTAATACAGATATTGATGTTAACTTGCTTGCTTTATTAGGCAACACTGATAATTTGCTTTCTAGCTACATAGGGATTTTTTCAATTTATGTCCCATTTGCCTCAGTTTTTAATTAGCTAGCTAGCTAGTTTAATAATGGTCAACTAGTTTACATAGTCCCAATATTTAGTGGCTGGCAAGGAATGGCCCTATTACCTCTAACCAATTGACAAGCCAAACACCAATTGATCTTCTTGTTATTTTTAGCCAAGATGGAGAGATACATTTACTATCAAGAGTTGCTCACTGAGAAAGTATTCACAGTCATGGCATGGGGCACCAGTCACACCACAGTAATTCAAAATGTTGCACATTTTTGTGAACACTTGCTGCTTTACTTAAGTAAAATAACACACATACAAAAGAGTTTAAAATTCAATAGCTATATTTCACATTACATTCATAGCCTGGTAGCTTAAGATATCCCGCTGGGCAGTCTATTCAGAATGCTGGAGAGCTCACTCTGGGTGTACTTTTCAGCCATTATCTTTCATGGCTTCAGCCATGCTATCCACAGAAAAGCTGTCGAAACATATCACAGAAGTGGTTTAATTGTCATGTTAATTCATACAGCACCAAGTCCATCCCTGGAACATTTATGACTTGAGAGATATAGTATTATGATAACAGTACATAGAATGCTATTAACTATGAGAAATTTAACTGCTGTTAATTTCTAAAATACTTCAGTACAATTCTGATATTATGTACAGTGTCTCTCATTAAGCCACACAGCAGGGCTGTAATGTCACATGCTGATCCCTAACGAGGTGTTATAATGCTTAATTGCTTGTGTTTCAGATACCTCAAGTGTGACAGAGAGCCCAGACTCCTTGGACCTAACAGGTCAGTGAAGGGAGCAGTTTTTTGGTATGAAGTAGGCTTGATGTTAGTATAAAAATGATTGAGTGGTGAATTGTAATTATGTAATTATTGTAATTAATGCAAGTTTGAACTAAACAGCATTGTTAGCCAGAGACTGAGTGTCAGTGTGTGTTTTGTTTCTAGACTTCAGAGAGCCTGTGGAAGACACTCGGGACTCTGTGGATCTCACCGGTCAGTAGAGAGACCCCATTTTGCACTTGAGACTCAGTGTGGTAAAAATGTGATCCGTATCACACCTCTGTCCTTGTTATCCCACAGATGGTGATTTCAGTGAGCCCACATCATCGGAGGACAGCAAAGGTAAAGCTTTGATTTCCCCACTGATCTCCATTCTTCATTCAGACATGCATCCTTATGATTTGGTTATCCAGGTCTAAGACAAGGCCATCCCCACATATTTTGTATCTTAATGATCCATTAATTACTCCTCTCTGGTTTCTCCCATGAGCAATTGAAATAAAGAAACCAAAATATAAACCGCAACAGACTCATCTCAAATAATTCTGAGTTAATTATTTGCCCTTCTGGGAAAATAAAGGGAAAAACACTTGTTAAAGCAATGGTAATATAATGCTGTGCTTACATGGCTGCCTTAGCAGAATGTGAATGTAACAATGAATGGAGTCTATTAATGATTTCAATGCAAAAGGAAGGGTTTTTTTCCAATAGTGAGTGCAAAGGGAAGAGGGTTGATGTTTCAACACAGTATGAGTCACATAATATCTCTTCTTCTTAGACAATGAGGATGACGAGGGGTCAGACACCAAGAGCCAATCAGATGGTATGTTTCAGATAGCGCTGAATACGACACAGGGTCCTGTTGGGGGCAGGCTTTAGCACTTGGTTAAGAACTTCCTGGCCCCTGTGGCTAAGCTTCGTCCTACTTGAATTCTGTCCTTGTTAAGTTACTGTTAGGAGATATCAAAAATGTCTCGTGGTAAATTGAAGCATGTAGTAGAACAGATTAGTCCCTGCTGAACTGAACATTACAAGCTGTATTTTTGACCTGTGTGTATTGCTAAGGGTTGAGCTACAGAAAGAGCTAAAGACATATTACTGTATTTTATTACAGACAGTGATGATGTGGACAAAGACTCAGATTCCAAAGGTATGATGAGTAATATTGCAATCCATAATCCTTTGCAGATCCCGTTGAACATGTTAGCTGTTGTAACATTGCAGACTTCATAATTTTTTTGTTTTTGCAGGCGAAGATGCCGATGCCCCAGACAGTTCGGACACTGCTTCTGAAGGTTAGTACTACAGATAGAATGAAGTGAAGATGTACACTGCAGTTCGGAACTCTGTGCATCAGGTTACATTGCATGATTTAATGGACTGGCCATCACCCATCCAAGTCAACTTATCTGGTTAACACATTCTGAGAAGTGACACAATGGACATGATGACACAACATCCACCATTACGGTTGGCTCTGCCACTAACCATTGTCTCTGTGTTTCATGAATACAAACAGTGAAAAGGCATTGTCATTGGCCCGCTACACAGCTGTCTGAAGGGAGCTGTATAATGTGGACAAGTGGCAAAGTTAACATGTAAGACTGGTTTGCAGACAAGTGTAATTTACCTGCAGGCTGTATTTCTAAGAATGGTGTGTCTTGGCCTTGGTTGCGGGCTTCTCAGTAAGTCTGTAGGTGCAATCGTGAGGTTCTATTGCATTGTAAAGGCTGGTGAGCTGAGCTGATTGAAGCATCCCTTGGTGTGGAGAACCGTGACTGCATCCATAAACTCTGTTCTGTTTCCTGGCAGATGCTGGTGACTCCTCGGAATCGGATGATGATGGCAAAGGTAGTGTGTTTTCCATCATAAAGCACTGTCATAAAATTCCATAAGCATCCCAAGCTTACCTGCTCATCGGTCAAGAGGCATTCGCACTGCCCTATAGTCCACCAGAACCCCTCTGTAGAGATGATTTGTCTGATTACCTGTACAGATAAACTTATCCTATCCTGTGATGACTGAAAAAAATAAACTGACACTCATGCAGATGCACTGAACACAACAATTTGACAGAATGACCCCCTCTCTTACATCTCTCTCATGGTGCTTACTGAAAGCAACAGAGCTCCTGAGCCAGACCAGTGCAGCCATTGGGACCCGCAACAGAATTAAGAGAGAGTTTGTGATGAAACTAAACATTATGTGGGGACCAGAATTCTAAATCCAAATGTGTTCCAGGTTTTCTGCCCTAGTATGCCAGCAGGTCTGATGGGAAATGTAGTTTTATAAAACAGTTTTACTCTGGTCATAGAGCGAAAAGGTGTGGTGTACATATCCTCTAACAGAATGATACACTCATGTTTAAAAACATATATTTAAAATGTGTCTTGTTTCTCCTAAGTAATAAAAAATGTCATTTTGCCTTGTTAATCCAGTTTTTAAAAAGTGACACATGAGAAGCCACGTTATGTCATTAACAGTGGATGGTTTGTTGGTTGCAGGCAATTGGCTTCCTTGTGACTAGTAACGACAAATTCCTGAGTGGCGTTCATGACAAATGTTAGCCTCTTGTACTTTCTTGCTTAGATTGTTCAAAGACCGAAAAGGCTCAGCCAACATTACCCTTGAAATGCTGCTCCTGCATACCTTTTAGAATGAGATCTCCAAGTTACATTCTGAAAAGGGTTGACATGGTGACATAACTCACATTTTGAAGTACTTTTTGTGTCTCTAATGTCAAGCATTAGTATACAGAACACATTCACAAGTCCCCTAGCAGCAGTTTGAAGTCAGTCTGTCTTGTGTTTTTTGTTTGTTTGATTGTTTGTTTGTTTGTTTTTTTTTTTGGGGGGTGCTATGTATGACATAACTGTACACAGTGTTACTTATCTGACCCATTTTCTCTGATTAGATGGAATCATGAAGGCCATCCAGGCAGACTCTGCTGGTAAGTAGGGAGACTTCTGCCTTTGCTCATTTTTCCTATAATTCGTCAGAGGTGAAGAAAGAACATAGAGATACAGGCACAGGTTTGTGTCTTAATGCCAACCTTGTGAATACATGTACATCACAGCAGCTGGGTTTGTGTTTCTGTAGATACCAATAGTGCAGATGAGACTGATGTGGACTCTACTGCGGAAAAGAGCTCCAGTGAAACATCAGGTATTCAAACCCACATTCTGCCCAGGTGCTTCTCTCACTCAGGGGTTGGGAGAATACATTGATTTTAGCCTTCACCTTCAGTCTCACCTGAGATTTAAATGCTATTATTTTAGTTATTGTTATTCACTCTAGAGAAAAATGCACTTTTCAGCACTTTGCGACAATCGGTTTGTAAGCGGTTCTATACCAAATAAAAGTTGATTGGACGATTAAATCTGTTAAATTCTACTGAGGGCCAGAGGTGGTCACACAGTAGTCCTGGCCTGTTTCCTTTGGCAGACTTGTATTCATTAACATGCAATTATGTTTATTCAAGATGCAGATGATAGCAACACTAAGTCTGAGAGTGATGAGGATGCAGCTTCTCAGTCCTCTGATGGTAGGTCAACGTCACAAACCCGACCTGTGCAAAAGGCTTAATTAGCCATGGTTGGTGGGAAAAATCATGCTGTGCTTCTTTCATAGCTGTACTTTGCCAAACAATTTTTTATTCAGTACTTTCTTTTTCCTCATTATTTCTGTTTCAGCTTCTGACAAGGGTAGTGTGGAGACTGACAGTGACAGTAAATCAGACACTGACAGCGACAGTGACAGTAAGGAGTCCAAATCTGACAGCAAACAAGATGAGCCCAAAACAGCGGCCCAAGCGGCCGACAGCCAATCAGATTCAGGCAGTGACAGTGCACAGGAGTCAGACAGTGACAGTGACAGTGGCAGCCAATCAGATCCTGAGAGTGACAGTGAACAGGAAGCGGATAGCGACAGTGCACAGGAAGCAGACAGCGACAGCGCGCAGGATTCTGACAGCGACAGCGGCAGCCAATCGGATTCTGACAGTGACAGTCAACCAGAGGCTGACAGCCAAACAGCCAGCGACAGCGACAGCAAACAGGAGGCTGATAGCCAATCAGATGGGGACAGCGACAGCGAACAGGAAGCTGACAGCGACAGTGACAGCCAATCAAATAGTGACAGTGATAGCAAACAGGAAACGGACAGCGACAGCGACAGCCAATCAGATGGCGACAGTGACAGCAAACAGGAGTCTGGCAGTGACAGTGAGCAGACCACAGAGAGTGACAGCGATGAGGAGGACTCCGCCGGCAGCCAGGACACCTCAGTGGGCAGCACTGAGGAGGGGGCTATGGTCGGCAGCCAGGAAGTGGGATCGGCCAAGTTAGAGGAGGGAGGCCCCGTCGGTAGTCAGGATGTTAGCACTGAGGAAAATGACAGCACTGACAGTCAGGACGCAGACAGTGACAGCAAAGAGGACAGTCAGGATACAGATAAGAGTGCTGAAACCACCAAGGCCAGTGACCAGGACTCCGACGCCAGCCAGGAGACTGAGAGTACCAGCAAGGAGGACAGTGACAGTAGCAAGGAGAGCTCTGACTCTGCAGGTACACTTCCCTACTATAGCACAGGATACAGTCACCATCACGGCTAATGGCACACATTTGTCATTAAGTCAAGCTGGATATCATCCTAAGCAATAGAAACATAGTTACTGTATTTTTTTCTGTATTTAACATTTCATCAAAAACTTAAGTATATGTATTTCCACCACAGTATTTTCATGGCCTCTTTGATTTTTATTTTGAAAATGGTATGACTTCAGGGGAAATAAATACGTAAATTAAATTATTATTTACTCATTTCCATGCTAGAAAAGATCAATAAAGATTTAGAACAGAAAATTTTTCCAGTAGAAGAATGTATTAATCTTTCAACTTAACCTGGCATGACCACAGAGATCCTAGCACTCATATTCGCATACAGTGGTAATTGATCAGATACCACTGTATAGCAACATGACATTGTAAAACTAGAGAAGACAGCTACACTTCTGTTGAAGCTCACTGAGTAATTCTTTAATCACGCAGATACCCCCAGTGACAGTGCCAGCAGTTCTGAAAGCCAGTCCTCTGGTAAGTGTCTGATACTTCTATGTGCAGCAGCAACTTTGCCATCCAAGACAATGCATTTAAGGCATAGAAGCAAACTAATAATGACTTACTACACACTCTCTCTCTCCCTCTCCCTCTCTCTCTCTCTCTCTCTCTCACACACACACACACACACATACACATTCACACACACAGACACACACACACATGCAAACATATACATTTGCTCACTCACTTACTCACTCAGACTTACTTCCTTCTTCTAACACAGACAAATGGCAAAATAATTTGAATTCTTCTGAATGTGGACACAAGCTTAACACACAAAATACCTTTAGAATAGAGCTATCTGGTTTGGAGAGGTCATAGGGGCACATGATAAACTTGAACTGATATGATATAGCATCATACAAACATTTGTGCTTTTGAAGAAAAAGGGATGCCATTATTTATTTAATAAAGAATATTATTAATATTATATATAGTAAGTTGTATATATTGTAAGTCACTTTGGATAAAAGCATCTGCCAAATGAATAAATGTAAATGTAAAAAATTATAATGATTATTTAAGAAGGAATATATTGAGATAGTCAAGACATTGACATGCTAATTTAAGATGTGGCCATTAACTTTCTTCTCAGATACTGACCAGAATGATGATGCCTCTGATTCCATGTCAAAAGGTAATTGTCTGAAATATACAGTACCAGTGAAAAGTTTGGACACACCTGATTAAGACAGAGGGAAACAGGCATTCAAAGACATTTTGAGCTGAAGACTTGTGCTTAAATGCCTTAGATTTGTAGACAAATATAAATAGTGAACTTGATGCCTGTGCATGAATTTCTTTTAAAAAATCTTCAAAAAATCTTCAATCTTATTATTTATTTAAATTTTTTGCTATTTTAAATAATCTAAAATAAAATATAGTCTTGATTTGTTTATAATAAATTTTGTTTTTGGTCACTGCATAATTCAATTTATGTTATTTTATAGTTTTGATGGCTTTACTATTATTCTAAAATGTGGAAAATAGTAAAAACAAAGAAAGAAAAATGTGTTTTGACTGATACTGTATAAAGCTCACATGCCTGACATTACACAAGAATATAAACAAGTTTAGGAAACTTTGTACCAATATGCATGAGTATTTCAAAGGTGAAATTAATACACTGTGTGAATGCCCCATTTTAGTCCCTCATCTCATTCATGCTGGAATGGTACAAAAGCTGCCTCTTCAGCCTATTGTTTGTACCTGAAAGGCAATGCTGTTCATGAATTCAGTGCAATGCAATGTTTCATTTCACCTCCCAGATGAAAGCACAGAGAAGAAGAGTGCTGAGACAGACTCCACTGGTAAGTTGGGTGACTCTTCTTTAATGACGAGATGTGCTGTGTTCCTTGCTTGCAAGCAAGGCTTAAATTGTCCTGTTTTTCCTGTGTGGGTTTCAGATGGAGACGCTACCAGCGAGGAGGACAGCAAAACAGATGACGACACAGATAAGGACACAGACACAGGTGTGCAGGGAGACAGGGAAAGATGGAGAGTGGGAGTGATAGAGAGGCAGGATGGAGGGAGTGATAGAAAGAGAGACACAGAGAAAGAGAGGCAGTGATAGAAACAGAGAGAAAGGTAGTAAGGGAAGGGACGGAGTGATAGAGAGGCAGAGAGAGAGGAAAGGAAGGGGTTGTCTTTTAATAGGCCAGAGAGAGTTATACGTTCTATCATTTTTGTTTAGTGTTTATGTGTTCTGTGTATGAACACATGTATACATATAAAGCTTATTGAGTTCAGTTTAGAGAGAAAGAGAGTGAGGCCAAAAAAACGAGTTACAGACTGCAAATGACATTAATTGACCTTTGAAAGAATTCACTTTGCCATTTTACTTCACATGAAACATGTTGAAGTGGTTTTCATTATTTTCTTCATTATGTTTTTTTTTGAAAATACCGATGAAGATGATGACGATGAAGTCTCTGATTCTGATTCCAACTCCGATTCAGATGGTAAGCCAGTGGACTCGCATGGGGCATTTGTGATGAAAAAATGGGACAGTGGAGTGTGTGTGTGTGTGTGTGTGTGTGTGTGTGTGTGTGTGTGTGTGTGTGTATTTGTGTGTGTGTGTTTGTGTGTGTGTGTGTGTGTGGGGGGCTGGGGGGATGGGGGTGTCTATATTCAGATGGTTGACTGGCCAAAGGGAGAAATTGTATATTTGTGTGAAAGAGCCAACTCATGTGGCCTGGTGAAACACTCCATTGTTCAGGATTTTTTTTTCTCTGAAAAACGTGTCCTCTTGTTTCCCAGAAATGAAGAAATCCTTTGAGTCTGATGGGAACGATCCAACATCGCAAGGTAAAGGGGCAACACAGACTCGGTTAGATGCGACATCCTGAACCTCGGGTTGTCATACGTTGCACAGATTTAAGTAGCCTTGCAGCGATGATGGCTAAACATCCCCCGCTAACCTAACCAAGAAGAATAAATATGAAGAATGAGGGAAGCTGTGCATACCTTTGCCTATGTGTCCTTTGTCAGATATGACCGCAGATGCACCAGACCAACCAGATCAGCCTGATCAGCCCACACAAGGCCCCTTGGAAGGTACTGTGGAGATGCCGCTCCTGCCACACCGCACTGTCACCCAAAGGCCGACAAGACACAAGCAGCCAGTCGTCCTGACCGGACAGGTGTCATACTGAGCGTAGCTTTGGCGGTTTTCTTATGTAAATATGTGCATTTCTCTCAATGTCCACAGCTCTTGATGCTGACAGCACCAGCCCTGTACAGGAGTCCTAGCACTTCATGCCACTGCATGCTGGAGATCCTTACCGTTCTACAGGTATTTACATTATGTTATGTGTTTATATATACATACATGTTTGTGTCTATGTGTGTATACTTACATATATACATATTTGCAGTTACAGCATAAGATGTACATGTGTTGAAATAGTGTAGTAAGAAAGTAATGCAATGTGTTCAATGATAAAGTCATACATTTTTCTTATTTCATAAACACAGCATATAACAGCATATAACAGCTTTCAATTTTTATATAATACAACATACTATGACATATATATTTTATATTTTACATACAGGCATGAGGGAGTATCAGTTAGAGTATAAGTATAAATTAAATTGACAAATTTATTTTGTATGATGTCAAATGTTTGACAAAAATGGAAACATTATTTAATACTAAACACAAACTATATATTTAATATTAAATATTTTAAATGTTTTTCATTAAGAAACACAGAAAATGCATTTTTGTGAGGGAGGATGTTCAAGTCATCCTGCTTGAAGACTGCCACCAACTGACAGTTACAGCTTGGTCAAAACCAGCTGAGGACAAACCACAAAGCAGGATGATTGAATAGTATCTGGGCTTTGCTTTTTGCTACATGTTGTTTTTCACCGCCTTCCCTTTTCTTGACCCAAATCAGAATCATGCTGAGGCCCAGAGATAAGACCCAGATCCTGACCGTCAAGTCTTCGTGATATGACGACCGCAAAAGTACAAATGAATGCCTACTTTCTGTTCCTTGTCCCTCTCCTCCCGCAACATGTTGGATGCATCTCTCTTGGGTTATGGGGAAGTGTTAAATTATTCTTCTGTTAATGTACATGACTTTTTCCCACTCAGAGTCTTCTATCAGCTTGCTTATTACTGCTTGACAACTAATGTGTTATTGGAGAAGGTTCTTCTGTCTTTGCCCAGGCCTGCATTACTGTAGGAGCTTTACTGATCGATGATGACGTCATTTTATTGTGGAAGAAAATAATAAAGTGCTTAGGATGCTGGTGTCCACATTGCCAATGTATAAATATTTAAGTGATTTATTTAATTACAAGCTGCCAAAATTGGAAGTCACTACCAAAATAACCATTAACACAGCATATCAAAATATAATAAAAATAAATAGTAAAAGCAAAAAACCAAACTGAAAATTCAAAATATTGTAAACAAAATGATTCCAAGTTGATAATATCTTTTAAACAAAATTCAAAACATGTTGATTGGTTGCCATTTCAAAACCATCTGACTAAAGGCAGTAGTCTGAACAATGCAAATTGGATTTGAGGAAATATAGTAAGTTGCAATAAGGATTCTGCAAAAATAAGTGCAAGCAAACTGGTAATTGGTAAGTGCTTACTGAGTTCCCCCAAATCTGACACTGATTTCTCTTGAAAGACACTGCATTTGTATAATGGGCATTGTCTGCAGGTCTTGGGTATCTGTTGTCCTTCTATAGATTGTATGTTTCGTGTCCTTTGCAGTTGGGGCTTGGTCCTTCAAACACGTAACACACTGCTAGAATAAAAAAATATCCCACTGACTCTCAGCTACACATTTTGCATTGCAACATCTGAACTGTGACTCACAGGGTCACATAAACACAAATGCCATGTACATACATTTTATGTGATAATTCCTTTTGTCCATGTCTCTGAAGAAGTATATTTGATAAATATCTAAAATTTGAATTCAGTGTCAACTGAACTGCATTAAGTGAGTAATATTTAAATGAAATTCAAATAACAGAGGCTGTGAAATAGACCGTGGTAAAGTAATTTTTAAAGTGTACATGGGAAAACAAATTTAATAAAAATTGAGTTGTCAGACAATGCTTGTCACTCCGTGTTTGGAAGCAGGCAATAACATGGTTCTGTGTGTATGTGTGTGTGTGTGTGTGTGTGTGTGCATGTGCGTGTGCATGCGCGTGTGTGCGTGCATGCGTGTGTGTATTACATTTTAATTGAACCATAGTATGGGTTTACCTGAATGTGCAATCAGTTGATTAATTTCGAAACTTTGATGTGTAGAAAATATTTATATATTTGTATATTTGATGTATATAATATAATAATATCATTTTACATTCAGTGTACAGTTTTTTGAACTTTACACCATTCTTCTCTGCTCTCCATTAGCAATCATGGAAAGCACAAATGAGATATTTTGAGGTCATTAAAAATAAAATGTTGTGTTATATTAGATCACACAAATAACAACACACATAAATTATATTTTCTTTTATTTATAGATACATATAGTTTATGTTCAGCATATGCAGGAAACTGAAATGAACTTCCTCATTGAAATATTTGTCAAAAATACCCATGCATGACTTCCCTGTTCTCGGAAAAGGATTGTTACTTTTACTGTTGCTATTTATGACCCATCAGTTAGGTATGTCTGTGTCATCTTACTGGATAAGGACTCTTGCAGGATGGTGGAGCTCTTTACAGATTAATACATTCAAAAACATGATTTCAAAATGCATAACAATACATCCAGCACTACATCCTCATACACATCTCAAATCACATGACAGAAAATTAGCTGAAGCTAATGAGAAGAGAGACTTTCTGAAGCTTTCTGAATGATTTGCATTTCACATAGATAGCTGGTAGCTAAAGAAGTGTTTATGTACAACATACTACAAAAAAACAATTTGCTTTAACATTTTTTTTTCAAGATTATATTGAAACACATGCAGTGTGACATTATAAACTCATATGCACATAATATACTTGGGGAGGTATGGTAGCGCTGGCTGGGTTGAGAAAGGCATGCATTATATAGAAAACAATATACTTGATATGACTGCCTTGATATGACTGCCAGATGTTGGTAGGCATTTTGGTATTGGCTAATATGATTTAACAGCATCAGTGGACTGCAGTTAACAGGCTAGCATTGGTTTGCTTAGTTTTAAAGTGTAAGTACTCTGCAGGTGTTGTGGGTATGTGGTACTGGGCTTAGACTTAATTGCCCTCAGAGAGGAGATTAATTTTTGCAGCTTGTACATATGCAATCATACTGTGGAGAGACAGAGAGGCACAGATACAACACAGAACAAAATTAAGAGTCAAATAGGAGGAAGGGCACAAAGTGACAGATGGTGTCGCTTCGACAAGTCCTACCAAAGTCGACTTTATTGCAACTACATCTGTATTGGGATAATGATAATGATATAATTGTTAGCAGTTCTAGTGTAAGTACTATAATAATAATCTGTATATTGATTGATGTAGTTAGACCATCAGCACAAAACACGTCTGTCAAGTTAAGTGAGAAATTCTAAGTACAAGGATCTTGAGATTGAGATCACAGGAATGTGGGGCATGTCCACAGAGATTATACCGGTGGTTATAGGAGCTTGTAAAAAAGGCTTGGAAAAATTTATCAATAGGATTCTAAGCAACATCAACATCCAAGAAGTACAGAAGATAACCCTCCTAGGAACAGTGCACACTTTGCGGAGGGTGCTCTCCATTACATGAAAGACATCTATCCTATAGCACCCAAGGACCATTGTTTGGATCCGGTTCTATAGATGTATTACAAAATGCAAGAAAGATGATGAACACATGAATAGGGTTGTGGATTTTACTCAGTAGTCATCAATCATTGCTGACTCATTTTAGTTAGCTGGGTTAATTAGCTGATTTTCTTAAAAACAATACAGCACTTTGCTATGTTTTCATATCTAAGAACATGACACTGAAATAGTATGAAGCAGCTTCCCTGCTGGAAGCAGCAGCAGGTCCTGAGGAGGACTAAGTCATACCTGGTGATTTCAATACATTGTTCCAGTTGGCTGTTTCTTGAATGACATATCCATTGGTGTGTTTACTGTCATTTTCTCTTCCTTTTCCTCCTGACAAACATTGCGTGTCGTCATGGCCAGGGTTATCTGTCAGTTCTGTGGCTTTTTGCTGACAGGAACAATACAAGGAAATAAGAAGCATTCTTCTGCATTCTTACCGCAAACAAAGGCACAAAGCAATAATTGATTGTCTGAAACAATTCACTAAACAGGATTTCATGAGTTCATTCCTCCTGATCAGGTAATTCCTGAAATGACAGTGAAATTTTGCTGTTGTGCATGTTGAACAATGTCTTACTATTTTTGACTGAGAAACAAGACCAAGTTGTCTTTCTCAGAATTCTCCACATTCTCAGAATTTTATTGTCTGTTTTTTTTTTTTCATTGTAACTTCATTAGCTACCAATGAAAACATGTCTTTGAGGAGAGGGAGGTTTGTAAAAACTATAGAAGCCTTGCATGTTGGCTTTACTGGTCACAAATGGCTTCATTCATTCATTCAGAATCCCCTGACCAGAGTAGTTCTTATTGTTGCTGGAAGGTTAAATAGTTTAAACCCTGTTTAAGCCTGAGAGAGAGTAAATGAAGTTACTGTTCTATAGGTAACTTCATTTACTCTCCTCACTCCCCCTCATGAGCAGGAAGAAAATCAGCTGTTCTTTTCACACCCATCCCTCTCACCTATAGGACACACACACCTACCCCTCTCACCATTGGGACAGTTTCTTAAAAGAAGAAAAGTGGCTCTGATTAATATCCAAGGCTGTCCCTCTATTAATATCCAGGCACTTTAAAAGGAATTTTATTAATTAAAATAATTAAACAGCCAAACTCTGCATTCTGCATTCTTAGCATTCTCATACCAAGTCTTTTTTCTGTCATAATTTTGAAGGCTAGACTTCAAAGAAGGAAGTAAAGGCACTTCCACCAGACAGGCATGAGGCAAGAAAGGACTTTTTCCCAGAATTGAATCCTGCATTCTTGGAAGCCAGAGCAGTGATTATGAATCAGAAACAGAAAGTTTTATACATATCAATTGTTTTTGTCATCATAACAATTGACATGCATGATATTTCATGCTGCTTTTAGCACCATGCAGACAAAAACGTAAGTTTCCTCAAAGCTATTTTAAGAAGTGGTGCTCATCATGGTCATTGGTGTTCAACATGACATTTCAATAACAAACATCTCCTTTCATGAAACATCTCACAGGCTGAAAGAAACAGGCATTCTCCAGGACGCTGGTGGAGAGCCAGCAAGAGGCATTTCTCAGTGTTGGGTTTTTGAAGTTGTCTAGCAGACTAGATCGCTTGACCTCAAGAAGCTGTTCAGAGGGCTTGGGTTTCAGCTTGCACCTCCAAGGCCCAGAGTTCAACCGGTGTTCACGTTACAAACAGACTGAGCCTGGTGGTCTGGCCTGGCGCGAGGAGGAAGGGGGAGACGCACCGAACAAAAACCCCAAACAGCTCGAAACAAAGGCCCAGCTCCTGCCAGCAGAAAGGTCTCATTTATTTCTGCGCGTGAATGGCTGGTCATCTCTAACCAGGCCGAGAGTTGGGGGGGCTGCCGGAGCTGTGTGCCTCCCGTCCAAATGTGTGGCCATTGAGGCTTGACCCCTGTGGTGCATTAGTCACCCCAGGCCACTCTCCCAAAGAATTAAACGGGCGGAAGGCCCGTCCATTAGACGAGTGCGAAACCACCGAAATGTTATACTTTAATTTAAGATGTGGTGGTTTTACATTTGCTCAAACTGAAAGTGTGATATCTGTGAGAAAGCTGGTGCCACTTTTAAGAAAAAGCGGATATATTTATTGGCACAGATAACACTTGGAGAACTTTGCTTGCATGCTTGATCCTTGGATGCAACCTTGATTGAAGGTTTCTGCTAAGCATGGGCATGGTTAAGTTTATGTCATTAAATCAATTCAATAATGTCACAATCCCTATTTTCTTATATATATATATATATATATATATATATATATATATATATATATATATATATATATACACACAATATACATATATATTATACAATATTCCTATATACATACATACATATATATATATAACTTTAATCTGACATTTCCTAAAGGAATATTTCAATATTCCTCACAAAAAATTCATATTTCTCACAAAAAGTCCTCAAATCTTGAGTGATGGTGCAAATTATGTGACTGTCCACCATATCTATTCCATTATTCAAACTGATATAAATGAAGTAGGCAAAAACAGTGGGTTCTACACTCATCTGGACAGAGGTTTATATACTGTTTTATTTCAACACAAATATCCCAGAGCTATTGAATGACACTACATACTGAATTAGGTAACAGTATTATAAACCTCAAGCCTAAACAAATCCTGCAATACTGTTTTTTCTCTGACCAGTTGAACATTTCAATTGATTTGTTATGAATGTTCACCCTTGTTTGAGGTAACAGACTATTAGCCAGTACAGACAATGAGCACCACCAGAGGTCCAGTCCCTTCCTGGAGGAGGACTGCTGCTGGAAATCATGAAGAGGACCCTTTTGGTGGGAAGAGTTAACAGAATTGATTCAATCCACAGGCACTGAAAACACAACAGTCCCATCGATTACATTAATGTCCAACCCAAGCCTTTTCATACTACACATAATCTCACCCCGGCTGCCCCCGAGTTCTATCGTGTATTGGTTTCTTCCTCGTGTGGGTAATTATAGACAAGACTGGAAATAAATCTGCTGGTAATTTCCACTATCGCGTTCCAAAACAAAAGGAGTCATTTAAGCATCATAGGTGGCTTGTGACCGTAAAACAAAAGGCCTAAGAGAGCTGTGGACCCGCTCGAGAGGGAGGTGAAACGTGAGAGCACGGCTGGAATTCGCATGGAGAAACCTGTGTGCAGGTAGCATGTTAGCATCGTGGCGGGCCGGCAGAGCCCCTTCACCCGGCAGGATCACTTTACAGCCACTTTTTCAGCAATAAGAGCCTCCAGTCTGAAATAAATCCAATCAGTCCTGTGAGAAAGTGTTTGTGTTATGAAGGCCTGTGGAAATCATATAAGTGTGTGAGAAAATTGAAGATATTGCGCAAATACAAAAGGAAATCATTGTATTTACAGAAGCCCTGAGCTCTGGCTAAAGGATCTGATAAAGGGACCATACCAATGAATCAAATGGCTATTGTCACTACTTTTGCTAATTTACAATTATCCTTGTATTAATAATAACTATAATTTACTTCATACTGTTGTCATCTATAATTAAATAGTACACTGTGGCCTGGGAATTTAGCATGTATCCAGATTAACAGTATTTCAAATATTACTTTTAACTAGAGTTTTTAAATGCCCCCACATCTTTTTTTATGAGATATTTACCTTTTATAATTACTGAGTAGCATTTATTTATTTGGCAGACAGCTTTACATAAGGTAACATTCAGAGCACCTATCATGGCAGGTGCACAGTCCAAAGTGGCGACCTAAATATAGAGTAGTTAATACAGATTTAAACACCACCTACTAAGCACTCGTTTTATATAGGTTAGTATGATGACGCCCTGCCCAGACGTGAACAAATGGCACTTTATATGGAAGCAGAGCTCCAAATCGGATTCCCTCCGTCTGATGGAGGGTGCCGGCCGCGTTAACTCCGCGGTATCTGGGGGCGACGTGCGCCACGTGCTTTTTTCCCGCGCTGCTGAAACTCAGCATTGAACCTGAGCCAGGGCCTCCTCTCTGTATCCACTCTGAGTGCGCGGCCCATCACCGGGGGCACTTTTCATTAGGTGTAATCCCAAGAGACGCTGACCTGGAAATTCGGCACTGGCCGAGTCGAGGATGAGCTGGACGGATCCACCAGCACCCAGGGCGTCTAATCCGCCCGCCCAGGACTGATCCACGCGCTACGGTTTCACTCTGCAACAAGAGGCCATTGTCTGAGCACAGGAACTCTAGAGCCTGAGGGATATGGGCTCCAGGTCTGGCTAAGAGGAATTTTGGCAAATGGCTGCTAGAGTCCGTGACACATTACAATGTGTCCTCTCTATATGTCCTTTCTCTCAACTCTGTTATTTTGATATAAACGGCCTCCCCCGCCACTCCACTGGACTGCTTCCTCCTCTATCACGGGTACATTTCCAGGACCTTCCAGAAGGGGTTAGGCGCAGCGAGTTCCCAACTGTTCCCATGAAGGCAAAACAAACAAGCAAACAAAAGCCGAGGGAACCCACCAGCCAGCACCGCCACAGGAAGGGCTGTGCCAGTTTCCAGTGAGTCTCAATGCTGCTGAGCCTTAGCAGGATGACAAACTTGCATGGTGTGCCACTGCATGCTAAGTGCTAAGTGCTGCAAAGTGCTACTTGCTGCACAGGAATAGCTGGCCATCACCACTTTGTATAAGACTGCCGTTTTTGTCTGTTTTGGTATTGTCAAGATGCCTTGCATTATAAAATGTTGAAGTTGGCCCATGGTTTCTGTTGACACAAAGGATTGGTTTTCCTGATCCTTTCACACATAAAAACAGTGTTTTTTGTAATCCAATCCATTAAATAATTCAATGGAATTAAATGGAGGTTGGACAAACCTGCTTAGTTACACCACTGCTTAGTTACAACTTCAACCTCCTATTACATTCATTTCTTCAACAGAGACCCCTAATCGCTGCTCACCCCTCTCAGAGTCTGATCAGCTCTTATATCTGAATGTTCAGGAGATGCTGCTGTCATTCCTGAAAGAAAACTAAGTCCCTGGGCCCGTTTCAAATTACTGCTCATTCATGTTATTCCATTAAGTTTCCAAAGACTAGAGGGACTGTTTAATCCTCCTGCTTAGCAGTTTGCGTTTGATGTCGATGAACATGAATGTTGTGTAAATAAAAAAACATTAACGCTAGCTCCAAATGACTGTGAAAATGAAAAGGAATTCTGGGATTTGTAAAGTCAGTCAGAAATGGGGTTACAGCCAGTGAAATGGTGCTAATATGCCATTTAATTACTTTGTTATTACTTCCCATAAACAATATTTGAACAATGAGTGAATTCTGAACTGACAGATCAATATGTATATTTATTATACATTTGTTTGTTTCATTTTTTTCCCTACATTTATGCCCACAGATTGCCAATATCGTTGAGGCCCATGGGGTAACAAACACAGGTATTTCCATTATCAGGCCAAAAAGAAGAGGAAAAAAAAGAGTTTCATGTATTGTATTTCATGGGACAACAGTGAAGGCCTGTTTATTGGCAAAAGTAATTACCTCTTTTATGAAAGACATTCATCCCAACTTATTAGGGAGCGGTTATTAAACCAACAAGTCTCTGAGCCTCACTAAATTAATTACAGTGGAAAACAATAATCTCATCAGGTACTGCAAGGTGAATTGGCAAACTGTGCTGGAATGCTTTTACCCTAGAAAGACCAGAGAGATCAGTCAGAGTACAGATACTGCAAACCGATGCTATTTATTTATGTGGTGAGAAAGCAATATGTGTTCGGTTATTATTAAAAAAATAACTGGACATTTAACTGTGATTAAAGATCTAAAGTGCAAAACTTATCAGCTGTCTATTAAAGTACAATTTAATCATTTGGGTAACATGTTTGATATTTTTATTTAACTTTTATTTTAGCAAGTAGGGTCATCTGAGACCCACATCTCTTTTGCAATGATGACCTGGGGGAAGGAATTTTTCTGACACAAATATCAGAACATTCAGTATATAAAGGACACTTGCATTGCATCTCACTGTATATGTGTAGGTGTCTACTAGATCAAAATATGATATTCCCTGATAAAGAAACATATTAAGAGGTTTCCTTGAAATGAGCATTTAATATGTGTAATTAATATGTGTAATATCGAATTGGACTTGGAAATGGATCAGCATTCTCCTAGAAATGCTCACTTGAGTCTGAATCCCAGGGAAAGTGTTTTTTGGATGATCCAAAGAAGAAGTTGTCAGCAGGTGTTCCCAGATGTGACTTAGGCATGTGTCAGACCAAATTGCTTTAATATGGGATTTAATATTCCCATAATGCCCCTCTGTGGGTTCTCTTCTAGACTGTGGGTGAGACATGGGTATATGCATTGCTCCAAACAGCATGTGCTCTGAATTAGAGCAGAGAAACCCATGGTGGGGGGGGTGGGTCGTGTCGCATTTTCAGGTCCATCCTCATCAGGGGCCAAGGTAAACAGCCCACTGTGTAGCTTTTTCATCTCACGTCTGTCAGCATGCAGGAAACCAGAGCAGCGAGGTGGGGAGGGCTGCTCTCCCTCTGCCCCTGGGTGCTAAAACACGCTCTTTCCATTTCATAAGAAGACTGCCTGTGCCCTCCACTGGCAGTTCGCTTCAACTGTTGATCTCCGTGGTGATCTGGGGACCTATAGGTGGGCATGCCCATCAGAGGTCTCAGTGTGCACACAAAACCTGAGACTGTGAAAACCAGGGGGAAAAGCTGATTAAGTCTGGTTTAGGACACAGGTCAACATCCTGACATCATCTTACAAACGTGTGTCCCCCAAACTGAATAATATGAAGCTTTTTGGATATTCTCTCTCCTAAATGGCATTTCTCTGTTCAGCAGCGCCTCAATTGAAGCGGTCCTGGGAGAAGTTGCTAGTGCAGGGGCTGGGGTTATCAGACTAGCCCTGCCCCTTTCCCAAGATGGGGGGCTGAGAGGATATAAAACATATAGGGGTGCCTAGCCAAGCATAAGGAAGCCAAACGTGTGCGTGTTCCCAGTTCTATGTCTGCTCCTGTTTCACCTACATAGGCTTTTTTAAAAAAAGATGTTGTCTCGGTAAGTGAACAATGGGGAAATCTCTAAACAGTGTGTTATCGGTTACCCGCTCAACAGCGCAGGTTGCTGGGCTTTTCAAAACAAGCACAGCGTGTTTAAATGGACAGGGGATTGCCTTACGGGCTCCTCATAGACATGCCGCCGTTAGGCGAGGCTGGCGGAGAAGGGGGCTTTTGTTAAATGTGTCAGGCCCTCAAAATGTTCAATAAAGCCATTGACAATAACTAAATTGGCATCTGTTCTGATTTATATTATATTGTGGTTATATCATTATATCAGCTAGTATTCTTATGACGAGGAGGAATAACACGTTCAGAGGTCAGCAGGGTGTAAATTGTTCATAGTCTTTTGAATGGTGTCATAGCAGATTATTCTGAGTAGATGCGTCAATAGGTTTTTATTGTAAAAGTTCTGCTTGTGATGCAAAGACTTTTCGAGGAGTAATATCTTTGAGTCTTCATTGAGCTTTTCATTCAGGCAGTCTGCTAGTGCTAAATATGATGACTGTGTCATGTCTGTTGCTTAACATATTGACATAAACATATTGACATGTGTTTTTAATTGTCATCTTCAGGCTATATATTTATGACTGATGAATTAGTCTTATTTAGGTTTCTTCTTACTGATGCTGCTATTATTTATTATATTTTTTTACTTGCAATTATCAAAAAAATTCTAATCAAGTTTTGTCATTCTGAATTACACAATGCACTGAATAATTTTGTTATTTTTTGTTGGAGTTGCTGTTGCTCTGTTATGTTAAAATGTTAATGTTGCTCTGATATGTTAAAAAAAAAATTAGATTGAGCAAGTATATATTGCAATTTTATAGTGTCAGACTTTCATGAAAAATACTGTTAACAGTGTATTAATTAAGGACTTTTACCTACGTTTTTGCTATAATAATTTGATTGGCTTTTATCTAGATCTGTAGTAAAAAGAAGTAATGCACCATAACAGTGAATTTCATGAATGAACAGCAGGTGCTTATGTTGATACAGGAAAGCAGTGAATTAAGTGTTGTCTACTGAAACTATATTAATAACTAATAATGCACATCAAAATGACAATCATGTACAGTGTTATACTGTTAGCTAGTAGCCTATGTTGCTATCATTGTCATTACAAATTTACATATAAGATACATCTATTAACATATGTTTCTTAGTGTACTGCTATGACTTTTATGTATAATTTTTTTTCATCTTAGCATGACTATGTATTTTCATATTTTAGAATATTTAAGACAATGCATTTATTTAGCGTTAAATATATTTTTCTTTTTTCTTGGCAATAATGTACAGTCAATATAATAAAACACAGACATCAGTGAGTTTTTAACCCTGTCAAATTCCATGTTTTTTTTCCAGAAATATTTTATTATTTTCAGCGATGGTTTTTTTGGCAACCACAATTACAGCTGCTCCTGTTGAAGGTATGACATATTCGTATGGTGGAGTTTTTACAAATATGCACAGTACCTTAAAAGGTTTAGGGGAAATTGGAGTATTATGATACAATGGTACCTGAGGTGACAGAGCTACAGGGGGACAGGCCAGGAAAGGGCATCAGGGGGCAGGGGATACAAACTAAAGACATGGAGAAAGAGGACAGAATAGCCTTGACCAAAAGCCAAAATTCCAGATCATTTTACACTACCAATCAAATTCTCCAATTTAATTACATTGTCCAACTGAGATTGCTTTTCACTAGAAAACACAATTTACTGCATATGCATATAACCACAGGGGCAGCTTTAAAAAACCCAGAAGGAACGATAGGCAAACACACAAAGAACGTGCACGTTCACCTTATTTTCAAAAGTGACTTTGATTTTTTTTTCCTAGAGAAAGAACCTGAAGAGAGGGAGTTTGAACCAGAGGATGGAGAGGAGGAGCTCTCCGAGGAAGAAGAGGGTAGGGAAGAGAGGGGAGAGGTGAAAGGTGAAAGGTCGGGCCCTGGCTGGCCCTGCAGGACTGGCTCGCTCTGGGGTGTGCGAGTGACCAAACAAAAAAATACAAAGTCACATTTCTGTCTCTTTGGGTGCAACATGCATTGCTAAAAAAGGAATTCTAGGAGCAAATCAGTTTGAAAGAGGGAAGTCCAGGTAATGGACATTAAAGCAGAAGTCCTTTTTGTATGATATGTTCTATTAAATTCTGTCACTGAGTACCGAAAAAATGATTATAACAATCATATACATGTACGCTGCAATTATAGTTCAAAAACCGCAACTGGGCCCACATATCGTGTTTTTCTAACTTTTAAAACAGTGAATATGTGCTTAAAGATTAAAGACTAAAGGACATTAATTTAACATTTAATGTACATTACTAATCTATTTACAAAATATATGAAATACAGACACATAACAAAACATAAACCATATCTGTGATTTGTCTCCGATTTGACTCTTTTCATAGCATGACTTGTGTACACTAGGGGACAAAAATTAAGCTTTGGAACAAAAAGAAACATAATTGTTTCTGGAGATTCCCTGATTGAGTCACTGTTGCTGACTCCAAATATCCACTTATCAAATGTGCATGAATAACAAGTGATATTAAATCAAATGCTAAATTACTAAGACCAACACAGCCTTAACTGTTAATCACAAATTCATAGGAGTGAAATGATTTCCATTACTTACCGTTATTGCTTAGGATTCATAGTGGAGAAAAAGTATTTCTAAAAAGCTGTTGTTCAGAATGAATCCCAAACGGCATTGCTGAGGGACTATAAGCCCTCAGTGCTCTATTTGATTCTATAGCCACACACCTGGACTTTCTCTCTGAGCACAGGTTGAAGGAGAGCTGTCACTTACTCAGAATGAGAGTGAAAGTGTCTCAGCCGTTAGATAAAATAGCTGATTGTGAAGGCTTCCAAACACTTGTGAACACATGGTCTTCAAAAAGAAGGAAAGATGTGAACAGTTTTTTATGAACTGTATCAATTTCCCTTTCTTTTCAGATGATGATGACTCCAAAAGTCAGGATATGAATATGGGTGAGAAGTTAACAACTTACCACCAATGTGTAGAACCCTCCCGGCTGCACTGCTGTATATTAGATAAATCGGGACGCTTATGTCCAATTACTTATTCTGAAAAAAAAAGACATATCCACAAATGACCTGGGCTGAAAAAAATACAACACTAACGAAACGGCATAAATTTGTATATTTGTAGTTCTTTTGTCAAAACCAGATGTTCGATCGGAAGACTTCAAGGTAAACTTGCATTTAGTGCTTAATTATGTGCAGTCTAATTTACCAGAATGTAAGGATTATGAAGGTAAATTCCTTAGAGGCAAACGATCATGGCAAAGGTCTGCTACTCAAATAAGTCCCCAGCAAGTCCTTACTCATTTCCTTCTTACTTGAAACCCACCGCACTGTGACATTCAATGAACACTATTGGCTATATTACATATTACGAATAATAGTACCTCTTGTAATACTTCATTAAATAAATTGATGACATAATCCATTTATATAATAATACAGGCCTTTATCACATGAGTGTGTTGGATTCTCTATCCTTCACACAATGTATATGAATAATTATTTTTCATTTTAAGGCTATGAAAAACGAATATACATGAGTATTTATAGTCATTTCAATTCATTTAATTTCACATCCATGGTGTGACTGTGCATAAGCAAAAGGAGGTTAAATTAATCTATTGAAAAAGTACTCTTTAAATGAAACATATATAAGATACACTCTAAACAAATAATTAGAAATTGTTTATATACCTGAGAGTTTACGCTTCCGGATAGGGCCTCGACATCGTATATAAAGTATGCATAAAATAGCTCCTAAGTGTGTGTGCAAGGGTTCCATTTCTCCTGACAGGATACTGCCAAAGTAAACCATTCAGTTGTGCTGGAGGTTATCAAAAGGAGACTTAGGATGATTTTCTTTTTCTTCTCAAGGAACTGGGTCGCAGCAAGCTACCGCAGCACCAAAAGACACGGGTAAGTTGAAACTAATCCTCTTTTAGTCAGAGCAGGTCAAAAAGAGCATTATGGCTTTTAGAGGCTACAAGCAAGCTGAGCAGGTTTAATGCAGAGTGCTGAAAGCAATGATGAACTGTACTTAGATAGAGAGATACAGGAATTAAGAAACACTTCAACTAACAAGTGTTTCATTCATCAGTATTTTGTCTTTAATCAGACCTCCCAAAATTATGTCCCATGTAAATGCAATTAGCCAATATGCAGGACATTGCAGTCCTGTCTTTAATGGTAAAACCCAATGTTAAATTGGCCCATTGTGCTGGATGGACTTTGGATGTATCATGAGTTTTGTTTAATGGACTGTGAAATTAAGTTGTCTAGACTGAAAGGCTGGTTTTCTTCAAGGTGCAACCAATCAGCATGAAACTTCACTTGAGGGTGACCCCTCTAATGGTAAGGGAGCACAGTCCACATCAAATTTGTGTCACGTTACACCTGTTGACCTGATATCATTTACAGGAATTCACTGCCCAATATAGAAGCTTTTTCATGGACAGATTGTAAACATACACTTGGGAGTTCTAGGGAGCTCTTGGGAATGTTTATATTGGAGTTCTCAATATTACATTGTCTTGAACATGATTTAAACATCAAGTGCAATTTTAGTAGAGGATAGAGCTAGAGACTCTTTAGCTAGAGACTATTTATCTCTTTCTTTATCAGGGCAGAAACTGAATGGGGGCAGCACCACCCACACAGACCATGGGCGTAAGTTAGATTTTACATTACAAGCCTGAAGTTCTTCTTTCGAAAGTCAGGATTCTCTGTGGTATAAAATGTTAGTGATGAAAGTCTTTTGTGGTGTGCAGCATCAGGCAGCACTTCAATGGCACAAGGAACCGAGGGTAAGAGGATGAACTATTTTTCTTTAACAGATACACATACACACACACACACACACACACACACACACACCAACCCACACATGGTTCAAAGACACACAAACATACACTTACTAGACATGTTGCCGTTTGCCATTTTTATTGTCAAGAGAGAAGGACATCTTCTTGGACATTGAGACTGAGCGCTATATCATCACAGATCTGCAATCTACATTTTGATACCAATGTGTCCACTGAGCCTGGCTGTGTTTCTGATGCAGGTGCCAATGGTGGCGATCCGCATGCCCAGCCCTCGGGTGCCAGCTCTCACGGTAAGGCTGCCAGCTCTTGGTTATGGTTTCTCCTTCCGCGCAGCTGACAAGACCCAAAAACTGGAAGGGTTTCCTTTCATTTTTAACAAAGGTATTTTTTTCTCCTTTGTGACAGATCCCAGTGTCCCAGATGCTGTGGCCTCCAGCGTGGAGATGAGTATTGCAGGTAAAATGCCCTCATTAATTATGTCATGTGTTTGACTGGCATGCACAGTATACTCCAGAAGACAAACATTTGTTGATAATGTTGTTGGCAGGGGCAGGAGATCATGGAAGTTCACCATCACAGGCACATTCTCCAGGTGAGGATTCTGATTTGCATGATAATAATCAATAGATGAGCTGTATAAAAAAGTCAGGCTGCATAATATTTAAAACAATAAATATGTAGGATCATCACTTCAACCACCAATAACTGCATGCACGTCACTATCTACAAAATCAGTTTTATCTTTTGCAGTCTGTAGCGAAGGGCGAGAGCAGTCACCCCACCCGGCCTTGAACCCAGGTCTACAGGGTACCAAACATGTGACTTTGACCGCGACACCAAAGAGCCAGGCTCGTTGGTATAGCAGTCAAAGCACATACTCAACTGTAGTGACGGCACTCTGTCACACTGCCCTCCCCTTCGGGAAACGCGCCCATGCGCTTCACGCACCATGGCGTCCCTCACGCATTCCCCTGCCGTACTTCTCCCATCCCAGAGTGCCCCACTCACTCGTGCTTCACCCATCTCTGGGGTCCCTCACACCGTGCTTCACCCATCTCTGGGGTCCCTCACACCGGGGTCAACCTGACCTGGGGGTCCCTCATACGGGTCACACACCGGGCACGCCTCCGATGGCCTTGCGGCCAGCCATCCCACTTCTGACACCATTTGTAGCGAAGGGCGAGAGCAGTCTCCCCACCCGGCCTTGAACCCAGGTCTACAGGGTACCAAAAATGCGACTTTGACAGCGACGCCAAAGAGCCAAAAAAAAACATTGGCTTTGATTTTATAACAAAATATCTAATAAATTTATTGATTTGTGGGGTTGCAGTTTACGTCCGTAATTTCAGCTGTACAGCATGTAACTACAGCACAGCTTAAAGCAAAGTTTTGATTTTGAAATCTCTGTTTGTAGGTGCAGGGGATCCTCCCTCAGAAACCATCTTTCATGGTATACATTTTTACATTGGTTAGAGTACATCATTTAAAGACTACAGACATAATAAAACATTCAACACCTTTTTAAAACATAAAGGAAAATATAGTTGATATGCATTTGCTGATAGCTGCACTGCAGTTCATGTCTTCACAGCCTCAAACGGTTTTGGCTGTTTTCTAAAGCAAAGATTGTGGTTACCACAGACTCAGGAACTCACACAGGAAGCTCCTCTGACATCATCTCAGAAACACATCCACAAGCTCCAGGTATCGTACCCCATAAATACTTACCTAAGCGTGAATGTGCTTAGCCAAAAAACATCTAATGAAAATACTGAAAATGAGTAGTTTTACTGCAGTCTCACCCTTTATTTTAATGGCAAACTGTGATGCTGTGATTAGTAAAGAATAAAGTATGCTAAAAACTAAAAACTATGCTTTCTGCATTTTTAGCACCAGATCATCACCAAAGTACCTCTCAGCTGGACACAGCTGGTAAGTGAATAGATTGCAAGTAACTTTTTTGTGGGGCTGAATTAGTATCTCATATAACCGTTTTCTCTTATTTAAGGTTTTGCACCATATTTTCTCTTATATAACATCTTGGTTTTACATCATATGAGAAATGCAATGTAAGCAGATGACCCCATTTTACACAGATATATAACTGGATATTTACTGAAGTGTATTTACTGAAACACATTCAGTGAAGCAGCTTCTTGATCAGTAGCACAACTACAATACTGCACATAGGATGCAAATTTGCTACCTTCTGGTTACAAGACAAGTAATTAATCCACCAAATCACAAGTCTGCCCATATATTAGAACATAACATAACATAACAAAACAAAACAAAACATAACATAACATCCCATTGTGTTTACTTCAATTACAAAAGCCTAGAGCAGTGCAATCTAATTTTCTCATACAAAGTTAGGTAAAAACAACTGGAGTAAAACAATGATCACAGTCATCATGGGGACTGCATTCCTTTAAAAAAAATAAAGCATTTAAGTTAGAATATAGCACATTTTGTTTTCACCACAGGTGACCCAGGTGCATTGGATGCTGGCTCCCAGATTGAAGCTCCAGGTACAATCAGCCACCATTCTGTTAAACATATTGGTTCAGATAGCTGTATCCCTAGCTTTGTTGTGCATGGATGGATGGACAACTTCGATTACCTGCCAAAGTAACGCACACCATTATGCTTCCACAGGTGCAGAGGTCACTGGGTCCGATGCACCTGATACTGAATCTAATGGTAAGGAGGGGAAAGGAGAACCCCTTAATGATCCAACTGCATAAGTGATGACTGCAGGGTAATGCACTGAAAATGTCTAATAATCACAGTCACATGTGTTTTCTGGGTCATAAAGATGCTGTGCTGTTCTCACAGGTAACGGGCATAAGCTGCTGGTGGCTGGCGCACCTGATGGATCACCAGGTAAGGAGAACCTTGAGCCTCTAAAGCGCTCCATGATTGGGTGGGATAGAGCTCTAAAGCACTCCATGGTTTGGCAGGATAGGGGCGCTAAGGTGCTCTATGATTGCGCAGGACAGGGGAACTAAAGTGCTCTATGATTGGATAAGATGGAGCTCTAAAGTGGCTTTGGATAAAAGCACCTGCCAAATGAATAAATGTAAATGTAAATGTAAAGCACTCCACATCTAGGCGGGATAGAGCTGTAAAGCGCTCCAGATTGGGTGGGATAGAGCTCTGAGTCACCCAGGGCCTGAACAAAGTCTGTCTCTCTTGAATCTCTTGTCTCTGTCTTGAATCTCCACTACAGGCTCAGATTATCTCATCGATGGTGCTGCCCACACTGGCTCAGCAGGTGAAGTACAGTTGCCCTCACCAGCAGTTCATAAAGCATCAAAATACAGTGCCAATTTCAGCCCAAAGTCCATGTGGCCCACAAAGCCTTTCTCCCAGACTACAGCACACTTTCCATTATCAAATGAATCTGAATTTCTGTTCAGTTCTGGCCATGTCACGGTTTGATCTAATAAATGGCAACACATGAATTCAGATTAGATTGAATAAAGGTAAGCCAAATACTCGTTCTAAATATGAGCTGATTACCTGATAACAATCCCAAAGCACCGATGATCAACCTGATCATCCAAGTCCTTCTGGTTGTCAATGGGAGATGCTCCGATTAGGGAGCCATAATGTTTCAAGGCTGCATCTTACGGAATACCCCAACTGAACTTGAGCTACATATAAGATGGTGCACTAGCTCCTCACATAGTTTTGCTTCTTCTGAAATACCTAGCAATCCTGTTCATGTCTAGTAGGTAGTGAAACCTAAACAAGAAAACAGATGAAACCAGGAGAGAGAGCTATCAGCAAGGTTAGTTAGGTAGTATGTAATATTTGTTCATTTTTTTCAAGAATGTATGGTAGGTGGCTGATGTAACCTAGCATTCTAGCTAGTCAGCTGGATCACAGGTAGCTAATGTTAGCTGGTTGGTTAGCAATGAGAACTGTACCCAACACAATTTAATAGAAACAAGGAATGAACTAACCAGCCTAAACTTGCATTCATCCTGGCATTCAACACATTTTGGCAATGAGAGAGTGTCAGTATAGCTTGTGTGAGATTGCTGAAATTGTGTCGAAAGAAGCCATGAAGCATTTTGTTTTACTCAACCAGAGTGCTCAACATGCATTAGGAGGGACAAGTTCTGAACTTCTGTCTCCTGAACTTCAGAATGTAGAGCCAGCTTCAGAAGGACTGGACTGGACTGCTCTCTCACAGATGTTTTATATCAGTCTCATATGGACCTAATTAAATGAATGAATTGGCAAGACTTTTGAGCACCACTCACCAATTTTACACTGATGCTGTATAGCATCCTGATAATCTGCACAACTGAAACTGATGTGAAATATTTCAGGGCTAGTTGACCATTCTAGCATTGACCCCCATATGGACCTAACGGGTAAGTTACTTGTCCAAACTAATCTCCTACCTCACATTGCACATTTAAATCATTCCTTATCATTGTAAAAAAAAATCAGCAATACTAAGAGTGAACCTACTCAGTCAAGCTTGGTTTTGTTCCATCTAGGTTTGGTGGACCTCTTTTTTCCAGATATCCATACAGACATGTCAGGTAAGTTTGGGGGCTTGCCTGCATTGGTCATGCTCTGGTGTGACCAAAATTATTGTTGCTGGAAAAAACTTTTTACAATGCATAGTTAATTTATAAATAAAGTCATTTACAGGTGACTCATTACACAGTAAAATGTTTAATCGAGACAATACTGAAAACACACAGGTGATTTCTTTTAAAGCTTATTAAAACAACTCAGAATTACCTCCATTTTAGCATAAGACTGAGCATATTTTAGTCAAAAGCACAGACAGATCCAACATGTTTTTCATCATTGTAGGCTTAGCATCTTACTTGTAATGGGTCAAATAAATCATTATATAAGTAATGTTATGTCCCTTATTTAATTATTAGGTTGCAGTTTGTTTAATTTGACCATAAAGATAGCATGTATGGTTTCCCCATCTTAAGTACAAATGACCACGCATTGAAAGATTCAATCAGTTAGCCATTCCACATTTTTGGGTAAGATGCTGTATGAGTGAAAACGGTGACATGTTTTCCAAGAGTATTGCTTTTGAGTTAGAACCTCAATTCCTACATAGTGAAGCGCAACAACCCCTTTTTTCAGAGCTCATCTTTAGAGGTATCATCAAGGTACTAAAAACAAGAAAGGTGCATGTGTGTATAAGCTGGGATCACATCACTCTGAAGTATTTAAATAAGAAATAAATTAATATTATTTTATAAGAAGTAATTTTACAACATATATATATAGTTACGTCATAATGGGGAATTTGGGCATTAATGGGTTTAATGTTCCTTACATTTTTAGTATTAAATCCCTCCATGTGTTAAGCACCCCCAACCTAACATCTCCAAAACCTTTCATGCTCGTCTTTTAATTGAAATGATTGACATTTTAATATAAATGTCAAGGGAGCTACAAGTAAAAACATTCCTTAAGCATTCTTTAAATTTGCAACTGATTTTTGTAACACTGCTAAACACTTGTGGTACATTGAAAATGATCTTGTGTTTTAGGACTTCCATATTTTAGGAATACAACTTACAGTGTTACACTACAGTAAATTCAACTTAAGACTAATAATTATTGTATACTGTTATTTGTGTTTTTAAAAGATTTTTTGATGCACACCACCAGGCCATTAAATACATACCTGCTTGCAGATATCAGTTCAGTTAAAAAAAAAAGACAGGTCATGATTAATAGAATTTATGTTTCACTGAGTGTTTTTTAGTTGCTTTGTTTGTCATTTTAATGGTACATTTCATGTCACCAGGTCACATGGGGGCCACCTCACAGACAGACTCAACAGGTCAGTGCTTCACAATTAATGGTCGTCTTCCAAAATAAACATTTCCAACTTTACCTGTTTCTTCTCTGACTGTTACATAAATCCAACAGTGCATATTGGATATTAGAACATATGCACACTACCTCTAAATCACTGGCTCTGTAGATTTGAGTGTGCACACTTAAGTGTTAGCAGAGAAATAAATAGAAACTGATTTTTATTTTCCCTTATCATGGTAATTATTTGCATACGACAAACTGAATAACAAAGCCAGTATGTCAGCATTGCACTTTCAAGTAATTTATTGAAGGAAAGCGGTTTAAATCAGGCTGATTTTTCTCGCTGGCTTTTGCTGTAATTCCAGCTCTTGGACTGGATCCAGGACAGCCCTCCAGTAGCAGTTCCCATCCAGAGGGCCCAGGTACAGCTGGCACAGAGCTCTCCGTCAGGGCCGATAAATCTTCCCACCTCTCCTGCATGTGTCGTCTCTCTCAGGCTTGACTTACTCTACCACACCTCGGAGAACGTTTTCGGGCTCGTAATCACGACCGAGGTTTTCGCTGCGCGAGAAGAAAATTTACGGCCGCTTTTCACTCCAAAACACCACCAGAGCCATGCGTTTCTCACCGGCCCGGCACTTAACGTATAATTTTGCGCTCCTACGCTTATAAATTGGATCGAATGAATGTTTACTTCGAGGCTCACTGTGACTTTCTCTCTGGGCTCTTTCGTAGGGGAATTGCCTGGGAGCAGCGCCTCCACTGAAGGCGGAGGTCAGTAGTTACCTCTAAGACTCATTACGATCTGCACTAGACGCCAGGGAGACTGAATGACCTTGGTAACAGGCTCTCAGCCTTTTGGGAAGCCCTGAACGACACGTTTTCATCATTTCAGCTGTATGTGTGTCACATATCCATCTGTTTTTTAGCCGTGAAATATGTTGAGTATTTAGAGAGGTCCAGCAAAGTCAGGATAAATTATTTGGCACAGAAGATTGGACAAAGGGGAGTATATTCTGGAAAAAAAAATCTAAAACTAAATCTGTTTTTTTTTTTTTCATTTAACCCCATTTTGACATTAAACGATATCAGTTTAACTACTGATGTGAGGAAAAGAGAACTGAAATGTGACCCTCTATAGTTCATTGTGCTACATTTTTGTGGGGGAGGACAAAACCATAATTTTCCAAAGTTAAACTTTATGTCAGTTATCAGATTTTTCTGAGGTGCACATCCACTAGTTTGCTCTGAATTGTGAACTGGGGAAGGATTAAGTGGAAAAAAAATCCATGTTTCAGTTTGTATTCCTTTTCTTTTTTTTTTTGCTAAACTACAGGTCCCGGAGACCTAATAACAAGCGGCACTCAGACAGATTCTACAGGTAACATGCTAAATATAAGTGCTTTAACATGCTTTGTGTCATCAGTTGAAGCTCAATGATCACGCTCATCTGTTCTGTGCTGTTGTACAGTAGTACCTCCTCTCTGCCACGGTCCTCATGCTGATGATTGTGTTTGTAGTTCCAGCAGACCTGCCAGGACAGGACCATCTTTCTCCATCTCTGGACTCAACAAGTCTGTGCCCAACAAGTCTGCACAACTCATTCCTTGCCTCCCCAGGCAGTTATTACTGATTTACCCTTTTAAGATTGTCCTCTTATGATAAGATTGATCTGATTGCCATTACTACAGTATAGTGTTGTTTCAAGGTCATGTAAATCCAATAATTACATTTCTGAAATGTGATGTGTCAGTGCAAGTGTTTGATACTGACTTCTTTACAAAGTGTGCAGATCTTATTATTAAGAATATTTACATTATTTATACCTATACATTATGCTATATTTTTCAATCAAATATTGAATAATTCCTCAGAAAACAATGACATAATTTGCACTATTTATCATTGCAATACATGCAATAGACAGACAGCATAACAGAAGATTGTGTAACATGGTGGAACAGCTTCCTAAACATGCATGTTAAACATATTCTGTTGAGGTGCATTCCTTCAGCATTTACGATCACTGTCCAAAGATTAGTGTACCAGACAAACCGTTTCCCCCACAACATTTCCAGTGATGTCTGTTCCAGCTGACCTGTTTACCCCTCCAGACGGCTTTTAGCCAGCTGCTCTTGTCTCATCTCTGTGCCACCAGGTGTAGGGGACACCAGCAGCCTCAGTGACCCCTCACATACCACAGCTGACACAGGTGAGGAGGCCCACACCCTCATCTGTGTCCAACAGGTTGTGCCCCTGGGCACTGACCCCAGATCAGGACACAACATTTACATTAGATAATTGTGTTTAATACTAAAGGTTGGTTGCGTAGGGGCCCAATTTATCCAAAGCTTCTTTATTTCAGAAAGAAAATATGGAGTCATGCGCTTGCGTATAATCTGTCTATTCTGTATTGTCTCTACAGTAGGTGCTGGGACATTTGATGTTCATTCTAGCTTTCTCTTGGACACAACAGGTAAATAAGCACAAGATGTGTGTTCCATCCTGTTACCTGAATAAAGTTGATAAATGAATCTTGTTGGAATAAGGAATAAGATGAAAAATCAACTTGTTCCTTCTGATTTCTCATTGGAAGCTGAAGTCAAGATAGGAAGGCATGGGTTTTCAACTCCAAGAATTATCATATATTATAAGTGTGACAAAACTCCAAAATTCAATATAATTTAGCATATTTGAAATTGCATGTGAATTGGTTGAATTTTCCCTTTTGACTGTGAGTCCTCTGGAATTGCTTGCATGATTGACACTTCACTTGAAATAACACTCCTTAGGGGATCAGAGCAGTTGATTCTTTGCTGTGGTTGCCCTTTATCATGGAGTACCTCTTTGAGAGCTTAATCTTATGGTGAGAACCAGATGGCATGGAAAGCCTTCATTTTTAGTTTTGTTTTTCAGACATGGCAACTCTATCAGATATGATGTCACATATCGACCATTCCTATATAGATTATCCAGGTAAGCTCATTTCAAACCCAGGTATCACTTTGGCTTTTAAAATGAATTGAGGGAGGTGTTTCATCTCTGGTTCAAAGCAACAAACTGTGGTTGTGTGACTGAAAGCATGAAACAATGGTTCTTCATACAGCATACAAGCAATATGAGAATAAAGCTGAAAATATTATTGTGAATATTTTTCAGAGAGTGGTATTGATGCAGCTAGCACTGATTCTCTCGACAGCAACGGTAAGCAAGGATTTACTTTGAGTATTCTATGCTTTTATGTAATTACAGATTTCTGTGAACCAGAGTAATGTGCTATGTAGCATTTGCAAACTTTACAGCAACGTATATTGTACAATTAAATCTGATACCCATTGTAAATTACTTGTCGAGGCCTTGTGCAAATTTTGGGCACATGCTTAATAATCTAACTCTGTAATCCAGTGGTGCTTTATACAGGTGTTGTACTATTTCCCCTCTGGAAACTCAAGAGCTCAAAGGTAACATTACTTTCTATCTGCTCCAAGTGGTACAGTAGCACTTGAACATATTCATGTTGTCTGTTGTAGGTAATGGCCGTCAAAGACCAGTCACAGAGACACAGCAAACAGGTACATTACCCACTTCTAAGATATACAAATATATACAAACAGCCAAACTTATTCAGTTGCTACAGTATAGTACAATTATTTATTGATTATGTCCTGTTTACAGGGAGCGAACTAGTCACTGATGTCCACCATGAAGTCACAAGTAAGTCTGATAATCCATAAAATAGCACATTTTCTGATGGTAGTTAAGAACATGGGAGACCAAACAGACAACAGAATGTTCAAAAATCAAAGCTTGTAGCTTTCCATGAAGGAAGACATATGTAAAGGTCCTACGCAATCCAGCCCCAGGGCAGCCTCCAAGTAAAGAGACAGTGACAGCTATATGACATGTGCTTCAGCCTATGTAGCAATCAATGGATTATCTATGAATCAAACCTTATAGGCTGCGTCTACAGAGTGCATTATGAACCTGCATAAAGTTACATTTCCACCTTACTAGGTTCATCAGACCAGCCAAGTATCGCAGCAGAAACACATGCCCCAGGTAAGTCTGTCCTCTGCCTTGCCTGAAGTGTGGAGGAACTCCCCTAATGTATATATACATGTATGCCAATTCTTGCTGTCTGTATATTTGAAACATGGGACCGAAATGTTCAATATGAGTTCAATATTGTGTCTGGAACACAATTATATCATATCAGACTTCTTATGTGGAAAAAAACGATCACGGAAGAATCTTCCTGGCCGCACTGGGCCATATTAAGTATTGCAAGAAGGCGGTAAAGGAAAGTCTGTGTGCTTCCATGACCGTAAAGCATGTCAGACAGGGGAATCATGTCTTAAGGCGTTCCAGCATGCCGTCCATCACTCATCCCTGTGCCAACGCTCTTCCCCTTTAGGTGACCATCATGGCGTAGATCCCCAGCTCAGCTCCACAGGTGTGTTCAGCTGATATTCTATGACTCCTTTAACGTACACAGGTCTGGAGGACTGAGCTCCTTGCGCTTTGGCATGTTATCACAGTGAAATAAAAGAGAAACCTTCTGGCGGATTTATCATTCTGGTTCCTCATTAAAATTAAACTCATGTGGGGACACTACAAGAAAAGCTCTGTTCTGTAATGCTGCTCAAAATTTAAAATTTAAAATTTAAAATTTAAAATTTAAAATTTATTTAAAATTTAACATTTAAAATTTAACATTTAATATAATGCCATGTCTGCTCTTCTCTGCTATAAAAATGTTCTCTGCTCAGTCGGAACAGGTGGAGTCGATGCGCACACTGTCATTCCTCAGACTGATGTAATGGGTGAGTGAATGTTTTCATACTTCTGTGTGTCATGCATGAAATGAGTGTTTAGATGTTTCTAAGAGAGTTTAAACCTTTCAGTGTGCGTGACCCAAAAGGGATGTGAAGAAATTTTTACATTGTTTTATGACAGGATCCATTTAAAGTAAAGTTTTAAGAGTACATCCCACTCTTAAATGCAAAGCCAATGTGTAGCTTTGCAAAGACGTCCTACATTTCCCAAATTTAAGGGCATTTCATTAATGGAATGTGCACAGAAAGTCTGTTTTGGCTTATTCTTCATTGTTATTGTTATTATATTCTCATGTTGGTAATGATGGTTTTGACAGCAGGGGAAGGAGGTGCTTTTGAATCAGGGCCTCACTCAGACCTAACAGGTAACAATCTCTGACTTTCTCCCAGTTCAGCACTGCAGGACATGTTACTAAAACACTGCAGCAGACATGTTACCACACTCTGCACTGCATGCAGCTGCACACTGTAGCACATTACCACACTCTACACTGCATGTTACAACACATTAGAGTGTATGTTTCCATTGCACCTCATTCAGCAGCTCAAATATATTCACAATAAACAATATTTTCTGGAAAAAAAAACTGTATTACTGTTTAATGGTATTAAGATTATTTATCATAAATCACAATAACTTAATTATGAATTATAATAAAACATAATTATGATTCAGTTTCTAAAGTGTTTTTCTCATCAGGAAAATATTCATGTGCATCTCCTTTTTCACTTATGCGCAAGATGCAAAAATTAGCCTTACAAAGATATTGCTTATTAAAATAAGAAAAATAATTGTGTTGAAACAAAATGAGAGCCTTGTAATAAGGCATTCTAACAGAAGTGCAGACTCCTTATGTTTATCTTAATGATGATGTTAAAACTTTGACATTGAATATCATAGTGTTTTCGTTGTGTGAATATGTGACAATCAGAGAGAAAAATTCAGTTGAAGAGACCATTATGTTGCTTTGGTATCAAAACAGGTTTGTTTACAAATAATATGCAAGATGAACATGTTTCATCCATTTATATTAAACCAATATGACATTAACTGTAAATATCACATGGCATGACAGAGAGCATAGCAAAGGCTCATCATAACCCATTAAAGATAGCTTTAATGAGGCTCACTTGTAGCTCCCATTTCAGTACACCTTATATGCAATTCTCTACAGCACAGAATCTCTCCTGGTTGGTTGTGTCAGGGCATGTGAGCTGAAGTGGTATGGCAGCTGTGATACAGTACAGGTATAATACAGGTATTACTGTGTGAACAGGTATGGGCGTGGAACCTGTGACCAGCTTGCACATGCAGGCAGACACCACCGGTAAGATTGAAGCTCTCTCTAGCTACTTCAGAAGAACAGAAGTGAATCCAACATTTCAAAAAATATTTCTGACATTTACAGTACATTCAGTAATGACAACTACAATACATTCATTCATGACAACTTCAGAACAGCACCTGCTACATTTCAGATGATTGTTTTGCCCTGCACACAGTCGTACTTTTGAACTACTGTTTTCATCTTTTTTAAGCTGCCAGTGTCTGTCAGTACTGTTTGTCATCTAAATCACATTAAGTCCAATGTTATTTCCTATAAGAAATATGTACAACTTATTTTATTATATATTATTCTATACATAGGTTATCTGCAAGATGAGTAAATGTAAATGTATACATATATTAATTTTTTTATTTTACATTTGATCATAAGTCTCTTACACATGGTTTGTTTGTCTGCTTTAGCTCTAGGAGATGCACCCAGTTCTAGTCCACCTGACCCTGCAGGTAAGTATCTGGAGCTCAGTCATTCCCTGTCCTGCTCATCTTTAGCTCTGATGGTGATCCTTTTGCTTGTGAGGGTTTACATCCCATTGCTTTTAATGCTGCTGAGAGACCTTTCCATCTCTTTGCGCAGGTCTTGGGGAGGTAGCTGTTACCAGCGGGCATGCAAACTCCACAGGTCAGTGCCTCCAACTGGGCGTGTTATTCTCATGTGCTTGGACAACACCTTAGAGTTCAAAATCATTCCCTCCAAAATTGACTGAAGGGGTCTATCCATTAGTGCACATTACAGCTCCACACAGCAGTGTACTGTTTGTATATATGGATAACTCCACCCAGTATTGGATTGTATGTATATACGTCTAAATCCACACAGCAGTGTACTATATGTACACTGTATACAAGGCTGAATTCTGGATAAACTTTATTTCTGAATTACAGAATCCCTCCTTGGGGCTGGGCTTGAAGCAGGCTCTACAGGTAACACTCCTGCAGATCAGCTGAGTGCCATCTGTAGAGTGGGATGTTGTGCTTTTCACATGATTAGGAAGATACTGTGACAGACTGCCGCAAAGCCCCTGCTAAGGACTTCTACTTTCCCTTAAAGCTCCACACAATGTATTTCTTCATCTATGTCTCATTGAATGATCTCTCACATTTTCAGATTTTTCCAGCTATTTCTCAAATTCATCCTCATGATGAATATTTATTATGAATTAGTCTTATTCATTACAATTATCTTATCTTCTGCGTATCATTTGCAAGATGAGAGTGCTTATCAGATTGCATGTGTCTCTCTGTCACAGATTCGGTTGGTCTTCAAGGCATGCATGTTCAGACGGACTCCCCAGGTGAGTTCAGCAGCGTGGGCTCAGCCTCCATGGCTGGCCAATCACATTCAGGGAACTGACACTCACACCCTCGGGGGTTGGGGCTGAGCAACATGTGTCACTGTTTTAATGTGGTGCTTCAGTTACAGGAGACACACCCGGCAGTACGTCTCAGGCAGACGGCGCGGGCACAGGTGAGTGGAATATGTTTACCTGGCACACCATCTTTACCCTGTGAACACTCGCACTGTTTAAGAGAGTATCTGGGTTCCTCTAATGCAGTGTTTCTCAGTCCTACTCCTAGAGCCCCCCTGTCCTGCATATCTTCTATCTATCCTTGCTCCAAACACACCTGATTGAAATTAGTGTGATTAACATGCTCTTGATTAAATCAGGTGTGCTAAGATAATCAAAAGTGCCACTGATGAGTTCAGTCAGGTAGGTAGAGCAGGGAAAGATGGAGAACATGTGGAGCAGGGGGGCCCCAGGAGCAGGACTGAGAATCAGTGCTCTAATCCAATGCATCTGATTTAGATAAATGAGTACACAAATAAATGGAGAGGAATGTATTTCTCACCCAAAACTCGTTTGTCTCTTTTGCTATAGTTACAGCTGATCCACAGGGAATTCATGAAGGTTTAAGTAAGTTTGGTCACTTCCTCTACTTCTGCAATGCATCCCCAAATTTTAGTTTATTTTCAATTACCTCTAGCCCTAACTAAGGCTCTACTTCAAATGGAAATCTGTGGTATATTATTCCCAAAATACAAAAAGGTCATTTATGAATATGAAGATTGACAGATGAGTATGTTGTGGGTTCATTATAAATGTAGCCACTACTAGCTGAGCTGCTCAGACTGTCTTTGTCTCAGTAGGTCAGTCGGGTGTCACAGCGCAGACCCAACCAGCTGGTAAGTTTAATGAAAGTTAACACCCCATACAGCATGCTCAGGTCACATGACCAGCGCTGATCTGGGGTCAGGGAGAGTGGGCCTTATCTGAGCGGGTGCTCAAGTGTTCTTCTCTTTTCCCTGTTTTGCTTGCTCGTTTCAGCTTCCGCAGGTGAACAGTACATCACATCTGGTCAGGGTCCTGAAGGTGGGTACCGGAGCTCTGCCTGCCCCTTTCCCTCTGCAGTGTTTCTTGCTCACAAAGCAGTCCAGCAGGTTAATTATGAGGGGCATTCCCATGCCTGTGCACTAGGGGGAGCCATTCATCTGTAAACGATACAATGCTTGGCCAGCGCTATTAGTTTTTAGGAGACCAGGCTTTGAGGTTATTCCAGGCTGGCTTCCATATTCTCCACTTAAAGTGTTTGTTCCAATTGCCACATTTTCAGTTTTATATGAACCACTGCAATGTTGCAAAAAAACTGCCCACATGTAAATACCCAATATTTAAATGCTTGACAATGATGAATTGAACATTACTTCATCTTGAGAAGAGAGCATGTAAATGGTATTGTTTTTCTTGATGTAAGGAAATGTAGTAGATATTCCATTGTAAGGTGAAGACTAAGGAAGGAGAAGATGTGCCAGTAAAGGTATTGTGAAACATTGCTGTGGTAGGCAACACGTGGACCATGACTTCCTATTGATATTATCCATGCATTTGTAATAATCCATAACTGAGATAAATTAATTAATCAAAGAATACGTTGATAACTAGATGAGGGAGACCTGCAGAACAGCGACACAAGCAGGGCTTGACATTTAACTTCACAGGACTTGTTTAATTTGACTTTAAACAAAACATAAGTAAGATCACTACCTCATTATTTTGACAATACTTCTCACTCAGAGACTGCTGAAATCATGCCATTTACATAACATTAGCTAATTTTTTTTTTATTATTATCTTGAGTTATTGCCAAACCATATTGTGGTTAGAGTGACTCTGCTCCTTATTGTCTCTGTGGCCATCAAGGTGCAGAAAATGTGGAACTGGAGGATACCTGCTGACCTTCACATCAAGCCCCGAGTGAAGATCTCACGTTACAGATTTCAGTGCACGGACCCATCTACCTGGAAGAGCAGTGACCCCGCCCACTAGCGATAGTCTAATTTTGTTTGTGTTTTATTTTGACTATTTAAACATAAAGACAACACTGTAAGTTGAACTTTAACTACATCTGTTAATAATTACTCTGCAGTTTTATCTGATGTGAGGATGTGAGCGAAGGAGAGAAACAGAGAGGGAAGGAAGCCTCTTGGTATTGGATAAAGGTGGCAGTAAAGTCGTGTTTTATGAAAAAGGCCGCCCCTTCAGAAAATTACATTGTACAAAAGCACAAAACTCACTGAAACTTTTGAAGCTTTGTTATTTTTTGCAATGTCTGCAAGTACTGTATTTCTTTGCTTAGAATATATTTGAGCAATACTCATCAAAAGGTGTAACAAATTGTACATTACTTTCAAATGACAGACATTTGGCAATCTTGACATTAAAGTTAACGTCTATTTTGAACATCAAACTCTACACATGTTCCTTCTGTTGCAAAATGACACTCATTATCTCTTACCACATCTTTTCCTTCAGTCCCATGAACAAATAACGATGAGTCAATCACATTTACACAGATGCTACTCAGATTCTAGAGTCTCCACTAGAATAAAATCTTCCACGCAGCAGAGTAAAGAATAACCCTTACAATTCATCCTTTTCAGAAGCCTTTAGCAACCACACGTTTAGGTAATAAAAGGCAACAACACAATATATTCAGCCATTTATTGACCGATAAAGAGCAATATACAGCAATTTACAGTTTTTTTTTCAAATGAAACAGGCCCAAAGTAACTTTTCACAATTCTTGTCTGTGGAATTCTTTTAGCTGCCTATTAACAGTGGAAAAAGTATATGAAAAAGTATTGCTAAGTTCCATATTACTTTGGAACAGTGAAAGTACCGATGAGTGTCTGTCACTAAAAAGGAAGCAGAGGGACAATCTTAACCTGTGGGGTGGGGCGCTGAGTGTGAGAAATATGAAAATGCAAATAAAAAATATTTATGAAAATATATCCATCTATAAGGATACAACTGAGGAATCTCCTTTGTCGTTCTTACGTAATTAAAGCATCTCTGACAAATTATAATATACTAAATATCTTTCTGCCCAAATGCAAGGGAAATTGTATTTTCTAGAATGCACCAACACACCAGCCCCATGGAATTTAAAATATCCACTTCCACTGTATGACAGGACCCATGGTAGGGCCCATGAAGAGGGTGATTGGAGTCCCACAGTTAAAAGCTCACTGTAGGAATTACACAGATTATTTTCTTTTCTTTTCTGCCCAGTTACTGGCTTTTATGAATATGCACACCAACTAAATACATTTCAATGTATTAATATCAGGAGGTCTTGGGATAATATACTACACATATTACAATTATCTAAAGCATGATTGTAATAAAATACAACAGAATAACTGTAGACAAAAATACAATGTTTCATATCTCAATTGCCAAGTGCACAAGTGCATTAACATATTTGACATTTTTGGCATTGGTTCTAGATTCTCATACGCCCTATGCTCATAGCCATTGCGCATTTCTGGTCTCCACATTTTTTTTAAAATATATATCACATGCACAAATTAACACCACCAAATTCAATCATCCTGTCAGTCAATCCATCTCCCCATCTCTCCCTGACCGCAGCAGACACATCCAACGCATCCTTAATGCGACTGCTACACAACAGCCTTACGTCGCTTACATAACATCAGGAAATGCAAAACAAACTCAGCTTGTCATCTTTGCAATTATTGCATAAAATGCATCCATCTCATGGATTAAAAGTGCTTTAGAGCAATTAGGATAAGGGTACTTTAGAAAAAACAATGTGCTTTCTAGGCCAAATTTTCTTGAAAGTAGGTACACACAAAATACATAAAATTTAAATTTAAAAAACAATATCCAGACCATCACACTGACTTGATAAAAATTTTAGTCAAAAACTATTTTTGAATTAGTATGCCTACCAAGACTTGTAATACTCTATTTTGGATCAAGATGATAAATACACTCACCCAACTGAGTGCCTGAATACATTTTTTTCTCAAAACTGTCATGAATAAGTCCAAGAGCTGCTACGCCTATTTTCAGTAAATTGCTCATCTTTAAATTGTGATCAACAATTTTCCATTTTTTTGCATATACACACAGCTGATCTCCATCCTCATACCCTCATTATACCAAATGTACACCATTTTCTGCACATTCAGGAAGATCCTCAGATATTTTACACACATATCACTACCAAAGTGGTTAAAAAATATATTACAAAAATAAAAATCTGTAATGAAATACCTTAAACAGGCATATATGTAAAAATCAAAAACAATAGATGGTATTAATATGTAAATACAGAAACAGCAGCATGGAAGCACAAATCACACACCACCAGTTTTGAATATATGTTTAAGCTTGTATTTTAAAACATCTGAAAACAAACCATTATGATCTCTAACATGCCAAACACAAAGTGCCATCCTTATGCATAATATATATATAATTTTTTTCATACAGGAGTTTTCACACACAGTGACATAATAAAGTTTGTTATTGAAAAGTCAAATATGAAAAAAGTATGGGTGCAGACACAATCACCCTCTCAGCACCCTGTAGCTTAAAAAAGAATGTCATGTACAAATATAACATGTTTAACATGAGAAATGCCTCAGTGTCATTGAGTACACTCAGGCAATATGCTAACACACCCAATTTGGAAAAAAAAGAAACCTAAATAACAGTATAAGGAAAAGAAAAATCAGTTAAACCTGAAATTTAAATGACTAAGCCCCCTTTCAATAACACTGAAAATCATTTATAAATGACTGAGGCAACATGTTAAGGAAGTTCTATGTAGATCTCACTTTCCACAACATAGGCGATCCATTTAATTAAATGTGCTGGTATGTAAAGACTTATAGGGAAAATGTCAACCATATTAAAAAAGTAGCTTTTGAGCTTTATGATGTTTACATATATAGTATACATATGTACAGAAATCTATTCATTAGTACAGCATCTCTTTCAGCTATGTAAAACCTATCTGACGTTGTAAAGCCAACGAGTTGATGCAATAAAAGGTCATTTTTATTACAAAATCAGAAAAAAAATGCCATTTAGGCTTGACTTTACATCTGTTTAACCAAAAGGTATGGTGTAGTTCAATAACAAAAAAAAAAACACATTTCAGTAGCTAAAAATTAATCTGATGGTGCTTTAAATGACAAGTTATTTGTACATTTTTTCATCCCTTAAAGAGTATTTCTTTTCTTTAAAAAATAATCAAATCAAAGATCTGCGTTCTTGCTGAGAGAACAGAACAACTTGCTTCCTAAGAATACACTGGAAACAGAATCGCTGTGTCCAGGATTCGACACATTCACATGTGGGAAAAAGTAAAACAAAAATTCACATCTACAGACTGCCAATATTACGCAAGCTTTTTACAGCACAACAATCTATGCATTAAGAATATAAGGTTAAAATGCTGTCCTCCAACCAGCAGGAAAGAGTTTCCAAAGATCTGTAACATTCAGTAACAAAGCTGTACAAGCTTGCAAGTGAGTGAACTGCTTCTTAACCAAAACCGATAAAAACACTTAGCCCAGATGCACTCTACCTGCCATCTACTTTGTCCTCAATTTCAGAAACAAATTTAAGCAAGGGTTCATTTAACAAAAAAAAAGGTTCTTACATCGTCTTGCGTGGTCAGAATGTTTCTTACAAAAAATGTTTCAATCTGACAAACAAAAACAAAACAAAATAACAACTCTTGCTTAAACTTGTTGAGCACAAACCAGACTGCACGAAGTTGACTCTGGGCTTCAGTCCTTGTGACATTTCAAATAAAACCTCGTAGCTGACACTGATGATGCCAGTTCATATTCCATCTCTTAATATCCTAGCCCATTTTAAATCAGGTTGAAAACTGTAACACAAAAATTTGTGCAGTGTTTATTCTTAAAAGTTTTTTATAACTATTGCCCCACTTTAGTCAGCAATACGATATATATATTTTTAATGTGGTTCTAGTGTACATTTAAACCACCAATGAAACTGATACACAGCATTGTACATCCCTTTATTAAAAAGCATATTTCTTTATGACAGCTGGGGGTCCTGGGGTGTGTTTGCCGGGTAATCGCCTGTGAGGAGGGAAATGGCAGAGTCCTCTGTGTCGTCATTAAAGTAGGAGTCCCCCTCCAGCTCCAGCAGGATGGGCAGATCCTCCCCGCTGTTATCGGTGTTGATGGGGTCTGCCAGAAGGACTTGCGGGGACGAGTACTGGACGAGCTGCTTCCCTGAAAACCACAGAGCACCCCGACATTCTGCCATGAGCGCTGGCCTCTCATCACACAGTGCACCCTGAAATACTGCCTTTAAGCATTAGCCTTCTCTCATTACGCAAAGTGTCCCCTGGCATTCTACCATCAGCGGTGGCTTCTCTCAAACAGAATACTCACTGCCATCCTCATTCTCTGAAAACCATCAATTTTCCAATGCTGTCAATTCAAACACGTTTCAAATTACAAACGTATACTGCAAATAAATATCATTTGAAGTTTTGTGGAAACCAAAAAAATACGACAGCCAGTGTGTGGCTGGATGTAACGTGCATACGACATAAGCAAAACACCCAAAAATTCAATAATATCTACTAGGCAGCCCCCACAAAACACAACTATTACCAACTAAACATTGAACATCTTAATAGACCACCCCTCTTTGCTTTTTTTTGTGATACCTGGTTTAATTCTAATAGGAAAGTTTGCACCCTGAGAGAGGACTTACCAGCATCCGTAGAGTTTTCATTCGTCTCGGAAGTTCTCTGATCTTGACTAAGCAGGTCTTGGATCTACAAAAGATAAACTGCAATGAGAGGAAGCCCACAGCCCAGCTACTGATGAGATACCATAACAACCTTAAAAACGGGAACCGCGGTCTGGGCCAGGATGGTGGGGTTTTATAAAATACTGGTATTACTGTAAGAGCTGATTGGTCATACTCACGCTTGCGAGGCTGGTGTCCAGATCTGGCAGGCTGAATTCGGAGTTTGATAACGAGGAGCTGAACACCTGCAAAAGACCACAACCATGCTTAGTGCCGAACACGCTGCAAATCTCACAAAACCTGAGGGGAAATGTAGTCCTGCTCGTTGCTAAGCTTTCCATCTTAAAGTTCTCAAACAGGAACATCATTGTTAACATTGTTTATCTGATTACAGACACTGACGCATACAACTTATGTAGCATACAGTTTATACTTCCAGTTTATGTATACATAGCTGGATATTTACAGAAATAATTTACCTTGGGCACCTTGATCAAATGACTACAAGAGCGGTGTCACACCTGAGATTTGAATTTACAAGTCTACTGTATACCTGAGTTAACCCCTCCCCTTTGGTTCACAGACGCAAAACATGTTGACATTACAAAAAGCAAAAAAAAAAAAAAAAAAATGAATGGGCGCTTACATCGAACAGAGGTGAAGAATCAAAATTGATGGCCTGTCCATTCAAGATCGTCTGGAGGTTCTCCAAACCAGTGTCAATGTTCTCCAAATGGTCATTAAGCTCATTCCTGTGATTGAGATCACTCATGGTTATGACAGTTATGGCGTGGAGCACAGCATACAAGGCTAGCTTACCAATTAGCTGCTGTGAAAATTTTCAGGCAAAAGAATGCTTGCTGGAACAAGGACAACTGCACATTAGTAGTTCACACGGCAGTTCCACATGTTAGAGAAACACAATTCCAGCCAGTCCCCAGACTGCTAAAAACCGTGATGCTTCAGTGTCCAGTTATGCAAAAGAAGCAGTCTATGGGACAATTTCTGGGGAGAAAGTCAAAAATGATTAGTTGAGGTCTGGAAAATTTCACTGGACAGAGGTTTATTGGTCTTTTCAAAGTCCCTGTGCAGTCAACACTATAAATGTAGATTTTCCGTGTAAATGACTGAGCAGGGGGTAGATAAATGCAATTTCTTCTTAAACAGAAAGTTAAAACTAAATTTCACAAGCTCCTATTGCTGCTGGAAAGCCTTAAAAACAAAACAAACGACAAACGACAACAAACACTAACACTGTGTTGGTGTGGCTGTCACGTTAGTGTTTGTTGGCTTTCGTTTATAGTTTATGTTCAATCAGCGCTGACTGGTTGTTGAAAGTTGTAGTGGTGTGCCTTGTGACGAAGCTTAACAACTGAGTAAATGTTTGAGTTGCAGCTCACCCTATGCCAGCTAGCAGCTAAAAATGCAAAACTCTTAATGTAATGCAGTTTATTTCAAGAGTAAAGTAAGAGAATTTGTTGCCAGAGAAGGTTGCTATACAAAAGGGTTCATCAATGGAACACGGGAGAACAGCTTTCAAACTCCAGTATGAAGCAGCAGACTAACTTTTGGTTGATGGGAGAGTTCATATATTGTTATTCATTTCCACAAAGAAGGCAATCAAACAGCAAATGCATTCAAAAAGCAACTCCATGGCTGGGGACTCGACAACTAAATTCCAAATCGCATATGACAACACAACCACTGCTCGCAATGGACCTGCTAAGGGATGGCTGTGGGGACAATGTCTCTGTGACAGCAATGGGTCAATAAAGTGCATAACTGCCCCCTGCTGGGCTGGAGTGCTCCTGTTTATCAGGCCATTGTGCCAAAGGAGCGTGACATCATTCTCATAACACTGACGTAAAAGCAAGCCTCCTCCAACAAGAGGACGAATCACGGCGCTGACCACGCCCACACAGCACCCACTCGGCTGGCTTTTACTGAGTGCCGTGAGGGCAGACAGCTGTTACGCCAGCGTGCCAGCTCACGCTCCTGCGTTATTTTGGTGGCTTTGTCTTATTGATGGAGGGATTACACAGACGCCCTGCACAGGGACCGCCCTGTCTGCTGGAGCTGGGACACAGTGTTATGAGTGCTGGGGACCATGCCGCCATTTTGAATTTCTAACCCTGGGCGTAGTCTGGGATGAGAAGTTGAGGAGAGGCTGGGGAACACGCAAGTGACCTCAGACATCTGTGGAGCGCTGAAAGACAGAAACACAACAAGGCACTAGAAATAGAAGGGACACGGTGCTCACGCTGCACACCTGGGGAATAGAGCAGCCGCATTAAACTGCAAAAGCCCACCATTAGTTACTGGCCATTAATAACAGGCTTTTAGGCCTGTGTTAATCTTTGAAGTCAACATGATCAAACCGGGCAGGACACTGCACTGTCATGCATCTGACTGGCTGTCTGACTGGTCAGGCACGCTACTGACAGTCTCTCAGGGCTGAGGGCCTTGCTAGCTTTCCTTCTGCCCTTCCCCAGCTCTGTCAGTTTCAACGAATTCACCGGGACATGAACCTTACAGACCTGGCATTCTAGGTGTATAAGAACTCAAAGTATGCAAGATGCCCCCTTCTGGTGCTAAAGGGAACAGCATACTGATAGCGTCACAGAGCCTCACAGTGAGCTGGACTGCACTACGCACGACCTCGCTCTATCAGAGACTGTGACCGAACGGCAGAGGAGGGTGTGGCGCGGTAGGCACGGTGTGGCCAGCACAGCGGTCGGCCAGAGGCACGCTCACTCACTTGTCCAGACAGGCAACGCTCAGACACTTCTGGTCGGCACCCGATGGGGGCGGGGCCGGGGCCGGGGCCGGCTCGCTCTCCTGCAGGATGGAGTTGATGAAGGTGGTGGGTGACAGGGGGGTGTCCGACGCCACGTCCGCCGCGGCCGGGATCACCTCCTCCACCTCGGGGCTGTGGGCGGGGCTTCCTGGCTCCTCCTTTATGTGCACCAGGGGGCTCGTTCTGAAGATGGAGAGAAAGAGATCCATTTCACTGACATGGGTCACAGCTTTTGAGTTTTAATGGTAAAAGAGCAAATCAATGAAAGGAATGTAATATTATATGACAGGGCTTTTCAACCAAAACACAACAATCTAGCTTGGTGGACGTGCTTGTATGACTGTGGCAGACATTATTTATTTTAGATTATCCAACTGCTTAGCAAACTCCCTGATCCAGAGCTGCAGAAATAGCTTACACATCATCCATAAACAAAGCCTGATATGGACTGCAGCTGTTTGGACTAAGTACCATGTTCAAAAACACCATGCAGTAAATGTGCATGTTTGTACCCATTGCTGGATATTTGCCGTTGTGATTGCTGTTACATTGTGGGACAGGTCAGCTGATCCTGGATCAGCTGTTGCGAGCAGAAAGTCTCCCCATTCTTATTTGTAAGCAGCACTTGCCTGTCCTCTGTCCACTCCTCTGTGACTTTGGCTGGACTCGTCTGTGCCAAGTCAGTGACGTCAGAGATTATTGGGCCGGACTTCACTGTCCCGTCGGAGGGGAAGAGACTGGCTCCCGCAAACGCTGTGGAAGACGCCTACAAACACCCATGTAATACAATGTATGAAAAAAGTCTGATCAACATGTAAACACGGTAAGTGTCTTTGCAGGACTAAATACAACTTGACTTCACATTCCAGCAGAGGCAGTTCAACCAACACGAACACGCAAAGCCAAAGGAATCCCATTATAGGAGGATGGTCGGTGCAGACAGCGTGCTTACCGAAAATGTGGGAGACCCCTGCAGGTGCTCCAGGGAGTACTGCCGGCTGAATTTGGGCATGGAGTGAGCTGTGCTGCTGTCGTTCAGCATCAGGGGACTGCAGCACAGGAGAGGGGAGAAGCTTTTCATTAATAATGAATGATAATAATACACTGCAGTATTAAATGACACTTTTACTGAAGCTTTGTATGAAGCAGAGAAAGGCTACTCTGGTCCCAGAATATTAAAGATACCTCATATTTTACTCCTGTGTAAAGTTCTTGTAACATGAATGGATCAATTATTGGCTTAAATGCACAAGCAACTACCTGGGGGCTAGTCTGGAAGCTAATGTTAGCCTTTGAGACTGATTGTGGAGCCACATTGTGGAGTGCAGGACTGCTGATTGGCTACTGATGGAAATTGATCCGATTCAAAGGGCACATACGTCACCATGAATACAGTGCTCATTGGCTGTGTAACAAAATGGAGCGATTGTGCTGATGTGTTCTTGGTTTGCACAATTTCACTTTTTGAGCAGCATTTTGGCATTCAATGAATGGTGCAGCATATGTTTCCTGGGTGGACAGCATGCACAACGGGTTAAAGGAGGTATCATGGGTGGGGTTGAAGGAAGCCTTGGGGTGGGGTTAAAGGAAGCCTTGAGGTGGGGGTTAAAGGAGGTCTCAGACAGCTTACATTTTCCTTTTCAATCCCAGAACTCTGTTGGACTGCACCAGGGTGATCAGGAACTGGATGAGCTGTGGAAACAGAGGAACACTCAACCGGAGAAATCACCAAAACAGCAGCCATGTCAGGGATCATGAGCTTGCCAAAGGAACAGAGCATGACCACTTGCCCAGAGAAACCACTGTGGATGTCATAATGACACCTCTGTCAATGGGATATGGTTTATCCCAGCATGCACACGCACTGAAAAGAGGTAGATATGCTTGCTTTGTGTTCTCACCTTGTTGACGACCTTCTGTTGCTGAGCGTGTTTCTGCCTCAGTGTTGCCACTTCCCTCCAGAGAGCCTCGTTTTCACTAGGATACAAAATCAAAGCACAGGCATTACTCAGCTGTAAACAGTGCAATCACCATCAAGACGGGAATTCAAACAAATAAAAATAAAAAACACGACTAAGTACAAACATCCAGAGTACAGGTCAACAATGCTTTTACATCTGACTGAGCAGAAAGACTAAGAGGGGCTTACCAACAAAGACTTAAACCAACACCCAATACGACTGTGTCTACTTAAGTCAAGTGTGTTGCATGGAGAGGGGGAAAAGAGAGACAGGGAGAGATGAATCAGCTGTTCCCGATGCAAAGATGACATACTTCTGCCCCTCCCTTCACCCCTCTCACCCCCAGGAATACTAACAAGGCAAAGAATAATGTCTCCTGCTTTTATGGTGCACTAAAATGGCCTGGAAAAGATTTGAGAAATACTTCAGAACGTTTATTTTGCTTAGTTAATGGCTATTGAAAGATCTTAGCCGCCTTTATTTGTTCAGCTTTTTAGTGCAGTCTGTAAAGTCCTCCCCTCCACCAGACCCTCTTAAAGCAGGTCCCCTGGTGTGCATTAAGAGGCTGTGTGTGTGAGCCCATAGCCCAACTCCATTCTCAAAGACGGCCGGGACGACACCAAAACACTCTCCTCCAATGTTTCCATCCATTACGTGAAGGAAATCACTAAAATTTTAAAGAAGACTAAAGGCTGAGCTAAGGCTTAGCCTTAGGTTTTTTTTCCCCTCAGCTCCTTGTTTTCTTTGAAGGTTCTTTGCCATCAACAGAGAGCACCCACCACGCCCCTTATAGTCACTGCATGTGAGCTGGATGTGACTGCCAGAGATGTGGTAATACTGGCCCCAGATTAGGGTACAGAAACTTTGCAGTGAGGTGGCAAATTCAGTTACAGCTTTTTTTTTTTTTTTTTTTAAAGCAAACACACCAAGTCATCATAAATCAAGTCAAATTTTCTGCAGAGTGTTAGTAGACAGAAAAACAACTTAAATTTGATTAAAAATTAACTTCTTGTGACAAATAACACATTCTGACACAAAATTTTCTTGAGATCAGATGAAGACCTGAGATCATAAAACTTGTAATTACGTCACTAGCACACGTGTGGTTCCAATGTGTGCTGAATCAAAGGGGCTAGAGCTACTCCTCTGTGTGACTCTGTGAAGCTCCTCTCCTTAGCGTTACCCATCGCAGAGCTCCTTACGGACTGAAATTCCTTATCTATTTTTATGGAGCTTATCTGCCGGCTCTGCTGCCTTATAAAAGCAGTCTGAACAGGAAGGCTTCTATCTGCACCGTCTCCGAGCTGCACCCCTGCCCCATGTTCCCCGCTGGACGCTTTATGGAGACAGGTGCGGATTCTACAGAACGGGATGGTCTCGCCCTCCCGGGAAATCCAGCACATGAAATTCTGAGCACCATGAGCATGCTAGCTTTGTTTCCATTACAGTTGCTTTACAGATGCTCTTACACATAGTGACTTACAGACCTGACAGATTTTACCTGTTATTAGGCATGAGACGATACATTCACGTCATGATATGATACATTTCAAATAGAGGTCTTGATACAAGATTGCCTCAAAGTCATGTTCCCAAAGGGAATAATGCTACTAAGACAAGGCTAAGGCTACCAAGTCTTGAATTTTTTCTTTTTCTTTTTCTGTTTTATTCATACATCAACCCCCTAGCGGTGCCAATATTCATGACATAACACAGAATTGAGTGCCATATCGCTTTTACCTGACACGTGAAACCCAAAGTACTCAAATCATGCTAGCTTACGTTATATTAGTTGCTTACCAGATGCTCCTATACAGAATGACTTTCATAGCTGATGTTTTACATATTTTCCATTCATACAGCTTGATATTTACTGAGGCAATTCAGGTATATCAACAAAGTACAACACCAGCGTCCTTGAGAGGAATCTCAGGGGACAAGCCCTGCTCCTTCAAGCCTCGTGCACACTGGAAGAGACCAGCAACGAGAGATCATGGAATGTTAATGAGATTAGGTGACTTGAAGTGAAATGACAGTTGGCGTGGCGAAGTGGGAGGGTTCCGAGTTAAACTAATCTCAACTTTGAGGCGACACGATTGATGCTACCAATGGGAGCGAAGGATACCGCTGACTGACAGATAACACCAACACTGAGTTCCCCAAACGTTTACCAGAAGGAGACAACGTCCACGACTTTGGTTCCTACCTCTACGGCTTTGATCTATAAGCTGTACTGTGAACTAAAACACATTAAACGTGGCTGCATTGTCACTGTTGAAGCGTAGCTCTGTCCATATGCATACACTAGCGATATATTTATGGTCTTGTAGAACTAGCCAGCTACTGCTTCTTTCAATTGGAAACATTTGGGGTGGGAAATATACAAGCAGGATACCTAGGCAACCAAAGCCTGGAACGCCCACTAGCGACCAACTGTCAAGCGACGAAGTGATGGGTGACGAGCGAATCGCTTTAAATGTGGATGGGGCTTTAGTATTACTCCACACAGCTGCACACGCCTGCATGTACACTGTACACACATACAGGCACCATTCTGAATTAGGCGCCATTTGGCATCAATGGCGGTGTCCTTAATCTGAACTATGGACAATGACGTACACCAGCAGGGCTTATGTCTAAGGAGATCAGAGCATTTTGGAGTGGACAACTTGCGTCACTCACTGCTAATGGCCCCACATTGGGTTTATGCCTCCTATGATATCAGTCTCACATCAGAATCAAAGTCAAATCCCTTTCACAAATACAGCAACTGAATCTGTATATTGCCTAACCTCATGTCTGAAGATGACAAAATAATAACTCACTATAAAAAAGGGTTTGAACCTGCCGGGGCAGCTGTTACCATGAGCAAACAGTACACTGACAAAAAAAAAAAAAAAAAAAAACACCAACAACTGAGACATGATTTCGCATTGTTGGCCTTTAACCTGGGGACTCAAATGAGCAAGCTCATCGGACTCTGGCTGAACCAGACGCTGAAAAACCTGTTAGACAGTTAGGAAGGAGAGAGCGCCCCTTGCGGGAGCGGTTTCACGGACTCAGCTTCTCAACGAGCTGGCAAGGGTGTCTGGTTGGCGCGGGACTGTGATTGTGCGGGGGCGTGCTCTGGCCCGTGAGCACGGCTGGGGGAACGCGGCGGAGAAGGAAGCGCGTTACAGATGCTGGGCTGACACTGCTGATGACGAGCGAGGGGCAGCTGGCAGGCCACATTGTGGAAGAGTGAAAGCACTTACTTTTTTTAAGACGGGTGACTAAGGCTCTCACACACATATCTCTCTCTCTCGAGGTCATATGGTAGTTGTTTGGGAGCAAACCATTTTTTTCCAAACTGGTTTTGAGAGAACTCGTCTGTATAGGAATAAAGCTTGATTGCGTGAGATAGAGGTGACATTGCAGACACTGCATGTAAACAGACATGTTGGGGGGGGAGGAACATGCTATCTCTGTTACAGGAGATTTACATCAGGGCATATACGCGCAACATGTGCATTCTATGGTAAGGAACAGCGGCGGGTTCTGAGGATAATGACCTGGAAACACCTCGTGAAGTCAAACTACAGTATGTTTAAAGCCGTCACAGTGGCATGGGAGCGGCTTTAGCGCACTTCAAAGCAAACTGGATCGATGCAATAAACAAATTCTGATCCAAAACATCCTTCCCAAACTGGTGGAAAGGAAATGACACAGAAAACCACAATATTTTTTTACAATAAAGTTTAAAAATGCATGAGCAAATACAGGGGCCTAGAACACACTGCTCCCCACCCTGCCTTATTAGATTATCACTTACAGAAAGACATGTTGATGTTTGCTCTCTTCATCAGCTCTCTTGGTGTTTGATGTGTTGGCAGTTTCATTTTTGGAACTTTCAAACAGCAATCTTGGGCCAGGCTATTGGGTTGCCCATTGGGTATGAGCTATAGGAATTCTGGAGCTAATCAGCGGCTTTAAATAAACTGGCTTACACAGCCTTAATGCAGCAGTAGTTGGGTCCCCGGGAGAAGCATACGCATACTTCTATTTCTGTCACTCCACTAAAGGGGAGAAATCCTTGCTATGAAAGAACAGCATTGTAGAACAAACAACATTCAGCCCTCATCCACAAACAATTCTAATGAGGTTTTCAAGCCAGAAAGGCTGGGAGCCGATCACTTTAATCCTATTTCAAAGGGTAGGAGTGGATCGTTTTGGTCCACTCCTACCCTGTTAGACAGGTTACATTACATTACTCCTCATTCTCCAATGTCTCCAGACTTCACTCAGATTTGACACACCACTATTGCTCATAGTCCATAGAAATACATAGAATATTAACTGTTGGCCTACAGGGTCCAAGGTCATAGCCAATCTGTCCACAAGGCAGATTTTTTCCTCCATCAAAAATATCACAACATTCACTCATGTCAAATTTGGTACATGTCATATTATGCAGACACTATTCCTGCAAATCTTTATACAGCACTAATTTAATGAGGCCAGATTTACCATCTTTAGTGTTAATAATGTCTACATATGCATGATAGACATAAGCCAGACACAGGACACACTTCCCCACAGGTGAATAACCTCTCGTTCAACCTTTCACCTTGAATTAGGCATGATTGTCAGCGATGGATTACAGATGCGTGCCAACTGCTCATCAGATGCTCATTCATGTCCCTGGGCACACCCAACAAAATGAACACTACTGTTGTCTCTGGATGTGTGCAATTCCACTTTTCCCAAACAAATTCACTCATTTAGTTCATATTTGCCACATTGCGCAAGCACAGAGTGAAGTTGTACTCTTGCATCACAGCTGAGAGTTACAAGCCATTCGGCCTGAGAACTGAGCAGATGTCTGCGAGCGGTAGGCTTTTTCTTGTAGTCAAACTATGACAAGGCTGACATAGCAGGACTCTCCGGATGGCTTTTGCAATCCTGTCATTTTACTTCCCCATATCTTCTTCAACAAAACAAGTGAGAAAGCATTGGCCAGGTCTGTGATAGGGGCCCAGGACAAGAAAAATGCAAGGGCCTAATATTTAGTGCTGATATTGCATGAGACCCTCGAGGCTGACCTCCATCTTTCACTTACTGCTTCATAGCGATAAGTTTGGAATCCATGGCCTCCTGCTTCCCCCTCATAAGCTGCACATCAGTCAGCAGTTTGGAGACGCCATCCTGGCTGATCTTGAGCTCCTCGTGTTTAATATTCGAAACCTGAGGGAGAACACAATGAAACCGTAAAAATCAGGAGCGAGAGCTCGCCTCAACCTTCCCTGAACCCATGAAACACAATGGAGATGATGTATTTGGTATTTCATTGCAGCCTGAACTGGTCAGCTGGCCAAAGGCGCGAGAGGCAGATGGAAAAACCCATAAATCAATGGGAGTGGAAGGCGTCTGCAGCAGGGGTCACGCACCAGCAGATTACGAGCTCTTGGAGCTGCCAGCTCAAATCCACCTAGCCCCGATTGGCTGCGTTTACACAGCCTCAGGATTAGCTCTCACTTTTCTGCTCAGGGAAGTGAAGTTACAGCAAGGCAAGCTAAGCCGACCCTACTCAATCAAATCGCAAAAAGTTTGGCTTCGACTCACAACAGCATACTCAATTAAAGGTTGCTTCTTACCCTTTTCTGTTTAGAAATGTTCAGAATTAAAAGCTAAGGCCAAACATATCTGTGCACGGGAAACATGCACACTCAATAACAACTGAATCATGCATTGACGCCTGGGGTGAATATTAAAATGTATGACATATTTTCCCCATAAGATCTGTATGACAAGTTTTTCCTGTCAAACTAGATCCTCCATGTAAAGAGACCTCATTTAATTTCTGGGAAAGAAAGTAAATGTTAATAAGCAGGGCAGTATTGTTGGATAGTGATTAAAGTAAGAAAAGAAGTAACCTTCACTGTTAGGATGTTTATTAACAAGAAATGAGATCATGAGAATTTTATTCTGGTTGATCCCAATTTGAGCCAGTTTGTTCTTCCAACTGACTGCTGAAGCCTCTCTCATCTCTACCAGGCAAAATACCTTAAAGGGAATGCGTTATTGTACTTTCTAGACAGGACTTTGACCAAAACTCCAAAGCAGTGGTGGTTTTGTAAATGCACCCTAACTCATCTCTCCTTGGGTCACCTAGAGCAGTAGCCTGCTGCCAGAAAGCAAGCGTGAGGCGGTTTTGGCGGGAGGGGGGGGGCAGTGTCTTACATTGGTGACCTTGCGTTTGATATTCTCCAGGAGGACCTCCTGGCCCCTGATGAAGTATGGGTGCTGGAACTCAGTGTCGTCCTTCTCTGGCTTCACCAGGCCGCCCTGCTCGATGTGGACCACTTTACGGAAGCCGTCTGTCCAAGCACAAATATGCAAGTCAGCTAACGGTGTGCTCGCAGACTAACCAAGAACATCGAAATGAGACGACTCACATGCAAAGTCACTTCAGGAAATGGGAAGTTAAACCCCAACCCAACACGCTGTTCCTCCAGAAAAAAAGTAGTATATCATAGAAAAATGTAAATAATTCATAGTAACAATGGCAAAGAAAAACCAAAGAAGCAAGAAAAAGAGAAAGACATAAAAGAGACATTTAAAAAGCACTTACACATGTTGAGCTGGCGGACGAAACTGGCCATGTTGTTATGCTTGAAGTACTTGGGAAGCACTTCCTTTGAGAATCTGCCTTGGTCAAATACATGGAAGCTATTACCGTTCTATAAAAAGAAGGGAAAAGAAAGACTTTAACAAACATTATATATAATATTTTAACTTCATTTCAGTTTTTACAGTGATCACAAAAAAACAGACATGGGACAAAGACAACAGAATGACAAATTACAAACAGGAATTTATATACATAAATGCTAATAAATACAAAGTCACTCAAAATGAAACTGCGAGTGTGATAGCTCTTTAGCTACTACACATTTTGTGGTGTGACACAAACTATTTTACCCAAACCTTGCATTCAAAAGCGAATGTAAGTATGCCCCACCTCTGAAATTTCCCAGTAGCAGTATTGCTTCATGTTAAATATTTAACACAAGGATTTATTTTGTACATGGTTGACATTATTATTTTAAAAGTAACCTAAAAGGTATTTTTTCTTTTACCTGAGCAAATTGTAATGAGACAATGAGTGCTCATGAATTAGCTTTGCTGAACTGAGGATATCTGTTGCAGGACATAAATTAATTATGGACTTTTACCTTTGTGTGATTTTAACAGTAGTGGAAAATGTGATTCATTTATTCACTTAACGTAATTCATGCATCTGTGGAAAGAGTTCCACTTACTGAATGGAAAAAACAATCTATGCTGGCAACCACACTGCCGTGACGAAGAGCTGCTCTGAACAAACCATCTTACGCTAAAATTTGCCAATACATTAAAATAGAGTTGTGCTGCCCTCTTTTAACTGTGAGTTAACCAAATCCTCCGCACCTTGCCAACATTTAGGTACTCCCTCTAGCATTGAATTACTTTTACTTCACAAGCTCTGTATTGAAAATGGTTCACACATCTAAATTTGAAAAAGCCTCCAACATAGAACACCGACACCCTAGAGGTCAAATCAGGCACTGCATACACTTGGTGAGTCTGGGAAAATGTAGAACGCCCTTCTTTAACAATCCTTCTTTTTAAAAGCCCACTGAAATCAAATTTAGTTCCAAATTCAACAGCTAAATCTCAGCATGGCGGCGGAGACCCGATGAAACCCATGCAGAAAAATGACACAACCGAATGAGAGCGAAGCAGGGGGCCAGGCAGAGATCTGCACATTTCATCTATGAGTCCATAGCCAGGTACAAGTCATCTGTTTCACTTCGCTGATATCTGTTTTCAAGCCCATAATTATTTTAACATAATACTTAATCCCTCATAGTGGTTACTGCTGAAGTACTCTTGGACAAGATATTTAAGTTGAAATGCGTCACTAAATACCCAGCACCATGAACACACATACAATTGTCAACCTGAAAGTTTAAAAAGGAAACCTGGTAATTATAATAACAACACTAACAATACTACTTATGATACTACTAATAATACAACTACTACTAATGCTACTACTACTAACAATAACAACAACAACAACAGCTGTAATTTGTTGGCAACTTTCAAGGGGCCAGGCAGACTTAGCCAGATGGACCTTCAGTCAGATTTAGTGAATCTCAACAGGTCAAGTGGGCTTGGGCATGTCATAAGAATGAAAATTTCAAGAAGTGGTGAAGGTATCCTGCAGCTGTGTTTAACAAATCATCATATGCAAGGACATAGCTACATGCACACCAAATTTCACAATGCCAAATCCATCCCTTAGCCATTAAGTGTCCATATATAAGACTGTCTTCTGCCTTCCTTCTTTGTGGTATGCAGATATAATGTAAAGTACACAGCTGATTGGCTAGCCACCAAGAAAAACAAGATGGAAACTCTCACCTCAGACTGACTACCATCTGTACAACAGAAAAATACACAGAACAGTTACGCCTAGCTTGCAGAAGCTGGAACATTTCTGGCACCTGCTATAGGTCCAGAAAAACAACCATAAAACTTAAGCTAACATTTTTTAGCAACAGAGGTTATTCTGAAAAATATAGGCTGTAGAAATGCATTTTGATTGACTGGGGAGAAATGTATTTTAGCTGTGAGTTGGTGCGTTGCATGTCTGCTATTTGTGTATTTATTTCACCAGTAAATTTACTGTAGTTTTGTTTGCAAGACTGCAGAAATTTCATTGGGTATATACATGCTTTTGTCCACCTGTCTGAGTACAGGTGTTGGAATATTTATGTTTACAATAACATATACACAAAATCTGCGCAATATTCATTTGATCAACTCCTAATAGGGGCAGGGGTCATAACTCAAAGGTTGGCTGTTTGATTCCCAGGAAGGCCACTACTGCTGCAACCTTGACCAACGTACTTAATCCGAACTGCCTCATTAAATGCACACCTGTATGAAGGGATAACACACAAAAACTACACATTATATAAATCTTCCTCGACAAAGGCGTCTGTTAAGGATAATGAAGTGTCATGTAATGTAGTTACTTAAGTTTAATGGTTAAATATTTAATTTACCACACAGACTTATTAACTATGGGTGATTTAAGTAAAACAATGCTCATACGTTCTTGTAGTTTAAACAATTAAATAAACACTTCTAATATGCTAGCTATCTAGCAGAACAACGCAGGCTATCAAATACTTAGGCTTTGATCCCTTATATGAAATAATTAGATGGACAGATACACGGCTGGCGTGCCTGTTAGCTGCTGTTTTGTCATCAGTCTCGATCTTTATCCCTAATATGGAGATCTTCAGTAACGTTACGTATTCATTTATATTACATTCGTTTAATGTTAATTCACTTAATATACATTTGGGATTAACGACAGTAAAGACAGGCGATCAATCCTGCTAGTTGGCTATAACATATTTTATTCAAAGCAGCCGCACCCTCTACGCATACAAATAGTGTTTGAAATATTATAATTCATGAAACCTTACATAGCAAGCTTTCCATTTTTCATAGAAAAATTACTTGCACGACCCGACACAACACAGTGAGATCTAACAGATTACTTAACGTTAGGCCAACAATCCACAGGCTAGCTAATTAGCTGAAAAAGCTTGCCATATAGACAGATGCATCGCTTGGTCACTGTTATTCACTGTTAGTTTCACCTACTGAGTACAACTGATTCTCTTAAACGTGTGGCTAGTAGAAAAGCAATATTAACTAAGCATTTTTAAATAGCAATAAAATCTTAGGTGACAACTCTGGTTATCGTGAACGGGAATGGGTAGTCATCAGGTTGTAGCAGTACCCACTTCCTAGCTAGCTAGATAACTGCTGCTTACCGGACTCCAGCATATTAGATCGTCAGTGTCTGGATCTTCCACCAAAGTCCAAAGTTTGGTTAGGAATGCAGGGACGTTGCTGCCGCTACCCAAGACCGCACCCGTAACACCGCCATTGTATTCCATGTCAATAAAGTGAAAACAACACTCGATCACTTTAAAAGTTGACCTCTAGAATCCAGTTAAATACTGCCAACCACAGCAGAATAGGGAAAAAAAGAAATCCAAAACATTAGCTGGTTACTGAGCTAGCCAGCTACATCTAGCTAGCTGTCCAGAAGTGGCTAGCGAGCTAATTACACAACAGCTAGCTGGCGCAGCCTTTATTATCAGTAAGAGTTCAGTTACTTCTGTGTTGCGGTACTGCCCCTTCTCTACGCCTCTGCAAAGTAAAATATCGACCCAATGACTAAACCTGCAGAAATCTAAACATTAGAAATTCCCGTCAGATTGACATCTCTACAAACTGCGTAGGGACGACACCAACATCGCACAGTCGCATGGTAGTCGCCATTAGGTGACATCACTCCCAGAAAATATAAAATCCACAATTTAAAAATAGAAACAGAAACAAATGGTACACAAACATGTTGATTGTTTTAACAATTTTCACGGTATTGATAGAAATGTATCCGTAGCTGTCATTTATTCCATCAAAACATTTTCTTAATAACGCTATGAACTTTGACCTTTGAGAACGTTCGCTAAGTAATTTTGGTATTATAAACAATATTGTAAAGTTGAATTGATTGTTATTATTTTTCAAACCACATTTAACTATGTAACCATTGATAAGCAAAATAATTAAATGTTATTATGAAAAACAAATAGTCTTTTCTCTCAGCTACAACTTTCAACTGTGAACTTTAACCTCTGTGGACCCACATGGTTAGTGCTTCAGCATGCCTGTGTCTAGCAGTGAAGTGCGGCAGAACGGGACCATGAGTAAAGCTAAAGGAAAAAGTGTGAAAAGAAGAAATTCTGAAGAGGACGAAGAGCAGGTAGCTAGCTAGGATAAGTTGATCATCGAAAAACCGGACAACAGCCTAGAAGCGTGGATAGCTCGCCGGCTAGTTAGCTGATTGCCAATCAGAAATGTAGCAAGCCCGGCAGCTACCTGTGCTAGCCAATTAATTAGCTACCACTGTCCCAATTTGTTGTTGTGTTTCATCTATTAATGTTGGAGAGTCCACGCAGTTTATGAAGTCAGATTCTTCTGGAGACCTACATGTATTCCGGTCCAGTTTGCTAGGTTCATTATCTTGCTTACCCTGTTAATCCTAGCTAAGTGTAGCAACGTTAAATGAATGGAGATTAGCTAGCTAACTTTCGCCTGTGGCTAGATAGGTAGTTGTTTTGTAGTTGTCCTGTAACAGGACAGGTAGGTTATTCTTTAGCACCTTGTCAATGTCTTTTATTATGTGGCTGTCCTGTCGATAGTCTGTGTGTCTTTTAATGAATAGCTAGATGGTCAATCCATAATGGCATTAACTTAATGGATAGCTTTGGCTAGCTAGCTTCTCAAGTAAGAGAACACCTTACAAATTCGCTGTCTGTCTTCATCAATTTCCCATAAAGATTTCATACCCTAAAGAATGCATTTCTATGATAGGACATCGCAGTTTGCGTTTGTTACATAGCACATCCATTGCATTTGATAACAAATGTCTTTTTTATTATTCTTTTAGCCCTCTTTTATCAACTCAGACGGTGAAGACGATGCTTCTAAAGAAGAGGAGGAAGACCTCACTGACAGCGAAGAGAGTGTGTTCTCAGGTCTAGAGGATTCGGGCAGTGACAGTGATGATGAGGATGATGAAGATGATGAGGAAGGAGAGTCTGATGAAGATGCCCCTAGTGCAGATGAAAATGGAGAGAGTAGCACTGCAGCTGAAGCATCAGAGAAGCAGTCTCCTGCTATTGGAACAAAAGACAAGGCACAGGTAAATGCAAGCCTCTTCAGATGATTGCTTGTGAAATCAGGCTTCAGCAGCACCAGCCAGCTCTTTCTACATGGAAGCTTTAACTAAATATGAGGGGGTACATTGTAGTACATTTCTGCAAATTCCCTCCCCCAAATTAATGTCTTTAAGAGGGATGCTTGTGTGTTTCTCAGGTTGTGTTTGAGTACATTTCTGGAAACTGGGCATGATTTTGTGACCTCTCACCATTCTTGAAGTGGCAGAGACAAAGCAGCCAGTCAATGGATGGAGGCGGGATCATGCTAGAGCCAATCAGAGTTTCTCATGTCATGTAAAGGCCACGCTTTGGGGTTCAACACAATACATTGGCTAAAGCTAGCATGAAGGTGTCTGAAGATGTTTTAAGACTTTAAGTTTTAGAGGAAAGGACCACTCTGGCATCTTGCACTCTGTTAGCATTGCCTTTTCAATAGGCAGAGGCAGGCAGTCCTGTTTGCGGAGTGTTGTGTCCCTGCAGACCACCTGGGTGCCTTGCCACACTGAAATTCCCAATACATTCTGCACACGCTCTACAGCATTCATTAGCCAAACAAGTGAGCCAGTAATGGAGCTAATGAGAGCAGCTGGCACAAAAGTCCAGGAGTGTCCACTCCAGGAGTCAGGGTTGACTACCACTGCTCTAAGCTTCGTCCCATTTTCAGATGAAACTTTAACCCTTTAGTGTGGGTATAAAATGGTGCTTAGTAAAATTGCAGCTACAGGTCATGCTACCTTCAGTGGTTTAGTACGGTTCCACCGTTGCATTGAGTATTGCTTTTCTTTTACTACGAATGTGCTGTACAGTGAAATTCAGAAGGGGTTTCAGTTCCCATATGTCTCCTTTATTGGGTGGTCCTGCTGAGCCCTGTGACTTAGAGCCTGTTTCTTCAGTGGAGCTGCAGGCTGTTGAATGATTAACACCAGAAGGATTGATCCATGAATCTTAACTCAATGTTCTCAAAGTTCAGACTGTGAGAATGCCATACGAAGTCCCTCTTTAGAAAATATCACATTTATTACTGCATATCTATTTTTGTAAGGTGCTTCTTTAAAGATGAAAAACTGAAAACGTTTGGGATTTACACTTGAAAAGGGAAATCATTGCTGTCCTAATTGATAAAAATGTTATATGCATTTTTGTCTTGAAGTACACTGTGGCCCAAGAGACCATTAGTGAATAAGGGGTATTACTCCTATCTATAACTGCGCATTGTCTGCACTACTCTGTGTTGTTATTACAGTGGGTGGAATAATCATATCATATAAAGGCATTACACTTTTGGTCAGCTGTATTTGGACATCTTTAACTCTTCAGCATGAGGCTTTTGACCACTACTGCCCCCCAGTGGTCTGATGTGTCACATTTATTTGTGATCTTGCAGTTAAGTCAGTGCAGATATTGTATTCAGAACTCTGTGTATGGGGTGCTGTCTGAGATATATTTAAGACATCTCAGACATTGTATCTTTGTAAAAAGTGAAAACATACATGTGCAAAAAAGTGAAGCACTTGCCTCTAAACCTGAAATGCCACACAAACTTCCAACTGAAACTCACAGGCAAATCACAGGCAGAGTATTGTAATATAATGCTCCATATGCATGAACAAAGGTGATGTACCCCCATACCATTTAGCAAAAATCCTGATCTTGTGCATACACCTGAAGCACATCATACACTTGCATATTCAAAAAATGTCCAGGTGTTGTGCAATGTTTCAGTGACTTCTAGGTAAAGTCCAGTTCTCTGTAAAATCTCTGCATACAAAATACCCAGCCCAGCAGTGTGAAACCTTGTTCAGTCAGAAGTCCAAATGTATTCAGGGCTTTAGAAGCTGTGTAACATTATTTAAAGTATTTTAAATTCTGTGGTGGTGCAAAAATGGCTGCAACTCTAGCCGCCCCAGTCACCCTGTGCATCTCTCGAGGCCTCAAACTGAAGCATGAGGACAGTAGAGAGCCCAGCCTGGACTGAAAAGAATCCAGTGCCTAGACTGAGCACTGGGGCATTCCATATCCATAGGTGTGTGCCCAGTATTTGTGGTGTTAATTTAACATGAAGAGAAAGACACATTTTGATAAAAAGTGTCTTTCTTGTATGGTTTCATTAGTTGCTAGGTATAATAAAGTCCAAAATAGGGTGGGCAGATCTGATTGATAACGTTATCACACATATATCAACAAATTTATTTTCTTCACTTTTTATAATTGTTTCAGTATCCCTTTTATTGTCATGAAGTCCATCACACTCATGCAGCCCCATGCCAATATATGACAGTAACTGGGCTATATATGCTCATTAGTGTGCCGTGAAAGGACAAGTCTTAATTTGGAATGCAGGGTCCTGCAGTCCTGTCCTGGTGATCAGTCTCTGTTTCCCTAGTCTCATAATCATCCACCTCATTGTTACTGGTGACGTTCATCTTGAAGTGGTTAAGTTGTTTTTGCTTCCAGTAACCCTGGATGAAAGTTCAGTTTACCAAATGAATGTCAGTGATAATTTTTCTGACTAGCAGTGAGAGGGCAGCATTACAGCTGACAAAGACCTATCCGGATAGCACTCCGGGACTACCCCGGTTCAAAAAGCCAGGCCTGACAAACCCAGCAGGAATCCTTCAAATGTCAAGTAGCATTGGGTTTCGTCTCGCCGCGCAGGAGTGGCGAGGGTGTCCCACAGATCGGTCCCCCTCCCTTGTCGCGTGCCGCTCCCAACCCCCCTCTTTCCTCAGCACCTTTACCGGACCGAGGGGGTGCGAGGGGACTCGGCGGCCCCCTCCCGAGGCCCTGGCTCCCGTCTGGCGAGACAGACAGCCAGACACCCGCGTGCTGAGGCCCGGGTTCAGGTTCCTGTCGTCCGCTGGCGGGAAGCCAGCGGGCCCAGCCGGGCTGCTTCCGGCCTGGCTCAGCCCGGAGCAGATGAGACGGCTCCTCGGCGGGGCCCGGCAGCCGCACGCAGGCCTCGCCGTATTTATCAGCCACATGAAAGAGCGGCCAGAGAGGGGCAGCGCGCCGTTAAACGCCCGAGCTGTCATTCACGCCAAGCGAAGGCATTGCTTCAGTGAGTCACGCAGGCTGACGTCTTGTCTCCTTTAACAGAGAGAAGAATTTCTCCTTCGCCTACTGACCTCTTTGGTGTCCCTGTTGCATATTATCTGTCACAATGTGTAATTACTGTGAATTTATATAGCAGGCGCTTATGCTAGTCCGTCTTTTAAGGTGTAGATATCTATTCATGTGGTTGGGTTATTACCACTGAAGATGAGGTGAAGTGCTTTGCATGAGGTCAGCAATTTGTCTCTCTTGCTAAATGACCCCCCCCATGTCCACAGTTCAGTGCTCTGTGCACGAGACTATACTGGGCCCATTGTATGTGATACTGACCCATTTTTATTTGACGTGCTTGCTCAGAATTCTGTAATTTATCAGGTGCTCATCCAATAATGCCAGTGTCCTGACCACGAAGGTATAAATCACTCATACACTTGATTTTTGTGTGTGTATATATTTTTTTCCAGAAAAAACAAACTCCAGCTCAAGTGAGAGTTGATGGGGAAAGGGTTAAGTGAAATTTGGTGAAGTACTGTGTTTACGGTGTCAAAAGATCCTGGAACTAATTGGGAGTCTTGAAATCCTCGTCTGGAATTAGACTCTGCTCGCAGGACGTGCTGTTCTCCTCCAGCCCTTTAATCCATCCAGTACCTTTTGTTTTTTCTGAGCTCCTCTGAACTGAGCGTCAGGGTCCGTTACAGCCCAGGCAGTGGTTAGCGTGGCCGGCGCTGCGCTGGCGGTCCCGCCGGGGGACCGTGCTCTGATCCGGCTGCCGTGCGAGTGGGCGGGAGAGCGGGGATCGGCTTTCCAGGAAGGCTGCGTTCCTCGCACACGTGCGCGCACACACGCACGCACGCCCACGCAGGGAGGCTAGACTCCGCAGCCGTGTCTAGCCCATTTCCACCGGCGGCGCACGAGCGTTCGTGGCCCGGGGAGAGGTACTGGCCCGACTGCACGAGGGCTTCCAAGGAGAGTACTCGGCTGAAGTGTGGGGGGGTGGGGGCACTCTCAGGTGCCCCAGACGAGTCCATTGAAATCCTAACAAACTTTAGAACGTCATTCAAGGTGCCATTTATATGGTAGTGGTGAGGTGGCGCCGGGTTATGGCTGACCTGGGATCAGTCTTGACCTCTTCAGAGCGGTAATCCAGCATAGTAAAAACATGTTATTGGCCAGAGTATTCAGGCATGTGAGCGTACGCACAAAAAGGTTATGGGATTTGAGCCAGGTGACAAAGGTCACCGTCTTCTAATAAAGGTTTGAAGTCGTATTCCGTTTGCATCTTTTTTTTTTTTTTTTTTTCTTCCTCCCTGCATTCCCAGATCCCGAGCTCCACACTTCATTTTCTCTGGCGGTTGTGGTCAGGTGGGCACACATCCCGGCCTCTCTCGAAGTCCAGCAGAGACCCCTGCTTTTGGCTTCTTTGCACATCATCTGGACAATTCATCTGCTTTCTACCCCCACACGCACACTCACACGCGCTCACACACTCACACAACCCCCTGCCACCTCCTCTCCTGTCACTGTGCAGTAATCAGATCGATCCCGCAGGGTCCCGTGGTACAGCACCGTGGCTCTTTGTAAGGTGACACTGCTCTTCGCCATGTCCTTGTCACCTTTACATCCCCACAGGAGCATTGGGGAGTGAATTAGCCCCCATGCCTCACCTCTCCAAACGTGTCCTAGAATGCGTTGGAGGACGAGGCTTGGAAGGGAACTGCTGCTCAGGCGTTCGTTGCTGGTTGGTCTCGGCGCGCCTTAGGAATTTCAGCGGGGGATAAACTGCACGGCCGTCACAATGTCGGTTTAACTAGACACCAGGGAGGAAGTGTTTCGGCTTGCGCTTGGGTCCAAAAGATACCGCATCCCCGAGTGCAAATGAATCAGAGCAGGTTGCTCACCTGCCCAGGAGGACCTCAAAGGCGTTCCTCCCTCCTCTGTTAAAGAACTCTGACAGCTGGGGCCGTGTGACTAACAGCCCGCACTAAATAACGTCTCGCTGCGGACTCCCTCTGCTGAGCTTGAGCGCGCACGGGCGCGCCGGGGAGACCTCGGGCTTTGATGGATTGGGTTTGACTCTCTGCGTAAATCGCGTCTATGAAGTCGCCGAAACAAAATAAACAGATGCCTCTCTGTGTGTCACCCGCTGACACAGGCCTCAGCGCTCTTGAATTATGGGTCTTGGAACGCTGAGATATGGTACCTGCTGAAGTGAAGGGGCGGGGTGGATGGTTTGGGAAGCTGTGAAGGGCTGCGAGGTAACTGAGCTGCCAGAGCTCCTGTTGACGGTGTCTGCTTTTTGCCACAGGCTAAGACCGCGGCACGGAAGGAGGGGAAGAAGAAGGGGAGGAGCAGCGGGAAGTTGGAACAGGAGAGTGAATCCACACGCCAGCCCACTGTGTCCCCGCTGGTGGAAGAGTATGAACAGGACACCTCGGACGAGGAGGTAAGGAGATGCCCTATACGTGGACACCACACCCACACCCTCCCGTAGCCATCCAGAGTAGTGGGAAGGCACAGGGACAGTCGCCCTGTTTGAAGAGGGCACTGCAGGGAAAGCTCTCTTTTTGCAAACCCATTGAGGACCTAGCTAACAGGTAATGGCTAACATGCTAACTAGCTGCTCTCCCAGAAGGGTCCTGGTTGCAGGCAGACAGATCTGTCCAAAAATAGGCAGTCTTGTTCAAATCACCTTACACATGGATGTGATGGCTCTAATGGTTAGAAGGTTAGTCTGTGGTGTGTGGTCCTTCTCTGCATTGGTCACTTCCTAGGGGCAAGGTCATCCTCTCCCTCCTTGAAATGACCACACATTCCAGTCTCTATTTGGGCAGTGACATTACTGAAGAATATGTCTCTCAGAAGGGACGTTAAACTGAAGTTCAGACTCTCCGTTGTCATTAATGATCCCATGGCACTTCTTGCAAAGTGTCCTGGCACTCTTACCATTTTTAATCCCCCAATTTAATTAGCTAAATAATTCCCTTCCTGTACATATCAGCTGATGTGTGATGAGCATTCTGGTATAAAATGGCTGCCATGCGCATGCTACACATTGGTGGCCTTTGAGGTGAGCCCCTCTCCACTGCTTACATTTATATAGCTCCCTTGATGGTTCTTAAAGCATTCAAGTACTTTGAGACCCTTGAAAGGCATCATATAAATGTAATCCATTAAGTGCCGCAGTTTTCCTTGATTAAGGGTTATTAAATCTTTTTTTGCACATTGGTTAACCAAGCCCCTCTTGTACATCCATCCTATTTCCCCTCCCACTTCTAAAGCAAGGTTCCTCCTCAGTGCCTTTATCTGTTTGCTTTACATCAGCAGTGGCCCTGCTGCCCCTTCAGTCTTCCTGTGAAGGAGAAAACACACATTACAATTGAAGATATTAGTTTCCTCATTGGAAATAACCCAAAATGCTTTTTACTGAGCAAGGAGTGTTATTACTTCTATCACAGAAGCGTACAACAAATGAAACCATGGCCACTCAGTGTGCCTCCTGCTCTGGGTCAGGCTGGCCACTCCTGTTGTATGGGGATAGGAATGCCTCTCCTGCAGGTTGTGACCTTTGCTGATCATTTTTTAGCCTGTTTTAACTTTAGGTGAAGCAAGCCAGTTTGAAGCAAAAGGCCACAACTCTGAATATGGCTATGCCTTTCATCCAAGGGTGTTTTTTTCTTAAATAAATAAACAAACATACATCCATACAGTTCCATTGTAGTTATCATTGTCTTCTACACCAGCTGTGGTATAGTGGCGTGAATTCCCCTGTCAGCCAGGTGGGTACAATTTCTACCCCATCACCTGAGGATTTCTGCTCTACTTCAAACAGACCCCCCCCCCCACTGAAATCAACACAAACAGTTGCACCTCTCACGCATGAATATTCACAGCAAAGGTTTGGTTTCAGCAGCATGTGATGAAGTTGAGCTGTCCCAAAACTGCGTTTGACAGTTAGCACGAGCAGTACATTGTACCTTGCTCATTCTTGTCCATTCTAACATCCCAACCACCAGGGCAATAGCCTTGGTGTTTTGGTGGGGGCGACTGAGCTTTGACTCCCAGATGAAGCCTTGCTGCTGGAATGGCAGGAGTGGCAGCTGTGACCTGCTCTGTGAAGCTTTTGTTGTGTCTCAATTGAACCGATTTGTTCTGCATGGAAACATGGAGAAACTGAGGGGAACGTCTGTTGAACACTTTTATATCAATTACACGGCTGAATTTTCGGGTAACTTAGGGTCAGTAGACATTGACTTGCTCTCGCAGAAGGATTTGTTTTCCACAGAATAAACTAAGTTCTGCATGTCTTCAGGGTGCAGTAGTAACGCTGGGTATCACCGAAGCCAGGAAGTCTCTTAAGCATCAACATTTTCATATTTGCTTGCCTTGCTATTAAAGTATTCTTCTGCTATTTAATTTACAGGGTCCATCGAAAGCAGCTGAACCTTAACATGCTGTGGTTTGAATAGTATGCCAGACCATATAACCTAAAACGCCAGCCATCCAAATCGGATTCTGGCAACTGTCTCTGGATGAGGAACGCATTGTAACTTCAGCGTGGCTTCAGAAGATGGCTCTCTGCATAGGGAGTGGATTGTACACTCTGTGAAATTATATAGAAACACTGTGATACCTAGGCTGTGGGCTTCTCTGCTTTTAAAGAGGGCCTCATAGTTGATGAACGGGTTTTATACGTGTATATTTATATACACACACATGCTGTTAATGATACTGATACTGACTCCACTCAGATTCCAGCCTGCATTTGCATGTGCTCCGATTGTGGCAATCTGGAGCACAGTGTCAGTGAAGAGTTCTCTTTGAGGCTGATGAGCTGTTTGGAAAAGAGCGGCTTTGAAGCCGGTGAGCTGTTTGTTTGAAAAGGTGAGTGGCTACAGGCCAGTGAGGAGTTTGTTTGGAGAGGGCAGACGCTTTCAAGCTGGAGATCTGTTTTTTGGCAGAGGTAGGTGGCTTTGAAGCCAGCGAGTTGTTTTTTGTGAGCTGTGGGGACCGGTTTGGAGGCCGGAGTGCTGTTTGTCTGAAACTGTTGGCATCCTCTCATGATGCAGGTGGGCGGAGCCTCCAGACGAACCCCAGGTCCGGACTGCAGGCCGGTGGGTCCCACCGCCCCGCGGCCACTGAGAGACTTCCACCAAGGAAGCGCAGCCTTTGCAAACCCGAAACACAATCCGTAACAGCACTTTCCAAGCACTTCTTAAAAAAAAAAAAAAAAAAAAAAATATCGACGCTTGTTCTTCCCCTCCAACACCGGGCTATCCGGCGCAGTGCAGGGCTGGTCGGGAAGGGGGGGGGTTTATTTTATGAAATTATCATTTTCGTTTTGCTTATTGGAGTGTTTATTTTCACTCTCGCCGCAGGAAATGACTGGCGAGCCAGGAACGGAAAACATTTGTCCTCAGTCCGGTGGCTCTCCTCCGGCTTTTCAAATTTCCACTGGCGGAGGCCGCTTATTAGAAGCGGCGGGGCCTGGGAGCCCGCGTGCGGCCCCAGCAGGCTGCGTTCCGCCGGTGGTCCTGGGCCCTTTGGCTCGTGTTGAATTAGCCCCCCGCCTGCCGACAGCAGATAGCACTCCCTCTGAGCCCGGCAGAAGTTGTCTACAAATAAAACTCCGCAGAGTATGCAGAACCCCGTTTTCCCCCCCTCCTCCCCTCTCTCCCCCTCCCTCGTAATAAAGGGCTATTTCCTGCTCGCAGGCTGAAAGGGAATACGCGAGACGGCCGGCTCTGTCCGAGGCCTCGCTGGGAGGAAGACGGCTTTCTCCGCAATGACTTTTCCATGTGGAGTGTGAAATGAATGAAGACACATTGTGGAATAAAAGCAGCCCGGCTCCTGTTGGAAGCCAGCTTCCTGCCTCGCGCGGTCGCCACGGCGAGCTCCGCCACGCGGGAGAACTCAATTCGGTAGCGGGAGGGGGGGAGGGGAGGGGGTGCTGAGGGGGAGTCGAGTGGGGGTGGCAATCTCAAAAAAAAATTAAACGGGCGGCCAAGTTATTAACAAGTTGGGGCGCGAGCAGACTCCCGTTCTGCATTTTGGAAGGCGCCTGCCCGCGCATGCACGGGACGTGGGCGCACTTAGATTTTTCACCGACCCCTTCGTTTTGATGGGCCACCGGCAGGTCCAGCTCTTCTGGGTGTGGGTCCATGAACTTGGATGAGGGTCTCCAGGGGAATGCTGTGATATTTAGTTCCCAGTCACCCGCCTCTCTCTCTCACACACACACACACACACACACACACACACACACACACACACACGTTTGGTCTTCAGTCTGCATATCTCTGCCAAGCTTCCCTATGATGTAAACCCAGCTCGGGTCCAGAGCATTGCAGAACTTGCATACCTGTGTTTTTTTTTTTTTTTTTTTTTAGGCAGGAAGGCTGGTGAAGTCAAGCTGTATTTTTAGGAAACATTTTCCTCTCTGAAAAGTCTGGGCAGCATTGAAGCCATGGACCGTGTCATTAGTGTTTGTGGAGGGAGGGTCGGGGTTAATGGGTCACTTTTAGTCACATTCCTGATCACCCAGGATGTTTTCATCTTATTTGCATACATTTTGGTCCTCAAGTGGTACCAGCAATATGCAGAACTGTAATCACCATGCATGTTCAGAGTAATAGCATGGTATTAGTCCAGCTCTGAAACCACTGGACCTCTGAAAGGATGAGCAGTTTACAAATATCCTTTCACAGTTATATATGGGTATGGCTTGAAATTAGGTTTTAATTCATTTCAGCTTCTGAGGAAAAAAATGTTCTTGAAAATGATCTGAAGGGAAATCATGCACCAAGCAGATGGCCCTACGTAGCTGAATATTTATGAACACTTGGCACGTCCAACCGAATACGTTCCCTGAGTTTCTTTCTCTCGCAACCTCTCTGTATGCCTGAGTAACATCTGTCATACAGGCTGTTTGCTAACAGGTCTACCTCTTACCCTGCTTGGCCATTTCCCTTTCTGTCTCATTTGCTTTAATGTGTCTCTTATAGACATGGCTGTTCATATTGCCGAATACATCACCAACATTGAGTTCTCAGAATGTCAGTCTTTTTGAGAAAAATCCTCTCTAATTCATGCCCCGGTGTAGTACCACAACTACCTATAGAGGGCAGTGTTCATATATGAATAAACATAGATAATTAACTGATGAGTGCAGTGACTCCAGTGGAAATCTCCGCTCTGTGTGGCGGTGACGCGGGCGGCGTTGCGTGTCCCTGGCAGCGGTGGCCAGGTTGTTTGGTCTGAGCGAGCGTGGCTGGTTGGATTGATGGCCTCAGCAGGCCTGGCTGCAGAGAGGGGGGTGGGGCGGCGCACAGCGCCAGAGGAAGTCTGGCAGCTCACTGAAGGTTGAACCCGGGAACCCTAGATGACCCCTGCAGCTGAGCCGCTCCACCTCGGCCCGCGCTAATTGAGCAGAGCGATGTGTATCGCTTCTCCAGGCCTTGCTCCTCCACACACACACACACACACACACACACACACACGTGCATGCATACTCACTCACACACATGCGTACGCCCTCTGTGTAGCTGTGTGTTGCTTCTCAGATATTGCCCTCCGGTTCACACTGCTCCAGTGCTTTAATGGAAAGGAAAATGTTGCCGGAAACCTTTTTTTCCCTACTCGTCTGGCATATCAGCTTTTTTCCCCTCCCTCTGCAACAGTTTTGAGGGCCCATCCATTGGGTTTTTAAGAGTTGCAGGGTGGATCCTGCTCCAAAATCTGATGGGGACAAAGTGAAATGGAACCGGCCGTATTTCTCCCAATGAATAGCGGGTGAAACCCAACGCCAGCGTTAAAGCCGCCGCGTTCGACAGAGCGTGCAAAGAGGCCGAACGTAAGAAGGCTGCTCACTGAACTCAGAGCACAGCGGGGAGGGGCTTGCAGGGGTTTGGGGAGGGGCCCTAGGGGACATTGGTGATGAGGAGTCACTGCTAATGCGTCATAGCGCTCTTTGTTGTTGAATTGCGCACCGTCACCTAACCCACCTAACCAGGCTCTGTAGGCTTCCTGAGATCAGCTGAGCCCACAGCCTTCATGTGGTCATCTTCTTCTCAAGATCAATATGCTTGCATGAGCTGGGTGGCTTTAGCCCCCCTAGTGGTTGCATCATGGAACACCCGTCATTCATTGACAGCAGGGTTGAAACGATCAACACAGGTCTGGATGCTGGCTCATTGAGGTGCATTAAACCAGGAATCGGGCACTTTGGCCTTTTGTTTCATTACGCTGTGGAGGAATAAGACTGGAAATATTGTAAAATAAAATTAAATCCTTTTGTTGTTCTCAAGGGGGAAATTGAGTATTCAGGAAATATTGGACAGCGGTGACAGAACCAGAATACAACATTTGTGCACAGTACACTCATACATATGGTTTTAAACTGATCTTCAGTATCCAACAGGCACGGCTGGTAATAACCTGCCTGTGTGAGGCTGTAATAGACAGACATTTGGTGGTTTAGTTGCTAAGTGAAAAGGTACAGAATCGACTGGTCCCAGACCTTGTAAACCTGTGCTCTCTGTGCACCGTCACCCCTACAACTGATTTAGCGCTGGTATTTGATTGGCCGAGGTGGTGTAGGATGGTAATTGTGCTTGGTTTGGTATTGGTGCAAATGGAAAGGCCTGCCGAGGCTCCTCTCCACTGAGCTGCTCCTCTGTCTGGCCTGCGGTTCACTCAGGCCGTGGTATAAGTGGAGCTCAGCTGTTTACTTTCTATTAGAAAACAAAACAAACAGGGTGGCGTGTCACACACCCCATTTGCAGTGAGGTTCGCAAGGCCCCCCTCCACCCACACACACACACACACACACACACACACACACACACAGCTCTCTTTGGATATCTGAAAAACATTGGGAAAGTGGCACACATGTCTGGAAGCGGGGGGGTTTTGGAGACATTTTTGGTAATCCCAAAGTTTAATTTTGTGATTGGGCAAGGTCCAGGTGGCGGCTAATGTGGACCAGATGGGATCTGCAGCGATCCCAATTTTCCAGCGCTGGCTGAGGGCAATAAAAGCTGGGCTTTTCACAGTTCCGTAGACACCCCTGCGCTCCCGCTCGGCGAGGGTAATGAGAGTGAGCGAGCGAGACCGCAACGTTATACTTTATGTTTTTATTAAAGGCCCAGATTGACAGCAGGGGGAGATTTTTTCCAGTGTTAAAATCCAGGCCCAATTGATGAGGACAGAGTGCGCTGGGCTGCGGCTCCCAGCTGCTGGCTGCAGTGTGGGCCCAGGGGAGCTGCCTGCTCTTCCTCTCCCTCTCCCTCTCCCTCTCTCTCTCTGTGCTTCACACTTCTTTCTCTCTACCTCTCTCTCCCTCTGCTCTTTCCCTCTTACCCTCTCTCCCTGCTGCTGTTTCTCTCCTTCTTTCTCCTCCCTTTCCTTCTTCCTCCCTCTCTCTCTCTTTCCACCACTCATTTTCTCTTTCTTCCCCTCCCCTTTCTTCCTCTTTGTCTTTCCACCTTTTTTTTCCCCTCTATACCCTCCTCCTCCCTTTCTCTCTCTCCTCCCTCTCTCACTTCCTTTCCACTTCCTCTCTCTGTCCCTTTTTTACTCCTTCCTCTCTCCCTCTTTCTCCTCCCTCTCCTCCTTTCCACACTTCCCTCCCTCTCCCCTTCTTGCTCCTCTCTCTCTGTCCCTTTCTCTCTTCTCCCTCTCTCCTCCTCGCTCTCTCTCCCAGCACTGTGGCCTCTGTTCATCCCCAGGGAGATGACAGTTTGGCCTGGAGAAGGAAAGCCTCAAAAACCCGAAAAATGATCAAAACACCGCTCACTCATTTTCGTTCCAAGATGTGAGATAAAATATGTCTGATGGCCTCCAGGTGAAATGGAACAAAATGTTGTCCACATTTGTGGGGTTAAAGGTCGTGCACGTTAGCGCTGAGAGCCGTAAAACTGAGAGCCTCCGCCTCTGTGCGCCTGTAAAAGGAGCGGCTCTCTCAGCTGCTTGTCACTATGGGCAACATGCCTTTTATCCCACCCAGCTCCTCGTCCAGGTAGACGGGCCATGGGGGAATTCCCGCTTCCTCCCAGCAGGGGTCACTGTGATCCAACCATGAAATTGAATCAATTAAGGAACCGTGGACTGGAGGGGATGTGGGGTTTTTTTTTAAATTTTATTTTCTCCCAGCTTTAAACATTTCAAAACCGGATCCCACAGAATAATAGCTACACAACCCAAAAAAAAAGAGAAACCCAAAGCTGTTCACTGAGTCACCCGAAGTCTCAGGACACGCGTAAAGGCGCTTTCCCCTGGCCGGCTGGGGGGCGGACCGACCGCAGAAGGCCTGACCTCGAACTCCTCACCCCCTGACAAGCCGTAAAGGATACCGAAGACCAAAAATCGCCAGCGTTGTGGGGGACTGGAGCACTGGCCTGGAGTGTCCGGCGTGAGCGCCGGTTTCTGCAGCCTGGATGTGACCGGGTCCACTGCGTGCCCTGCGGACCCCGACCGTGGGCGCACCATTTTACATGTGAACGCAGCTCCCACCTCTGCGATTAAAAAAGGATTTAATTCCCCTCCCTCCTCACCTCCTCCTCTCCAAATATTATGTTTTTAAATGTTTTTACTAGCAGTAAAGTCCCAGTTACATCAAAAAAAGTTCTTTTCGGACAGTGTGCGCCAGGTATATCAGTGACAGAGAAAAAGGACTTGCTACCGAGCAGGAATGAAATAACCATTGCCAGCCCTCAGCGGCCACTAAAACTTCCTTTATGGAAGTCTATGTAGCCGTTAAGAGTGTAGGAAGTGGAGTTGGTTGCGCCTTTCCCAAAGCCATCAGCGTTTTCCAATATCTGCTTCTGATTTAAACTCACCCCAACTGCTTTTTCATTCATAAGAAAAACCTTTCCTCTTTATTAAAGGCGTAACCAGCCCTTACGTTTGCTTATGGTGGGGTTTATGCCTTTTTCCTACAAGCCATTTGGCCGAAATTGTTTTTTAGAAAGAAAGGGGGGACGTATATGATTAATATGTTTTGTATAGCGGCAGACACGGTGCGGTTTTACGAAATATCTGCGCTATTAAAACAAAGAGTGGTTTTGTGCTTCAAGCCATTGGTTGAAAGCTGCTTTAAATTTATCAAATTAGGCTAACTAAGAGAACATGGGTGGTGTTCAATTACTAGCCGTGAAAAAACTCACATGTTGCCAAACGCTCCTATGGAGCAACGGGCCGTTAAACTACACTTTGACCTCTGGTACGTCTCAACAACTTGAGAGCATTTCAACATTAGCTAGGAGGAAAAGGAGTACTTACGATCCTGTGTTATTTAAATACCTGGAGAGGGAAACCATATCCGCTAGTTTCAGACATTGTCCGTTGTAACACTCAGCACTTCAGGGTGTCTCTGGCTTACACTGATCTTAAGAGTTCTCCCATCACAGGGCGCCTGCTGCAGTTGATCTAATGTTCTCCATATTTTTCTGTTAGACCTGTAGCGTTTATTTAATTAATCTGCTGAAGGTTTAGCCCACATCTAATTGATAGAAATTGATGGGGTTTAATATACAGGGTAGATACAGTGATGTTATGAGAATGGGCAGGGCCTGCATAACTGTGGGCTCCCTAGTTCCGCTCTTGTGTCTGTCGGTTGGCCTCCCTTTTGTTGTGTCGTTTCTGTGTCCTTTTGGGGTATGATAAGGGGCTATACAATTCTGGTTTTTGCTGTTGTTGCTGTTGCTACTCTCATTGTTGTTGCTGTTGTTGTGGGCTGGAGTTTACCATTGAAAACAACGGGGTGGCTAGCTACATGCCTCCCAAGGCAGGGTTCGGCTGTGAATGGCATGAGAGATGGACTTACAGTAAAGGAACTGTAAGTTTCTCTCAGAACCTGTCTTCTGTTACAGTAGCTTGCAGCTAGCAGGTTAAAACTATCCAGCTAAAGGCACAGTAAGCTATTCACAAGTAGCAAACTTGTCACAGGCCATCAATAAGTCATTGGAAAATATGACTAGCTATATAGACTACACACAAAATGATGGATATGGCCATGTTTGAACTGTTGTCTGTATTTATCTAACTTAGCAAGAAGCTAGCTAGCTACTTTAGCATCTTTCTAATCTTTCTGCGCTGTGACGATGCCAGAAAAAACACAGACGAAAGGTCAAGGATTTTGTTGGCTGTGTTTGCTAAAAGAAAACGCTACAGCTGGCAATCATAAACCTCTCAACTTGAACTGTCAGAAATGAAAACAATACATTAGCATATCAATGAAAAACTTCACAAAAACTGCAAGGGAGCAATATTGTGCTAGTTTGCAAGCAAGTCACAGCTGCAAAATCAGACAAAACATTTGAACCCAAGAGATATTGGTTTGAAATGTGTACTTATCCAATAACTATAGCGTAAATAACTGGGGGGGTGAATTACTTTAATGAATATGGTAATATAATATGTAATTATATATTATATATAGAAATTATATATAATATCTACAATACAGTACATTATAAACATTGTATGTACACAATATATATATTATAATATGTGTATTTACAATTATATGTGATATATATACATACATACACACATACACACACACACACACACACACACACTTACTACAAAGCAGTTTTACAGATGCAGCTGGTCTTTTATTGATGTGTCTGGAGCAGTAACTTTATGAACAAATGAAGCAACTGCTGCTGAGGTCATATGGAGTCGGTCATTATTCTAAAGCGAGAGAGTGAGAGGCCAATATTGATCTTGCTCTTGCCGGTATCAAAAACGGATATTGATTATTGATCTCTCTTTCTTACACCGGGCTTTAGGCTACTGCTGTATATTTTCAGGAACTGGCAAAGGGTTATTCTTTTTCCACCACGTTCCGCACAGGACACAAAGGTCTGCATTCAGTCGCTCCGCCATCCTGCTGAAATCAATACGGTGATAAAATTGACAGATCAGTAGTAAATTGCGTGGAATCTTGGACTGTCAGTGTGCTGTCAGCAGGAAATCTCTTTTTAATAGTCTATTTAAGGGGAGCGCGGTCGTGTTTTCCTAAGTAGGGAGAATGTTGATGTAGAGGACGTGTCTGGGGGTGAGGGGTGGGGGTGGATGAATCGCGTGCTGGTTTGACTGTGCAGACAGCCCCGGCTGCCGGACGAGAGACCCTCACAGGTGTGCAGGGAAGGGGGGGGCGGTGTGATGGTGGGGGTTGTGAGAGGCTGCCAAACCAGCCACCTGTCGTTCCGTCGTTTTTAGGACTTCCTTTCATCCGGCCTTCAGCGCGGCTCCCTGTAGGCCCAGCGTGTGTCCTGCCAGAAGGCCTGATTGAAACCAACTGCTAGCGGGGGCTGCCATTCGCTGGGGGCGGCCCCCGGGGGAGGGATTGGGGGGGTTGGGGGGTTCTCGCCCCCAGCGCAGCTGAGATGAGCGTCTAGACCACTTCTCGTCTGTATCAGTCCCCCATTCTCGCAGAGAGAACTGTAAAATCATTTATGACGCTCTGTTCCCGGAGAAATGAGCGGGTGGAGCGTGGTAAAAATGACCTGTCTTCACTCTGTCCCCCCAACCCCCACTACCACCGTCTTCATCAAGTCTGTCTGTCCACCTCGCTCATCTGAGTCCTGTCCCTGCTGCCCCCTGTTAAACACCCCAGCGTGAATCCGTGGCTTGTAAGGACACGCAATTGAGCAACGACATCGCCAAAGTATTTCTCATTCGCAGTTAAAACGGATTGCCGCGGCCGAAACGCTCTCGCGGCCGAATGGCTTTCTCTGCTGTCACTGCGCAGAGAGAGCTTCATCAGGCAACGCTTTGGGGCATCCTCAGACATTTAATTTCCAATAAATAACGACTGTGCTGAATGATGTACCGGATGCTTGTCCAGGTGGAAAAATCGTTTAATCCTGGACGGCCAGAACTCAACTTTCCACATGCATACACGAAGGTTAAGCCCCGCGTACGAGATCTGCGAGATTATTTATTTATCGGGCTAACGTGCTGCTGAGCCCGCAGCAGACGACAGCCTGGTGAGCGTTTTCTGCATTTCAATATGAGTAATGAGCTTTTGACCCCAAGCTGACCTCTTTTTTTTTTTTTTTTTTTAAATTGTGGTTTTACCATTTTAGAAATAATGAACGGGTTCAATTTATGGGCCCTAGTTCGTCACAGCAATATAAAGATGTTAGAAACAAGGGGAAAAAGAGGAAAAGCCCTTCTGGTATTCAGCTAGAGCTTGGCTGGCTGTGTCGCCAGGTGAGCCGGGCATTCTCTCGCTGTTATTGGTCGGTTGCGGTGCCACCGGGGGGGTGAGCCGGGACGGTGCCTCCGGACAGCTGCTGCAGGGTGGGGCATCTGCTCGCCATCCCCAAGGCACACGGCACACGCCTGGACATTACCGGCCAGGGAGAGGCTGGAAACCAGCACAGGCTGCTTGGTAATTTGGCGGTAAGGTGACGCAGCCGTCTGACATGTCAGTAAACAAGGAAGGAGGCATGGCAGGGTGAAGCGAGGCCTGTCCTTCTCAACATCGGTTCCCTTTGTTACGCAGCCCCGACGAATCCGCTTCTCTCAATTTACCCATGGTGCCTGTGGGCTGCCTCAGGCTGTCCATTACCTAATACGCGTCTCACCCCGCCCCCGAGGTGTGTGCGGACAGAGACGGTGGTTTGACAGTTGGCGCCGTTGGCGATGACCAGTGACGGCTGGCAGGTGCGCGAGGGTGGCACAGCAGTTAACAGTGCGACGCTCTTTCTCAAAACAGAGCAGGAAAAACTGCCACTGAGGGTTGCTTTTCTTGGAATGGAGAGCGTTAAAACTTCTCCCTCAGTCTGGAGGACCACAAAACCCCAACTTCTGCCATCGAGCTTGAGTTCGGCGAGATGGCCTTCCCCCTCAAAGGAGAGCTTAGTTTAGATTTTCGTCTATTTATTTAATTTTGGTCTGAGCTGTTAAAACAAAGGCTAAACAAAAGCACCGCTACAAATGGATTGTTTAGATAAAAGAAAGCTTGTAAGTTCATGGTTTATTTAACAGAAATAGGCCTTTGAGTTATGAATTCATTCATTAGCCAGAAGGGGTACTATCCATTGAAGGAATTCTGAGCTTCTGAGAGGGAGTCTCAGGCTTTTAGTGTTTGTCTCTGTCAATTAAGCTCACCCGTCTTGGGTTACGATAATCAAATTCGGCTGGGCTCACAATTTGCATGTGTTTGGTCGGCCTTTGTCACTGTTGCATGAGGTCACTTCCAGAGTTCCATGCCTTTTGGAACCAGATCATTTCATCATTAGTCAAACGAAAGGAGAGCCCAAATCCCGACTTGTCCATGGGCCTCAGTAAAATTGAAATGATTTGTTTATTTAGAACAGTAGATGGGAGAGACCTGCTTTTGACCTCCATGCCTCTGAAACAAATGAACATCTTTGCCAGTGTTTTTGCCTGTGGGGAAAATCAAATTTTTGGACTGGAATGGCTCATCTTTTTCAGGATGCTCAGGGTGAAAGGTTGACAATTTGGGGACCCCCACCCACTGTCAGATTTACATGATTGCCCCTGATTGAGTGATTAGTCCCTGTAAAGTGAACAGTATGGTTATGTACATTTAGAATGTGAATGCTGCGATGTTTCAAAGCTACACAGGGACACACTGCACCAGCTAAACCAATTGCACCCACCTGGGTGGGTGAGGTGAGTTTCCAACACCCCTCCAACCTCCGTTTTAGAATGCAGACAGGCTGAAAGGTGCTGTTTACATGTAATCCATCATCATCATCATCTTCATCTTCACCAGCATTCCACTGCAGGTCAGAATGATCAGTTAGTGTTCATCCTTTAGTATTTGAAAGATTGCTAGTGTGATCTCACCCCTCATTTCACTGCCTGTCACCTATTTTTCGTTCATGATTATTTCCCTCTGAAAACCCTTGGTTGAGAGTGTGCCAGGTAATGCAAGGATCAGATGTGACCGGTGTGCCTTGCCTATGAACATTTATATTGTAATTTGGATTTTCTGTAATGGTTTTAAACCCGCCAAGCAGTAAGAGCGCACTAAAATTAGCCATTTTGATTTTACTTCCATTTTCATTTATTCAGGGAAGTGTTTCCATTTTCCCCCGTAACACGCAAATTGTTTATATTAGAGACAAGCTGTAGATTTAGATTTAGCAGATTCACATCATAAAAAAGGGCCTGGAGCGGCCAAGATGTACACAGCCAAAGCATATAAACAGCATGATTTACGGTCTGACAGCGTTAATTTTGTATTTAAAACAAAATTAAATGATGGTAGAATCATTTTACACTGCCTGTCAAAGATAAAGAATGCAGTGGTGGTGAGGGAAGGTTACATTTCTCCGTTTAGAACACTTGTTGCTCCTCAAAAAGTGGTCATTTTGGTCCAAATTGGCCTTTTCTCTCTTAAGCAAACACAATCTGGAAATTGTCAGTTGCTAGCGCTCGGGTGATTAATTGGTGATTAACGTGATCCTGCATTTGACTGCTCACAGTCAGAGCGATTGGCCGTTCCCTTCTGTTTTAGATGGTGCAGAACCCTGCTGTTAGCCGCGGTGCAAGGATAGCGATTGGTGTCTGTTTTTGCTGTTTGCTGGATCCTCAGTGCCCTGTGTTTTGCTGTAGCACTGTACACACGATTAAAAAAAAAAAAAAACAAGCGAGGAAAAGCCACAACCTGATACCACATGTGTGTCACCCCTAAACCACCACTTACGGTGGTCTCTGAATGCATCTGATTGGAATATCTTGGCAATTTCTGCCGTCCTTATCGTTGACAGTTTATGAACATTTGGCCTTGGGAGATATTGTGGGATAAGAAGAGGAAAAGTGGTTTCAAACGGTCGAAGCGTACTGTTCGCAGTTCACAGAATATACATTGGGCAAGATATTACCAACTGAAACCAGATGTCTCGGCTAAAATATACTGTGCTTTCTGATGGAACGTCATGCACCGAGGTGAGCTGTCTGTTCTGGGAACAGCAAAACCGCCCTCGCTACTGACCACCCTCTTACCCAGGAGTACTTAAGAGTCCAAATCACTCATGACATGGCCTGGGAATCTCTTTAGTCATGCTAAATTCTGAACAGGGTCAGGATTGTGCCCCTGACATTGATTTAAATATTGTATTCTGTTTGTTTTGGAGAAAAAAAAAACATTCCGTCAAAACGTATCTTTGTTTGGCTGCACTTCGAATGACTGTAGGATTTATTCACCTGTAGGCTATGGCCAGTGATAATAGTAGCCTTGTTATAGTGGTGAATTTGTGATTTAATAAGTGGGACTGATCAGCAGAAACGGCAGGGCACAAATGCTCACACACATGCGCACATGCGCATGACAACGCACACAAACACTGGCACGTGCACACACACGACCAGCCCATCGTGTTTATCTCCCTCACTCCCGTGTTTACACAGTGTGCACAGGGCAGCGTGGGGTCGGCAGGAGAGGGAAGGCGGGGAGGCAGAGGGCAGCAGGTTCAAGGAGTGAACGGCGGGGGGAGCAGAGGACGGACGCCGTGTCCTCCCTAATCCGAACAGCAGAGGCTGCGAGCTGGAGGCTCTCCCCGGAGAGCGAGGAGCGAGGGAGCGAGGGAGGCAGGAAGGGGGGGGCATGGAGAGAGGGAAAGAGAGAGAGGGAAAGGGGGAGAGGGATCAGAGGAGAAAGGGGGTAACAGAGGAGAGAGAGAATGATAGAGGGAGCAGAGGACAGTGAGGGGGACAGAAGAGATGTAGGTGGGGGAAACAGAGGAGACGGGGGGACACAGAGAGAGAGAGCGTGCAGAATTCCAGAGGTGCGGCCGCTTCCTCTGCAGCCAGCCAGACGACCGGTCCCAGGGACGGGCGCTTCGCCAGGGCCCCTACCTGCGGATCCCATCTGCCCCGCCCGCGCGCCGCAGCTGGCGCTTTTAAAGGCCCGCCCGGGGGCCAGGGCGGCCCGGCCGCTGACGCTTCCCGACCCATCTGCCTCCCATCACTGTCAGCGCCCTTTTAATGGGCCTCTCCAGCGCCACAGCGCCCCCGCTCCCCGCCTCCGCGGCCGCCCGTCCGCGCCGTCAGGTCCTTACCTCCGCTGCTCGGGACCGAGTCGGGTTATCATTTCCGAAGACGCGTTGCCTCCTTTTAGCCTATGCACTGGAAACCGCGCAGACTGTTCAAACGCGTCAGTGACAGTTTCGCTTTGATCAGAAGTTTTCCGTTCACAGCATCGGTGGGAATTCAAAATTGCGGACGAAAAATGATCGCTCGCTAATTGAAATATGAAGCGCAGAACAGAAATGTGACTAAAGACACAATGCCTGATGCAATTTGCAAGTCAGTTTCCTGGCTCCTTGTGTGTGTGGATATTTGAAAAGAAAGCACCCTCGTGATTTAATGGAGGAGGAATCGATGTGGAAAGTCACTTCTCCCCTCATAATAGTTGTGCCTCCTGTGTGTCTACAAACTTTTGTCGATTTTCAGTGGGCCGACTTGTGTCTTCTCCCCACTGCTAAAAAACCTAGCCGATACTCATGATATATCACGGTCTGTTGTGCCTTATTGCTGCAGCATATCCTTTTCAATAGAGGGGGAAATTTAGTGTCCATATGGTATTGCGAACATTCCGGCCACTAGCTGATTTAGTGAGTGTTTTGTCTTGGCTTGCTCACTGGCTGAAAATTCTCTCATTTCAGAAAAAAATATTTAGCATTTTGTCAATATCATTTCTGTGTCTATGTTTGCTATCTGTAAGGGAAAAAAATCATTTTTGTTCTAGCTGCAGAACAATGAAGCAACATAGCATTATAAGAGAGAGAATAAACTAACCGATCTAATGACATAGCTCAATAACTGTGTTATTGTTACAGTTAAAGCTTAACTGTTTGTTTTGCATTGACCTGGCGTGCATTTTAGCGCTGTGGTTTTGGCATTGCTTTGTTTGGCTGGCGATGGTCTGGGCAGACCGCACTAAGCCGTGCTGTGCTGTTCCACAGCTAGGATGATCAAATGCTTCCTCTGCATAGCCCTCTCATCTGCTGGAGGTATGCTGGAGGTAACGAGCCAACCGCAGGTGAACATCATAAAACAAGGAACTGGCAGAAACCGAAACACACCGGACGATTGGAGCTCAGAGAGAGAACTGGCAGGGAAGTGGCAAATGGACTTTACCTACACATATTGCTGATCTGGATGGAGATTTTATATAGTCTTTCTGAGTGTTAGTCATTACCAAAAAAAATGAATATCAGTATCTGTACAGGTGGTAGTGGAATTGCATAACAGCATATATCAATATTTACTCATAATGATCATTTCAGATGACTCGTGATGATGATAATAAGTGAATTTCAATGATCTAATACAGCCTGATATTGTGCAATGTAAGAAGAGATGCTTGTTTGTGATGTGTGGCAATAGAAATTCATGTTTCAAAGTAAGCATCAGACCTTTGGCTGAAAGCCTGAGTGGTATCACTGTCACCAAGATTACAATGTACCACAATGGCCTTCAGTGTCTTCCAGAAATTATTTTATTTACTGGATTGGATGGAACATATCGTACACCTGTGGACAGGTCGACACTGGAAATAGGCTTGTTCACTCTCTAGTTGTAAAATTCTGTATTGTGTGTGTGTGTGTGTGTGTGTGTGTGTGTGTGTGTGTGTGTGTGTGTGTGTGTGTGTGTGAAATTGTGTGTGTATTGTGTATATACACAGTTAGGAGGCATTGTGAGGCACTGCTATCTTTAATTATTTAGTGCCACCTTTATTTGGTATGGCGGCTTTCACTGTTTTACCTTGCGGTAATTGCAAAGAGAGTAATTAATTAGTAAATGAATGATCAGAAAAACACTCAGCTAATGCTAAATAGGGGAAATGTAAAAAAATAAATAAACGTGATCATGATAATGTCCTGGAAATATGAAGGAAATATGAAAATGTGTTGCATATACTGTAATGTGTATGTATTATACCATAGAACTGAGATATTCAGCTGTATGGAATTATCTGATTGATGACTAGCTCTTGACAAGTGACAGCAAAGTTTTATATCCTTCTTGATTTTGGGTTAGAATGTTTAGGTTGTTCTGTTGAGCACTACAAGGGGAAGTAAAACAGTTGTGATTACATTCAAAAGGAAAGTTTAGTCTTATGCAAGAATTGTTCTGTATATTACATGTTAAACCCACAGTGAGATGCTGTTCTGTTGTGGTTTCAGTATGCAGTACCATGTTCTGTTTGGCCTTGAGCACGGTAGCATGTTTTGCTTTCACTCCATAGTGTTTTGCTCTTATTTACTGATTGACATAGCAGATGTGCTTATCTCCTAAAAATGCTTACAGATTTTTTTCCAGGGTTTTTTTGCTTTTACAGCTTACACATTCAGAGACCATTTATACAGCTGGATTCTTGCTGGAGCAATTGAGGTAAAGGAGCTAGCTCAAGGCTATCACAACAACAACGTCCACCTTGGGAATCGAACTCGAGCCCCGCAGCACTCGCTCGAAGTAATCCCGATCCTTTTTTCCTTTTTCTTCCTAAACATTGTCTTATTTTCTTACCCGAAGCTGTAATTTACTCGCGCCTTGAGACGGAGCAGGCTTTCAGTACTGTTTGTTGCGCTGAATAATCAGAGAGGATCGTTTCCTGTGTCTGAGCCTGTGGGATTCGTAACGCGTACGGGTCACAATGCCGTTTCATCAAAGATTTAAGTCTCGGGAGCGAAGTGGCAGAGAAAGACAGCTGCCTTTAAAAGCGGTCTGGCGCAGTCGAGAGCTAAATAAAATGGGCTTGTTTTTTTCATTTCGATGCCGTACCAAACAACCCATAAATATGTCCGAACGAACAAGTCCGAGATTGAGAATTGAGTCGTAATGGAAATAAACTTTGCGCAGAGCCTCTGGGGAGGGCTCGGAAGGACTTGGATCCCAGTCTGTCATGGGTCTGCTTTTCATTTGCAGAGACAGGGAAGAAGCGCTACTGGGATCTCTGGGGTAGCCTCACTCAAAGGCACATTGCACCGAAGGTGTTACTGGGAGACAAGTATCAACGAGATCAAATTTTCATATCTGGGCAAGAAATATGCGCGCAGGTACACAAGCGCACGCGCATATATTAACAAGTTAACAAACACGCAATATAGATCATTTGTAAATATTAAGTAATTCATTTATTTTATTAATAATTATTTAATTGGTTAATGACTACAACATATATACGACCTAAGACTACGTATGAGCTGTTGCTGGACTACATAATCCAATTTGATCAACAAGAATTGTCTTAATTTACAGTGATTTATAAAAGGTCAGTGTGATTTTTGAAAAGGAGCCGGCTTGAGTTTCAAGCAAACCACAGCGTTTGTAAACGTCTTTATTTCGGCCACTATAAATGCATTTTATTTAAAAACCAAATATTCACGATTTGATACAGAACAACAATGACATGGAAACCCAGTATGTATTGACCAGAGCAGAAATGGAAGAAGGGCCTTAGAGGCTGATGTAAGGGGGCTGTCACAGTCTCGTGTGTCCTGCTTTAAAGATGCACGCGTACAAAGTCGAGCGCCTTTACGCGAAGAATGCGCTGTGCCGGGGCGTGTGAGGCTGGACCACCCTTAACCCGGTGCTCGGAGTTGTAAACCATTTTCCACAGATAGATGTTTTCCCCTCCAGAGACTCGGATGGGCATGCAGCTGGCATTATGCTCAAGACGTCGACTCGTTCTTGTGTTGTCCGTGATTCTAGTGCACCCACTTGCCATCCGCTCTCCTCACCAGCATCACAATGTTGCTTGCGCGTGGGTAGATGTATTAAGACGTGCTCTTGCACGTGCGTTTGAACCTTTTTGGTATTAAGTAAGAAAAGAGTTTTGGATTGGTTTGTTAACTTATTGAACCAGAACTGGAAAGAAAATGTAGCCGTTGTGATTTTTAGTAATGCATGAGGGTACCAGGCTGAAAAAAGGAACTGACAGGATCCGCACTTCTTGTCTCAAGGAAGTCCAATGTCCATCCAATCAGAAAATCCCATTTAGGTAACTCAGCATTTGAATTCCGGATTTGTAATGCATTTAAATATATATATTTATATTTGCATATATACAACTAATGCATGTCTTGAGTTTGCTTAAGTCGCAAAGTCTGTACCGTTATGACAGTTCGCCGCTTTATGCTCCTTGTCCTTTTCCCATTGGCATTAACTTCTTAGAGCGGTTTTTCTTTCTCTGTCTTTGCTCTGAAAAAAGAGAAGGAGAAGTTTTTGTTAGATCCAGTGACAACAGAGCATAGTGTGTTTTAAACAACGGCAGCCATAATGATGCATCTCTCCCGCTGTCCAATGTCATGCATTACTAAATAAATACGCGATATCAACACATGATGCCATGCTTCAGGTTTGTTATTATATTATAACGCGAAATGAAACATAAAGAGATTTTTGTATAGGATACAGTAACTTGGCAAAGGCAACCAGTGTTTTATCAAAATGAAGTGCAACCCATTTGACAGCCGGAGAAATCCGCTTTTGGATTGGGACTTTATTTCCTTGAAGTCCCGGTTTTCTGGCTCGGAAGGGGGCCTCGGATAGCGGGTCATATTTTCTGTTCTCACCTTACTCGTTTTTTGGCACACCTGGCTTAAATTACTCTCTTTCACTGTGGTGAGAACGAGAGTCACTGGAATGTCATTGTTTCCCCCGCTGTAACTTGTGATGTAGTCTGGTAGCTGTAGTCAAAACAGGCCGTTTAAACGGTAAGCGTAATGAAACCTCATCTGAAAACACATTTAACTTTTTTTTCCCAGTGCCACTTTTAAGTGGCGAATTCAAAAACGTGAGCAGATCGCTTAAACCTCGCTAATAGGATTTTGTGTAACGTTTATTTTTCATATCCTGTATTTGTTGTAATAATATTATTTTGTCTCAGCTGGTAGAACTCCTCCTGCTTAATCAAAGGCGTTCGGACGGAGAGATTGAGCATGTGTTAGGAGACGTTAAAGAGATTTTTTTTACACAGGTCCTTTTTTCATTACATCTGTTTGAGATGATTTGAGGTGATTTTTTTCCCTCAGCCAAGAGATGCGTTTCAGTGAGCACAGCTTCTTAAATTACCCTGTACAGAGGCTGGTATTTTTTTCCAGTCCCTCAGTTGCCACCTAAGCTTTCAGTTTTTGCACAAATATTTAGTTAGTTTCGAGCCTGACAGGTAACGTTGGCAGATTGGTAAATGATTACAATGGGGGAACTTGTCAGCTGCTCCTTCTCTGTGTGTACGTATGAAGTAAGCGAGGGGGTGGGGTGGGTATGAGTTTTCAGACCTGTAACTTTACCCTTCGCGACCACACGTCTGTTTGGGTTATTAAAAGCAGATTTGCAGCCGTTCGTCGCGCATGAGTCCAAAATACCACATTTCACACCATAACGATGTTGGTTAATGCGAATAATAATATTGATACGAATGAGAATTAGTCGGTGTTTTATCCTGGTCCGTTATACCCCGAGCGTTATTTAAAGGCGAGAGAAATGAAGGAACACCCGTTTTATTCGTGTTATTCCTCCTTAAACTGGATATGCACATTTGACAGTATTAGTGAACTTATTTCTGTACATAGAATAAATACACAGTCATCGAGGTATCTCTGGTATATACTACTGGTGCGGTACTTTTGAAGTTTTGATTTCCTGTATGATTTATATATTTTTTAAACCAGTCCACCTCGAATCTGTATCGTGTATTCAAATACCTTAGCAAATTTTGCTCAACAACAGTATTTGAGTGGTAAACCAGTGCATGCAAATCTAGACTTTTTTCATTTGTTAAAAAAAAAAAAAAAAACATTCAAAGCACCAGCATAGGCGAAATACTGAAGCCAGATCGCTTGCCCTTAATCTTGTGTAAAAAAAAAAAAAAAAGTTTCATTTATTTATATTCTTTGTACGATTTTCAATGAGCTGTGACTGAAAATTGCTGTCTTTGTCTTTAATGCCAATTTTCAATCTTCTCCCGACTCTGCGATCCGTCAACTGCCCTGACTGACTCGTGTCAGAGAGTGGATTATTCCGATAACCGTTTCCATATGCCGATAATGAAAGCGCTCACCACGCTAATTACCGACAAGGCAAGGCGCAGTAGGAGCGAACGGCTCTGGGACGTGGAATCACTCCTTGCCTAATTACTACCCTGCTCTGTTACTTCCTCCGCGGGAAGGAGATATGTCAGGTCATTTTCGCTGTGCAGAAATGATTTCCCTCATGCTCGCGCTGTGAATTTGCATATGATATGGCTGCCCCTATGCGTTTGTTTTTGTAATCTCCCTTCATTGCACATGGGCCAGACCATCACCTGCTAGATGTATTAAAGGGAAGGAATGCACCCTTCTTACAGATGCACAAGAAAATAATGTTCTGCATCTTGGAGCTAGAGGTTACATGCTTAAAAACCATTTATGTAAAGTCCCGAACGCTGAACAGGTCAGTCTTACAAACACTCTTGAACACGTGCTGTGGCATCAGTTGGCTGTGTTTATCTGAGTGCTACCAGAGTCTTGCAGTGAATTTCACTGTTAAATATCTCTGAATGGGCAGATGCTGGAAGGCTCTGGTGGAACTGTGTCCCTCACAGGAACAAGACGTTTAACCTGGGTATACATTTGTTTTGGAGGGAAAAAAAATGTATCCCACACGCAGTCCAAGATGAATGCAAATCTTTGCCAGATGTGTCAAACCGTAGGCTGGAGCCACGATGGAGTTTGACAAGACACCCCACAAACTAGCTGAGGGGGTCGGGACCCGGCGCATGCACCCGGGCAAGCCCAGACTCCCAAATCCGGCAAGCATTCTGACTTAAGCACGTTTGATGTTATCTTAACGGCTGAGAGCAGAACAGCATCCCTCTCCTGGGTTAAATTTGCGGTATTCATCGTTTTTGAAGTGGGCAGGCCTTTGAGAAAAACAAGCGCCGGCTCCAGCGGTCAGTATCGATCTCTGCCTGCTCTCCTCCCGGACCCGTCCACCCTTCCATGTTGGAAAAGGGAAACGTATTTTTGGAAACCCTTTCAAATTCGAGTTTTGAAATCCTTCAATGTGTTTCTTTTTTGTTTCAGTTACCACCCCCCCTCGAAACAATAAAGAAATGAGTCTTGGCTAACTGGTGCTTTCATGGCGTAATGAGCACAAAATATGGGTAAGGAGCGAGTGTGGTTTAAAGTGAGCGGTTTTAGCTCTTAAACCAAACTTCAAAAGGAAAAGCCAATCTGTTTCAAATATCAGCCCAACCAAAAATTGTATAGACAAGGCTTTAATACTGGATAAAACACTTAAAGCACTATTATCTCATTTGCTGGTTTACTCTGCCTTAGAAGGGAGGGGTGGAATTGCTTCCAGTCATGGGAATGTTGTCCATTAGGGCTTATTGTTATTAATCATGTGACTTTAAGTGCCTGTGTTTCCATATTACTTCATGCAGAATGTAAGCATTGATTATTCTAAAATGGAGCTCCAGAGCATAGGCCTGAGACAAGGTAAAGAGAGCTCAGTTTTGACAAGGAAGGACTCCCAAAGCTGGAACATGTGTCAGTGTGTGGGCCTCATGTTTGTGTAGTCAAAGAGCACATGGAGTCAGTGGAACCAGTAATGGGGCTGGCATTGACAGCTTATGCAGATATATGCTTTCAGTAGAGCCAATCATAGGGCAGGCACTGACAGCTCATACAGATATATGCAGTCAGTGGAACCAGTCACAGGGCTGGCATTGACAGCTCAGCCTAAATCTGGCCATCTAATAATCCCCAGGTTGTCATTGCAAAAGAGAGTTGACCCTTCTTTATGAAATAAAGGTTGAATAAAAATATATATATATATGCTGTGAATATATCCAGTCAGAGGGCAGGTATTGACAGCTCATGCAGACATATGCTGTTAGTAGAACCCAATCATGTTGCAGTTATTGACAGCTCATGCAGACATATTGCCGTCAGTAGGACCAATCATGGGGCGGACATTGACAGCTCATGCAGGCACATGACTCAGTTGCTCTCCTCTGTTGTTTCGGGATGTTCCACACCGGATGGTGGCTCACTCCCAGCAGACACAGGAAGACAGTGGAAAAATCTCTCTGAATTTATGGAGGTCACGAATGACCTGTCTTCAAAGCAGAGAGGTCTGCTGTGTTAAGGGGTTGGAAAGTCTGTGTCTCAGAGCCACAGATGTCAGTCCTTTCTGCAGAAGTGAGAAACTCTCGACGCAAACGTTATCTTGCTATCTATCTGCCTGGAGTCAGGTGTGCCACACGGACACTGGGCCTGTAGATTTAAACACAAGGCTCATATCATACTGCAGTCTTTCTGTATACTTTACACATTTTAATTCATAAGTTCAAGTTTATGGTCTGGGGATGAATTCATTAATACTTTACTTACTAACCTGTTAATTAAAAAGTAATAACATACTTTGAAGATTTAAGATTTAGCTAACAGTATTAAATTAACCTGCTTATTTGAGAAAGTTTTGTTTTAATGCATAAACAATTTTTTCTTTTCAAAGGCTGTGTTCTTTGTAGGTGAGGTTAGCCTTTTTGTAAAAATATAGAAAATAAAATAGTACCCATTTTATTACTTGTCTACAAGGAAAGTTTTTATTTGTTCTATAGTGTAAAATGGGGTATAAGATTTTTATTTTGGTAGAATTATGTGGTAAGAGATGAAATAAAACGATCTCTGAGCTCTTTAAATGTTCAAAGTGCTTCTTTAAACATGTTTATGTATATTTTTTTGTTCATGCTTAGGAAAATCTAGCCGTCTGATTTATATCATGTTAAAATTCATCTAAAGATATAAAATAATGGAACTTTGTATCATGGAATCATGAAAACATGTCCATTTAAACATACTTCTTTTTTGATTCCCATCCTGCTTATACAGTACCTAAGTCTATTGTGATAAAGAAACTGAAGAAAGAAATTAATAAAACCTGTAATACAACAATGCAGTAGCCAAGTCTTTGGAGTTAAGCCAGTGGGGAGTTTAGGTGACACACTTTATTAGTTTCAAGGCAGAGAAGAGCTTTAGAACAACTCAGGATGTGCGTGTAAATCATTCAGGATGGCGCACAGGTAATGTAGTGAATACAGCAGATGTTCTGAGAATGTCAGAGCTCAACGTTTGGGAGGTAGGGAAACTCAACTTCATCAAACTCAAGTCATCAACTTGCTGTTTTTTTTGTCCGTTTAAATGTGCATACACATTTATTTCACAGTTTCAGTTCTGATTCATCCCTTCAGGAGGTTTGTTTAAAATTCATTTAGCCCTTCTGACAAGCTCCTATCTCCTGTTTGGAACCAAGCATTTCTTTTTTTGGAATCTGTTTACTTTCCTTTTGCTAAGGGAAATGCTTTTTGGAAATATTTCAAGTCCTTTGTGGAAAAAAATGTGTTGTGGTCGTGATTTAGCCCAAAAAATGTTACCAAGTCATAGCTTACGGTAAACGTCTGCTGTGTATGGTATATTTCAGATTTCAAAGCCCTTAGCGTGTGAGTTTAAATTACAGCTCCCTCTCTTTTTTTGGCTGTAGTATTTCTCTGCTTTCCCTCGCCCGAGCGTGATTTAGTGCTTTATTTTTAATGCTGCATGGTGTTACTTTTACAAGCTTTGGTCAACAAAAGTGTTTACAAAAGAGGAGTGGGACAGAGCGGGACACTACTTGAGGATTTTCTCAGACAGCTTGTCTTCTTTGATACACTGCCGTTGGAAGAGTGTGTGGAAATGTATATCCCCTCTCTCAGTGTGTGGTTCATGTATGAAGAAAAGCGTGGCATGCCCCTGTTCATCTGATGCCTCCAGCCTCTGAACCCCCAGCACGCACCCCCAACTGTCACTGTCACCACGGTGATGCTGTTATGGACTGTTCACATCTCTCTTATGAAACTAAATCCATAGGCCAAAAGTGCGTGTAAGGGTTTTTTATTATTATTATTTTTTGAAACGTTCAAGTT